>OZ026517.1:38494841-39124486 GCA_964019695.1 Loripinus fragilis
GAAGTGGTTATTGTCAGGAAAAAAGTCATTTAATGATCATAGCATCTTGGCTTGGACATTAACTAAAATGAACAGGAATCTAACTAAAATGAACAAGAATCAACCAACAAACTATATATTCAAGCAATGAAATATCAGGACAACCAGCCTGTCTCCGTCAGAAATATGGTTGCGCTATTTGAAACAAAACAGTTCACATCCAAACAATTCACATCAAAACAATGTAATGTGCACAAAACAGCATAGTGAAAGTATAAGCAACAACCACAGCAGTTCCACTACCCTAGAACAGACAACAACTTAAGTCACTGGGTAGTTTAAATATTTGTTATGGCCAAATCGAAATTTCTAGAATTTGTATTTGTTTTATGCACCAATATTTACCTTAATTCACTAATAACATAATATAGTTACACACATGTAGACTGAGTTAATTATTCACTTAATTACCATTTATTCATGTCTGAAATATGCAGGGCCTGACGTCAATCTGCGTCCTTCAGCATCACAGGAGTATACTATTAATGTAAAAATAATTGTTTAAAACTTTAAGAGTACGTAGAATATATTTGCAAATGACATCGACAGGAATGCATTTACATCTGTGTAGTGAATTATGGTAATTTAAACCAACCTAATTATAAAGATCCATAAAATGCATTCCCTAGTTTTCATTTATTTAAATAACAACATGTACTTTAAATAAGAACTGTTATGGTGAGTCCATGTGAAGATGGTACTCTGAATACCAAGTCTACAAACAGCCTCTACTATTTTCCAACAACGAAAAACAATGAAAGCGGATGCTGAGTCAGAAACATCTCTACTGCCTTTACATTTAAAAACTATTTAATGAAGGCCATTATCACATGACACTATGAGATACGTATACTTATCTTGTATTGATTTAGTAGGGTTTAAAACAAGTGAGTATGACTAGGATATGCCACAATGTCAGACCACAGACAAATCCATGCCAGTAAGAGGAAAAGACTGATAGCCATATGACAGCAAGGGCACAACTAAAGTAAAGCAAATAGCCCTCTATTTTTCTCAGCAAGGTGGTTGTTGCAAACCTTAGGTAGCTTCGAACTTCATTACAAGATAATGACCCAACCCAAATCCACCACACAATTGGGGGCATCAACGAAAAATGAATAAACAATAAGCGAATCACCACCGTTGAACAGACCAAAGTGTTAGTGTGTGTGTGGGGAGGTGAGTAGGGTGTGTGTATTTGGTTTATTCTCAGATATTCTCCCTAGCATCTTCTGTTGATTGAACACAATTTTTTTAGCTTACTTTGGGGCTTCCTGACTTATACAATGTATCATCACAGGGAAACAATCAAGTCAATGTAGCTTTCTGTGATGAAACAAAGACATTGGCTTTAAGTCAAAGACAGCCAGAGCTGAAGAAAATTCCTTTTAAACTACACTGGGTCCAGGCAAAAACTATCAATAAAAGTTTTAGATATGGAAGTACATTCCAAACATGCAAGCGCTGCTATCTGAGGACGAAAACTAGGCCTACTGTTTAGTTAGGACCATCATATACATCCATACCTTGTCTGTGCAAGCAGTGGAGGCTCTGTTGAGACTGCAGATATGCGCAGATATGTCAGATCCGTTACCTGACAATTAAACAATAAGTAACAAAATAATGCACGCTGGTCTGTTTCTTTTTTTCCACTTCTTCTTGAAACTACAAAATAAATTAATTGTGCTTGTAAACATTTATCAATTAAGTGTAATCCTTCTTGTGCATATTTTATCAAATATTTTAGTTTTTTATGACCACAAGATTGATTGTATTTTGTCAAGTAACAACAAATTATGATGTGGTCCCCTATTCGCTGTTTACACAGAGCTACTTATTCTGGTTTGAATCATTTCTTTCATATTTTGTCCTTTTGAAAATATTTATACATGGCGTACATTCATAGTTTCTTTAAATACAGCTACTCAATGAAAACTGGCATGTAACCTTATCTGATAGCTTACTTTGATAGGCAAATATATCCCAAAATAACCTGGCATTAAAAAAAGCAGCAACACATTTTGATAACGATTTACATTTAACATTTTCAAAACTGATTTAGACACACATGGTCTTGGTGTTTGAATAAAACAACCAAATGATAACTTTTTAAAACCTATGGTTTTATCTATTACTCAAATGCATTTGCTGTTAATTTTTTTGGTACATGTTTAATATGAAAACTTGTATTGACTGAACAGGTTCGTCGGTTCATTTTAAAATCTGCTACTCACATAGGAACAGTTACTGCATTCACCCAATATTCAAGCGACTAGCAAAGGCACTGATCAGACTGCGCATATGTGCAGGCTGATCTGAGGCTTTGCTGGTCGCACATACCACATTGTTGGAAACCTCATGACGCAGCTCAAATTGTATGATTTTCTTTTTATTTACAGTATCTCATTGGCAGTACCAAAAGGTGGACTGGTAGCAGTGGTAGGCAGCGTGGGATCTGGAAAATCTTCTCTTATTTCAGCTATACTTGGTGAAATGAATAAAACTCATGGCAATGTTAATGTTGATGTAAGTACTTACTGAAGAGTAATAAACAAATAAAAATGAGAGAGGAAGAGATTGGTGTGATATTCATATGGGCTTGGATGAAAATAAACCTGTCTTTGGGGTTTGTGAACAATAAATTCACAGTCCAGCTTCCGTGCCGACTGATCAGCGCCTTTATTATTCACTTTTGACCCTATTCACCATATGGGAAAGCGACAAAAACACAACACACAAGATAATCAAGAGGTCAAACCTTTCCCAGCATGATCACAAGGCTGCAAGGAACAGACAAGACAGCATAAAAAAGCCAAACATGAAACATAAATAACAAAAAGGATCCAAAAGAGAAACACCACCTTGGAACAGTCAGCAATACAAACCCAACCTCACCATTAGTTCTGATGTAGATCAAGACACATACATGTTAGGTTTGCATGAAAGATCCCTCACTTATCAATGCATCATCTCTAAGTACATACAAATCAATATATAAAAATGAGATCAGACAAAAAAAGGACTCAACATTACAACCGACTGAATACCAGAGCAAATAAAATGCAACAGTTAAATCCCAGTGGGCCTGACCAAAGACACTGCATCAGGCTAAACCCTCCCATCTATAGATAAGTCTTTAAGTCAGAGCCATTATGGAATCTGAGGTCTGATCCACCGGTATAATAAGTATATTAAAAATAAATATATTTCCACTGAATTTTTTGGCTTGACTACAATTTAGATATGTTGAAGTTAAAGCTAAAAATGGCACATTGCCTATGTCCTGTCAATGACATTTCCAATAGTATTGGGAACAATTACACACAAGGTAATAAAGACAAAGGTAGACAAAGACACAGAGATTAAGACAGACATAAATATATTGAATGTGGATAATGTTTCAAACATTGTGACAAAAGCTGATTAGATATCATTAGAACAGATCTCCCCTTTTACACTTAATCATAAAACTAGATCATTTGACAACCAGAAAGCCAAAATTCATGCACATTTATAACTCTTTCTTTTTAATAGGGTAGTATAGCATACGTGTCCCAACAGGCTTGGATTCAGAATGAAACACTGAAAAACAACATCCTGTTTGGAAAACCTGTGGATGACCAAAGATACAAAGATGTTATAGATGCGTGCGCACTGCAACCAGATCTTGAGATTCTTCCTGCCTATGATTTGACAGAAATTGGTGAAAAGGTAAATTATTTGTTTAACCTTAAAAATAGTGAGTATGATCAGGAAATACCCCAATCACAAACTGCAGACAAACCTGTGACATCGTGAGGAAGAGCAACACAACAATTACGAGACACCAAGAAGACAAACAAAGCAAAGCAACCAGCTCTCTTCCCCACCGAGATGATTGCAAAACTAGAATGGACACAAAGTAACGTACAACAAAACATAGAACAACTACACAATCCCACAATCTTGCTCTGTCAAATATTTTCATACAATTGAATTACAACCAGCATAAATTGTATTAGCAATATGACATAAAATCCAAACAAATCAATATATAAACAGCAGATGTTTTCATAAAATTTAAATCATTTTCATACTCACTTTAGTGTTTCATTCACGGTAGTTATATAAACAAACTATCTGTGCACAGTAAAACTGGTATACTAGTAAATGAAGGATTTAGTCATGGCGGTACATACAAAATGTAATACGGTATACCGGGCCGCGTATTGCAGTTGGTAACGTGTCTGGCATCAGATGCAAGTCTGACTGCATATCCAAGGGTTGCGAGTTCGATCCCAGCTCGGTCTCATACTTTCGTGGAGATTGATCATGAAATAATTTTTATGGTCATTCTTCTTCCTTCCCCTGCGTCCTTCAAAAAGAGTTGTTTTCAGTTACAAGCGAAAGTATGTGCACGAATTACTGGTTAACGTCTTGTTCAAGCTTGCCAAGGGAAAAGTGTGGTTAGGTGAACTGACCGTCCCCCCATGACCATAGCTGTTAACTAGGGACGTAAAGCAACAAAAAAAAAAAAATACTACGGTACTTTTTGGCAGTACTGTTACTCCGGTTGACTTTGTGACTAAGATTGACACAAAAATTGTCGAGTTCATGTGTATGCTTAATTCAATCAGAAAAGAATGAATTTTATTTTCAGATGATAAAAACAACAAAACTACAGGTGACTTTTGTTAGCTCGACTCTGTATAGCTCTATACTATCGTTTACATTGCCAGTCTCAATTTTATTCCCCATAGCATTTTGACAATGCATAACTCATATTATGTCACATTTGTCTTTAAGGATAATTGGACATAAAGGGGTACGTGCATTAAGGGGCAATTTTGGCCCCCTCTAGAGCCAAAAACTGAATGTTGCTTTTCACCAATTTCATCTTATTGGTTTATTAGAAGAATAGCCCAAGTGTAAAATTCTGGTATTTATTTTACCTTTATCGGTTGCTATGGTAACCGAAATGGCCAACAAAATAGGTTTAATATAGAGAAATTGCCATTTTAGGCCAAATTTGAGGTTTTTGGAAACCTATTTTTTAAGAATTAGATATCAGCACAAGCAAATACCAAAATTAAACCTTTTAATATACTGTATGCCGTGATAATTCTCATCATCTGTTAAAATAATTTTTTGGTATTTGCTTGTGCTCTATATTTATTCCTCTGTTACATGTCTCCAATTTGCTCCAAAATGGTCATTTTCCTATTTTCAGCCTATTTTGGCGGCCATATTTGTTACCATAGCAACCGTAAAAGTCGAATCAATACCAGACCTTTACACTTTGGCTTTTGTTCTAATAAACTTATAAGAAGAAACTTGTGAAGAGCAACTTTTATTTTTTGACCTCATAGGGGGGCCAAAATAGCCTCTAAATGCACGTACCCCTTTCTGGTCCCAGTCATGATATTCAGTTCGTTTGTTGACGCTTAACTCATAGAAATTTCTCATTGATCGGTACATACCAGTATTTTTCCATTGTATTTATTTTTCTTGAACGAAAACATCAAATATAAAAACAATAAGAAAATAAAGAGAGCATACAAAATCTTATTATAATCCATTAATGATTAATTATCCTGATTTTTACTTTTACAAAATGAGGTGTGTTCTGCAATCAGCTGTTTACAGGCATGACATAATTATCAAACCGCTTTACATAAGCATTTGCTGTAGTTGACACATGGTTTTTTGGCAGTCTTGTTTGATCTATTGTTAAACAAGTTGCAGACGTTGAGCAACTTTAACCTCAATCATCAAGTTCAACTTCTCACAATTAGTGTCAAAATGAGCAAATCCATTGGTCTACATGTATTTATATAGCATGATAAGAAATTCTGCAATCTATCTCGTTATATGCTGATCTTTTTCAAAACATTTTTTTTACAAAATATGTTTCAGGAATATCTCAGCATATCTAGCAGTTTGGATCCAGATCAGGCACGACATTAAATAAAATGAGAATAAAAACACCAAAAAACTTCTTTACTTTTATTTCAATCTTTTTCTAGTAATATCAGATGACCATTACATGTATATTATAGCTCCATACAAAGCATGATGAACTCGGTGGCTATGAAATCACAAAGTCGTTAACTCTTAAAACTGACAACTCAAAGTAATTGCCATGGTCCTCTGGAATTCGAGATAATGGGAGTCACCTGTAATCAGTATAAGATTTATTTCTGGTGTTTCACTGTGTTTGTATATATTTTTATTTAAAAACTTTCCACCACGTGCGTTCTGTGTCTGCTAAGATTTGTGAATAATCGTTGAGTAAAGGCAAATACATCTGACATAACTTTGGGTTGAAGAAGAACTCTATTTATATATCAAGCAGAATGTGGCCATCTGTAGAGAATGTGACTGTGTTGTGAATGGCGGCACTCCAAATGTAACAGCCCACAAAAGTCACGGTAAGCCCTGGTATGTACCATGGTACTTGGTTAAAAACCCTGGTTGACCAGGGTACTTCATTTTCCACGGTACATAGCTCCAAAACAAACATAATTTTTTAAATAAACATGCCAAGAAAGCTAAACATGTGGTCAGCATATGATACTGGCCAATATGAGGCCAACTAGGATTTGTTTTACTAAATATACAATTTTTCCATGTTCCAACCTATATTTCAGGGTGTGAATCTGAGTGGAGGTCAAAAACAGCGAGTCAGTCTTGCCAGAGCTGTATATTTTGATGCTGACATATATCTGCTGGATGATCCACTAAGCGCTGTTGATTCACATGTTGGTAAACACATATACCAGCAGGTAGTTGGAAGTAAAGGACTTTTGAAGAACAAAGTAAGTGTTACAAAAACAGTTTATTTTTGGCTCAAAGTCCACATGACCATATATTTCACTTTGAGTTATCAGAAGTTCCAGCCAAAAGGAGTGATATGTGAAGAATATTACTCCAATATATATTTTGGGTGTCCTATCAAAAGTTATATTCTTGGTTCCTAAAATAACCATCTTACTTGCAGCAGAACAGAGCCAGTATTTTATGGTGATTTAGTTTATGAATTCTAAAATATAATCAAAAAGTGGGATATAAACATGGATATTATGTGCAAATCTGCATGTATGGATGTAAACCCAATCACAGGTAATAGATATAATTTCCTCTTTAATTGCATGATGGTAGGTCAGGTTTCAGACTCAATAACAAAACTGACCTAAAACTTACATCAGCAGGTTGGTGCCTGACAGATATAGCTATAGATTGTGGTTGTGTTTACAGCCAAGTATGCAGAGTGACTCATAATGACTATGCTATATAGTATATACCACTCTTTTAAAAGGCTTCATATTTTTTAACTGTTCAGAAAAAGAAAGCTTTCCCCTGATTCTTTTAAATTTACAAACTAAGTCGGCATAAAATACTGGCTGTGATATGACTTGTTGCAGAAGAGTTTTAAAACCAACATTGCATTTAATGATCAATTATGAATGTCTACGGTAGAATTAAGAATATGCTTTATGACGTTTATGATATCGATAGACATGTTTTAGTAAATAAGCAGTCAAAAATTGGTTTCTAATGTTAAAGCCACTTACATAAGAACACACTCTCACAAAACGAATTTGATGCGGAATATAAACACCATAAGAAGGGGAATACGGTACATCTCCATCCCAAAATGTAATAATTAATTATTTCAAAATTAAAATCATCTTGTTAATTATAAATTTTAGAAGAAGGTGGTGATTTTGTTTCCATTAATTCATTGTTTGCTGCTGTATCCAATGTGTAGCAGAAGGTGCTTTTTCTTGGTTTTGGGATTTGACTGTGTTGTGCAATTTTTCCCCTGCGATCATCTCATTAATGAGATGAAATGTTTGCTAAATACTTTGACTGCCTATGTGCTATGGTGGTTGTATTTTATATGTTCTGGTGTCGTGCTTTAACCACAACAGAGCCAAGGCTGCAGATTTGGCCTGTTAACTAAATCTAAGCCCCCGCCCTGGCTGCCTAGGCTGTTGTCCGTTCTAAGGGGGGGGGGGTAATTCTGTAACTGTTGCTACCATTGTGTGTGGGGGGCGGGGGGGGGGGTTGGTGTGTGTGTGTGTTTTGGGGGTCCTAGTTTTAAATGGTTAAGCTCTTTGTGTCCTTTATAGTTTGGCAAATATCTTGCTGAGGAAGAGTGAGCTGATTGATTTTTTTTATCTTTTTCATATTGTTTATGTCCTGTACGTGTCTCTTCCTCACTGTGCCATGGGTTTGACTGTGATCTGTGTTTGTGGCATTACCTGGTCATATCCACCTTTTTATAAGTTTTGATAGCTACAGATTTGTTTAATTGTTAATGTTTTGTTTTAAAGTTTAAAGTAAGGAAGAAGGCAAAGATCAGGAATTGATACAATCAAATACCTCATCTGACCCAGGACACCATGAGGGAAAGGGACAAAAACACAACGAAACGTCACTTTCAAGAGAGCCAAGAGGTCAGCCCTTTCGCAGCAGATGACCACAAAGCTGTAAAGAATAGGCAAGACCGTTTGACAAACACGAAATACAAGTACCAACAAGTCAAATTATGATGGAAAGGATGTAATGTGTAAATATTAAATAGGTACATATGATTCATAAATGATTTCAGACACGCATCCTCGTTACACATGGCATCAAGTGGCTTCCATATGTAGACAATATTATAGTGATGAATAGTGGTGTAGTAGCTGAAGTAGGGACATATGAGGAACTAATGGAACATGATGGAGCATTCGCTAAATTTCTGAAGACATATCTTACAGAACAGAACTCTGACAGTGACAGTGATGAAGAAGGTAAGATAATCTAAATATAGAGTAGTATTAGCTGTGACACATGATTTCCAACAATGTGACATTTAGACACTGTAGACCCAGATGCGCCTGCACAGCCTCCTTTTAAGCTTACAAACTCCATTGGTTGTTCAGTCAGTAGCTTAACACTCGTAGAATATTCAAGTTGCTAGCAAATGCTCTGATCAGTCTGCACATATGCGCAGGCTGATCTGTGGTTTTGCTGGACGCACTAACCAACTTTTTGGAAATCCCATGCCAGAGCTCGTATCATTCTTGACCTATATATTAAGATGCCTTAGCACTTTTAAGGCAAATTGAATTTCTCTCTGTTCAGACCAGTTCATTTCCATTTTAAGGGTTGTTGGGTGTGTCTTTTTTAAATGTCTATTAAAATTTTAATAGTCTTAGAGCATTCTGTAAGCAAACAGTGGAGACACAGCTCAGACGCCATGTTCTGTGGCATCTGTTCTAGGTCTGCACTGTTTACTTATATCCCACAAAAACGACGCTAGGCTTATAAGGGTTAATTTCTTTCCTTATCTATCATAAATAATACAGCGAGGCAAATTGTTTTCCTGTTGAGGTGTTCAAGATGTAGCCTTTGAAATGGTTGACAGTGTAAAACCTTTCAGATTTCTCTTGAGCAGTTTGATCAGGGTTTACGGTGTTTGATTGGACCTGTCTGTTCTAACGGTGGATACATATGATACTCACTACTGTACCATACATAATACCAAATTAGAAGGGATTCATGTTTACAAAGTTTCCTAAGTATGTGAACTAAAGATGGGGTTTTTATGTCTAATTGTGACGTTGTCATTTTCCCTTTTGTATCCTGGGTCAGGTGTGGGGCTTGATTGTATTGATTCCTGATCTTCGCCCTCTTTCTTACTTTTTTTTGCAATAGCATGGGTTTTTGAAATCCCAAACAATTTCATTATTTATTTGGTTTTGAAGTCAAGACCTCCAGTATTATTACATAACAAATATGGACCTTGAGGCGAGACGGTTTCTCGCCAGAGAAGGAAAAAACCCAGTCTACTCAGCCACAGGCGCTAGAATGTTCTAGAAAATTCACATATAGCTATTATACTTTTCAATAAGCGAAAACAAAGATATTGATCAAACTATGTGCATGCACATGCTAGTCTGTGCCTTTTTGTATGCAGGCAGCAAAATAAGGGTTTCTCTTAGCGATGCCCATATGGTATGTTTATATATTTATCAGTAGAATGTGATAGATTATTTACCTTTTTAAACATATATATTTTATCAGATAATTATACTTACTTTAATTCTCTTGAATGATGTAAACTAAATTAAAGTCTGTTGAATGATGTAAACTAAATTAAAGTCTCAAATAAATTCAATATCATGTTTGAAAGATTACATATCATACGGCGATCATAGTATAAATAAAGTTTAATGAATGTGTAAACTGCTATTTTTCTATAACATCAGCTGCTTAAATATGTATTTTGTTTGTTTTCTGAGATACATAAAACAGTATCCTGTTTATGCAGAACGCTAATTTTTTATACACACATTTATTAATAACTAATATACTGAGCCACACTTCCAACACAAAATCAGACTGAACCTTAAATAAATTATTTAATTATTTCACTCATTGTAACACAATTTTATCAAAATATAAAACACTTATTTATGGTAACGAAAGTAGAACTTTATCAGCCAATCATTTTATTTTAATCATAGCCTGATTGGGTGAATGACTGCCATTATATAACCTAGGAACGGTACAAAAATTCAACAAGACCTCATTTTTAATTAAAATTATACTCCTGAAACATTTTGCGTTGGAAATATGGGTGCATTTACAATCTAACTCTTTCAGTCAAAGAACTCAAGACTGCAACAATCGAACGTCTTGCTTCCTTTGAATCCCAGCATGGTGATGATTCAGTTATTCTTAAACGAAAGAAGCCCAAAATTTGCCGTTCAACATCTGAAAACATGCACGAGTATAGACAAAGCAACAAACTTCTGACGACGTTGACAACTGATGATACACATCTGGGCTATGAAATGCTTGGTGCACACAAAATAGAATCAGAACTGCATTTGAGAAGAAGAATCGTTTCAACATCTGAGGGCAAGTCAACAACAGAAGATGTTTTACGAAGATCAGTATCAGCAACAGACAATCACCATGCTGCAGAAAATATGACCAAAACTGATCAAGAGGCCCAGGGCAAAACTAAAGCAACTTTGGTTGAAGATGAAGAAGTTGAAAAAGGCTCAGTATGTCATTGTTAATTATTGCATCAAACGCTATGTTGCACGCTATTAAGAACCATGTGTTAATCGGCAAATCCCATGCAACTCACGTGCTGTTGATGCACGGCTTTTGTACTTTAAATATACACATTCTAGGCCATCACAAAAATAACAATCAAACATGGTTTTCTGATACACTAACATCTACTAAAACCCCCCAGGGTCGCTAATATCCTTGCCTTTCAGGCTTGGGTTTCAACACCATCCTGGGGGTGCAGCAGATGTTAATGCATTGAAAAACATGTTTGATCCCTATATTGTTGTGTTAGTTTTATCACTTAGGACTCTAACTGCTGCACTAAAATTGTAACATAGTCCTACATTTTGGAAAAGTTAATACCTTTTGTTGCATTTCGAATTTAACTAGTGCTTTCAATTTTTATTATCTGAGTTATTTACATTTGATATGTTGCCATAATCCAAATAGCAAACGCACATGCTTTAAAAACACTCACATACTGTAAATTCGGAAATTTCTGCCAGAATTTTTTTTTTAGCGAAAAGTGTTTAAAGACATATTTGCCACGTTTAAAACTCGCGTCTTGGACATAATTTACCTACATCAGTAATCGACAAAGTGATTTCGCTATTTAGCGAGGGTTATATATTTGCGAAACTCTGCATCCGCGAAGTTTCGAGAAAATAAAACCCTAGGAAAATTTCGAATTTAATGTAGTACTTATTTGGTCACTTACATTATATGATTTTCAGATTACCAATGAATCCAGAGGTTCAAGTTTCGTAACATAGATTCATCAAGTTAATGAAAACCAGTGTGGATCCTGATTAGAAGCGTGGAAGCCATCTTATCTTGTTCTACACTGGTTTTGAAAAGGACAGGGGAGCATACAATTTGGGTCAAAAATTGTAAGTTTATATTTCTATTCACAGGTGAGGATTTCTGTTTACCTGACATACCTTAAAGCGTTTGGCTATAAATCTGCCCTCTTGTTACTGGGTTTATTCATATTGTTCGAGTCTATGACAGTGGTATCTAAGTATTGGTTAACTAAGTGGACGTCGGACACAGTGCTTCAAAACTTAACAGCTTTGCCAGCTGATAGTGATGAGCGTTTCTACAAAAACGTCTTCTATGCAGTTGGTTATGGTGGAATATCAATTATAGAAGGTAGTATCATGCACTTAGAAGATTTATTGAAATAATTGAACCCGTACATGAGTAAATAGCAAAAGTGTAGCGTGGTTCAAAGGCGGTACATGTTTTATGGATCTTTTTTGTTATTAATGTCTTGTGTTTGTCATGCTTTTGCTTCTGTTCATAGCTGCCTTGTGGTCACCTGCTGGGAAAGGACTGACCTCTTGGCTCTTGTTTGAGATGTCTAATTGTGATTTTGTCACTTTCCCATGTGGTATCCTTGGTCAGGTGTGGTAGTTTGTTGTATTGATGCCTGTGATAATTGCCATCCTTCTTACTTAACGTAGCAGTAATAGCATTAAGATACAGCCTTTCAACGTTGTTCACACTTCATAGCTAAATTATAAGTGTATTCTGAAGTACAAAACATTTCAAAATAAGCTTTTTTAATACTTCAATATTTCTCAAAGATAATCCTGACCTACACCCTGTCTTATTTGTGGAAAAAAGTATACGTTTAAGGGTGTAAACAGTAAGAAAGGTGGCAAAGATCAGGAATCGATACAATCAAGTACCAGACCTGACCCTAGATACCACATGAGAAAGAGGCAAACAAGAGCCAAGAGGTCAGACCTTTCTCAGAAGGTAACCATAAGGCAGCAATGAACAGAAGCAAAAGCATTACAAACACAAGATATTAATAACACGAAAGATCCACAAACGAGGTACAGCCTTGAAATCCTACAATTGTGTGAAATGTAAATAATACGAAACCTGTGCAATTTTGCATATGTTTCATATTTTGTACATTTCTGCGATTGTGACAGCAAAACAGAACTTTTACAGGTATTTCTATTACAGTTTTCTTTTCCTTTATCTAATAAGGCTTAAATATACTGATTGAGTGCATTTAGTGTTTTGCTGAATAATTATACAGAAACGCTTTACTACCCATGTAACGGATGACAGCAATTTGAAATTTTTATCATTGTATCTTTATTGTAGACAAGCTATCATTTTGGCAGGAAAAAGCAGCCTGTGATTTACATATTTACAAATAATGTACCTCTAAAACATTGTTTATCACCAGCAGTATTTGTGAAATGATGTTTGTCTTTCATGACTGTTTCAGGAATACTGATCATGTGTTATGCTACTGTGCATAAAAATAACTGGATCAAAGCAGCGGGTAACATACACAAGGACTTCTTAATGAAAGTTCTGAGAGCTCCAATGTCGTTTTTTGATACAACACCAACTGGGCGCATAGTGAACAGATTTTCTAAAGATATAGAAAGCATTGACCATGGTCTTCCTCAACGAATGGGTGAAATGATAGATGCTTGCTGTACAGTTATGAGTGTGTCATTTGTGATAGTCTACACAATGCCAGCACTGACTGCTATTGTTATACCACTCATATTGGCCTTCTATGCAATGTCGGTAAGTAAAACAAATCATGAGTTAGTGATATAGCGTTTTCTGGATTGAATAAGTTGCGTATGTTATGATCATTATGCGTGACTTTCCCTAGAAAGAAAGTTTATTTTAGTATCGATACTTATATTAACTTTAGATTGTAAAAATGTTTTAAAAGGCCATAATATCTCTTTTTTTAAATAAAATTAGAAATTCAAGTATGAAATTTGGCTACAGCCCAATGAAATATAAGATTAAATGTCTAAAAGCAGCTGTATGATTAGCAAAATGCACAATGTAGTCATTCAACATGATACAACTGCCTGAAATGCACCAACATATGAAACCTGTGCCAGTTGCATACGTTTAATATTTTTAACTTTTCATGTGTGTCTAACAATAAATTAGAACAATCACGTTCATTACAAATCGTTTGTGAAGCATGTCGACATCTTTCATATTTCAAAGTATTGATAAAATGCATTTGATTTCAACTGCATAATAGTATAGCCAATTTCATACTGAGTTTTCCCGACAAGTTCCAATTAGCTCTGAGCACTTTCTGAATATAAATTATCAGACCAATCAAAAAGCATCCCAACAACGTCACCTATATTCAAATAACCATTTCAGATACCATATGATGACAAGTGAAAAGGTGTGAGTTTGTGTAATTTTCGGTTATGTTTGTAATATCTATTGCTGGATTGACTTGATAGCACAATGCCACAGTAATACTGCTGTTTTTGCTAAGATTTTTGGACTTTCTTTAAATTGTGAAATGTTAACATGATCACCGGCTACACCGGTGCTATGAAGTTACCAATGTCGATCTCAGAATGTAGTTAACCATAAATGCTGTCTGAAATACCTAAAATTGGTTTTTGAGGTAACAAAAATATGCAAAAGGTCGCTGAATGGCCTTTTACGACTAATTTGAATTTCGTTTGCAATAAATACAAGGCTGTATTCTTACAAAATAGAGTTACTATTGATATTTTGTTGCTGGTCATGGGCTCAGCCTCATAATGACAGGATGAAGTTTGATTGGCAGAGTTAGTGTTGTTAGAGTTAGGGGTCTTTCATGCAAACCAAATATCTATGTGTCTTGATCCATATCTGAATTAAGGGTGAGGTTGTTGCCGTTAAACCAGTTTAAGCCCTCCAGTAAAATATTTATTGACCGTTCCAAGGCGGTTCTTCTTTTGTAGATCTTTTATGTTTTTGTTCTGTTTTGTGTTTGCTATGTCTTTGTACGCATCTGTTTATATGTGCTTTGTGGTCACCTGCTGGGAAAGGGCTGACCTCTTGGCTCTCATTTGTGGTGTCTAACTGTGAGTTTGCCACTTTCCCATTGGTATCCTGGGTCAAGTGTGGTACTTGATTGTATCGATTCCTATTTTTTGCACCCTTACTTACTTTGTGATATAAGTGCATGTGACTTGAATCATGAAAGAGATCCAGAAAAGTACCAAAGGCCTATAAAATTGGCTATAACAAGTAACATATAACGGATACCAGACAATTTTACATTGACTATTTATTGTAGAAACTTCGCAATAATGTCGGAAAAAATGACCAACGTTTTGAATCGTTTTATATTATTGTTCAGCTTTACAGAAAATAAATGGAGTCCATATTGGCATCCACTATTAGTCAATTTACATCACACTTATTAACAAAAACATTAGCTTTTCTGTTTGAAAGCAATTTATTCAGGTTGTAAAACTTAAACATTGAACAAATGAGCTGTGACATGTGATTTCCAACAATGTGGCATTTTGACAAGTGTAGACCCAGACAAGCCTGTGCAGCCTTCTTTTAAGCTTAGAAACTCCAAATGATGTTCGGTCAGTAGCATACCAGTCATAGAATATTTAAGCGACTAGCAATGCTCTGATCAGTCTGCGCGTATGCGCAGGCTGGTCTGAGCCTTTGCTGGTCGCACATACCACATTGTTGGAAATCTCATGTCACGGCTCAAATGTGATGTTTCCTTCCAGCGATATTACCGTCCAACATCACGACAGCTTCAGAGGATCGAGTCTAAATCACGTTCACCTTTGTACAACCACTTTAGTGAGACACTAAGTGGTGTGAGCATCATACGCGCCTTCAATGTACAGAGAAGATTTGAGGAAGAATCAGAAAAGCGAGTAGACCATAACCAGGAATGCAAATTCTATAGTAACGTTGCTAACAGGTAAGTACAATTTGCTTTTCAAAAATGGATACAATAATAAAAGAAATTATTTATTAAATAAACAACAGTGATAAATTGAGAATACTAGGTGAGTGTCTTTTGATACCAAGTTTACCAGGCAAGGCTTTGAGAATGCTTCTTGATATCACAGGGTTTGCCGATCGATTCAACATGCATTCTCAAAGCCAAGCCTGGTAAGCTTGAAAACAAAAGATGCGAACCTGGTATTATATTTATCAGCTTACCAAGTTGATTCACTCTTCAGACTAGCGAATATGACGTAATAATCATTTTTTTGTGTCAATTCAGCCTGATTGGCGACGTCATTCAAAAAGTGCAACTTATTCATGACCTGATAAAGAGACATACCGTGAGATAGACAATGATTATCAGGCAACGTGCAACACTGCAGTTAATATGAATAGTAACTGATAAATCATGAAATGATAATAACAATAAGTCTTTGGTATCAGATACAAAAATCTCTATAAATTATTAGAAAGCCTAATGAGAATTTATATCGATAGAACTATTGGTAACATAGGTACAGATAGATATGTATAGCTTCATATACAATTTTTGACCTTGGACAGATCAAATGTTGGATGAATCCATGGTGTAGCACATAAAATGAAAGTCAGGATGATGTAACGATTGTAGCTGACTAGATTAAAGTTCAACGTCGGTAGCATGAACAGTAGGTATTTGTTTAAGAAATGACTGTTACTGTACAATCTACTACACTCCACACTCTATATACTGAACCAGATTGTGGATTTTTTCAAAAACTAGCATTAATATATTTTGGGAGCAGGAAAGGGTTGATTAGATGTTGGTGACCTTGTCCTTATAATAAAGGTCACACTACCTTGTTGCAATGTCAAAGTTTGACCTGAATAGCATTTCTACATTTTATCTCATGAACGGTGTGAGGGATATTGTATCATTATGACACATTTAGGAGTTGTTTCAATTTTGGTGAGTGTTACCTAATTTTCTAGGTCACCATTCTATAAGTAATAGATAAACGATGCTTTTCCGAGGCTTTCTTGCTTAAACCGCGAGTTGGGCATAGCCCACCGAGCAGTTTAAATAGAAAGCCGAGGAAGAATCCTTTATCTAGCTTGTAGTATGGCGCAGGCGCAAATGAACACGTGTTACTGACACCTGACGAAATTAACATTCGCTCCTCCCTGCATCCGGCCTAAGCTGTCAATTATATTACATTTACCTACGGATTTATTTGTCGCTATTAAGAAGTTACCACCTACATCGCTGTTTAACTAAAATTGGAAGTTAGAGTACGGTTTTAAGCTCCTCATTCGTCGTTATTCTAGGGTGTCTGATTTAAACATCAGCAAAGATCAAAGAAAAAAGCGTCGGCCATACTACAAAGATTGTATAAATTAACCTTTCTCACACTCTAACTTTTGAACCAGTGGGTAGACTTTAAACACATTTGCATATTATATACATGCTTGGGAGGGGTAAATAGTTGATTAGATTTTGGTTACATTAACCTTATTTCAAGATCAAACCAGCACCTTTAAATGTAAATATTTTACCTGAGTGACGTTTTTGCCCTCTATCTCTTGAATCGAATAGTTAATGCTGATAAAAGGCATCATTATGCCACAATGTAATAGATCGTAGTGATCTTAATTTAATTTTCAAGGTCACCAATATATAAAGACCATAAAAATTAGCTTCTGAACTAGTTATTGGGTGGAGTTTGAACAAACTCGCATGGGTACAATGTTGATTGTTGGGAGGTGGAAAGATTGATAAAAAGTTTGGTGACCTTTACCTTATTTTCAAGGTCACACCACAACTTTTTATTGTCATATTTTGACCACATTTGTGTGCCTGCACACGCTTTCTTGAACTAAATGATGGATTTAAGCCATGGTGTATATAGTGTATTGTTGTCGCACAATAATGTTAGGTAAGCGTATTTAACTACTTTTATGGATATACCATTTTCCTCTGATAACACTGTTTAATTTTCAACTAATTTATGTTGCGATTTCTTCTGTGGCAATTATTGAAAGTGTCTCAATAAGACTATTTAAATACATAACCCCCAAGATATGCTCTGAAGAGTAATGAAAATCAAACTCTGGAAACCTCTCTTGTGGTGGGGTTTTTGAAAACTAATAGTACAATTGATTTAAATTGATATCTTCCAATCGTTTGCTAAGTTACTATCTAAATTCAAGGGTCAGTCAAAAATAACTGAGCCCTACTTCATAAAATTAGAGTAAGAAAGGTGGCAAATATCAGGAATATGCAATCAAGTACCACACCTGACCAAGGATACCACATGGGAAAGTGACAAAACACAATTAAACATTACAAACAAGAGCCAAGAGGTCAGCCCTTTCCCAGCAAGTGACCACAAGGCAGCTATGAACAGCTTGGAAAGTATGACAAACACAAGGCATAAATAACACAACTGATCCACAAAAGAAGTACTGCCTTGGAACGGTCAGTAAAATATGTTTCCCATTTCATGGTGCCCACCTCACCCTTAGTTAAGATGTGGATCAAGGCACATAGATGTTTGGTTTGCACGAAAGACCCCTAACTAATCCATGCATCATCTCCTATAACATATAGATCAAAATAAAAATAGAAGATAAAGCAAAGATAAGGACTCAAAAGTTAAAAAAAAACTGAATACCTGAGCAAAAGAAAACTAACTTGCAAACCCAAATGGGCCTGGCAGCAGCCAACGCATCAGGCCCCTACCATCTCATCAATAGATAAGTATTTAAAGCGGACACATCATAGTATAGAGTCTGAAGTCAAGTAAAATAGACATTTACTTAGAATATCTTTCATAACAGTTGTATGTCATCTATTAAATCACCTAATTTATTTTTGTTAGTAAGCGTTCTGTACCAGTTGCTATGCAACAGAATAAGGCCTTTCAAAGGCGTGTGTTCATGCTGTAATGCATTAAAATCTAAGAGTTGCTACAAAAACAAGAATGTTAAAGTAAGGCTTTAATCACTGTTGTTTGATGTCTGTCGAATGTACTTATTCAGTGTGATAACAATTGACGCTGAATTATAGGATGTGGTTGTGGTAGTATATGTAAGTGATACACTCACATGAAGCGATGTCATGATTTGGAAATTAGATGGATTGAGGTAGTCTGGGTCGAAACTAAATCAAAGAAAGTCCTTAGAGGAGGCTTTTATAGGCCCCCAAACAGCAATGCCCAATATTTTAACAAAATCAATGAAAGCATAGACAATGCAAATATACCAGATGCCATTATTTTAAAAGGACTTTCATTTCAACACTCTTCGTGACAATAATAACAAAATGAAAGAATTAATTCAAGCTTACAACATGAAACAATTGCTATGCCACCAAACGCATTTCACTGAAACACATCCTCCCTAATAGATCTGATTCTTGTTTGCAACACCCTAAACATATTAACCATTAGAGTCACAGACACTTTTATACCTGATATTACCCGATATCAATGTCCCATTATTATTCTTATGAAATTTCTACAACCTCAAAACAAAACATTTAAGTGACGTATTTGGAACTGTAACCTAGCAGATTATGATAAATAGCATCACAGTTTAACCCAAAATAGAAAGTGAGTATGATCAGGAAATACCACAATCACAAACCGTCGACAACCCCGTGGCACCATGAGGAAGAGCCGCCCAACCATCACGAGACACCAGGAAGACAAATTAAGCAAAGCAATCAGCTCTCTCTTCCCCATCAAGATGATTGCTATACTAGAAAGGACATAAAGTAACGTACAACAAAACATAGAACAATTACAGACTCCCACAATGGGAGTATCAATAAACAAAAAGTCAACAACAACAGAACCACCGCCTTAGAACGGACAGCAGCCAAAGCCACCGGGGGGGGGGGGGGGGGGGGGGGGGGGAGGGGGGAGGGGGGTCTTAAATGCATTTTATTTGTATCAAATCTTCGCCCTAGATTCTGGAATGGAAATGTTATCAAACAACCGACATAGACCAAAACACGAAATAAGTAACACAAACCATAATATATGCCACCAATCAAGCTATACCAAATAAATACGTTACAATAAGGCCAACAGAGCACCCTTGGATCACTTGACATATCAAAAATGTAATTAGAAAACACAAAAGAAACTTCAGGAAATTCAAAAAGGACAACAAACCCAGTTTATCTTGAACATTACAAAACACTATGTAATAAAATTGTAACAGAAATTAGGAAATCTAAAAAAGACTACTTTGATAAGCTAGACAACCTTTTTACCTCGGAAACTACAGATAGCAAACTTTTTTGGAAAAACTTCAAAACAAATGCTAAATGTAGGAAAATCACACCTTTGATATCCCCATGGTATTCATGAAAATCGAATGTGACGAGACTGATATTCCAAAGGCAAACATGCTAAATAATTAGTTTGCTTCCCAGGCTACGTTAGACGAGGATAATCGACAATTACCACAGTTTCCACCAGTACAACACAACCTCTCTGCCATCAGTATTACAATTCAAGATGTCAAGGATATGCTCCATAATCTTATGTAAATGCAGTCTAGACCTAATCAGCCCTCACCTACTCAAAGAAGGTGGATCATCCAATCATTGCCGCTCTTAATAATATCAATCGCTCTTTGGATCAAGGCTACTCTCCTATGTGCTTGAAATATGGAAATGTAACACCAATTCATAAAAAAAGATGATAAGTCAGCATCTTCATATTACAGAACCATTACGCTCCTAAGCTCTCTAGGCAAAGCCATGAGACTATGCGTCCATAAGTATTTTTACAATTACATTATAGAAACTGCAATCCTTACTTCATTTCAATCAGGCTTTGCTAGGGGCGACCCAACTACTAACCAATTACTCCACACCTATCATACATTTTGTAATGCTGTTGACAGTAGCAAAGAGTTCTGGGCAGTATTTTGTGACAATAGTAAGGCTTTTGACAGAGTAGGGTATACAGGAATCCTTTACAAAATTTTCAGGCATAGGATGTTCAGATAAAATAACTAGCTGGTTTTCTAGGTACTTGTCTGGGCGAAAGCAGCGTGTTGTCCTTTCTGGTCAAGTTTTGGATTGGATGTCTGTTCTAGCAGACGCTCGCAGGGTTTGATTCTAGACCCATTGCTTTACCTTATCTATATAAACAACATAGTCAAAAATCTAGGCTGCTCAATTCACTTGTTCGCCGATGATACCAGTTTGTATATCATTGTAGAATCTCCTAACGGGACTGCACATTCACTAAACATAGATCTAAACACAATAAGCACTTGGGCAGATGCATGGTTGGTTGCTTTTAATACTGGTAAAACATTATCAATGCTATTTTCGCAGAAAAAACCCCTCTATAGCACCCACCGTTACTCATGAACAACATCATACTAACAGAAACGGACAAACACATACACCTAGGGTTTACACTCTTAAATACATGTACCTGGTCCAATCATATTCAAGCAATAACCACGGAGTCTTGGACAAGACTAAACTTACTGCGTACCCTAAAAATAAGAGTTAGTCGCAAATCATTGGAATACATGTACATATCTCTTTTTTACCACTCCTAGAGTACTGTGATTCAGTGTGGGACGAATCCAAAAACAGCTTGATGCTGTGCACATAGAAGTCGCAGGAATCATCACCCATGCTACCAAGTTGTCTAGCATCGAAAAACTACTATCTGACTTGGGGTTGGAATCATTTCAGAACAGATGAAATAAACATGAACTCATCATCTTCTACAAAATAATCAATGGTCCGGCACCCAACCAACTTCTTGATCTTGTCCCTCCCATTATTTAAGAAACAACTAACTTCAACCTCAGAACACAGATGACATACAAACTCTCCATGCTCTCACAAACTTATACTATAATTCTTTCATTCCATTAACGATAAGGGCGTGGAATAGTTTGACTGAAGATACAAAGCAATCCCCATCCATTTCTTCCTTTAAATTTCGTCTTGATATAGACATAAATGAACCACCAAAATATTACAACACAGGCTCACGCATGGGTCAAATCCTCCATACTCGTATTAGACTTAAATGCAGCTCACTAAATGCTCACATGTACATAGTACCAGAACCTACATGCCAATGTAGAGGTTTTGAAAGTTTTTACCACTTATTTTTGTCTGTCCAATATTCGTAGATGTTCGGTCAGATGCCGGTATCTTACCAGTAAACTTAACCAACTGAACGACCAGGGATATTTTGTTCGTTATCAAAAACAAGCTACGAAAATGAAGCACAATTTATGCAGGTAAAAGAATACATAGTGGCATCAGGAAGGTTCGCTCGAAACAAAGTCAAACATGATTGATGACAAACACACTGTCAGCCATGTTCAATGCGCAGCATAGAAAACTTCTGGTCATTCTCCACCCCCTGCACCCACATTTTTCTCTTTATCTGCCATGGGTTGATGTTGATATTAGTTACCGTACATTGATTGCCAGTGCCATTCTCATATAATTTTTTATAATCCACATTGTGACAGAAAGTGACTTTCATATAAATAATTTTTAGCTTACTGTCAAATCATGTACCATTATGCATTTGTATATATTGTATCGGTCTGTATTATGCTTGTAAATATAGAAATAAAATATTGTTTTAACTAATAAACACAATGGTCAGGCAAGGTTGATCAATGTTGTTATAACTAGAAATAACTGAATTCAAAATTTTCATTTTGGAAAGTATATTGTTGGATAAACATTCTGAAATGAAGTAAAGCTGATTTATGACCATATGTCTGACAATATATCACCCCAAATGAAATGTCACGTAAAGTTTTTTCCTTAAAAAAAGCTGTGGAATGCATTATGTTGCTTGCACCTATAGGCAACAGCTGACAGCTGGTTACAATATCTTGTCAGCAGATGTAAAGTCATATTCCATAATGATGTAGGATTGTCTCAAAAGGGGATTTACGATATAAATAAATGCGTTTGGATATAATTGATTTCCCATCGGTTACAAGTTGCAAAACTCACATTTGGCTTTGTAAATGATATTTTATGTATTTTCTCAACTTAAATGATTAAAATTTATGCATCTGCCTGTTTCTTAATGAAAGTTAAGCCTTTAACAATGACATATGTATTTCAGCTGGTTTGACATACGACTGGAAGTAGCTGGAGCCTTTGTTGTTTGGCTTGCCACTATGTTCAGCATTATGGAACGTGATAGACTAAATGGTGCAATGGTTGGATTTATGATTAGTCATGCTCTTGATGTAAGTTCGTTTTACAATATTGACCAAATTTTGATAATAAAACAAGTGGTAGACTGGCTCCAGTTCTTCAAACATTTTTCATCAATATGTCGTTCCATATACTGGTTTTAAAACAGAGCCATCAGAGTTAGACTAGCGTCAAATATATGAAATGTCAAGTGAGTATGACCAGGAATGTCACAATCATATAGCACATGTCGACTCACAGTACCAAGAGGAAGAGACAAAGAACATTGACACCTACCCGACAGAAAGAACACAATAAAAGTAATGTCAACAGCTCTCTCTTCCTTATCGAAATTCCTGCAAAACTAGAAATGACACTAAGAAGTACATTACAAATCAAGGCCCAATCACAAGACCCTACACAGTTTTGGAGTAACATTAATGAATAAATAACAACATAATCATCGCCTTAGAATCAACATACGCTAAGGCCACCAGAGAGCATGTATGTGTGTGTGTTGGGGGGGGGGGGGGGGAGGGGGGATGAGGGGGGATGAGGGTGTGTGTATGTGTTGGGTGGGGGGGGTTAGGGGGATGCAGGCTAAAATACATTTTACCAGTCGAGTCTTTGCCTTAGATCTGTTGATAGTAAAAATGTTCAGCTAATATGGATGTTTTCTTACTATTGCAATGTATCAGCACAGGGAAGTAATTAAATAATGAAAAATAGTTTTATGTTGTGAAAGAAAGAACAGGGCTCTGACTCATAAAAATTCAAAGCTAACAATCCTCTATTTGAGCTGCAATCCTGTGTTTCTTTTAAGCAAGCATCAGAAGTACAGACCAGCATGACTATCCAACAGCCTGTTCATTACATTTAGTATTTGTTTTCAGAAATGTATGACAGCTTTTGCAGCACCAAAAATTTCAAGATTAATGATTTTGAGTGTAACTAGTTCTGAAACTCCTTACATAGGGTTTCTCATATCAAGGGGCATATGGGCTGTGATGCAGGGGTTTCCCACAAAGCGAGACTCAAACCAGTGTCCTCAGCTACAGAGACCAGCTAGAAAATTGAAAATGAATACATAGATGAGACTTGCATTTGGGCAGTACCATCTGATCAAGATAACGTAGAGCAACAAACGGAGATTAATTTTAAAATAGGGTTGTTAGCATCCCTGATTTACTAAAAAGACATTTAAGTAATTTTGTTACAAGGTCAAGCAGTAACATTGTGTCATTGATCCATTTTAATGATGTTTGATTACAATCAAGCAGAGGTTATTCAAAGGAAATGATGCACAATTTAATCTGCAGTGAAATTGTACCTGAAGATAGTATAACAATAATGACTTGTAATAATTTTGAGGAGCATATTCTTAATTATTTCTCTTCTTGCAGATATGCTTCTGTCTTGAGTGGGTGATCAATAATTTTAGCCACTTTGAAAACAACGTTGTGAGCATGGAAAGAATAGATCAGTATTCCAGCAACACGACGGAGGTAAACACAGTACATTACCTAATTAGGCCAGGCCCCGAGGTTATGAAACTTTTTCATGCCACGAAATTAACCCTACTCATAAATGTTAAAATGTCAACAATTGTTGGCATTTAAACATTTATTAGCATGATAAATACACCATCTGAGATACTTAAAGCAAGAAATTTCTTTATTTGTCGGTATTTTAGTTTTTATGAGCAGTTGAAATTTCGTGCTCAGTTGAGTTGAGCATGAAAAAAGTTTTATAACCTTGGGGCCAGCACACGATTTTGCTACTCTTTGCATTGGTCATAAGTGAAGGCTCAGACTAGTCTACGCATGTGCGCATGTCATTTTGCTAGTCTTGACCTTCACTGGAACAAAATTGTTGCATGTTGCTCTGTTGCACTTTTCTGTGCACACATGCATGAATAAAGTATAGGATACAAATGCGGTTTAACATCACCAAATTTCGGTACTTTTTAATCACATCACCACGCATACACAAAATATGGACATCAAGAGCATAACCAGAACGCTAAAAAAGTTACGTACTTCAAAGGGAGACTGCCTGATCAAACAGTGATTCTCTTCAATTACGTCCCTTTTGAAAATAAGAACTTCTCTTAAAGGAAAGAATTTGCTCCCAGAGGGAGCGAATTCTTTCCTCTAAGAGCAGTTCCTTATGGTATGGACAATCACATTTACCACATTAGGTAGCCTCCCTTGAATGCTACTATTTTTATTACGCACCAGCGGGAGCTACGCCAATGTATATAGATGAAGGTTATCACCTTTTAGTAGAGCTCTTTGCCCAACTGAACACGTCAGCATGGGCGTTTGCGCATATGCGATAAGTTCCAAAACCTTTTGTGCTTGATCATATGAACAAGCTCAAGAAATTCTCCTCAGATGAGCATGTGCGTCCACCTGTTCTTGCTTCAGGCTTCACTCATCTTTGTAAATCTTCAACGGCTCATGCAAACAATTCTACTTCTAGCATCACTTGATGGTGGCGGGCATTCATTAAAATATCCCTAAATAGATGCGATAATACCGTTTTTACGCTTCCCCTATGTATGCCATTCCTATTCGCTAGGAACCCCATGTTCAGATTTTCATTTTTTTGTAAATCTTGTTGCTCTGATCAGAATTGCCTAAACGCATATAAGCGTAGCGTCCTCTTTGTGGGATATAGGCAAAAAAGCAGATCCGGATTAGAATGTGGCATCTGATCAGGGTCTCCACTGTTTGCTTACATAATGTTTTAGTAAAATTTGGAGAGAAAAGCCTCCTCCTACTGATGTGGACAGGCATGTCCATTCGGCTTAAATAGGCTTAAATAGGTTAATTCCATATGATAGATCAAACTTTTGAACCAAAATGTAGAAACTCAAGCACACTGGTTAACTCTTTACCTCCTAATGTCATCTGCTGATAAATTTTACAAGCAGATTGGAACCAGATCAGGCCCAAAAAAACGTCGGACCTGATTGGATCCAAACTGTTTGACGCTCTGATGGTATTCCTGGTTATTTTTTCGAAAAGTTGATTTTGAAAAAAAAACAGCAGGCAACAAAAAAGCATGAAAAAATTCTCAGAGTGCAAAGGGCTAACTAACCAGATAATATATCGTACAAGCAAGAAAATTTAATTTAATTTAATTAGAAAAAATAGTTTGCTATATACTTACACAAGAAACCACACAAAACAAATCATGGACTAATAAAAGAAATACAAATAAGTTGCAAGAGAGGCAAATGCAATGTTTCAAAACACAGAACAAACTGACTTGCTTCAAGTTAACTTGATATGGTAAAATTAGAGGATTTTTGAGTGTACAATTCATAATTCAAGATGTGGAAACGTTTTGTGGAAATGGCTTGTGTTTGCCATGCTTTCCCGTCTGTTCATTATTGCCTTCTGGTCACCTGAAGGGAAAGGGCTGACCTCTTGGCTCTTGTTTGTGATGTTAATTGTAATTTTGTTACTTTCAAATTTGGTATCCTGGGACAGGTGTGGTACTTGATTGTATTGATTCTTGATCCTTGCTGTCTTTCTTACTTTGTGGGTAAAATTGTACAACAATCTTTTCCATCAAATAAGACATGTGTTTTGTTTGATGTTTTGGTTGACAATAAGAAAACAATTCAATTACGATTTCTTATCTAGAGGCCGGGAAGGTGTATTATTAAATATATTAAATGAGTCAAGGAAAAGAGATGTGAGGCTTTGACAACTAATTAATTGCTTTTTGCAATTAATTTGTAAAATTCAAAAATACAGGAGCACTCATATAAGGTCCTCAATGTACATGTATCTTGTCGTACTAAACTTTTTTTTATCGCATCTTGAGCTTGCACAACGTTGTTATGACCCCAATAACATCATACAGATCCAGACGGGGATGGGGGTCTTAGCAGTACTGGTCCGGATCCCCTTAAAAACACAAAACAGCAAAGCTAGCATTTAATGTTTGGCCATCATCATTAAATGGCGTTTTGCTGGCGGGCCGATGACGGCCCGCATGTAATAGCGGTATATGGATCCTTTATCCCCTCATCAAAATAAAAAAAAATTGTCAAAGTTAAACCCATCTGACAAAAAGTATGGGATCTGCGCATGTACATCACGTTACCAAAATGTGTTAAACGCTAGTGATTTACTGATTTGAATACACAAGGCTTATATCTCTCAATGCATGCATGTTTTTAGGCACCCCTGCACACAGAATACAAGCCAGATCCCAATTGGCCCCATTCTGGAAAGATAGATCTCAGCTCCTACTCTGTAAGATACAGGGATGGATTGGATTGCGTACTAAAAGGAATCAATGTCACTGTCCAACCTGGGAAAAAGGTTTGTATATTAGACAGTCTTTATGTAGCTCTGTGGTCAGATAAACACAATTTTGAGCGTACAGTGTGATTAGTTACTTACACATCAGTTTAAACTTAATGTTCTGGTTGAGATATAAGAAAATTAATTTTATATTGTTAATTGACGAAAAGCAGACGTAAAACAGACTGCTGTTTAGACAAACTATTGGTGAAATAAGGGTTAGTGTCACTTTCCCATTGGTATCCTGGGTCAGTTGTGGTACTTGATTGTATCGATTCCTGATCTTTACACCCTTACTTACTTAGAATACATAATTGAAACATTCAATCAAGCTTTGCTCTACCACGTAAGAGGTAGTTCAAAGGTGTAAATGAGGATTCCACATAGATACAAATCAAATATGACATTAAATTTGTGTTTGACAGGGTATATACTGGTAGAGTTTGAACTTCATGTCATAATTTGAAAGATTTACTGAAGACATTCCATAGAATCTAAAGATTATTTTCATGCTTCTCTATTAAAAACCCATGTTTCATTACTTGATTATTGAATAATATTATATTGGCCAAAGATAATGGTATCATTTCATTTAATTTGAATTGCTTACCTACAGGTTGGTATTGTTGGTCGTACTGGTGCAGGTAAATCCTCTCTAACGCTGTCAATATTCCGTCTTCTTGAACCAGCATCAGGAACAATAACTATTGATGGTGAAGATATAACAAGATTGGGATTATATGATCTCAGGTCTAGATTAACCATACTTCCTCAGGTACCATTCTTATGCATAAAACAAGATATATTATAACATTTATATTTGTATTCTGTGTTAATGTTGTGTAGCTCTAAATAGGACTTGTACTGACCGCCAAAGGATTAGAATTCTGATAAATGAGCCAATGTATGGCAAAGCAAATAAATATTTCCGTTACAACCAGTGATGACTCAGGTCCTGATGGATACGGAATAATTGAGATTCTAGTTTCTCCTGAAATAGAGTAATAAAGAAAACCTACCATACAAACGTAGAATCAACAATTTTGATTCCAAGTGCAGAATTCCAGTGACTCCTAGCAAAGACTTATGTCGTGTTCTGCTTTCTGGCAGAATACATAGCAACATTTAACAATAATTTGATATCTCATGGATAACATTTTTTAGGAACGCTGCATAATATATTCCTATAACATCCAAACAATGCATATTGGAAATCTCTTCTGCAAATTAAAATATTGCTATGTATATTGTGAGGTAGAATTTGCATCTGAGGGCTGGAAGGCCCAACATGCTAAACAAATGAAGTTCTGAGATGCATAAAATTATGCCTGTACAATGTAAGGTTAACATATCAACACATATATTTGAATCAGTACTGCACTGTAGATATCACAGTAGGCAACCTATTCCGAATAATATGAAACAAGCTAGAACAGATTAATGTAATTGTTTGGTACAAAACTCTACAAATTGTTTGACGGCTAAGTAGTTTTCTCTATTTCAAGGATCCTGTACTATTTGCTGGAAGCTTGCGCATGAATCTTGATCCTTTGGACAACCATAGTGATGAAGAAATATGGAAAGCTTTGGAACACGCTCACCTCAGTTTGTTTGTTGATGGCTTACCTGAGAAGCTTAAATATGAATGTGGAGAGGGAGGTCAAAATCTAAGGTAATTACTATTATAGTACTACAACAGCAACTTGGTCTTAACCCATTTAAGCCTAGTATTTTTTCACCACTATTATCCATTGGACCAGTCCATTTTCGTTTTTAGGTTTGTTGGGTCATATTTTACATTTTTATTCAAATTTTAATGGGACATTCTGTAAGCAAACAGTGGTGACCCTGATCAGACACCGCATTCTGTGGTGTCTGATCTGGGTCTGCACTGTTTGCGTATGTCCAACAAAAAGGATGCTAATCTTATATGGGTTAATTTATTCTCTGCAAGGCCAGGTAGTTTTTAACCCATTTATGTTTTACACAAATAACGAAACATAATAAATGAATACTTTGTACAGTGCTAGGGGATTAAGAGTTGTCTCACTTTCTATTAATTCAAATGAACAGACTCAATGAAGCATAGTCTGCTTTTGCCGATTTTGTAGGTTGTCTCCAATTTCAGAATGATCCATATGTTAAGATAGCATGAAATTTATTACGTCTGGTGCTTATTTTTTTGCAGTAAAGCTTAAAGCTAACGCCTGCAAAGGGCATATAAACTAAAAACAAGAGAGGTAAATAGAAAACAATTACACTTGAGACACATAGAGGCACATGTGTTTGGTAGATCAAGGTTTTAGCTTTTGACAAATAGATTGACTTTTTAAAATATGTATATCAATGAAAAAATACCACAAGTAACATATCTCAGTTTTTGGTTTGCAACAAAAACCCATGAGTATTTACTAAACAAATTTTAAATTAATAAGTAGTCTTCTATATATTCATTGTCATATAAAGATATTGTTTATCACGCTATGCTACGAAAGATTGCTACTTATAAGTGCTACTTCAGTTTTCATGTGCGGATCCACAGGGGGAAGTACAGGTCGTCCGAACCTCCCCCCCCCCTGCCCCTGAAAAATCACAAAACTATAGGATTTCTAAGCAATACTGGTCCGGATCCCCTGAAAATCACAAAGCTACCAAGCCAGTATTCAATGTTGGGCCATCATCAGAACGCCATCAAATCACCATTAAAATGGCGTTTTGCTGGTGGGCCGATAATGGACAGCTAATAGTGATATTTGGATCCTCCCTCCCCTCATTAACTAAAAAAAAACGTTGTCAAAGTTGGACCCCCTTTGTCAAAACTCTCTGGATCCGCACATGGTTTTGTTGAGAATTCCTGTTTTTCTTACAAACATTGTGTACCCTGCTATTGTGTCTATCATATAAATATCTTTGATAACTAGGGGACAGGAGATATTGAGTTTAATGATTGAAATTGATAATTAAGCCGCAACATAAGATTTCCAACAATGTGGCATTTTGACATAGATAGACTCAGACGAGCATGTGCAGTCTTATTTTAATCTTAGTAGCTCTAAATGTTGTTCAGTCAGTAGCTTAACAGTCATAGAATATTCAGGCGACTAGCAAAGGCTCTGATCAGACTGCACAGGCTGGTCCTGCATACCACATTGTTGGGAATCTCATGTCATGGCTCATATTGTCATGCTTCACCCCTTTACTGCCAATTTTGAATTATCTGTTGTTATAGTTTTGAATTCAAATTTCCAAAATTTGGGAACTTAGATCAGAGCGTTCGAGGGGTTTGATCTATTGAGGGTGTATCCTGGTCAGAGTCTCTATGATCAACATAGAGACAGTCTGACCAGGATACATTCTGTTTCTCGGCAACTTTACAGTCACCTGCAGAAATGATTTTAGAGTTTTTGTAGTGGTGAAAATGTTTTAAAGTGCTTTCTATCGCTTACAGTGTCGGTCAAAGACAGTTAATCTGTCTAGCCAGAAGCCAGCTGAGGAAGACCAAGATTCTTGTACTGGATGAAGCAACAGCTGCAGTTGACATGGCAACGGATGATTTAATTCAGAGGACAATAAATACAGAATTTAAAGAATGTACGGTGATGACAATAGCCCACAGACTGAATACAGTGTTAGATTATGATAAGTGAGTATACCTAATTTACCAAAAATATCCAAACACTTTTAAGTTAATCCACATTACAGGAAAACATTCAAAGAGAGTTGCCAGTTTAACGAATACACAAATGTAGTAGCAGGAGTTTATTTATGGAATTTCCAATTCTTGAAGTAAAATGTTCCTGTATAATTAAAATTAAGATGAACAACTTTACATATACCAGTTCTTTATGATGACTGTTTTGCTATTCTGGTCTCATCGTTTGGTGAGGTGTTTTGGTGTTGCCATTGCCTCATATCTGTGTATATTGACACGTTATGTTGCATACAAATGGTAGATGGTATGAATTTCCTAAAATGAAATTAGCACCTTTGCTTTCCTCAAATGCTCTTAAAGTAAGTAAATGACCAGGAAAACCACAATCATGCATTGCAAACCAACCTACAGCACTGTGAGGAACATGTTATTGAAGCTTTTAACTCTACTCAAGAAATCTAGATGACTTGCTCAATTTTGATAATCCTTATTTCGAAATAATGAAAGGTCAGACATACATGTATCCCACTATTTTTCAGTTAAATAAGGCAAATTTCTTTAAGAAATAGTAAGTGAGTATGATCAGGACATACCAATATCACAAACTGCAGACAGACCCATCGCATCCTGAGGAAGAGCCAAAGCAATCAATGTGACACCAGACAAAGCAAAGTAACCAGCTCTCTGTTCCCCATCAAAATGATTGCAAAACTAGAATGGACACAAAGTAACGCACAACAAAACATAGAACAACTACAGACAGAACCACCGCCTTAGAACGGACAGCAGCCAAAGCCACTGGGATGGTGGGGGGGGGGGGCTTAAATGCATCTTACTCATACCAAATTTTTGGCCAAGATTCTGCTGTTGTTGAAGCACAAAAAATGTTAAGCGCGCATGTAGGATTCCTAACAGTTGCAATGTATCATCATGGAGAAATTATATAATCAATTTAACGCACTACGATGTAACAGAGAAAATGGCTCACGACTCACAGATAGCCAGAGCTTAAGAAAACCTCAGATTGAGCTACAGATACTGAAATCCCATTTTTGGACTTGGACTTGTGAGGACTCTATGATGGTTCCGACTTAAAGATGATAGATGAGGGGGTCCGGGCCCACTGGGGTTTAACTATTTGACTTCTTTTGCTCTTGTATACTGTTTGTTGTATGTACTGTTGCGTCTTTATCTTTGTTTTCTCTCCTTTCTATTCCTAGATTTATGTGTATTTGGAGATGATACATGGATAAGTTAGGGATCTTTAATGCAAACCAAACATCTATGTTTCTTGATCCACATCACAATTAAGGGTGACGTTGGTACCATAAACTAGCTTAAGCCCTCCAGTAATTTTCTAACTGACCGTTCCCAGGCAGTACTTCTTTGTGGATCTTTTTAATTTTGTGTGGGTGGCTTTGCTATAATGTCTTGCCTTTGTCATGTAGCCATGTGGTCACCAGCTGGGAAAGGACTGACTTCTTAGCTCTCCTGTATGTGATGTTTTCTTGTGTATTTGCCACTTTCACATACAGTATCCTGGGTCAGGTTTTCTATATGATTGTATTGATCCCTGGTATTTGCCATTTCCCCTACTTTGTACATAACGAATGGCATAATTACATGTAACATTTATGATAAATGGGATGAATTTTATTTTTAAATAGTTGATTTCCCATTTCTAGATGAAGATGTTCCTAACACCCCTTCGCATGGTCGTTTTGTGAGAATATGATCTAATGTTAGTGACTTCAAAACCAGAAACAGAATTTTGACTACTGATGTATAAAAAAGGTTATCAATATCACAAACTTTGTAAAGCCTTTTTCTAAATTTAACCACAGACACTGAGATTTGATTGTCAAATGCAATATTGGTTTAAAGACTCTTCTGCAACAAGGCATATCAGAGCTGGTAGTTTATGGCGATTTAGTTTATAAATTCAAAAGAATTAACAGATGCCTACTTTTTGTCATCAATTCGAAAAGATAGCCAAACGTTATAAATAAGTTGGATATAACATGGATATTATGCAACAGTCTTGCTGTACACCCAACCTAGATTTATAGCTATGGTTTCCTCTTTAATTGCACGACGGTGGGTTAGACTAACTGATGTCCTTGGCATCAAGCTTTTATCCATTGGTTAGTGCATAATGCTTGTCTTTGGCTAGACGTGGCTCAACTGGAGGGTTTCTTTAGCACTGACTATTTCTAAGTCGTGAGCCTTTTCTTTGTATCATCACAGTGTGTTAGTTTGATTAGATTGTTCCCCGTGATGATATTTGGCCTACATGCAAGCTAAACAAGTTTTTTTTTTGTTTTAGCAACAACAAAATCTAGGGCAACGATTTAGCTCCAGTAAAACGCATTTGAGCTCCCCTCCCCTCATTGATCCGGCTGCTGCCCATTCCATCGTTTTGTTGTTGTTGATTTTGTGATTAATGTTTCTACCAAAGGATCTGCATCTGGTCTTTGTTTTGTGACTCATCCTCATGGTGCCGTGGGTTGGTGTTCTGTATTTGTCTATGGTCATTGTGCATTATTTTGCGTCCTCTCTAGTTTTGCAATCATCTTGAAGAGGAAGAGACAGAGCTGGTTGCTTAACTTTAATTATCTATTTACTGCAAATGTTCTGTAGCTCTTCCTCACAGTGCCGTGGGTTGGTCTGCGATGAGTGATTGTGGTATTTCCTGATCATACTCACTTACAAACTCTAAATGCTGTTCAGTCAGTAGCTAAACAGTCATAGTATATTCAAGTGACTAACAAACGCTCTGATCAGACTGTGCATATGCGCAGGTTGGTCTGAGCCTTCACTGGTCGCGTACACACCACATATTTGGAAATCGTATATCGCGGCTCAAATGATAAGTGCAACGACCTACATGCCCCTAGCACTAGCTTAGGAGGTAAGCTGTTTTAAAGGTCAATAAAGCAGAATTAGGACTATATGTAGGACTGAGAGATAATTTCTTGATTAATTACACGTTTATTAAGTACCTTATAGAAGGAACGTTTTACTATACTAATTACATTGACCAAGTTTCTTTTATTTGTATTGACCTACCGAGTTTTATTTGCACTGGCGGTTGTTTTACATGTTGGCTAAGCCCCTAATTGGTATTGTGAACTGATTTGGTGCAGTTAGTAACACATTTTATAGGCTAATGCATGAAATTGCAGTACTAATCGCATCATTGAGCAGTGAAGGCTCATTCGAGTCTGTGCATATATTATGTATGGACTCAACAGAGCCTTCGCTGCTCATCTGAACGATTTATGGTTGTAGATATGAAGACTCAGCTCACATTTTAGCCCTCTAGTTTCGCTGTTTCCGACAGCATGGGCATTTTTTAGAAACATGGCTGCAAATGTGATGAGTTCCTAAATTTCATGCGTGGATCCAGAGGGGGACAGGGGGTCTGGACCCCCTGGAAAATCACAAGTGGCCACAGGTTTCTGTAGAAATACTGGTACGGATCCCCCTCGAGAAACCCAAGGTCCAATTGCTTCTCGAGGGAGGTCCGAACAGTCCTCTGTGAAATACGTTGATGACTCAAAAAAGTTGTCAGGACCCCTCCTGATCGAATTTTCTGGATCTGGGCATGAATCTTGCGCATGTGCCGATATGTTTTGAAACCTAAGCTAAGTATCAAATGATTCCCAAACTAAACTGTCAATTAAAATTTTACAGGGCCGCGTAGGGCAGTCGGTAACGTGTCTAGCTCAGATGCATTGCTGACTGCAGATTTAGAGGTTGTGAGTTCGATCTCGGCCCGGTCCCATACTTTTGTGGAGATTGATCATGAAATAATTTCTACGGTCATTCTCCTCCCTTCCGCTGATTCATTCAAGAAGGGTTGTTGTCAGTAACAAGCGAAAGTATGTGCAGGAATTACTGGTTAACCCTTGCTCAAGCCGACCTAGGAAAAAGTGTGGTTAGGTGAACTGACCGTCCCGCCATGACCATAGCTGTTGATTTGGGACGTAAAGCAAACAAACAAACAAACAAATCAATTAAAATTTTAACTATTAAATGTTAATTGTTCACTACATTCTTCATTTCAGAATTTTAGTTCTGGATAAAGGGGAAATCAAAGAATTTGATTCACCACAAAATTTACTACGTGATAAAAAATCGATGTTTTATGGAATGGCAAAGGATGCTGGACTTGTATGACGTTAAACTTTTAGATGACTTCCAACTACCAAGGGATCTGAGATGTGAGGTGTGAAAAAGTCATTTCATTCGATCAGCACGAGTTGGCGACCTGTGTTTGCTGTGATCAACGTCACGTACAAATGTACCTTTGACATCTTTACAGAAAAGGCTTGCTAGTATTCTGTATTTTGATTTAATTAGTACCTGTGATCTAAGCCTTTTTCTTCTTGATGTGACTGGCGACGTGCATTTGTGCATGAAATATCTTTACTAATGCTGTAATAACAAAAAGGGACCAGTTTGCAATGTGGGCCTTTCTTTTGGGAAAATCTTTAGAATGTATGGGCCGGTGAATGAGATTTCGGTACTTATCACATCAGCCAGCAGTGAAGGCTTAGACGAGACTGCGCCAGCATATGTGCAGACTCGTCGGTCCCTTCGCTTAGGCCCCCAGATATCAGTGCATAACTGAAAATTATTTTTCTTATTTCTCAACCTAAACATATGTTGTGGGTACTCAAAATGACCGTCTCAATGAGACGTTTTTTTGGAGCACCCAAAACACATGTTTAGACTGATTGATAAGAAAATAATCGCAATTTTACCCTTATATTTTGGATTAACTGGCCCTAGCATACACAAAGTAAAGAGGTAGACAAAGGCTTCGACCAACATTTAGACTTTAGCATTTGCTGGATACCTCACCATAGACATAAAGACATTTGCACAGTATGCAAAACTCGCCAATATCTTATGTGTTGGTCCATTCACATGTGCCTGTAGTTTTATAGCAAGCTACAGTAAAAACATGTCTTAAGCGGCCACTCAAAAATAGACAAAACAAAGATCTAATGACATATGGTAGCTTAATGAAGGCCGAAAGTATTGCTGAATGCTCCAGTGGGGGAGGCATTCTGCAATACTTTTGTCCTGCACTAAGCGAAAGTTGGTCCAAAACCCTAATTTTTGGTCTTTTTTTTGAGTATACGCTTAAGACAGGTTTTACTGTATTCTGAACACTAACTGTCCTCAGTTGACCCTGTGATCAATAGCTGTCCTTAGATGACCATCTGCTAGGGTTGTTTGATTTATATAAATATTTCAAACTCATATGCCAGTTATTTAAATAAAAAAGCAATCAACAACATATAACTTAAAAGCATATGCAACTCTTTTTTTGGTAACTATTCAGGACTGTTCATAGTCTGACCATCCAAAGCATTGTCACCTGATGCTGGGGCTTGCTTTTTCTTTGCATCAATTGTAAAATCATCTCAGAAACCACTGTTGAAATTAACCAAAAAGCTGCATGAATGGATCTTGGGTAGCCCTCTTCCAAGATTGGTCATTTTTTTATGGTCAGTAGAATCACTTGACTGACAGGAGCATGTATATCTCCCCAATTCGTTACGACAGTAAAACTTAAGGAAATCTGATCACACTGTATAAGTCAGGTTATAATTTGACACAACTGTTTATTGGGGGATCATCTATCAAAATTTCCACAATTATGGTGTTTTAGTGAAAAGCAAATGGATCCCATATTCTAAACCGATTTCTTCAAATAACATTTGATTCTAAAAGCTGCATATTTCAAGGCTCTACAATTCCAATATACTGAAACACATATCCACATTTTATCTGTACCATACTTGCTTTAACTTTTAAAATTGGCCTCCAGTATAATTGCCATACGAACTGCAAAGAATGAAAAATAAAACACTTTCATACAGCATCTGAATCACCCTACTTTTTCCCATGATAAGTTCACGAGACCTTTTGTTGCTATAGTCACCACAGTTCTATCTCACAATTGCCTTTCCCAATAATGTTATTTAATGACATTTGGCCAACTTGTTTAGAAGATATATGCGTTAAAAAGTGTGGATGGACGACGGAGGACGATGGAAAGAGGCACTGTGTTGATTCATAGAGAAATGTACTTTAACCTGTTTGGAACTGGTTAAACACAGCAAACAATCCGACATAACAAAATTTGTTGACCAGAATGTAAAGGAAACTAAACAAATAAAACATGGTGTAATCTCACTCCCTGACATGACCTTATATGATATAACATTTTAACAGAATATAGAATGGTATATGATTTCTTGAATCTTCTTAACATTTATTATCACTGATAGTGCAGATCAGCATGCTAAGTTTTATTCGTCCATATTTACACAAATCCCTATTTTCTCAAACAATTTATCATAATTCACTTAGAAAGGAAAGAAAGCAGGTGCTAATTAAATCTTTGGAATATGTTATTAGTTCATACAAATATTTTTACAATTGTTATGTTTCAGTTATGTTTTTCATCCAAATTTTACAGTTATACACGTCCATATTTTTGCATAATGCTTTATGTTTTACATCTTATTAAAGCTTTTGATTAAAATATTATTGTCCTCAACTTAATATTTTGTTTTCATTTACCCTTTCTAAATGAACATTTTAGCAAGAAAGTGTAAAAATCATGTGGGGATCCAGACAATTTCGTCAGGGTTGTCCTCAGCCATTAGCATATATCACAGAAGACTGTATAGACCTCCCTGTGGAAGCAATTGGACCAAAGGGGTCCAAATGCTTCTGGAGGGTGATCCGTACCAATATTTCTAACGAAACCTATAGCCACTGGTGATTTTCCAGGGGGTTCTGACACCCTGGCCCAACCCTCTGGATCCGAGCATGACCATCACGTGTGACTACTCAAAATATATGGGCTAGTTCATGGAATAATGACAATTATCGCATATGTATACTAAAACGTGCAGTCATAATTATCCAGTGTAGCTAGGTGGCTAAGAGCCAAGATTGTGCTATTCGGGATACAAGCATGAAACTTTCCACACTTGTTAAGGTTGGTGAGCTGATGATTTTTAGATATAGAACCACTTCAACAGATTGCCTCTGCTCATGCGCAAGGCAAAATTCACTTCTGTTATAGAAAATTTGGTCTCACTTGACTGCACATACCAATATTTGCGTTTAACGTTGTAAAAATCGTCCCATTATATCGCTAGATGTCCTAAAAGACATAAACAAATATATTTTAAAATAGTTTCCATAATTACGCATGCGCAAACTAACTAACACTTCCGGTTATCTTGTTTAAAGATGTCAAAACGGTAGAAACCATTCAATAAATGGAATGTTTATATCTTTTTACTGGGAAATAAATGAGTTTCCGCACAATCATTTATCGCTTAATTTTTGCTGTACATGCATTCACGCCAAAAAGCCACTGTATTAGAAGAGTGCAGTCATCACAGATTGGTTGCAGTCGATGAGGACACACACTATATTACTTTGGTTTACTGTGATCCATTCTATGAGCTAGTTCTTTACAACTATTAATTTATGATGATGTTTTCAGTCGCAATTATCACTTAGGTATTCAAGTACATTCTGGGACAATTGGAGCCTTTAAATTCTAAAACTAGCTTAGAACCGGCCAATTTCTGGATAGCCAGTGGGATTTATGTGTAAGAAATGTGTTCACAGATTTATGAGACACTATTTAAATCATTAGTTATGATTTAATAGCATCATATAATGAATAATACAAATAAGTTAATAAATATTATGTTTTGCATATTTTTTGTGAAGTTGCAAACCATTTTGTAGCTGTAGGCAAAAGTTGAGTAGTCAATGGCATTGTACTAGTAGTCGAGGGTCTAAATATAATCAATTTGTATGCAATCTATGACCAAGTCACTGGACCAGAACAGCCGATATATGTAGTACTGTGCGTACAGTATGAAACTAAGCAAGGGGCAAAGATCAGGGATCGATACAATCAAGTATCACTACTGACACAGGATACCTCATGGGAAAGCAACAACCACACAATTTAACATCACAAACGAGAGCCAAGAGGTCCGACCTTTCCCAGCAGGTGACCACAAGGCAGCAATGAGCAGACGAGAAAGCATGGCAAACACAATACAGAAATAACAAATGATCCACAAAAGAAGAACCACCTTGGAAAGGTCAGTAAAAGTATATTACTGATGGGGTTAAACCAGTTACACTTGAATAACTTTCAAAATGTCCTGCCCTCAGATTTCGAGCTTTTGCGCTTTAAAGTACTAATATTTTGCATTTTTTCTTAACTAACTAAAGTAAGCATATATTCCAGAACATAAACAAAAAAACCTTCCATCCTTTTTTCAGGAAAAATATCACCTTTTTGGTTTAACTCAGGTGCTGTATCGACTAACGCTTAACTCACATAAATATTTGTTAAGCATATATAAGTGACAATAATAATCACAGAATATGTTTAAAAGTAAATATTGACAAAAATATTACCCCTTTTTAACGGCCAGGTACACTTAAACGGTATACTTTGTGCCCGCGATGACCATACTGTTCGAGTACAGTGGTTCTCTAGCGCAGCATTTGACATGAATGCATTTTTCTTGTTATGCTGGGGGCATGCATGTTCCTGAATGACTACATACCGTAATGTAACTTCGACTGTAACTCATGTTATGCGGTTTACTGAAGAGTGTTAAACTGTCTTTTGGACGTATGCCCATGCATTGTTACGTGTTAAATTTTGGTTACTTGGTACTTGGGCCAAGATGACAAGATCACGTTGATCTTAGAAACGTATACATTTTTAAAGTGACATTTTACCAAGAGAGCTTGCAATATGTGCCACAATCAGTATGTATTCTGATATGACACAGCCGTTTAAAGGATTTTCAGTTATTTAGCATTACCAATTTTAAAAACAATCACCAATTTACAGAAATGTAGTGTTCAAAGTTGCCACCACAGACACAAAGGGTCAGACACTGGAGAGCTGCATTTTCTACTTCTGTAACCTTGAAGACAGCCATATCTCATGTAGGTGCTTGCCTGTTCTACCATACAGGACTGTGATGAATCGTTCAATGGTGCAGAGGTAATCTGAATGTGGCTTTTCAGGGAGAGAGTTCATTTACAGCTGGAAAGCTTACCCACCGTTTTCCATGACCAAGGAGAAAGCATGTTTTATTGAACCCTGTGACAAAATGAGAAAAAAAAGCAAGACAATTTGATTTCACACTAACGATAGCTGGTGATTTTTGCCAACCCCGCAGTTCAACCATTCATAACTGTTGCACCACAGGTATGACTAGAACTTCTACAGCAGTATCAACAGCGCAACTGCTTATTTTCTTCTTAGGCATTTAAGCTGCTTCCGTAGCACGAGCAAATATTCTTGTTTCTGCCTCCTCATGCAAACAAGGCGCAAATGAAGGCATATCGAAAGCTGGACACACTGAGACCGAGCCTCTTTTACCGTGAAGAGCAGGGTTCTCTCTAGAGTATTGTCGCACTCTCTCTGTGTAACACCTGATCTCAATTTGTGGTTAATGTTTCTTAGTTGGCATTTTTCATGTCCAGGAAACACAGCAGTTGGAAAGATAAGGAAATAGTTTATTGTCATCTTCTCACAAGAAATCTTGCCAGTTTTTGGTGCTACAGTTATTTGATGGAGCGACCCGCCGGTGGATGTTGTCTCCTCGTTTTTCCCTTGTTGATGCTTTTAAACTGTCCGTCTAACATGTGCCACACGCTAAATCCACTCAATCAACTGCACAAAAATTGGATATTACGTAACGTTTTGAACATATCGTTTGTATACTGCTCAATAAACAGTGCTATCCCATACACCTTTAAGTATATGAACGACGAAGTCTCCATCAAAAATGACAACACTGACTCCAAGTGCGAAATCTTTTACAGGAGGACCAAAAGCCTCGCAGGCAGCCAGTATCTTCACAACCAAAACTATGGGGCATATCAGGCATCTCCCACAAAAATATGTAACGTTATCATACCCACATAAAATAGACTGGCGTAGACTAATGTTTGGTTGGTTGGTTGGTTTTGTTGCTTTACATCCCAAGTCAACAGCTATGGTCATTCCGGGACGGTCAGTTCACCTAACCACACTTTTTCTTGGGCAGGCTTGAACAAGCGGTTAACCAGTAATTCGTGCACATACTTTCGCTTGTACATTGTAACTGACAACAACCCTTCTTGAATGAATCAGCAGAAGGGAGGAGAATGACCGTAGAAATCATTTCATGATCAATCTCCACGAAAGTATGGGACCGGACCGGGATCGAACTCGCGACCCCTGGATATGCAGTCAGACACGCATCTGTAGCCAGACACGTTACCGACTGCGCTACGCGGTTTGGTAAGGTTCGTTTACATGAAGGGTGACACTTGAAATATACATATACAGTTCACTGACAGTTTGGAGACAGTCCACCAACAGACAGTGATGTGAGGTCTGTGAGCTCAATCACGACAGAATATATATGTCTGAACAACACCTGTTTGTCTGTCTGTCTGTGAGTCTGTCTGTTTGTCTATCGAAAAGGTATATTGCCCTTGGCCAGTGAACTTTATAAGCTACGTCACTGCCTTGGCTTAAAACATAACTTTTTCAGAGACGTCCCGAAGTCAATACAATCAAAATTGGTCAGCACAAAGAAAATATTTGGTGGTGACTTTGGACTACCCTGGTAGCCCAGGTGGTGAGCGCGCCTGTCCAGTGTTCCAAAGGTTTTGAGCTTGAGCAAAAAAAATGATTGTATGTCTGTCTGTCTGTCTGCCACAAGCCTACTATCTTTTCTTAAAACTTGACCGCATCTACACCGGTCTGTAGGTCCCTATATCATGTATATTGAAGACATGCTTTGGTCCTTAGATAGGGGAATTGGGTTTTGGGCAGTTTACAATAAAAGAGAAACAGAATACCATTTTTGCACAAAATTAAAATTTCCCTTCTCTAAAGTAAATCTGTATGAAAGCTCACTAATAACAGCCTCAAATCAGAAAATGATCTGCGCATGCGCAGTAGGCATTTCCCTATGTTGTTCTATATCCTATTCTGCTTAGTCAGTCATGGTCTACAACTGTGCCAAATTTCATGCTTGTATCCGGAATAGCACAATCAGGCCAAAATTGGCTCTTAGCCTCCTAGCTAGTGGAACTAAAAGTCAATAGTATTGTCCTGGCCTCGATTTACTTCCATGCATGTAAAAGAGCAGCGGAGACTCTAACTAGACTGTGCGCATGTATATGCTTATCTTAGCCTTGGTTTCCCACAGATTCAAAAATTCACTAACACCAGCCAAAATGTTTTGAATTAAACTCAATAAGGGATGGCAATCGAATTGGATAAATGGCGTCATAAGTCATAAAATGTTTCAATTAGCGTTTGATGTATGAGGTGCATCAGTACGAATAGCAGATTTGGAAGTTTTATAGACATGGTAGAGGGAATACAAGTCGCTACAATGGTAACATAGATTCAGATTAATAATTATTTGAGCATAGAACTGTGAACATTTGCTTATCTATCAGTTTTAACATTTGTTTTGGGTGCTAGAAAGAACCGTCTCATTGAGACGGTTTAGTAACGGATCCAGAAAATTGACTTTTTAGACTATATCCTGAGTTAGACTTATGTTTCAGAAGTGTGAAAATGGATATTGCACAAATTTTAAGTCTTGCAAAAAACTGTTTAATCATGTAAGTAGCCTTTATAGTAGGGTATTGACTGCATTACATACTAGGAATGAAAAGAAAAGTAATTTAGCTAAGTAACATTTCTGACTATTTGCATATTGCCTTAAAACATTTAATTAAGTGCAGTAAACATCCAGTTCAAAGTAAGAAAGACAGTACAGACCAGGAATCGATACAATCAAGTACCACACCTGGCCCAGGATACCACATGGGAAAGTGAGACAATAAATATCACAAACAAGAGCCAAGAGGTCAGCCCTTTCACTTCAGGTGACCACAATGCAGCAATGAACAGATGCGAAAGCATGACAAACACAAGACATAAATAACGCAAATGATCCACAAAAGAAGTATGCCTTGGAACGAACAATATTCACAAAAAAACATATTTGTAATTATTGACCACTTAGCGTGTAGTCATTTTCACTCACTAGCAGTATTAACTAATATAGTCTTTCTATTGCACGTAAATAATATTTCAAAATCAAGTAACGTTTATAACCACAATACCTGGTGCAAAATTGTTCAATGGGACTACTATATGCCCAAAGATATTGTCGTAAAAAGACTGTTTGGGTTACCTGTACCTGGGCCTACCCTGGCTCAACTTGAGGTTTCTTTAGCTCAAACCATCTTTGAGTCATGAGCCCTTTTCTTTGTTTCATCATAGTATGTTTTGATTATATTGTTTCTTCATGAAGATACATTGCAATAGATAGGAAAGTAAGAAAGGTGGCAAAGATCAGGAATCAATACAATCGAGTACCACACCCGACCCAGGATACCACATGAGAAAGTGACAAAAGTACAATTAAAAGAGCCAAGAAATTCGAAAAAAAAACAACAACACACACTCCGGATCGTCCGAGTTTTCTCATAAACCAGTCGAATCTGTATCCCGAGAGTTCACATTACTAGCACGTGTACTGTAATGTCTTAATTGTCATTGTCCGCACTTTATACATGAAGCTGTTTAATGGTGGCTGTTAAGAGCTTCACGAGAAATCGAATGAAAATTGATATATTCATTCGTTTGTTGTTGGACTTTTTTACTTTTCAATATTATATAGACATTAATCAGTATTACTGTGATTTTTACTAAGATAAAACCAATATTCAGGCTCAACAATATTATTGACGTTGAACATGACAACATTTGAACACTAAACAAACTAGACCTCTATTTTATCAAAATATAGGGGAGATTCAGCTATTCATGAAAGTGTAGGTTTGTCGACACATTTCTGTTACAGTCTACTTTTGTAAACTCAAAGTTCGTGAGTCCAGAGTTTTGATAGGGAGTTATCAATAGTTCCCTGGCGTGATGATCAGCCATTGATCGAAAAAAGTAAGCATCTAGCTCTTTCGTCCCCATCAAGATGATTGCGAAACTAGAATGGACACAAAGTAACGCACAACAAATCATAGAACAATTACAAAATCCCGACATGGGAGTAACAATCAACAACGAATCAACAGCAAAAGAACCACCGCCTTAGAACGGACAGCTGCCGAGGCCACTGGGGGGGGGGGGGGCTTAATTGCATTTTACCTGTACAAAATCTTCGCCCTAGATTCTGCTGTTGTTGAAGTACAAAAAATGCTAAGCTCGCATTGAGGATTCCTATCATCTTAGAGAAACAAAATAATCAAATTAACGCACTATGATGAAACACAGAAATGGGAGCACGACACACAGATAGTCAGAGTTAAAGAAAACTTAAAGTTGAGCTACGGTGGACCCAGTTACGTACAGCCAATCATCAGTCACCAACCCACCAATTGAAGCTTTACGTCAGAGCCGTCATTGAGTATGAGGCTGACCCACCGTCGTGCAATTAAAGAGGAAACCATGGCTATAAACCGTGATTGGATTCACAACCAGGCATGCGGACTGTCGCATGACATCAAAGTTATATCCAACTTTTATATATCGTTTCATATTTTTTTTATCAATTAGTACCCATTGGAATACCTACAAAATCTATATAATTTCGAGCCAAATCTTAAAAATATATTGCCCAAAAGATAATGGAGAGCATCACACATTTTCTGACATGACCACAACTTATATCGTTTAGGTTGTTCAGAGGTAAAAGGATTGGTAAGCGCAGGTTTCTACATCAACGTTCTAGAAGTCCACATCTTGACAAAAAAAACTCTTGTCAGAAAGCTTTCAAACTTGGACCATATGCACCATGTAGGGTTGGCTTTCCGCGACATCGGGCCATAGGGTCCATGCCCCGTAGTATATCTTAATATTGTATATTCTACACTGTAGTGCATTCAATAACATTGGAGCTTGAGGGCAAATACTAGTACATCTTGAAAATGTGGTATTTATGTGTGAAAAGTATCTTATCAAGATAGAATCTTGTTAGAAAGCATTCATACTTGGACCATATGCACATTTGAAACTTTAATTAAATTCTGTGACGTCTGACAATAGGGTTATGCCAAGGGTGGGGCTAGAGGTCAACATGTATAAGCCTTTAAACCATTTATTTGAAGTCGTTCAGGAGTTTAAATCTTGATAACCACTGATCAGAACAAAACGTAACCTGGAGAAGCCTAATATGACATCTGGCCTAAAGATCCATGCCTGGACTTGGGCTAAAGGGTAAAGATCAACTTTGTTTTTAAATTTTCTTTCATGAAACCAACTCGAGTAGATAGCTGGTCATTCATCAGTACAACTGAAGCATTATTGACTACTGCAACTGCAGCAACATTTACAACTGCTGAAAACTACATCGAGATTGATAACTGCAAAAGTAGCACCATTTCCCTTTTCAACTGCAGCCGCTCTGATAAATGCAATTGCATCATCATTGGAGACTGCAACTGCAGAAATATTTACAAATGCAACTGTGCATTATTTACCAATGTTACTGCAGCATTTTGACAACCGCAACTGCAGAAGCATTGACAACAGCATTTATAACTGCAACAGAAGCATCATGTGACAACTACAATTGTAGCATTATTTATAACTGCGACAGCAGCATAATGTGACAACTAAAAGTGTAGCATCATTTACAACTGCAACTGCAGCATCATTGACGACTGCAACCGTTGAACTGCAGCATCATTGAAAACCGCAACTGCAGCAACTTACATGTAGATAACTACAGCTGCAACAATTAAACTTTAAGTTTAACTAACATAGCCAGATACAGTAATTTGCACATGACTGTCTTTTCATGCTCTGGGGATGAAAATGACAACTGGGAAAAAATCTTGGATATAGCATTTGAGCCTCCGCATGTGATTTCCAACAATGAGACATTTTGAAATGTGTAGACTCAGACGAGCCTGTGCAGCCCCAATTTTAAGCTTAGAAAATCCAAATGGTGTTCCGTTAGGAGCTTAACACTCAGAGAATATTCAAGCGACTAGCAGAGGCTCTGATCAGACTGCGCGTATGCGCAGGCTGATCTGAGGCTTTGCTGGTCGCACATACCACACTGTTGGAAATCCCATGCCACGACTCATTTGGTTATTATTGTTTTATCAAATGTTGACCATAAATATGCTTTAAATAAATGTGCTCACAAAGTGCTTAAACTATGATCAAATGTCAGCATCTTGATTAATGTGTTTGGCCGTGCATTATTTCTTTGCTTCATTTTGCAGCAATTATTACTTGTAGTTTGTAAGTGATAACTATATAAAGCCAAAACCGATCATTTTTAGTTTATCCTATTCAAATAAATGTTCCGGATTTTTAAAAGAAACGTCTCACCGAGATCATTTTCTATCAAGACATATGTATATGCTTTAATAAATACGTCAAATTTAGTTAGGCTCAAATGGGCACTTCAAGCTCTTAGATTTAGAGTTATTGGGGTTTCACTGTATTTGAATCTAATTTTGTTTTTCAAATACTTCAAAGGGATTCACATCGGCTGCATTGCTGCCGTTATACTGTATTGGAATTCTTCAGTCAGTAGTATTAGTAATTGAGAGTTTCTCAGCTCAATACTCATAGACAAATGTAAATCGGAGTCTTCTCATATGCTGACAGCGAGAAAACGCATCCATATCAAGGGAATTAAATGAAAGTTCGGATAATCAGTTTTGGAGTAATAAAACTTATGTTTGACTATCGTACGTTATCGCGGTAATCTAATGAAAGTTCTATCAAATGTAAGAATTTGTTTTAACACTTTATACGCCATTAGCTCCTGTATTTTAGAAGAGTCTGTGGCATTCAACAAAGAACTTGATAAGACTGCTCCTCACGAATTAGATATATGTCATTAATTTTATTTGAGATGGTTGAAATCTCTTATCTAAGGCGATTATAGCTTGCTGCTCAATTTCAGCATTTTACTATCAGTATATATAGCTTTAATGTTGAAGAATGTCAAAATCGCACACACTTTGGAAAGCTTGTCTATAATGGTAATGCAGAGGCAGATCCAGGATTTCTGCAAAGGGGGTTCATATGTATACAGGGGTGAGGGTTCGCTTTGTAGATTTTATCTCATTTTTCTTAAATATCCCATGAAAATGAAATAATTTCGTCTCATTGAGACCAAATTATTTCATTTTCATAGGATATTTAAAAACTAGGCGCAGGGAGGGGGTCGAGCGACCCCTTGAACCATCTCTGCATCCGCCACTGTAACGGAATATATTTTAAGCATAACAGAAATATTGATGTTAAAACGTTCAATTCAACAAGATAAAATCAGGAATATTAAACTGTAGGCAAATTGTTGTTATTGATACAGATATGCCGTTTACATGAAAGAGATATTATCACATGGATATTGAAGTGATCAAGTTATCAGTTTAGGTACATTTGTAGCCTAAAGTGTCATTTGGTAATCCTCGCAAAACCATACTCTTATATAGGCCACGACGCGAGAAAACCTGTCTTCAGGGATTCCGACAAAGTGATATTCAAACCAGTCTGCTCAGCTACAGAGACTAGCTAGAAAGTTGAAATTTCGCTCGTAGCAAGTCTAGATATGATACTTTCTAATAAGCGAATAACAAAGGCGCTGATAAGACTGCGCGAATGCGCAGGCTTGTCTGCGCCTTTGTTGTTCACAACCCCCCAAAGACAGGTTTTATTGCGTCGAAGCCCATTATTACAATAAATTTTCAAAGTGAAACAGCAATAGATATTTAACTGTTTGCCTACTGGGTAATTTCTTTAATGTTTTGTCGACGGCTGACTTTTTTCAAATCAACTTTTTCGAAATAAACTTTCAGGAATACCACCAGGGTGTCAAACAGATTGGATCCAGATCAGGCCCGACGTTTTGTCCGGCCTGATCCAGATTCAAACTGTTTGCAAAGGTTATCAGCAGACATCACTATGGTAGGCAAAGAGTTAAGCTAAAAAAAAGTGAAATATATTTTTCATGACTTTAAGAAAACATTATTGGGCCTGTCGCGGGAAAACCGGACTTCGCTGCATACGAACATCAAAGGGGCAAACCAACCTGCTCATCTGATAACCGCCTTTGAATTTCTGATATTCGCTCTATGTAGCTGAGAGGTTGGTCTTAGTCTTGCCTTCAAATGAATAGTTTTATTTTTCATATTTGTTAAAATGAGATAGCCTGTGAATATATGAGCGTTGTTCATTTTTCCATTAAACATTTATTCGTGGATTCACATTAACCCCAATTACCAGATTCCATCAAATCGAGTCTGCTGTTTATAAGTTTTGGTATTATTTTTGAGGTTTTCTCTTTCCGTTTGGTCGTTTCTCGTTATCTCGAAGTCCATGTTGCCTGAATGTTAGCTTTAAGTTTTAGTAGTTCAAGTAAAAAGAATTAACCTATACATTTGTAACCGTTATATACAGACTGACATATAGCACAAACACCCGTTTCTTTGTATCATCATACAGTCCTTATCATCAAAACCTGTGTAAAACGGCCACTCAAAAAAAGACAAAACAAAGATCTTTATGAAAAATGGTAGCTTAATAAAGGTCGAAAGTATTGCAGAATGCTCCCCTTGGAGCATTCTGCAATACTTTTGACATGCATTAAGCGATAATTAGTCTTTAAAACCAATTTTCGTTCTTGTTGAGAGTGGCCGGTGTACACAGGTTTTACTGTATTGTGTTGATTTTATTAGATTGTTTCTCTGTGATGATACATTGCAATAGTTAGGAAACCTCAATGTGAGATAAACTATTTTTGTGTTTTAACAACAACAGAATCTAGGGCGAAGATTCGGTACCAGCAAAATGCATTTAAGCCCCACTCCCCAGTGGCTTAGGCTGCTGTCCGTTCTACGGCGGTGGTTCTGTTGTTATTGATTTATTGTTGCTCCCATGGTTTTTGGGGTTCTGTGTTTGGTCCTTGTTTTGTGATTCAGTACTTTGTGCGAGTCTAGTTTTGCAATAATCATGACCGGAAAGAGAGAGATGGTTGCTTTGCGTTAACTGTCTTCCTGATGTCTTGTGACTGTGAGTGTTCTGTGGCACTTCCTCACGGTGCATTGGGTTGGTCTTCAGTGTGTGATTGTGGGACATGTATTTCCTGATCTTACTCACTTACTGCTTTAGCAATTTAAGCTGTATGTACGTTAAATGAGACGATTCTTTCAAGTATCCACTACACATTTTTCGTACGCACGAAGTGAAATAATTCTGAAATATTTCTGTTTTCTGAACATATTTTAGTCAAAATTCAGTTCGAAACGTAGGTACTTAGAATTATCGTAGTTCGAATTAATGAAGTCTTTTTTTTCTTGAACACCCATTCGGTGTGACCGCAATGTAAAAATGGTCGCCGTGTCGTATTTCTGTCGCAAATATTGTCTCGAAATAGCGCCAATTGCTTACTGTATTTTGATTTTAGTCCAATGCAAACTGTAATAATACGCGCAAGTTATAAGCGAAAGAGGTGGCTGACACCTCTTTTGCTTTTAAATTGCGCGTATTTTTACACCTTCCACCTCTTTCGGTGTAAACTTACACTTACTTACCTACTACAACAACATAAGGCCAATATTTTCTCCAGCAATAAATATAAGCATTTCTACCTGTTATTGATGTTATTCTCTGGATAAATACTATCGAGCATATAGTACAGTTTTTATCGCAGACATTGGGAGCGCAGTGACTCTAAGGTAGAGTGCTTGACTCGAGACCGAGGGGCCGCGGGTTCGAGCCTCACCGGCGTCACTGCGTTGTGTGCTTGAGTAGGAGCATTAATCATAGCTTAGTTCTGACTCAACCCAAGGAAGACCCGTCCCTTTATAACAGAAAGATTGTTGATGGGACGTAAAGAATCAAATCAAACAAAATTAACACAGAAGAAAGGTTTCTCTAAAATAAGAGGCAGTTCAGCTGCCATGTGAATTACACTCATTTTTGATACATATATTTGCTCACTTTATTGCTGCGGCTGCAGTACTACAATTTGGTGTCAATGATTAAATATAATCTTTTATCTTTTTCCCTTTAGGTGCGTGAGGAAAACACAACGTCTATGGGACATTGATTTGCTATGATCGAATCATTTATGACGCCTTTTTTTACTTTTTGTGCTAATTTAGTATAACCAAGTAGTGTTATTGAATCAATGACGTGGACTATAATGATCAGAAATCTAAAGATGCTTTATTCATTATTACTTTTTTAATTTAATGTGACTGTTTATAAGGTGTTATCCATGTTTAGAAGGTGTTTTCCATGGATTTGTCTAGGCAATAAAAAACTGAATGTTATCAAATATTATGATGAGAAAATGTACGCATATGTTTCTTAAATTTTAGGTGACTACCTAAAAGATGTTATTTATGATTTTTCAACACAAAAAAAGGAATACATATTATCGAATTCTGTCACGATACTAATATGATGAGTATAAGTACAAATTATCATACTTAAATGTTTGTGAGCATTATAACGTGTGGTAGTCATAGATTTGTCTAGTTAGCGAATTCATCGGAACGACGAGCAAAGCATAGACATGTTGAACTGTTATATTTATGTGACTACTCTGTAAAACATCCCAGCTTTAACTAAGATATCATCAAAATACTGGATTTGAACATAACACCAATTGAATGAAACAGATAACGCGCATTTGTTGTCGTGCATTTTTTCACAAAGCTGGAAAATGGATAACATTACAATAAAATTTCAAAGTGAAAATGTGACCAATATTTATTCCAACTTCACGTCCACTGAGTCGACGAAGAGTCTTCTAGAGTCGAGGTTGGGTCCACAAGGAAAGAACATAATTTACGTGATTATATTACTGTTGATATACGGTTTGATATTTATATCAGGCATTGTGGGTAACGTTTGCACATGTCTTGTTATTTTGAAGAATAATTCTTTGAAGACAACAACCAACTACTACCTCTTGAGTTTGGCCCTATCTGATGTACTCATCTTGCTCTTAGGTAAGTGACTCTATAATAATAACAGTGGCAGATCCAGAGGGGGTCGAGGGTAGCTTGAACCCCCCCCCCCCCCTACGTCCCCATTTAAAAAAAACAAACAAAAAAAAATCCCATGAAAATAAAATGATTTGGTCTCACTGAGACCAAATTATTTCATTTTCATGGGATATTTAAGAAAAATGAGATAAAATTAGCAAAGCGAACCCCCCTCCCTTACACATCTGAACCCCCTTTCCATAAATCCTGGATCCGCCCCTGAATGATAATAATGGTAACATTTGGATACTTATTACACATGCGTAAAGTGATTCTTAAATCACGCATGCGCTTCTCTCCAGTAGGGGTAGAGGCCTTAACTTTGGACTGAGCATTCATCTACGACCCTAAATTGCAGATGCGAGTAGCGAAGGCTCTGACGAGACTGTGCGGATGCACAGGCTCGTCTGAGCCTTGGCTGATCGCCGATACGACAACAGGTACACTGTCAAGTGTCAGATCACATAATGCAAATGGCTTAGTTTATTATTTTGTTTCTCTTTGATATGAATCACATACAAATATTTACATGTTACACAATTTCTTAGGATTGGAACTTATTTAATTTTAAATTTGTGATTCAGACAAAATTGTGTTTGCTATGATAACAAATTTTGCTATGGTAACACAGACTTTAAAGTACTCGGATGGTTGTCAAAACTGAAAGTTCTTAGCCTGTAGGTGACTAGTAGTTTCTTTTCATCTCCCAGTGATATATATGTGCAAGTTTAGCTTGAATCCAATCTCCCATTGATACAAATACACACGCTTGATTAAAATCCATCTATGCAAGTTACATCTGGTGACCTTGAAAATAGGGCCAAGGCCGCTTCATTCTAATCAGTTATTTGTCTATTTACATTAATGTACAAATATATATGCCCCCATGCGCGGATCCAGAGGGGGGGGGGGGGCAAGGGGTCTGGACCCCCTGAACAATCTAAAAAAATATAGGGTTCTTAGCAATACTGGTCCGGATACCCTGAAAAATCCTAAATCTACCAAGCCAGCATTCAATGGCACGCCAACGAAACGCCATTTAAATGGCGATTCGCTGGCGGGGGCGTTGATGTCCCGCTTATAGTGGTATTTTTATCCTCCCTCCCCTCGTCAACTGAAAAAAAAAGATGTCAAAGTGTTGGACCCCCTCTTACAAAACGTTCTAGATCCGCGCATATGCACGTTTGTTCAAAATCCACCGAGTCCTTCATTAGAAAGAGTGCATGCAGACAAGAGGCAACAGCGACACCGAGGGGATCCGCATGAAAAACACTTGACAACATCTCAAAGTATAATTTTAAATTGATGCCCCAAAGTCCGTTGTGGTCTTGACAGTGGCCTAGATAGCTGAGAAACACTAGGAGCCGTATGATGACTTTGGGTGACGTTCGAATTTATACAGGGGTCACATATATGCCTTTTTGCGTTCATAGAACGGTTGATTTGATGAAACCAGCGAAAGTAAACAGGTCAAAATTAATTGAACCCCATTTCACTTTTTTTCCATGGCCATAATGTTAAATTCTCAACGTTTAGATGTTTATTTGAAAATATTGAAAGTAGTTCAAAATCCAAACACAACTCAAATTAGACAACAGTATCTTATGTCTGGTGGGGCTTAATTTATTTTGACCAGTTACATTGTATATTACATATTTGGAAAGATTGCGCTTTTATCTATACTGAAACCTAAAACAATTTCAAAATGTATTATTTTGATGATTTCCAAAAGACAAAGATATAACTATATATTGGATACTGGAAATATAGTAGACATATGACAATGGTGACTTTGTCTCTGGCAGAACGTTAAAAACGATTGCATGAAAGTTTGTTGATTTCAATACACGATTTGCAAAACTTTGGCTGTGATCAGAAGAATATTCAATGGCCCCTATTGCATATTCGCAACAAGTATCGGGTATGAAAGATTTATTTGGAGCCTTAACAAATTGTACAGTAGGCATATACCATTTTATTTAAATGTGACATAATATGTTAAGTGTAAAGTATTGCACAACCCTTGGGTCTGCACTATAAGCACTATTTGAGTCCGTCCAACCGTCTGTGGTCAGTTAGTGAAAATGCTCATAACTCTTGAACCACATGGTCTATTTTAATAAAATATTGCATACGTCTGCATGTCAGCATTTCATAACCACTGGCATGCATTTCCTTATTGATGGACGAGGATTTGCTGAGCATCAGTCCAGCCTGTTGCGGTCAGTTAGAAAAAATGCTCATAACTTTTGAACCACATGAGATAGTTTGATCAAATTTTGCATACATATTTATTTTAATATCGTCCAGCCACTGGTATACGAAACAGTGACGAGGGTAGGTCGAGAATCAATTTGGCTAGTCAAGGTCTTTTAGTTAAAATATGTTCCTAACTCTTGAACCACAAGGTATATTTTAATTAAATTTTACATACTAAACTCTAGTTTTTGTGTTTTTCACATTGATTTTTCGGCGATAATTTTTTCTATTTTCAATGTTAGCGAAACGTGATCGCGATGAAAGTTGTACAGGAAAATTAGCGCCAATTTCTCCAAAAGTTCTGAAGTTTGTGGCGCAAACAGAATTTTGTGTACATAGATGAAGAATTTGCGACAAACGGAATTTAGCCAAAATTTCGAAGTCTTTTATTGACAGGTATATTTCGTAGAGGCGTGACAGAAAGGGTTCGTCTCAAAAGAACATTCACAAGCGGTTAATATGCCGTTATTAAGCGGCTGTGCATAGCATAATCCTGCTGTTTGCAAACCCATAAAGTATAGAATCTATTTTTAGCGTGATCATTTGTAGGAGCAGAAGCTGTGATTACGCATGACGTGCTATTTATCTCTTATGCACCTGCTCATAAACGGATGATTTCGAGATGACCCCAGTAGCTGAACGCACGAGCGAATCAGGCCCGATTTCCATTATATTTAAACAAGCCATCCATTGCTTCAGTTAGTGAATTAGGGCGGCCCAATGTAGCTTTTTGACTGACACATTTATCTTAGTTTATTTTAGCTTTCATTAAACTCTCAAAGAGTGCATCTATGCGCAGGGTTAACTGCAGCATCCTGAATTATGGAACCATTTGGAGAAATTGACGCTAATTTTTCTCTACAACTTTCATCGCGAACACAGTTTGCTAAAATTAGTAATAAAAAGGTATCGCCGAAAATCAATGTGAAAAACATAAAAACTAGAGTTTAATACATTTTAACATTATCGAGACACAGGTATTCAAAGCGATAACTAGGCTTCGCCAAGATTTTTTTCATAAATCCCAAGAAAGCTTTAGTCAGAAGCCTCCAAAAAAATATTAACTTTTTATACAAATATATATTTGCCTATCAGATGGCCAATCAGCGATAAGCTTACAAAACAGGTTTAGACTCTATTTTGGCTGTAAGTTAATTAGCTCCCTTGTTGCAATTTAAGGCAGTATATATAACTTTCTCTTGTAAATATTGATGCAGCTATTTAACATTAAGCATATTTCCTAACAGAGGGGCTGGTTAATACACTGCTAAAATTTACTTAAAGGAACACCTGAAATTTTCCATAGGTGTAAATTTTAACCCCTGTCCTATAGACAAGCCAAATATACTCATGCTAATAAAAAGAAGGCCACCCCAATTATACGTTTTTGTTGAATATAACTACAAACATAAACATGTTATGATAACAAAGTTATATATTGTAATTCATATCTTGTATGACCGCCACCTTTCTCGCATGCTTAAAAGGCGCATTGGGTTGTACCCACCCCTCCCACTAGACAAATAAGGTAGAAACCCAATTTATTTTGCTGTCTTTGCAAAGAGAGTCAAAGTATTGGATCAAAAACGCTCGCTACTCAAGTTCATGGCTCAAATTTTGTAATTTGTAGTTTTCTTGAAAATGACGATTTTTTTTCTGGAACTCTGTATAATCTTTAGATTTTTTAAATCTCGTAACTTTATGATTTCTGCAACATTAAATGCTATTGAATGTACAGAAATGATGGTGTTGTGCTGTTTGGCTGAAAAAATCGTCTTTAAATTTTGATTTAAAAAGGGGTATCTTTTAACAAAAGTCTATTTTTATATAAAGTGTTCCATGGAGATTTCTGGAAAGGGATTACTTCATTTTCATCAAGAAACATCATCCTTGATCGGTAACCAAACTAATTAACTGGACAAACATGTTTTTGTCTTATTAATCAAACTCTTACTATGAGTCGGACTATGAGTGCATTTGTATTGTGAACACACAGTGTTCCTTTAATATTTTGAGTAGTGTATTTTCTGGGTGGTTGGAAGCTACAGATATACATATACATATAAATATGTCCTGGTCCACATCGGAATTATACCAGATCTCATGGTAAACGCAAAAGTGGAAATTTAAAACGCAAAAATTAACATGTTTTGACTCTTTCAGAATTAGGTATCATTTTAAAACATTCTGGCCGACATATGGCTCTTTCACGCTTAGTAACTCATTCTATATCTTCACTTCGTAATTTGGATATTGAGGCTAATAAATTCTACGATAGAGCTCGTCCACTTTATAATGCAGCAATTCTTACCCAAAGCTACACTCAACATGCTCTTCGGCCATATATAGACTCCGAAATTAATCATATTAGGCATTTTTTCAAAATTCAATTTGTCAACAAGGGCATTGAATTCATTAACTTACCCAGTATATTTAAAGATAAATCTGTTATCTCTTCTATTCCTACTTATTTTGAAAATAAGAAATCCCCTATCATTTGTTATAAGTATAAAAAACCTATTCGTAGTACTGTTTTAACTATAACAAATTAGTAACAGAATTTGATATCGAATCTTCTATTCCTGACTATTGAGATTGTAAAGACTCTAAGTATTGCTATCAACCCGCTGGTCATATAGTCACAGGGGATTTAAAAATCGTAACAGATTCCAGAATTCGGTCTAGTATATGTAAGGGGCCTAAATATAGGTTTCCTGTGCCAATAGACTTCAATTCATGTCGTGAAGAAATTGCAGGAGCCTTACAAGAATTTTGTAATCGCTGGTGTAAACGAGAGCATGTTTAGTCTAATGCATTAAATAGCTGGAAACTAAATTTTTTTAAAATTATTGATGGTAGAATTTCATTTTATTGCAACAATTTAGATCTTCTACGACCTAAACCTAAATTCACTTTTAGACACTTGAAGAAAGGGATCCAGGAATTCCATAGGAGGTTCGTTTTGGCCCCCGCAGATAAGGCTGCTAACAATGTTGTAGTCGTTTGAAAAAGATACTATATTAACACCCTTAAACAAGAACTTAGCACTGCAAAAACATATGAGCATAACAGGCTTGATGAGACGTCTATCGTTGATAGGCATCGATGCCATATGGCAGTTAAGTTTGGGTTATTCGTTGATGAGGACCGAGGCAAGCTTCCTACGTTATACTGGTTACCTAAACTTCATAAACAGCCCTATAAGTTGCGTTTTATTGCTAATTTTAGTGCATGTACAACTACTGAGTTGTCTATTCTTTTGACTTCTTGCCTCACTGTGATTAAAAAAATGTCATTAAATATTGCACAACAGTTTATGAAAGAAATGGTAAAAAATTATTTTGGTCCATTAAAAATTCAGGTGAAATTCTTAATAAATTGAAGTCTAGAGGTTTTAGTGTAGGCCGCTGTGTAATCCCGTGGGAATTTTTGGGTAAAAGTGTCAAACATACATTTTCATGTAGACAAATGTATCCTGTTTACGAAAAAAGATGTTTCCAATTTTTTCTTGCCGTTTTAAAGTCATGGTGACGTCACAAAGTGATGTACCCATTTTTGGCTTATTTAGGGCTTGAAAATTGAGAACTATGAATTCCAGCTGGCACAAACATGTGCTGTTTGATCAGCTATACTAATATTACTGGCGATATATTGTATTTGGAGCATAGACTCTGACTCAGAATTTTAAAGAGGTTACTTTAACTTCAAACTGATGTCTAGAGAGGAAAATATGACGTCAGTATCAAAATGAAAAGTATGTTATAGTGAAAGCTCAAATGATATTAGATCACAATATGCTAATAGACCCTCCTCTCCCACTGCTGGAATATTGTACACTATGCTTTACTGAAACTGCATGGTATAAGATACAAAATGAAACATGTTATTTCTCTGACCTGTAACAGCCATGTGAACTACGTAACTCTATTGTTATTTCAAATCCTGCAAATACCAAGTTATATCTAATTCTTATTTATCGACATGCTGATTGCCTTAAAAGCATTTATCAAATAGCAGCGAACAGCAAGTATGCGTTTAAACAATACACCTCTATGAAATGACAGTTATATATGTTACTTACTCCAAATGTATTACTACTTAATGTAGTACTATCACTAGACGATAGGCTGCCAAAATACCCCTGAGGGAGAGTTTTGTACACTACATTAAGGAGCCACAGAATATTGTATATTCTCTCTATAGCGGTTACAGAGTTACTTCGTTACCCTGAAATAATAGGAATTCCTATCAAAGTGTTCCTTATTCCTATGCGACAATATAAGCTTAGACTTTTAATTGTATTCAAATGACTAGCAATATGATTCTATCAAATAAAAAAACTGTTATTACTGTTATGTACTTAGCTTTCTTTAAAATGCAGCAATTTATGAGTTTACACTGCTAGTGGTTAATTTACTGTCATTTAACTGCCCGTAATTGCCATTAACTGAAATATCAACAAAGCATTGATAATTGATAAGGGAAGAAATGTTAGCCTAAATCACATAAAACGCCATTTCAAGACCGTGTATTGTATCAAGTTTATAAACAGCATTTTAGATGCTGCTTATTTTATGATCCATTAATGTTTCTTTAATGCAAAAATGATATCTTTTATCTCACTGACACTCGTAAATTTGCTTCATTCTACACATGAAATGATATTTAAAAAAGACGCTTTTCTTCACTGACTACACCTCAGTTTAGATGACATAATAATATTAAGCATGAAGTAGCTTTAAGTTAGTAAGATCTATCACACATTGTGTAACCCTACTATTGATTACACCAACTTTATTAATAAAGACAAAAACTTTCTCAGAATTCGTTAAAAAAGTAAGTTATTCCAGACTTAGGCCTAAATTGTGACCTTTATCATTGTCTTTTGAAACAATAAACTGAAGTGTTTTGGAAACTTAACGACTATTTCTCAACATACTAGTATGACACACACCAAGCCTATTCCTATGGTTATAATCGCTTTATATCTGAAGAAGGACGTCTAGTTTGGTGAAGTAAGATTACCATTTATGTTGGGAAAATGCATAAAAAGAGAAGTTTAAGGAGCAATTACACTTATCTTCCATTCTATCTGGTTCTAAAATTGTGTGAAGCATTGAACTGACAACATTTGTTCTAATGATTCATGATAGGCATACATTTGAAAGAAAATGGTTTATCACCTAGAAAAGCTCCCTGGCATTGTTAGTATAGCATATATACTGTAGCCATTGCTATATTAATGGACCCAAATAAAGTATTGGTTAATTTTTTTTCATAATTTTATCAATTAGATTTGCTCTTGAAGTTGTATTTTGTTTCAGATAATATCATTTTGATATTTAGCCAATCAAATGTGAACATTACGATAGATACAAAAATACATCCAATCACTTCTTTGCATATTTTAAATCAAACAAAATAGATTAACAGTAGTAATGGAAAGAATAATTAAAAGGATTTAGCCCATTTGATTTTGGTACTTTGCAAGTGAGTCTATCATTGGCTTTTGAGTAGAAAGTCCTCTTAATGCTGATATTAGCTAGAACAGTTAACATTTTTGCGTGCTTCTTTTGAATCTATATCCTGGTGAGTTTACAACTTATTCAAGTGTTTAATACACATATAACTCTTTATTATTCCATCTACCATGTTTACAATGTTCCTGTAATATTTTGTCAAAGTCACAGTCAGTTCAGGTATTTAAGCATGTATTGTTAAAACTAAGTGAGAGCTTATATTTGCACTTTCTTATTAAATATTTCACTTTTCTATCCAGCATTCTAAAAGAACGTTGTTAAATCTATTTTACAATAACTTAAATGTCACTTGATCAAATTTGGCCGGACATAATTGGGGCTGATAAAATTTGTATTTAAATTGGTATTGAAGTAACAATTGACCTTTGGCTAGTTTCCTTGAATATGGTAATATCTAATTTGATCATTGCCTTAGAGTAAAACTCACCACTATTTTCCCATTATTGGTTGAGCAAGTGACCAGAAGTACTAAGTTGATAAGATTGACATTTTTGCTAATTAAACAACGAAAGCTATTGTGAATATAAACTTGAATTAATTTAAAAACTTCAGTAATGCCTCACTATCTGCATACGTAACTAGATGCCAGGATACAAGTTGGTTTGGTGACAGTCTCTTTAAACAATAACTGATTACAGGCAGTTATATTGCATACCTACCTCAAAACATTTAGTAATTAGGAGGTTTACTATTTTACGTAATTGAACCTAAATAAACATGGATACATGGAATCTAGCCTGTATCATGCAACGTAACTGAATACGTGTACCCATAATTTGAACAACTTTAAACAGAACATAGAGCGATTGATTATACTGATTATAATTATTTCAATTTAACTTAGATTTCTCCAGATAAATACTACAAAACAAATCTCTAAACTCACCATGATATATTATTTTTACAGGCTCAATTATATATCGTCTTTGACAACATTTTTGATAAACATGGGGCCTTATGATATCCTTTATTTGTTTTTTGTTTTGTTATGAGAGAGACTTTATGTTGTCTCTGTCAGACAATAATCAAACTGATATTATTGAAGCTTTAAGCTCAACGTCCAGATATTTAGATGACTTACTTAATATTGATAATTCTTATTTTGAACAAATGGTAGGTCAGATATATCCCGCTGAACTTCAGTTAAATAAGGCGAATTCTTCTGATACTGAAGCTCCTTTTTTGGACTTGAACTTGTCAATAACAAATGGCATTGTTTCTTCTAAAATTATGATAACGGGATGATTTTAATTTTGAAACAGTAAATTTCCCCTTTCTTGATGGAGAGATGTTCCTCGCTCTCCTTCCTATGGTGTATATATTTCTCAGCTTATTCGTTTTGCTAGAGTGTGTTCTTATGTTGATGACTTCAACAACAGAAACTTATTTTTAACTGCTAAGTTATTAAAACAAGGATATAGATATCATAAAATTCGAAAAGCTTTTTCTAAATTCTACCACAGGCATTCAGAGTTAATTTAAATACAACATTGGGTTAATAACTCTTCTGCAAAAAGGCATATCAGAACCTATATTTTATAGTGATTTAGTTTATAAATTCAAACGAATTGTTGGAAAACCTAATTTCAGTGATCAATTCGTTATATAAGGGTTGGATATAACTTGGATATCATGCGACAGTCTGCATGCCTAGTTTAAAACCCAATCACGGTTTATAGCTATGGTTTCCTCTTTAATTGCACGACGGTGGGTCAGGCCTCAGACACACTATGACGGCTCTGGCGTAAAGCTTTAATCGGTGGGTTGGTGCCTGATGCTTATCTGTAGCTGGACCCACCTTGGCTCAACTTGAGGTTTTCTTTAGCTCTGACTATCTGTAAGTCGTGAGCCCTTTTCTTTGTTTCATCATGGTGTGTTAGTTTGATTAGAGTGTTTCTCCATGATGATACATTGCATTAGTTAGATGGCCTCCATGCGGGCTGAACATTTCTTGTACTTCAACAACAGCAGAATCTAGGGCGAATATTTGGTACCAGTAAAATGCATTTAAGCCCCCCAGTGGCTTAGGTTGCTGTCAGGTCTAAGGCGGTGGTTCTGTTGTTGTTGACTTTTTGTTTATTGTTACTCCCATTGAGGGAGTCTGTAATTGTTCTATGTTTTGTTTTAATGTTACTTTATGCCCATTCTAGTATTGCAATCATCTTGATAGGGAAGAGAGAGCTGGTTGCTTTGCTGAATTTGTCTTCCTGGTGTCTCGTGATGGTTGAGCGGCTCTTCCTCACGGTGCCATGGGGTTGTCTGCAGCTTGTGATTGTGGTATTTCCTGATCATACTCACTTACTATTTTTATACAGCTTTATATGTAATTTTAACAAATTCGACAGAAAATGGGAATGTATCCTTCTAAGTACTGGTCTTGAGAGCTATCATATTATTTGCTTATGAGTTTTAAAATCTATTTTTGGGGCAAATCATTTTTTGAAGATATAAAATGTTAAAAGAGATTTTGCAAATGTTGCATGGGTGAATTGATACTTTTTTCAGACAAACAGGAACCTGGATATCTATAACAAAAACAATTCATTTTTCCATGCGACCCAAACAATTGTTGTGCTTTAACAACAACATAATCTAGGATTAAGATTTGGTACCAGTAAGATTCAATGAAGCCCCCCCCCCTACTGCTGTCCATTCTAGGCCGGTGGTTTTGTTGTTGTTGATCCATAGCTTATTGTTGCTCCCATTGTTTGTGTTTTTTTGTGTCTGGTCCTTGCTTTGTTATTCAGTTCTTTGTGTCCTTCTAGTTTTGCAATCGCCTTTATGGAGAAAAGAGAGTTGGTTGCTTTACTTTAATTGTGTTCCTGATGTCTTGTGGCTGTTAGTCTTCTGTCGCTCTTCCTCACGGTACCATGTGTTGGTCTGCAGTATGTGATTGTGGTATTTCCTATTCATACTTACTTGTTTTTTTAAATGATATCAAATACCATATAACATATAATATAAGGAATTAAGCAAGTCATATACAGTCTTGAAAGCTGTTATATACATTACATATTGCCACACAAATAACAAAAAGATAATTAACACCAGAAACGATGTTGGTGACAGCATTTTACTATCGAATTTTAATATAATGATCATACATGGTGTTAAAAGGTTTTCATATAGCATTACATACAATTTCGGAATGAAAATATTTTTACCTTATTTAACATGTTTTTTGGTGGTTTCATATTAAACAGCATATAACTCTTAAAGGTTTTTTGTTGATAAAAATAAGCTGCTTGCAGTTATAAAATGGCCCATTAATTGTCTTTTGGAACATATAGTTAAAACATGAATGTTTAATTAGAAGCTTATAAATGAATCCATTTAACAACATTTCAATGGTCTTACAGGGAGAGGGGTAGTTTAAATGTAACATAAATGGCATTACAATGGGCCCTAATAACTTAAACATAAATATTTGTAGGAAATGAAATGTCTTTATACAATGGATGAATGTTTGGCCAATTTAATTATACCAGAACTACCTTAACAACCTTATTTACATTATTTGTGTTTTAAACGATTGAGGGGTAACGTAGTTAACATGCTGTAACAGCCAAACGCCCCAACCGTCAGAGAACTAACATGTTTCAAAAAGCTTAGCTAGAAACATAAATCTATGCTAACATTTGATTTTAATCGCAAGGCGCACACAATCTTTCCAGAATTATATTTCTGTACACAATATTTTTTGTTGCATACTGAAATCAAATCTACGTCAATTCGACTTAAATCGAAGTCCATGAAGAATTGATTTTCATTTGGGTCCCCCTATTGACGTTTTCAACCTTTTCAACGCAATAAACAACATTATAATGCGATTAATTTAGGTGTATACAACACTTGCAGATATAAACTGTTTGATTCATGTGAAAATATGATACGTCATTTTGTGACGTCACTGTGACGTTAATACTGCAAGAAAAAATTGGAAACATCGTTTTCCTTAAACTGCATATATTTCTCTAGTTGAAAATCGACATGAATCACTTTTACCCAAAAATTCCCACGGGAGCCTTAAATTTCGACACAGCGGCCTACACTATTTTCTAGCATCTGGTTTATCTACATATGATTTCTCTACTCTCTATAATACATTGCCTCATAATCTAATAAAAGAAAAACTAACAGAATTAATTGAACAAACATTTAACAGAGAGGGCTCACTTTATTCAGCTTGTAATGATAAATATGCCTTTTTTACTTCAGAACAACCTACACGATATAAATTGTGGTCATGTCAGAAAATGTGTGATGCGCTCCATTATCTTTTGGACAATATATTTATCAGATTTGGCTCGAAATTATATAGACAAATTGTTGATATTCTAATGGGTACTAATTGTGCTCCTCTTGTTGCAGATTTGTTTTTATTTTGTTATGAGAGAGACTTTATGTTGTCCCTGTCAGACAATAATCAAACTGGTATTATTGAAGCTTTTAACTCAACCTCCAGATATTTAGATGACTTACTTAATATTGATAATCCCTGTTTTGAGCAAATGGTAGGTCAGATATATCCCACTGAACTTCAGTTAAATGAGGCATTTTTTCTGATACTGAAGCTCCGTTTTTGAACTTGAACTTGTCAATAACAAATGGCATAGTTTCTTCTAAAATTTATGTTAAACGAGATGATTTTAATTTTGAAATAGTAAATTTCCCATTTCTTGATTGAGATGTTCCTCGCTCTCCTTCCTATGGTGTATATATTTCTCAGCTTATCCGTTTTGCTAGAGTGTATTCTAAAGTGGATGACTTCAACAACCGAAACTTAATTTTAACTGCTAAATTATTAAAACAAGGTAATAGATATCATAAAATTCGAAAAGCGTTTTCTAAATTCTACCATAGGCACTCAGAGTTAATTGTTAAATACAACATTGGGTTAAAAACTCTTCTGCAACAAGGCAAATCAGAACCTATATTTTATGGTAATTTAGTTTGTAAATTCAAACGAATTGTTGGAAAACCTAATTTTAGTGATCAATTAAATAAAATAGTAAAACGTTATATAAGGGTTTGATATAACTTGGATATCATGCGACAGTCTGCATGCCTGGTTTAAAACCCAATCACGGTTTATAGCTATGGTTTCCTGTTTAATTGCACGACGGTGGGTCAGGCCTCAGACTCTATGACGGCTCTGACGTAAAGCTTTAATCGGTGGGTAGGTGCCTGATGCTCATCTGTAGCTGGACCCACCGTGGCTCAACTTGAGGTTTTCTTTAGCTCTGACTATCTGTGAGTCATGAGCCCTTTTCCTTATTTCATCATGATGTGTAAATTTGATTAGAATGTTTCTCCATGATGATACAGTGCATCAGTTACTAGATGGCTTCCATGCGAGCTAAATATTTCTTGTACTTCAACAACAGCAGAATCTAGGGCGAAGATTTGGTACCAGTAAAATGCATTTAAATTTACCCCCCCCCCCCCCGGTGGCTTAGGCTGCTGTCCGTTCTAAGGCGGTGGTTCTGTTGTTGTTGACTTTTTGTTTATTGTTATACTAAGCTCAATGTTTACTGTCGTCGCCCTGGGCCCTGTCACCTGTAAACTAACGGTACCGGGAGCCAACTCACGACGGTAAACATTGAAGGCATTATACTCCCATTATGGGAGTCTGTAATTGTTCTATGTTTTGTTGTACGTTGCTTTGTGTCCGTTCTAGTATTGCAATTATCTTGATGGGGAAGAGAAAGCTGGTTGCTTTGCTTAATTTGTCTTCCTGTTGTCTCGTGATGGTTGAGCGGCTCTTCCTCGCGGTGCCACAAGATTGTCTGCGGTTTGTGATTGTGGTATTTCCTGATCATACTCACTTACTAATTTTAAGGGTGAGGTTGGCGCCGTGAAACTGGTTTAAGCCCTCCAGTAAAATACTGTTAATGACCGCTCCAAGGCGGTACTTCTTTTTTGGATCATTAATGTTTTTCTGTCTTGTATTTCTCATGCTTTCGCGTCTGTCCATTGCTGCCTTGTGTTCACCTGTTGGGAGAATACTGACCTCTTGGCTCTTGTTGTTAACGTTTATTGTATTTTTGTTACTTTCCATGTGATATTCTCGGTCAGGTGTGGTACTTAATTGTATCGTTTCCTGATCTTTGTCGCCTTTCTTACTTTGGCCAAGATGCAGTACGGATTTGTTTTTATTTGGCGGGATATAAATACCTATATGGAAGGGTATTACCGCCATTATTCTATGCATGAAGCTACCGTGGTGTAGGAGATAAGCCTATGCCTTGTTAACCAGGGGTCGCAGGTTTGATTCCCCGCTTCTCCATAAAACCATTTTCGGTGAGCCTTTGGGTGTTCCCGTCATAAAACAAAAACACATATCTTAAACCAACCTGGCAGAACTGAGGGTCTGGATGGGGTATAATGATTAGTGAATTATGGCCATTTTTTTTATAATGAATAGCGAATAATGAGCCAAAACAATAATGAATAGTGAATAATGAGGGCCTAAATATCAATGAATAATCCCATTATTTTTAATGAATTGAAGAAAAAATTAATGAATAGTGAATAATCAGATTTCTTTGCCACCTTTCTTACTTTTAATAAATAATTTGCCTTATTTTAATGAATAACCCAAAAGTTTAATGAGATGAATAATGGGCTAAATTTTTTATGAATAGTGAATACCAGACTTCCCATCCAGACCCTCAGAACTGGTTTATACCCATGAAAGCCACAAAAAGTTTTTTGCCTTGTAAACCAGAGGTTGCAGGTTCGATTTCCCGCTTCTCCCAGTCTGTGGGACGAGACTTTAAGCTGTGGCCTTGTCTTCTGAGACACTTTAAAACCAGAACCACTGCCAGTTGAGCCTTCCGGTGCTCCTGGACATAAAATCACAAAACTGGTTTGCTACGGAGACGTTAAAAAGCACCAGGAGACCATATACAGCAGCTGACATTTAACCGTGATTAGTAGCCAAACAGCTAAATGATTTTTACTGCATTTGTCCCATACTTATCACACCAAGATACAATTTATCAAAATGTCATTTATTATTTGACCAACGTGCATCTTTCAGACAAATATTATGCCTGCAGACGTATCAATGAAACCTGTGCAAATATAACTTTGTTGATTTTGTCTACAGAATAATCAGTTATGACATTTTTTGCGAAGCCTTGCATGATTTTTTCTTGTAGCTATTCTTGTACAAATATTGGTGGGTTAATAAATCTTTTTGACTGACATCCATCAACAGCCATCCATCCAAATAAGAAATTGCACATTTCCATCAATACAATTTTTATCACATTCCAAACAAGTTGGCTTCCTTCAAAAAAAGGAATCCAATACATGGGCTGCAATGTCTTGAAAATTATTTGCCTACTGTGTAAGTAAAGAAAATCCCATATTTTTTATTGTGCATTATTTCTAAGAAAAATCTACTAACAACTAATACAAAAATCTACAACCTACTAGTAAAGCAACAAAAAAATGATAGTATGATGTTACTGTTATGTATGTCTCTTCTTTAACAACCAGTACAGTATATACTTCGATGAGTTGTACTCGACGATGTGGCTATTCCACGAATCTTTAGACAAAGAATGGTAGTAGATCAAGTGTCGACGAAGTTTTGCTAAACGAACTGTCACACGCGGGCAGAGCCCAATCTATCCCATCAAACAGAAACATGAAAAAAAATGAGCATTTACAGTACCATGATTTGCTGACCAGATATTTGTTACATATTGCATGTAGATAGAGGTCTGGGTGGTCACTATCGCAAAACCCCTCGCTGCTCACATACACACAGTAAGGAAGAAGATAGTCTTGGCTGATGGACAACCAAACAACTCACGACAGGCACTAATGAGGCGTCGCCTGAGCTGTTTTTTTAAAAAGACACGTTTTATAAAAAAGTTAGTCCCAACGGATTGCGCAGACGCACAGACATAATAAAGTTTTTATTGCGAAATTAAACAATCTAATTTGGGCTGTTTCATGAGATTTTGGTCATTTTCGCATATGCGTAAAGTTAAGCTTTAACGTGCATATGCAGGTACCTAGTGTAGTTCAAGCCCTGTAAGTTGGTCTGAAACGTCAAGACTTTGTAAGCGAGCATGTTTATACAGCCAGCTAAGGCTCCGGTTGAAGACAATGACATTTGCGCAGGCATACTAGAGCCGCCGCTGCTCGTCGATGCAACTAGTACCAACATATTATAACTGGCTTAACCTGTCAAACAGCACAAACTCTGATTAGGTGCAGATCAAGCTGTGTATGTGCACTCACTAATTAAAGTCTTCACTGTTTAATTGTTGTAGCAACTTCCCCAGAGTTGATCTTATTGCCCGAAGAAAAAACGTGTACAGAAAGTGCCATGAAACTTTCCTTTTTTTGTTTTATACCTCCCTTCGACATCAGACAAAGACAGCCATTTGGGTCTGATTTTATCCCTTCTCTTGCGCTTAAAAACAGAACATTTCAGGAATATATGTTTTTGTAGTTCCGTAAATAGGACGGCTATAATGTAATCTGATAGCTTGAAATGACGATTACTTGAAGCACTTGGATCGTTTTGTGCACATCAACTTGTTTATTTGTCAGTAATGCCTCAGCGATCTGACCCCATTTCATTTGCACAGTGACATAGTTTCTAGGCAATCATGACAAACGGATTCGTGCTAATGACCATTATTTACATTTAGAATAAGAAAAACATGGACAAACATGAAAAAGTAACAAAAATAGCGTGGTCAGATATATACAGAGAGTAAGCTGCGTGCTATGTTTCTTAAAGTATGCTTTTTTGATGAATATCATCATGGCTGAGCATGGAGCACATGATTCACATTTTAAGCATTCCCAAGTTTGTGTTGCTAGAAAAGTTATGAAATATATCCTAAACATTTTATGCATTCCCAATTTTGTGTTGTTAGATCCTTCACATTTTATGCATTTCCAATTTTGTGTTGTTAGAAAAGTGATGAAATATATCCAATATAGAGATTAGATGATGCTACAATTAATGATATTTGTAGAATTAAGTAAGTGTGTATTTTTGATTCTACACAGGACAATTCATGACACACATATGTTGCCACCAAACGTTCTACACTGCTTTACTACGTTATGGCATAAAGCCAATTTTGTGGAAATGCTATTATAAGAGCATGACAAAACCAAGACTCAGATAAAGCTGAGGATATCTGCTCAGACTGATCTGAATCTTCGTTGAATGGACATATCATTTAGATGTAATTGCCATGTCTGGTACGTATATTTCTTTAGCATTTAAAATTGAACTTAGCAACGTTCTTGCACTGAACCTTTGAATTTATGCCCATGTGCTTTGGTTTATTATGCAGACAACTTTAGACTTCAAGTTTTATGGTCGTTGTTAACGTTATCTGACAGTTCTAAAATCACAACATTATATGTTTCTGAAGTGTCTGGTCGATATTTCTCTATTACTGAGAATGGGTCTAAACGTCGAGCTAATGTTTCTTCGTACAATTATTTTCAAATCAAAATACACATTGCCGGTTCTTTTCACAAGTATTTAGTCGTAATTGGAAGATGTTTTGGCCCATTCAACAAAAGTGCTGCCATTTCATGTTCTCTATTAGAGAGAGAGAGAGAGAGAGAGAGAGAGAGAGAGAGAGCCAGCCGCTCCTTGTTACAACTACAACACGCGCCATTCCGCAGTAGCACCAACTCCAAAAAACGTATGTTTCTTTATGCGGTTTCCTCCTCCCCAGAGAGAGAGAGAGAGAGAGAGAGAGAGAGAGAATCCCATACATGTTACAAGCACAGCAAGCCCTATCCTAATTTGTTATTGCTCAGGACATTATCATGTAGTAATATTTGTTCTTTTCTCTAGAATATTAATATATTTATCAAATGGTAGAGAACATTTAGTGTAGCATCCTAATGCCAATGTTTCCGTCGCACGAGATGGAAAAATTACCGCAGCCAGGGGCATAGATTGTCTAAAATTCAATGTACGCAATTGTGGGAACCTGGTTAATGCATGTATGTATAACATTCCAAGAAGAGAGCATTTACAAATAGCGTAGACCCAGCCTATGATGAGACGCAGCAAAACGCGGCGTGTCATCAGGGTTTGCGCTATTTGCCATATCAAGCACATTCTTGGTAACGCTGGTCAATGCTAAATCTTATATGAATCAGGAACTCTTTCACTTCGTTAATGGGTGCTTAAACCCTTAGAAGGGATCTTAGAGCAGATCACGCATCAAGTATAACCCTTCCAAAATTGGAATAAGACACATTATTGCTTTTCCACTCACAATGTGTGTGCGTATCATTAAAAAACCTTCAGAACTGAAATAATAATCCCATATTTTTGGTTCAAATGTGTACGCAATTGTGGTTTTGCCTATATGGTAGCTACGCCCATGGCAGCCTTAAAAGTGTTTTTCTTTTAACGCTATGGTTGGACAACTGTTACGTGAATTGCGCTGGACGATAGGTACATGTAAGCACGAGTAGGTCGGACCTCGAGGTTATAAAACCTTTTCATGCTCAACTCAACTGAGCACGAAATTTCAACTGCTCATAAAACTAAAATATTGACAATGAAGAAATTTCTCTCTTTAAGTCTCTCAGAATTTGTATTTACCATGCTAATAAGTGGCATTTTAACATTTATGAGCAGGATAAATTTTGTGCACAGCCGAGTTGAGAATGGAAAAAAGCTACCTCGGGGCCTGAGTGAATAGCCAAAACGTTTCGGCGACAAACTAAATGTACCTTAGAGCTATATTTATGCTTCGTATATATTAAATGACAAAACTGTATGTTTGATTGAACGACTTTTCGCAAGCTACCTAAGTAGGTTGCAAGTGGATCTTTCAATTTAAGACTATTATAAGACAATGCTAAGCTTCCGTCCGTTAAGTAAGATTTATAACGCATGACGTCACAAATATCCTGTTTATCTGTTGAAAACAGTTCCGGAAATGGTCTTCCTTGTGGCTTGACCTAAATGTCTACGCAACTTTCTATGCGCTTAGAAAGATCATAAAAGTTCATTGAAGATGGGAAACTGGTATCTTTACATGCAATCGAAAAGTCAGAATTTATTTTTAAATACAATATATACAATATTGGATTCAACAGGGCGTACCAGAGCCAGCCAGCTGTTTTATGGTGATAGTTTAACAGTTCAAATTAATCATTTTAAATCCTTCTTTTCCATAGTGAAAGAATGGGCTATAACATGGATACTATGCCACTGTCTTCATGCATGGTATACACACAAAAGAAGGATCAGATATGTTTTTCTATGCATTAACATCTGCTGGACCCCGAGGGTGGTGTTGAAAACCGAGCCTGAAAAGTAAGTAAGGGTGCAAAGATCAGAAATCGATAAAATCAAGTACCACACCTGACCAAAGATACCAATGGGAAAGTGACAAACTCACAATTATACACCTCAAACGAGAGCCAAGAGGTCAGCCCTTTTCCAGCAGATGACCACAAGGCACAAATAAACAGACGCGCACAAAGGCATAACAAAAAACAAGACAGAAAAAACATAAAAGATCCACAAATGAAGTACCGCCTTGGAACGGTCAGTAAAATATTTTACTGGAGGGCTTAAACCGGTTTCACGGCGCCAACCTCATCCTTAATTCAGATGTGGATCAAGACACAAATATATTTGGTTTGCATGAAAGACCCATAACTTATCAACGCGCCATCTCCTAGAACATATAAATCAAGATATAAAAAGGAGATAAAGCAAAGATAAGGACTCAACAGTAAATAAATAGAAGTAGATTGTACACACAATCCTGAGGTTTGGTCATTTTGTCACTTGAAAAAGATCTTTTTTCAGTGACCTAAGATGGCGCGCAAAAGCACGAAGGATTCGTAGGTTTTGACATCCTCAGGGCACTAACACTTCTGCACGCACATACCATTAAATACACATTGATTAAAATTAAAACACCATTAAAGTGACTAAAACCATTAATTATTGCCATATACAATGAAAATAGCATGATTTTAAAACGTAAATGCCATTAAAATAACCTTTAATTCTGCTCCAACTGATATAATCAAACATTCATGGCCTTTAAAAACCTGTCAATTCTTGTCACAAGCTGTTTAATGTCCTTTCAATAGCAATTTAATTAATGGCAACACTTTCAATGACACTTTAAGTAATACTTATAAATTTAAGCCCCATTCATTAACAGTAAAACAATATGAATGTCATTGAATGTAATGGTGTAATTAATTTAATTGTAGTTAATTTAAGGGGTATACAGTAGTTTTTGATGTATTTCATAGTGCTTTTTGTTTAATGGTAGCTAATTTAATAGGTTATATATTCAATTGTCACACATTTAACTAGGCAGACAGTTATAAATTATATTAAATCCAACAAGTTTACTATTTAAAAAACATGTAACGGCATTGACTTTAATGGGACTGTTAGATTTAAGATAATTTATTCAGCAATAGTGTAATGGCAATGAATTTAACGCAGCAGGACCAGTAAAATGACATTAAACCGAATCATAACTATTGGTTTGGCGCACAAAAAAGTACCTAGAAAGAAGTTAGAAAAAAGAAACAGTAAACATTGAATTAAGCATGCTATCGTTTGTTTCCTTTATTTATGTCAAATTATTTTTGTAAGTGGATCTAAGTATATTTTTGACTTATTTTACATTATTATACTTTCTTGGAATATATTTCATTTATACACAAAGACCCAAAAGAATAGCTCAAATTATTGACATGTCATCATGGCAATTAGTTTAAGTTTAATTCGGAATCCAGGATTATGGCATTTACATGTATAAGAAGACAATTTGCGAGGTGAGTGAAATGGCGTTATAGGCAAATTGCATATCAATCACATGTAAATGTTAAACTGGTTCACATGGAATATCAAGTCTTATTCAAAGAGATATCACAAAAATTCCCGCCTGTTGCAGTCGTGATTAGCATTTTAAGGGGTTAAAATAATCTTTCTGACTATTTCCGTGCGGAGAATAGAGTTTCAAGAGTTAAGTATAGTTGATTCAGGGGACATGTGTCTTTTATCTGTCGTCTGCTTGTGCTAGCATCTCGGTAAGTAAGATTAACAACGTGTCGTATGGTGAATGACAGAGATTGTCCTGATATTAGAATCTTGAGAGCTCTATATTAACTCTTCGACAGCTAATCGCGACTTAACAGTGCTGTGTGTCGTCTTCTGGTCATTTCAAAGCGTCTCTGCATCGAAGAGTGTTGACCCAGATTTAGGAGCAGTCTGATCTAGCTCCAGATTGTTTGCTGTATGCCGAAATTAGTTCTAACCCGCAGCAGACGACTTCAGCAAACGACATTTTCTATTACATGCTTTTCGTAGCAGATGAAGGGCTACAGGTAACCTTCGACCGAATTCTTAATAATGAAAAAAATGGATCAACGTCCAGTCCGGCAATGGAAGTCGTAAAAAGGTTAACAGACTTTGTGCTTTCTTCCATTTTGGATTTTTTTCTTTGAGACAGTCATTGAAAAGCCGGAGAATGACATGCGACCTCCCAATGATATCTACTTTTGCTGACACTTTGTTGACATGTTCTGTGCATATTTGCTGAATCACTTTTCGCTTGGTAATGGGGTGTCAGCAGCGGCCCAAAACACATGGACATCGAGACAAAGATCGTGATTAACTCAGCGTTGGTGCCTTGCTAGAAGTTTGGCATGTCGTTAGTCGTTATTTGCACACGATGAACACATGCGGTCGTATGTGTGATGCCTCTTTTGATTGACAAAGCAGCACAAGTGATAAATCAGTGACCAAATTGTCTATCTAGGGATACTTCCCAAACTCTTGGAAAGAAGCCAACGATTCGCCTATTTTTAAAAAGGATGAAAAATCTCTTCCTAGTAACTACAGATCTATATCTATTTTATGCCAAGCTGGAAAAGTAATGGAACGATGTATCCATAAATATCTTTACAACTATATTGTCTCTAACCAAATCTTAACTCCTTTTCAATCAGGCTTTGTTCCTGGTGATTCTACCACTTGCCAGCTTCTCCATACATGTCACATGTTCTGTGAAGCGGTAGATAATGACAAAGAAGTTCGAACTGTTTTCTGCGATATTAGTAAAGCCTTTGACCGGGTCTGACATAAAGGACTACTTCATAAACTGCGAGGCATAGGTTGCTCAGAGAAGGTTCTTGCCTGGTTTTCCAGCTATCTTTCAGGATGCAAACAGCGAGTAGTATTCAATGGTAAATTTTCAAAATGGGTCGAAGTATTAGCTGGAGTCCCACAAGGATCTATCCTTGGTCCTTTTCTCTTTCTGATTTTTATTAAAGACATTGTCAAACATATTGGTGGCTCTATTCGTCTGTTTGCCGACGATACCAGTTTATACATTATTGTAGACCTCCAAGAGGACGCTGTCAGGGTTCTTAATGCTGATTTGCAAACCATTTCACAATGGGCGAACGCCTGGCTGGTGACATTCAATGCCAGCAAAACTTGATCTATGATCTTTTCTCGAAAATCCAATCCTGTACATCACCCGTCTCTTTTTATGAATGGCACCATCATTGAAGAAACAACACGTCACAAGCACTTAGGTCTCACTTTCTCTAGCACATGCACATGGACTGACCACGTTAACACTATATCAGAAAAAGCATGGACAAGACTTAATTTCTTAAGGGCTCTCAAGTTCAGGGACAGCAGGAAATCACTAGAGAAAATATATATATATATATCTTACATACGTCCCCTACTTGAGTATAGTGACTCAGTATGGGACAACTGCTCTCCTGATTCAAAGAAACAGTTGGAAGCAATCCATACTGAGGCTGCTAGAATAATCGTAGGTGCCACAAAACTCTGCAGTATTGTGAAACTCCTTACTGACTTTGGATGGGAGACTCTCCAAAGTCGCCGAAACAAACACAAACTTGTACTTCTTTACAAAATCCTCCATGGTCTTGCACCTGATTACCTCTCAGAGCTTGTACCTCCCCTTGTTTAAGAAACTACTACCTATAACCTTTGAAATTCTGACAATGTTCAAAACTATAGAGCCCATTCTAACCTCTTTCTAAACTCATTCTTTCCTTCATCAATTCGTGCATGGAACGATCTACCGCATGATATACGAAACGCACCTTCTGTTGCATCCTTCAAGTACAAACTGAACAGAAATTTAAATGCACCCCCTAAATTTTACAACGCTGGCTCACGCAAAGGACAAATTCTCCACTATAGGTTAAGACTAGAGTGCAGCTCCCTAAACTCGGATTTGTTTAGGAAACATATTGTCCCAGTCCATCGTGTCAGTGTGGTGGCTTCAAAAGTGCAACTCATTTCTTTTTTACCTGTCCAATTTTCACGAATGCTAGGCAAGGATATTTGCCTGACAATCTTGAAAATTTCACAGCTAGGGAACTTCTATTTTGAAAAGAAAACGCAACAGAGTAATATAACCAATTACTCTTCATGCAAGTTCAAGATTTTATTATTAAGTCAGGCAGATTCATTTAAATTTGCATAGTGTACTTCTCACATTTAACATGCCTACAACGATAGGAGTCCAGGCATTCTTTATATAATATGTTTATATATGTTACACCTTGGTCAGCCAACAAGACCGTGGTACTTATCGCATATGCTCTGGGTCAATCTTGTGAATGCATGGGAAAATGTCTGGAATTTATCTGTAACATTGTCTGCTACATAACATTTTACATGCATGATTAGTTGGTTCTGGTGAATTAATACAAAGCACCAACCTTCCATATGTAAAAACGGACCCCATATGCAATATGTGCTATAGTTACGTGGGCTGCATCACTTGATGAATTGCTATTGTTTTTCGATTATATTTATAGACTTGCAGGCACTTGAAGCAAACGAATAACGAAAAAAAAAAGTAATGAAGCAGCAGCGCCAGGTTAGCGTCGATGAGGCACTATCACGTGACATTGGCGTTATCACGACGTTTTTGATTCAGTTCACTTAAGTGCCTGCTAGAAAAGGAGCATCTATCTATCTATCTATCTATCTATCTATCTATCTATCTATCTATCTATCTATCTATCTATCTATCTATCTATCTATCTATCTATCTATCTATCTATCTATCTATCTATCTATCTATCTATCTATCTATCTATCTATCTATTAAATGTGTTTAGACTACGCATGCCATTCTCAAATATTGTAAAATCAAACTGTATTAGGAAATGACCAAAATAAGCCTTACGGCTTACTGTCAGATCCTACTTCTATGATATTGTACCTATGTAAAAGTGATTGATCAAATAAAATATGTTTAAACCGGATTGTCTAAGCCTAATGGTTACGCATAGGATCTTTATAAATGACTGAAAACACCTTTCACTTCTAAATGCCACATCTAAAGCTCTGTGTATACATTCAAAATTTTGAGTGTTGGTCTTTCTTATCAAAACTAACCAGGATTTCATTTCCGAGTTGGGCATTCACTACATTTTAGGGCTATATATAGATTACCTCTTAAACCATGCTGTAAAACGGTAATTCCGTTCGTAATTCTGCAAAAAGCATTTATGTTGCCTTACAATTGTTATGTATACAATTCTGTCCGATTTACGTGGCTAAGCAATAGATCGTTCATAAATGCCAACAGATGTTGAAATTTCAACATTTATGAGCAGGATAAATTTCATGCTTAATTGAGTTGTGAATGCATTGTTTTATAACCTCAAAACCTGAAATCACGGGCTGACCCAAATATAACATAAGGAGGGGCCAAATGCCAACTAGTCTCCACATATACGAGTAATATATGACAACACATACACGAACTAATTTTATTTGACAGAGTAAAAGCGTTTACGTCTGTGATCTATAATTACTGTAAATTCGTAAATTTTTAAGAGGATATATTCAAAGTTTCGCGAAACTTCGCGAATGCGACGTTTCACGAAATTAAAACCCTCGCGAAATCTGTCGTTTACTGATGAAGGTAATTTATGTCCCAGTCGCGAATTTTAAACGTGGCAAATATGCATTTTAACCCTATTCGCGAAAATTTAATTCTCGCGGAATTTCTAAATTTACAGTACACGTAACCTATGGCTTTTCCTTGTCATGCTCACCTGTCTTTTATCACAAAATGCAACTTACTAAAGATAGTACCAGCTCCTGAGATTATAAAAATCGAATATGGGACAGAAACATCTGTCCCGAGGATCACCGATTGGCATCACAAGTGATGACAAACGGTGATCCCGAGGGACGGATTTTTCTATCCCATCCTCACTCGAATATTAGATTTTTTTTCTTGCTCACCACTAAGAACCTCATTTTATATTGGAAAAAAAAAACATGAAAAAGACTTCAAGAAAATCCTTATTACGCTGAGATGCGACAGAGTGACGTCATTTAACATTGTAATGACGTCAGGGAACGGCGTGTAGCTGGCGTGCGGTTGTTTGTTTTTTGTCTTTCCCACGGGCTGGTAAGGGTATGCGAGAAATACCCCGATCTGGTGTGCGAGAGGTTCATATCTATTACATATGCAAGCATTGGAAGTTAAGAAGAGCATTTGCATCAGTACAGAATCGCAAAAGCATTGTGCTGCTCATAAACTAGAAGTAGGCTATGTGTAACTTCAAGTCCGCAAACCTCACTAAAGGCTGCATATAATTTACGAGTATATGGTTTGTACAAAACTCTCATGAGGTGACATATTACACTTTGGCTTCGTGTTTGTCATACTTTCTTGTTTGTTCATTGCAGCTTTTAATTGTGGTCACCTGCTGGGAAAGGGCTAACCTCTTGGCGCTCTTGTGTGTGATGTTTTATTGTGTTTTGTCACTTTCCCGTGTGGTGTCCTGGATCCGGTGTAGCACTTGATTGTATCGATTTCTGATCTGTGCCTCCTTACTTATTACAGAGCGACTCTAATTGATGGTCACGCAAAGAGACACATGGACCCGTTCATTATCTTACAGAACACACATTCATTTGATTTGACGCAAATCGTGGGTAAACCATTAGGAAGTTATTGCACTTGCGCAGTTTCTCCAGAACCTTTTGCTGCCCGCATACACGTGATATATGAAGTGGGGGCGTAGACGATGGCTTAGGGCAACATCAATGCAGCTAGCCTTGCATATACATGTAAATGCTTAATAAACGGCCTTAAAAATAAGCGGTTCGTGCCAAAGTATCATGAGATGGCATATTGCACTTTGCCTTCATATCAAAATAACAGATCGACTTTAGTTTATGGCCATGTCAAAGGGCATGTGAAACTCTTAATTATCTTCAAGACATCATATTTATTTGAGGACAACATATTTATTTGATTTGACACAAATTGTAGGTATTCTCCCTACTTCATGTACTTTGTTTCAGCTTCGTGTCGTATAACAGATGCTCTCAACTCTGCGTAATGACCTGTTTAACAGCTACACCAACGCAGGACAAAACCAACAAAAGGATATTGCGGTAAAGACAGGTAACTTCGGACACCAGGTAAATTCGGACATACATTTGCAAACAGTGGAAATCCAGATGAGACGGTTCCTTATTTCACTGTTTGCTTAGTTGATTTATTTCTTTATTCCAATAATTGAAATATGAAACAAACAAGGTCGCTGTCTGAGTTTACCTGATGTCCGAAGCTACCTGACTTTAACCTAGCACCCAGCCAAAACTCAGATCAGAATGGGCGCTGCCCAGTATGAATTGAGTCTTCGCTGTGTGCATTCAGAAACCGCGATTCCTTAAATTCCTATTAGGCGAAGATGGAACATTGATTTGACGGGTAGTACGATGGTGTCTGAGTATGTGCTCAGGAAGTCATTTAATCTCGGAGCCTGTCTGTGTTGAAGTCCAGGCTAGTCTGATTCATAACTGGATATACAATTTATTTTGTTGGTTATGTCACGCGCTAACCCATTTATTATCCTTATTTCGAACACTTTGTAAGTCAAATAAATTCATCTCAATGCCTTGGTGGTATCCATGGATGGACAAATTGTAAGTCGTATATCCATCTGACCTGTGTTTACCCTTTAAGCCAAATATACTTTCTAATCATTACATTACCAACTGGAAGTCTTGAGCGCATTTCCAAGTTTAGAGTTGTTAGATGGTATCTTTCATTTTATTCAGGTTTTAAAAGAATATCCCGTAAGCAAGCCCTGGAGACACTGATCAGACGCCACAATCAAGCTCTTCACTGTTTGTCCCATCAAAATGATGCTGGTCTAAAATGAGTTAAAGTATATATCTATGCAAGACATGATATTCTAAGCTTAGTACTAATTCGATCCAGGAAATGTCCCGGTATGACTGAAAATTTGTTGGCTGGGGCGAAATGAATCACTTCAAATAAACACTTTGATTGTGAGGTGTGGTCTTTGGCATAACCTGATATACTGAGTGGTACAAACAGTACAGGAGTGGAGATTTCTGTTCACATCCTGACCACGCGAACCTTTATGGATACCGTTCGACTTCTCTAGTTAATAGTTTACAGCCTAGGATTAGGTCTGATTCCTGAAAACGTGGAAATCCGAAGTTCTTGAAAAAACGGTGATATTGCAATGGCGTCACTGAACAAACCTACACATAATAAGCAAAAAACGCACATGAAAGTTTGCTGCCGCAGCGTGTTTATCATGCATGCCCGCGAGTAGGATAGTCAAGTAACCAAAAAAGAATCCCAGACATTCATATCCGGTGTGCATGAAAAACAATCCAATTGTTCCATGACGCGGTTCAAATGTTTGAATCGAGTAGAAAATAACCAGTGACTGTTGATTACAGTTATCTACTGTCCTGCCAGCCACGATTGACAATGACGTCAGGTTTTATTTACAAAGTTATCAGAGACTATAATCGATATATCATTTGTGTATTAATCCTATCCACAGGATAGAATTAATACGCAAGTGATTTATCGATTCGCGTTAGCTCAAGTGGAATGTACAAGTTAATGTTTTACTTAACAATTGTAAACAAAAGATTACGTCACTGTCATTCTTTGTTGGCATGCTAGTAGCTTTGTCTTTCTGAGAACTTTAGTAATTGTATACATTGCTTATCATGAGAATACTAGTCTTTGCCAAAGGGCACTGAGTTACTTTTACCCGAACATATTGCTTTTATAATTTCAATATCTTCTGAAAATTGATATTCAATTCCTATTTTTACGGGTTTGTACTCATTTGTACTCATTTACTGGTACAAGATTCAAAGTTTTTTTTGTTAATAAAACACGGAGAAATGCTGCTAGTGAACACACCTGTTATCAAGTATGAACAAAAGCAACGACACCGTGTACAAGAATAACGACGGTCAGTTCATGGGGACAGTAATAGTTATACCATGACGTGGAAATAATCCACGAGCTTTAGCGAGTGGATTATCTTGCGTACAGGTGGACAAAGATGGCATAACTATTTTATACCACCTACATTAGTGTAGACCTTGCAAGGCTTGCACATCACGAGATAGTTCGTGCTAAAGTTGGTGAGGGTGGTATAAATAAAGATATACAATGAAAACTAGATTATTTCCGATAGCTCAAAGTAGGCCTATCTGCAAATAAGAATATTGTATTGGATTAATGCAATCTAGTACATGTATACTTTAAATACGAGTTCAATTCCAATTTAAGAGTTGTTAGGTGATATTTTCTACAAATGTTAACGCAACATTCTGTAAGCAAACAGTGAAGTCCCTGATCAGATCTGGGTCTGCGCAGTTTGCCAATATACCATGAAATGGATGATAGGTTTATGGTTTGAAGTAAAGAAGAGCTGAACTTCATAACTCTTCGCACCACAGGATTACAGATTGTGCCCAGATTCTTCAACAAACAATGCTAATGATATACCCTAGAGGCCACCATTGTACATGCTCTATCTAGAGTCTAGTGATGTATATTACATGTATACGTGTACATACCAGATAGCGGCAATCCAAAACGCTCTTAACAATCAACGAACGCGGATCAAACGTCGCTAGAAACAATGATTCCAATTGCCATTTGTCGCCCTACTGGCAATCGAAAACTGAATTTGGAAATGAGCACTGAATACTGCTAAAATATCGATCTACCAACCAATAAAATCAGGACCAATAATTACAATGCCCCCTTAGCGATAAGTATTTCCTTATTAGTTAAGTATTGAATTTAAGGATACGATAACTTTCGGTTCAAGCTTCGATTCAAGCTTCTTAAAGTAAGAAAGAGGGCAAAGATCAGGAATCGATAAGATCAAGCATCACACCTGACCCAGGATACCAATAGGAAAGTGACAGCTTCACAATTAGACATCACAAACGAGAGCCAATAGGTCAGCCCTTTCCCAGCAGGTGACCACAAGGCATCAATAAACAGAGGCGCACAAAAGCACAACAAAACAAGACAGAAATAATAAAAATGATACACAAAAGAAGCACCGCCTTGGAACGGTCAGCAAAAATATTTTACTGGAGGGCTCAAAAGTTGTTTATGTATTCTGTAGATCACTATGTATGTCATCTTTGATTATATGTACTGCACCGCCTCTGGCAATTTATCACACATTAAAAAAAACATGGTGAAATTTTCAATTCTTAATTTAGAAACTACTTAACTAATAAATGACACTGCAGTTCTGGGTGCAGGTCACGTTGATCTCTATTCAGTTTTTTTTGTCGACATATTGTAATAAATACCTCATATTTTAATCTAATCAGATACGAGACGGATGTCAGGCGATATCATTTCAATACCTGCACTTTTGGTGTTTCCTGTCTTTCAGTGTCCCTTTAAATGATCATCTTCCTGTGAATTATTATTAATCCAACAGACACTATGATTTAGCTTCGTCAAAAGAAAATATGTCATCTGAGATTGCGATCTTTTTAGGCTGAAACCAGTCAGCGCAGTTACAGTTGAATATATTTTACTAAAATGGTCAATACTTTGCTGCTGTCTGTTCTATGGCGGTGGTTCTGTTGTTAGTGTTGTTGCTGTCGTTTATTAGTGTTTTAATTTATATTTTCTTGGGGGAGTGGGGGTCGTTCCTTGTTTTAATGCAGTACTTGGTGTTCTTTCTAGAATTGCAATCATCTTGCTGAGGAAGGGAGGGCTGGTTGCTTTACTTTAATCGTCCTGTAATAGCATGCGGCTGTTAGTGTTCTGTGGTTTTTCCTTAGTGTACAATGAGTTGGCCTGCAGTGTTTAACTGTTGCATGATTTGGACATACACACTTACTTTTTTACAATAAAGAAACAGAAAGCAATCGTATTTGTTATACACGTTAAACAGTTATATAGTTGCTGCTCATTTTGAGGCAAAAATAGGATGTTAGGATATTGCATCCTTTAATGACATTTCCTTTTATACCTGTAGGGTGTCCACTATCTAAGATTTAACGATTGAAATTCATATTTTAAGCTTGCACTGGATGATGAAAAACATTAGCTATTTAATGTCTGTGAAGCCCGAAGTGCTTCTCGGAAACATTAAAATAGCTAATATTTGTCATCATCCAGTGCAAGCTTAAAATATGAATGTCAGTTTTTGTATTCACATTCTATATTATCAATCCAATCTTCCACCCAACCCCGTTAGTTATCTTTATTAAATGAAATATCTCATTTGCAAAGGAGTAGTTGGAACAGCCAGGGAGCGAATTGTGCGAACAAAACGTCGTGGCGATACGTGAATGGCGTCACACAAATGCCGATAAACAAAGAACATTATTCGCTTACGTTGACGTTACTCCGCTTAGAGGCGCGGTCTAGATCACATGACAGTTCAATGTTTTGCATCTAGAAATGCAAGCAACCAGGAATGTTGGTTTCATCTAAAGCAATTAAACTGAGAATGTAAAAGGACTATAGTGTGCTGAAATGGCGTTCACTGGCTTGATGACAAGATGAAAACAAAGAGATTTATGACACGCACACGTTCTTTATAGAGTCACACAAGACGTGGTTTAAGAAAGTTTGAACTAGTGTATATTCGTCTAAAGAACCTACCAAAAATGTACCTTGTAAAATCAAAATCAGTTTCACTTGATGGTTTGCTAAACCCTTTACAAAAAGCTCATTTCATATATTTCTATAAAATGCGGGGGCACTCACTCTTTAAGTGTGGGTAAGGACGAGACAATCAAAAGAATTTTATTTTCAGTCTGTCTGAAACAGGGGGTAGGGGTTCATCATTAAAATTCTGGGTAGGGATTCAAATAGACCTGTCTAGAAAGGGATACATGGGTGATTAACTTTTAAAAAAAACACAGAAACAAACGAAACTATACTGTCCACAAAAAGTAGGGGATATTGGGACATAAAAGAGTCTAAAAATTAAAATCCTAATTTGTCGCATAAATAATTTTGTATTTTCATAGAGTAATATGTAAGCCAATTTTCCTGCTTAATTTGAGGGCTGAAAATTAGATAATGTGACCTTAAGGCGTGCCAAAGAAACAAGGGGTCAAGACCAAAATTTAACAAAAAAGTATCATTTTTTGGGGCATGCTTTCGATAATGCTTGCTAAAGATGCATTATGGATATCTTTGTTTTTCTAAGATTTTTTCGCGAACCATGATTGTAGATTCTAGGGGATAGGGCAATGACAGAAATGTAAAAAATGGCACAATTTACTAAAAATGACAGATTTAAGCCTCACATTCCTGAAATTGGGGACAAAGTGATCGAAACAATTTCTGAACATTAAAATATTTAATAACAAATATTTTCTTTTTAAAAAGCATAGCCATTGCATAATCCGTCACCGTGATATTCACATGTTAAAATTGAAGGGTTACCCCTGGTCTAAATATGGTTGTCTCAGAAACACATGATCAGATTAATCCTTGAAAATTTTAATCATATTGGCTGTGAGATGACTTTGCTAATTTATACTAGCTGTTTCAGGTTTATGACATTCGTTTAGTAAATGTTATACTTTAAATATTCGAATATCCCCTACTTTTTGTGAACAGTATATTACACATAATGAAAACAAACGTTATGGGAATGGACTTAGACTCTAATGAGGGTAATTTAGGGATATTTAATTGATTCTTCATACAGGACACTGTTGTTCGTAAATGTGCATCTGAATGATACATGTAGATACACTTTACCATAATGCAGGCTGATCCAAGTCAAAGTAGGAATTGCTATTCTCCAGGTCACATTTTTAAACTAATAATATAACAATTGCATTTCAAAATAGGTAAGAAATGAAACATTGTGGAATATGCAAGTAAATACCCGTGTTAAATGACTGAGCACATTTCAAGCATATATTTTTTTGCAATGAGGTACATACATGCATGTTCATCTAACCTTTGGAAAGCAATCGTGCTTGGAAATTGATAGGGATCCCGGATTCCTGTTGGCATGTACCTGTTGATTTCGATAGTGAGTGACCCCGTCCCCTCCCTAGGACGCAGCCTTTTCATTTTCTACTTCACATCGCCTGACTTGCAGCTATAAAACATTTAATTCAATTCAGTTCATGGCCAGATATTTCTCCTAAGCAGCCAAGTAATATCCGACTGGTGTGATACGGGCAGCAAAAGACCCACGTCTTAAAAAACTCGATGCCATGCAAGTTGCGCATGCTCAGATGAGACTGCGCACGCGCAATCTCCTCTGGCCAACTGTAATTTGCAAAGAAGAGTATTTGAACACTAAAACTCAAAATCGAATCCCAATACGGCCAAAATACAATTTGCATACGAGGAATTTAGCTTGCGCATTTGCGAGCTATTCAAGGCCAATGTATGGCGTGGCTGAAATTCCAGTCTGACTTGCAGACATTATATAAATCAATGCTTGATGCGATTGCATGATATATTCTCATTAATTTCTCTTTTATAAGAAATGATTGTTTTTCTGTTGGCCTGTATGAGATTGCTAAATCTCGCTCACACCTGCTTAACATAGCAGTCTGAATCAATCAAGTGTACAAAGAATAGTTTCTTTATACAGTGATTCTTTGGAACCGGCTTGATAAAGTCTCTTCAGAATGACTGGAGAGATCCTTGTCTTATGATTGGTCCAACCTTTTTTTTTTATGAATTTCTATGTCTACCTGAAAACTGGTCTAAACTGGCCTACAGGGTGATATAGGATAAAAGTTTTAATAACCTCTGGGCCAGGACCTAAACAAATACTCAAACAGAATATGAGCAACAACAAACAATGCACTAAAAACAACGGAATCACCGCCCTAGAACGGAAAGGGATGGGGGACTATGACATATTTTACTGGCAAAACCTCTGTCATATATTCTGTTGATGTTAAAGTACATAACTTATTAAACGTGCGTGAAAGGAAACAATCAAATCAAATGTACTCACTGTGATCAAAAAAGAGAAAGGCTCCGAATTACAAACTATAGTAAAACCTGTAATTCGGAGCGATCACTCAACAAAAAAGTCCTTAAATGGTTTCAAGACCGATAATCGCTTAGTGCAGGTCAAAAGTATAGCAGAATGCTCCAGAAAGCTACCACCTGTCTTTAAAACCTTTTTTTTGTCTATTTTTGAGCCGCTGCTCAAGACAGGTTTCACTGTAACAGAACTGAAGAAAACCACTAGTTGAGCACGGTAGGCCCGGTCAACAGGCACAAAAAGTCTTTGGTGAAAGAAGACAAGTGTGGTCTTGTAAAAAAGGATAATGAGTGTGTCGTATCATGATTATACAAGGCACACCGATTTTCCATGGGAATATTCCAATAATGAACATCTGCGCGTGCCTTCTAATGAAACGCATAAATAGAAATCAGAGATGTCTACGGAGACTTGGAATTGAAAATGCAGTGGCGGCTCCAGAGGGGGTTCAGGGAGTTCGCTCGATCTCCCCCCCCCCCTCTGTTTTTAAATATCCTTTGAAAATGAAATAATTATTTCATTTTCATGGGATATTTAAAATAAATGTGATGAAATCAGCAAAGTGAACCCAAAACCATATGAACCATATGAACCCCCATTTTTCCAGAAAGCCTGCATCCGCCCCTGAAATAGATTACTTTTACGTAGAGTTAAAGCAATCGGCCGAGGTTCAACAGAAGAAATCTTGTATCTCAAGTTTCTTTTATTTTAAGGTGCGATCCTACTAGGTCTCTAAAATTAAGACACAGTTAAGCTGTATTACAAATGGGCTTGTATTATATCCAGCAAAATGTACAATTTGGCATGTGCGCCCTTCGAAGACTCATATCAGCCTGCGTATCCGCACATGCTGTTCTGAGTATTTGATGGACGCTGTATTAGTATCGGAGTGTCCAATCGGAAAACCAATACTCTGAGCAGACTGTGTGGATGCATTGACTGACTTGAATCTTAGCTAAACCACACATGCTAACTTGTAACTAATGGTGGCTCTTAATAGGGCCGCGACGCGAAAGAACCTTTCTTCGGGGTTTCCGGCGAATTGAGATTCAAGCCAGCATGCCAGCTACAGAGACTCGCTAGAAAATTGAAATTTCGCTTGTTCTAAGTTTAGATATAATACTTTTTGATTAGCGAATAACATAAGTGCTGATCAGACTGCCGCGGACGCGCAGGCTGGTCTGCGCCTTTGTTGTTCGCAACCCCCCCCCCCCACCGAAGACGGGTTTTCTCAATTATTATAGACTTTCTCTTTTTCTTTCGCCTGTAAGCTTGATCAGGGTTTAAATTTTAAAGATTTCACATTTGGATCTAAATTGCTTCTTTCTTGACAAATGAATTTCAAATAGTTATGTTGTAATCCCTAATTGTAGCGGCTGACAAGTTAAAAGCAATTCAATTGCTATCCTCATTATTTTCTCGTTTCGTTTGCTTCTAGCAAGAAACCATGTTATATTTTTAACTTGAGGTTTAACGCTCTTGATGTCCGCGAATAAATAGCTTGAGAGCTTTAAATTTGTTCTCGAAAGTCTAATCACGTATACGATAAAATACAACTGGAGCACACTTATCACAGTCTTGCGAAATAGCTTTCTATCAAAGACCTAAAGAAGTGTGATGTTAATGATATACAATGTGTGAATGCTTCTCTCATAATATCAAAGAAATAATTTAAGAAGAATGGGATAAAGAGTACGTTTCAATATGGAGTTACATCCTTCTCAGTGAATAGATAAGTACAGTAAAACCTGTGCAAACAAACAAAATAAAGATATTAATGACAAATGGTGGCATAATGGAGGTCGAAAGCAATACTTTTGACCTGCAATAAGCGATAATTGGTCTTGAAAACCAATTGTGTTGTCGTTTTGAGAGTGACCGTTTTACGCAGGTTTAACTGTATGACCATGAAATGCTACAATCACACACTGTAGACAAACTTACGGCACCGTTGGGAAGAGAAACGTAAAGCTGACCGTCACATGACACCAACAGGCAAGTTAAGTAAAGCAACCAGCTCTTTCTTCCCCAGCGAGATGCAAAACTAGAACTGAACAACCAAACAAGGACTAAACAAAGAACCCCCGCAAACAATGGGAGCAACAATAAACAATGAATCAACGACAACAGAAGCACCGCCTTAGAACGGACAGCAACTAAATCTACGTGGGAGTTTTGGGGGGAGCTTGAATCCCAATTCCACTGGATGGCGATTCCGCTACGAATTGTATTTTTTTGTCAAAACGATACGATACGAATCGCAGCAGAAACTGCAAGCGCATTGTGGAAGCGCAGTAGAAGCACCTAGATCGTAGTAGAAGCGTATCAGAATCTTCATGATCAACACCTCATGGCGATTGTTTCGACCCTGCTCAAAATTTACGTAGTGACATCGCCGTGGACTCGAAGCGCAACGGAAGTGTAGTCATATCGTAGTAAGGTAATGAGCGTAGCCGTATCATGGCGCCATCGTGAGTATCGAAGCACAATCGCCGACAAATCATGACGAAATCGCCGATTTATTCATCCACGCTGAAGGTACGCTTCTGCTACGCTCTGTGCGATCTTGTTGCGCTCTGTACGCTCTCGCTGCAAATGTACAATGTACGACCTCGCTACGACCAACGTGTTTCCGCGGCGACTGTGCTATTAATAATCAATCTTGGCGCTTCTGCCGCGCTCTGGCCAACTTTAGGCCTGGTTCAAGTGTTCTCCTGAGATTTATGTCACTATTTTGGATTCTAGGACCAACCCTATTGAGGATCTCGTCAAACATTAACGGTTTAATTCTCTAAAGAGCAGTCTTCCATCCTTAGTTCTATAATTAGTTGGTCATAGTGTCCAAATGGTATCCGTCTGTCTGTGGATAACCATGTACGGACCAGAACCCTGTGGCCCTCCGCCTCAGTCTTGCCTGGACCTCACCATCAAACATAATAAGTGTGCGGTTCATAATGGTCAGCTGAAGCATAGCGATTTGAGCGCGTCTATCCATTTTTTAATGTTGATATTTAACTGAACATAAATCAGTTTAAGCAGATTTTAAACAGAACGCAACGAAAGCGTTAGTTCGTAGCAAGATCGCTGCTGCATCGCCATCAGCGTAGACTTAGCGTAGCCGAATTTTCATTGTCGCTGTGGGATCGTAGCAGAAGCGCTTTGGAAAACCTCTATCGCCGCAGAAGCACAACGACAGCCCAAAAGTGGCCACCGCGACAGCAGAATAGTCATTAGAAACGTAGTAGAAGCGAAGTGGAAGCGAACTGGAAGTGTGAAGTCGCAAAACTTGAGGCTGTCGATGCTTTAACGGCGATTTGGAATAATTTCAGACAAACTCAGTGATCGCCATCCAGTGAAATAATTGGCCAAATCTTCTACCTAGATTCTGCTGATTATAAAAAGCACGAACATTTTGACTCGCGAGCAGGCTTCCTTACTTATCCTATGTATCATCACGGGAAAACAATCGATTCAATTAACATACAGTGATAAACAAAGAAAAGGGCTCTCAATTCACAGACTGTCAGAGGTAAAGAAAAGCCAAATTTGAGCCACGATGTGCTAGCGCTAACTCGTCAATTAAAGTTTTATTTACCAGGGTCGGCATTGAGTATAAGGATTAATCTGTTGGTTGGTGCCTGATGCTTGTCTATGGCTGGGCCCTTCATAGCACAACTTGAAGTTTTCTTTAGCTCTGATACTATCTGTGAGTCATGAGCCCTTTAATTTGTTCCGTCATAGTGTGTTAATTTGATATAATTTGTTTGTTTGTTTGTTTGTTTGTTTGTTTGTTTGTTTTTGTTGCTTTACGTCCCATGTCAACAGCTATGGTCATTGCGGGACGGTCAGTTCACTTAACCACACTTTTTCCTGGGCAGGCTTGAGCAAGCGGTTAACCAGTAATTTGTGCACATACTTTCGCTTGTAACTGACAACAACCCTTTCTTGAATAAATCAGCGGAAGGGAGGAGAATGACCGTAGAAATTATTTCATGATCAATCTCCACGAAAGTATGGTACCGGGCCGGGATCAAACTCGCGACCCCTGGATATGCAGTCAGACACGCATCTGTAGCCAGACACGTTACCGACTGCGCTACGCGGCCCGGTTTGTTTCTCTGTGATGATACATTGCATTTATTAGGAAGCCTCCTATTTTTGTGCTTTAGCAACAACAGAATCTAGGGCGAAGATATGGGGCCAGTAAATGCATTTAAATTCGACTTATGGGTTAATTAGTCCATCTAGAACTGTTTGCAGTTGCAATCCCAATGCTTACAAGATTTAGAAGAAAACATATTTAAAAGTAAACTTCCTAAATACATGCTATATCTATATTATGTTTCTGTCAAAAGAACAGTACAGACTATGATTGTAAACCTTAAATAAGTATATAAAAGTGGTATTACATGTACAGTGTACGCTGTACTGGACAATAGTCGACCTGGAAACCGTAAAAACTTATCTGCAAAATTGCTGTTCACATGTGGCATATTTTTCCTTTGCTTAGCTCATTTGCATACTTCCTTTACTTATATGGAAAGCCAGTGAGGTTATGGTCTCAATCGGAACTGCCTCGGCCTATTCCGCGGAATCAGACCTCGTATGTACATCGAGTAACTACTTCGATAACGTGACGCTGACGTTACATAACGTGACGCTGACGTCACAGAAACCATGCTAATACAATAACAAGTTCGACTGTAGCGAAACAAACCGTTATAACAGTCCACAAAATGCTATAAATGAAGTTTAGTTTTTTTTCAATGAAGTATCGCTATAGCTATATTTTATTGAAAATACATAAACTTCATCTATTCTGGCTTAATTAACTGAGCTGAACCCACAAACTACAGAACTTATTTTCCTTAGCCAGTTCCGGCTAACAAAATGGAGCTTTTTCGTACATACGAGGGTCATTTTTTATGTTCGTAGAATCGAGCTGTATCTCTACAGATATAGAATTTACGGTACCATAAGTATATATATTTTGAAAGGTCTATCTTTTGTCTATCAACTGATATAAATTTAACATAATTAGCGCTTAGTTCGGTCAAGATATATAGCTTTGAATAGGCATAGAAAATGACACTAGTCGAAATCCATGCCATTTTAACCACCCAGCAAGCAGGAAATAAGACGCTGTTAAGTTCCATTCGCTATGGTGATATATGCATTTTTCAAGCCGATTTTTCTTTTGCACCATTAAAATTAATTATTCAAACGCTAATCGTAGACAAGTGCAGCAAAACTATAAGCATGTTGTTTGCTCTTCTATAACAATTTCAAAACACCCATCAATATACCAAAATAATCACAGTCAAGAGCTATTCTGTTGAAATTACGATTATGAACAAATTTTAAAATTTCTTCTGGTTTTGCATAGCACATGATATACATGTACTCAATCATTCGTCAGCAATTATATTAATGTATCGCTTTAAGTGTGTTACTGGCAACTTCCGGTATTGGCATACCCCCATGTTATAAAAAGTGGGTGGGGTAAATCAACCCACGTAGAAAACACAATAACAATCGGATCTGCATAGTTTTCTTATTGCAGTGATTTCAACACCTGTTTAGAGATACAAAAACAGTTTTAAAGTATTTTCTAAATATAGTAACGCTCCATGACGTCATTTATGTACAAAATAAGGGATTTTAGCACCCCTCTAGGCTACTTATTTTGCAGTTCATTTCTAATAAAACAAAAGCATTAACTCTGATTTGGGGTGAAAGTTACCATAACACATCCATTTACCAAATAAACAAGAAAAATTATGATATTACTTTACAGCTAACATATTAAGCCACATTCAAAAGCCCGTATCCAACTTCCACTTGTGTCAACTTTTTACAATAAAATTTTATATGCCTACTGTTCAATTTGCTGAGGTTCCAAACACATCTTCCATATCAAAAAATTGCTGCGCATTTGCTATAATGTTTATATAGAATTGTAGCACGTGGTGTCCTCAATCTGCAGCCAAATTTTCAGAAGCTGTGTATTGATATGTACCCATTTTCATGCAATTGTTACTAACGTTCTGCCAGAGACTAAGTCCATAAATGTCATATTTCTACCATATTTCCAGTGTGCGATATATAGGTATGTCTTTGCCTCTTAGAAGACATTAAAGTAATGCATTTTGAAATAATTTTAGGTTGTATGTATAGATAAAAGCTCAATCTTTCCAAATATATGCATGATGTATGCATTTACTTTCGCCGTTTTCATTTAATCTACCTCTCTACGAACATAAAAAACGTCCCTCGTAGTACTGCGCGTAATGCGCCTTACGTACACCCGAGGCTTGATTCGATTCTCAAATTGTGCGTGACTTTCCCGAATGGTCGTGGTCTCTAAAGAGACATGCGCTCTGAACATACAGTTGCACTAGAGGCCTAAATTTGGATGATCCTTTATGCTACGTTACACTACATGTATGTCCCCGGCGGCCACGGCAGTCACGATTTCGGCCACCGTGGACGAAGCGGGGTGACCGTAACACAACTTAGGGAAACGGGGTCCACAAACGTAGCTCGCCGTGGTTGCCGTGATCGCCGGGACAGATTTTTAAACAGACAAAAAATTTGCCACGGCAGCCACTGCGGGATTGACCTACTTAAATGTGCCGTAGTAGAAAGGGGAGAACGCAACAAAACATGACAGAACGTAACAGACCTCACCACAAATTGGAGTCCGTAGCGGGACGGCTTGTTACGAGATGGCAACCCAGAGTCTGCCAAGGTCTGTCAAGGTCAAACAAGTTCTGTTGAGGTCTGCCACGTTCTCCTAACCCGACCCCACAGCTCGAACCTGAACATAAGAATCTCTGATAGATTTATCTGAGGAGGAAAGTAGTGGCCGAACGTATTTGTGTGCGTGCGTGCATTTGTGTGTGCAATTAAACCTTTGTACCTTTTTTCTGCTTCTTCCTGTTTAATACAATAAAGACTTGGGTAGTTTCATTGTATTATCGAGGGGTCATAGGTTATAATTTCCCGTGGCAGAATATTGCATTTATTTCTCTGAAGATCAGTCAGTGTAGACATTGATAAAATGCTGCACTGTGCGCCATTTCATTAGAATCGTCTGTGTTTTTTTTTAAAAAAAATACTTATAAATGAGTCACTAGAGTACAAAGAGTTAATGCTGATACCAATGAGTGATGCTATTGTTTAAAGACTCTCGTCGAACAGTTTCGAAAAGCTTTGGTGGCCTGAAATGCGTTAACATCTTCGATGCGAAGCTATCTTGCTATAAAAAGTGAGAAATATCCCAATTGTTGCATTCGTTCTTCCGAAAACCATGCCCGCACTTTGCATCCGTCTTTAACCTTCCTGCTAGACGGCCATTCTTCTTTACAGCTGCTGGTGGCCTCCTTGCTGTCGCAAAGGCTAGATGTGCGCTCCTAGCAATTATATAAATACAAAATCGGCTTCTTCATTGCCATTACGTGTAATGATGTTTTTGATCAAGGGTTCATAATATAACGATTGCAGCAGCTTTGTTGACCTCCTCTTTATACCGTGGGCATATTGTGGCTCAAACACCATTCATCGCCCACGTTTCATCGTAGAAAACCTTGACAGAACTTAATAGACGTAGCAGAACTTAATCGCAACGTAACAAAACGTGAGAGGCCCCAACAGAACGTGGCAGGCCGGGAGGAAACGTAGAACCATCCGTGGGAGACCGTAGCGCGCCGGCGAGCCTATGTCACGGCAGACCTTGACAGACCGTGAGGAAACGTAGCGAGACTTAACAGAACTTGACCACAAAGACAAAAATGACTAAAAACACCACGGCGAGCTACGTTTCTGGCTACCTTGACTGCCGTGGCTGCCGGGAACATAGTGTAAACCTAGCATTAACTACACCTCCTTTGTTCGCATGAGCAGGAAAAGCTCTGGTGAGAATCAGAGAATCCGCATTATCACCGGAGCATTTGCTGCTAGCCATTGCTATAAGTAACAACAGCTCCTGGACTTGCTCAATGGTCGTTTTTTGCACTTGTTGACCATTAATAAGTCTTGAAATGATGTACCGAATGGAATCAAATGACAGCTTGTCAGTTTCCATACATGTAGTCAGAAATCTTCTGGCGATGGCAAAGCTATGAGGTCGTTTATCCAATTATTCCTATGATTCTGGTGAAAGATTAATGGCAGTTTGTCAAAAGAAATGACAAATCGTGCGTTAAAAATACAATATTGAGAGGAAATTGTTTTGTTGCTGCGTTTTATAGAATTACAATATATATTCTAAATGCAGTAAAGTTTTTTTTTCAGTCTGATGATGCGATTTCCTAGGAAACTATGAAAACGTTTAAGCGTATCAAACGACAGTGCACATTGAATAAACAACATTAAATTATAGTACAGTAAAGCTTGTGTAAAACGGCCACACATAGGTAGAAAAAGCAAAGGTATTAATGACAAATGGTAACTTAATGAAGGTCGAAAGTATTGCAGAATGTTCCTCTTGAAGCATTCTGCAATACTTTTGACCTGCATTAAGCGATAATCGGTCAGGAAAACCATTTTGGTCTTTTTGAGAGTAGCCGTTTTACACAGGGTGTACTGTATGTTTGGAAACAGTGCATAAAGAAACAAGAGAGAAGGATAAAGGATATGCCTCAATAAGAGATCAAAAATGGCACCAATAAGAAGAGGCGTATCAAGATGGTCAAACAAAGATGAATACAATCAAGAGTCGCAACAAACCAAACTATCAGCACTGTGCATTTAGCCTTTTTAATTATTGATACCAGTTGACAGGTTAATTGGCAAAACAGTGAAGAAATCCAGCATAAGGTGACGTTCAACCAAGGTCTGCATTCTTTGCTAAGATAAAAACACTCTTCGGGGACAGAAAAACATCATTTTATAAACATTTTGACCAGCAATCCTGGGACAGCCCCCCGATTAGAGTGCGTAACTAAAAATTATTTTTCTTATTTCTCAACCAAAACAAATGTTGTGGGTATTCAAAAGAACCGTCTCGATGAGACGGTTCTTTGAAGCACACACAACACATGTTTAAACTGATGAATAGGAAACAAATCGAAATTTTACGCTAAAAATTTTTGCTTAACTGGTCCTATGAACCCCATAAAATACAAAATGGACAATTTCATACTTATTGTATCAATATGTATGAGATAATCCATCAGAATGAAAAAAAAATATTAAGCTTTTGCCATAAATACTGACAAATACCAGAATGATAGGTTTGTAAACCATGTTTAGTGTATCTTTAAACAATATCTGGACTTGTTTGACTGGTAGTCGGGGAACCAAAGTCGCGTATCGTGCAATAACACACATTTTTTGTACCCGAAAGGTATACGGCTGGAATTTTGTATACTGATAGTCTAAATAGCGCTTGATGTTGATATGTAACCACTGTATAGCAATGCGACCAGAATTGCATTTCGCGGAACAATGCATTTTTGTATGCCACATAGGTCATGTTAAGCAATCTTTCATAGCATAGAAATTGTGAGGTTTCCCTTATCAATAAGTTAAAGAGCGTGCTTTTGGTCTTCAAAAGAACCGCCTCATTTAATTGGTCCATTTAAGTACCCACAACATATGTTTTGGTTGAGAAATAACAAAACATTCTATTCCATCAAGTGCGCACATCAAAGTCCTACATATATTTGTATTTGGTCGAAAGTGCGTGCATGATCTGTGGTTTTAACGTCACACTCACAAACTATGGTCAAATTTGGACCCCAATTCACCTGATCACACTTTTCTTCCATCGGCAAGCTTTAACCGGTACTCAGTGCACATACTGGCAACAGCCCTTCTTCAATCAGCGGAAGGTGGAGAACAGATAATCTCCAGGAAAGTATGGAGCTGGGTAGGATTCGAACTCACGACCCCTGTGTCAACCGGGCAAATCATCAAAATGCTTGATCATTAAAATGTTTCTAAAGTTTCTTCTCCTTCATTTGCAAGCGGGTACGGTGTTGGGAAATTAAAATTATGACAGGCTTTATTTAGAAGTATACCTTTTGACGAGACTTTAATCGAGTCTTTTAACCATTGGGCTACTCTACTCTGATCGCCTGCAGACTCTTTGACGATAAACAGGTTCAATATATGGCATTTTTTTTTTGTCGTCAGCCATTTTTTTTTCAAAATCAATAAATATCTTAAAAGGATTATCGACGTAGATTAAATGAATGGCACCTGGAAAATTTTCAGTTAATTCATATATTTCTTTAATTTTCATTCTTAAAATGCTTGACATGGTCTGATATTTGTGATAATGATTTGGGCCTCTTCGCAAGAAAAACCGGATCAGCGCCATTGTTATTCGCTTTTTTAAAGTATCTTATCTAAACGTGCCATAATTTTAATTTTTGGCTCTCTTGGTTGTGATATTTATTTGTGTTTTGTCACTTTCCCATGTGGTGTCCTGTGTCAGGTGTGGTACTTGATTGTATCGATTCCCGATCTTTGCATTCTTTCTAACTTTTTATAATTAGCATATAATCAAGTTTCATTTTGATATTTGCATGTTGTTAAATAACATTTTGATAATAAATAAAATTTGATACAGGATTTTGGTCCAGGGTCCCAAGTGCTTTTCCCGTCTTTAACAATTTCCCACCTCGTTAGGAAAGAAAACAGTGACCAATGGGAGCATGAGCAAATTGCGTCAGCAATCATTTAGTAACTTTACACAGTACAAAATTATTAAAAAGGCTCGTCGATAATCATTTATTTTATAAAACCTATCTTATTGGCATTATTTATATTATGGATAGTTTTCATTGCTTAACGTCTGTATTGCCATAATGTACACTTTTAAAAGACAAAAGTAAGAAAGACAGCAAGGATCAGGAACAGATACAATCAAATACCACACCTGTCCCAGGATACCAAAAGGGAAAGTAACAAAATCACAATAAACATCACAAACAAGAGCCAAGAGGTCAGCCCTTTCCCTTCAGGTGACCACAAGGCAGCAATGAACAGACGCGAAAGCATGACAAACACAATACATAAATAACACAAATGATTCACAAAAGTAGTACCACCTTCGAACGGTCAGTAAAGATAATTTACTGGAGGGCTTAAACCGGTTTCAAGGCGCGCCAACCTCACCCTTAGTTCAGATGTGGATCAAGACATATAGATGTTTGGTTTGCATGAAATACCCCTAACTTATCCATGCATCATCTCCTAGAACATATAAATCAAGATATGTCATAATTTAATGCTTGTTAAGTAGCAAATGTATTTGTCAAATATCAGTAAATTCAATAATAACCATAATGTTTTATGCAGACGTTTGCACATTTTCTACCAATCGTAAATTACCATTTATTCATTCGAGACATATACCAATAACTAGGTCAAAAAACTGTTTAACCAGCTATGCAAAAAATACAAAAATAAATGAGCCGCGGCATGAGATTTCCAACAATTTGACATTTTGACAAGCATAGACTCTGACGAGCCTCTGCAGCCCTCATTTAAGCTTAGAAGCTCCAAATGGTGTTCAATCAGTAGCTTAACAATCAAAGAATACTCAAGCGATTAGCAAAGGCTCTGATCAGACTGCGCGGATGCGCAGGCTGATCTGAGGCTTTGCTGGTCGCACATACCACATTGTTGGAAATCTCATGCACTGGCTCAAATACAATACAACAATTGAAAAATATATAACGAAAATAGGAATACCAACAGTGTTGAACAGTTCAGATCAAGACGTTTTGTCAGACAGGATCAGTTTAGACCCAAGGATCGAACTTGAGTTCATTCTCAAACTCAAAATAAAGCGCAATGATTTAATGCTTGTGGACACGTGTCAAACGTTATCAGCAGGACACTGGCAGATATAGAACGCTCGACGACCTTACCCTTTTGTCTGGTCAAGCGACAACAATAAGTGTAATCCGATTTTCCTTCTTTCAAAAGATAAAACAGGTCTTTTCAATTTATAATAATCTAATTCTTTGGACAGCAGAAAAATTGATATCATCATCTTAAGAATATTGGCGAAATTAGAGCTGGATGGGAAAGAAACACTACGGATAACATCCGCTTATTATACAGAACTTGATATTAGCTGGTTTCAGCAACGAAAGAGGAGCGGTCGGCCCCTGTTGACTTTCAAAGTCATGGTGTGCAACGAATTATGTTTAGTTTAAAAATTGTTTGGATTAGTGATGTTATTTTTGTCCTAGTTTGTTTTATTTTCTCCTTCGGTTGTCGGTAAAAGCCCTAGCCGGACCGTGCCGGACCGAACCTACGATTGTGACCGAAGTTGGTCTCCGGAGAATTACGATTTTTGGTACCGGCTTTTATAACCTCATAAAAAGTAAAGTAAATATAGATGAATTATAACAATTAAAACGTTTAAATCATTGCGTATTTTACACACACCGATTCGCTATTAAATAAGGACAGGTTTGCAAAATAAAATAATATTTGATATTAAAAAAATGAGAAAAATCACTAACAGTTGACACTCGGTTTCTCGCTCCCGGATTGTTCGGTAGATTCCGTGAAACGTCGTTTCTGCCGGGTCTGCCGGATCCTTTTGGCACTGCAATGGCCAAATATCTTCACATCTTTGTCAGTAATTGAATGGATTGATAGTTTAGCAGACAAATAGACAGAATCTTTTAAAATACAAAGACCTTAGTCATGGATTAGTGCTTTGAATGCCGGCTTTATGGTCTGCTGGACTGCTTCATTTGGCGGGTCGATTTGGCAGTGTAATTACGACTTCATGAATGCACTAAAATGACAGACAGACATATGAACACACATACAGACGAAATATTTGATAGATAGATAGATCGTTTAAAAAATCACAGACCTGAGTCATGTAAAGTTGTGATATAACTAGGACCTACTGCCGGTTTTGCCGAATCTGCTAGAGCATTTAAACTGCCGGGTCTGCCAGAGCATGTCATCTGCCGGGTCTGCCAGAGCGTGTCATCTGCCGGGCCTGCAGGACTGTTTCATCTGATAGATATACATGTACAGACTAATCTGATCTAGACAGCAGACAGACAAATAGACAGACAGATCCTTGTCAAATTTACATACCTAAGCAATCAGTTTTGCCGGGTCTGGCAGACCGTTTCATCTGCCGGGTTTGCCGACTGCTTCATTTGCCGGGTCGATTTGGCAGTGTAATTACGACTACATGAATGCACTGAAATGACAGATGAACATACAGACAGACGAAATATTCGATAGATACATAGAACCTTTAAAAAATCACAGACCTGAGTCATGTAAAGTTGTGATATAACTAGGACCTACTGCCGGTTTTGCCGAATCTGCTAAAGCATTTCAACTGCCGGGTCTGCCAGAGCGTGTCATCTGTCGGGTCTGCCAGAGCGTGTCGTCTCTCTCTCTCTCTCTCTCTCTCTCTCTCTCTCTCTCTCTCTCATCTGCCGGGTTGTTTCGGCAGTGCCTAAGCAACTAGATCTACTATTAAAATTAATTTGTCACAGCTTTGTCAAAAACAGACTGACAGACGGAGGGACCAACAGACAGACAGACAGATGTAGACATATGATAGATCGATATATACTCTCTCTCTCTCTCTCTCTCTCTCTCTCTCTCTCTCTCTCTCTCTCTTATGCAATAGGCCTAAAAACCTCAGTATAAAGCTCACACAGCTAACCAAAGAGAAGGAATTAATGTTTTTGGATTGTCATTTTATACATCTGAGAGGCTTGTATAGGGGGGGGGGGGGGGGGGGTACCAAATATCCCATATCCCTTGAAGTAAACAGGCAAATATCCCTAATAAATCGGCAAATATCCCCATAATTATTTTTCCTAAATTTTCAATATCCCTGGAAATAACGAAAATATTGAACCAAGTATCCCATATCCCTGGAAGTAAAATGGATAGTATCCTATATCCCTGGAAGTAAAATGGCAAATATCCTGTATCCCTAAAACCCCTATACAAGCCTCATCTGACAAGTCTCGTCGGGACAGATCATGCGCGGACCCAGAAAGTTTTGATAGAGAGGGTCCACTTTTGACAATTTTTCTTTTTTAGTTGTTGAGGGGAGAGAGGATCCAAATACCACTATAAGCGCGCCATCATCGGTAACGCCAATTAAATGGCGTTTCGCTGGCGTGCCGATGATAGCTCAACATTGAATGCTGGCTTGGTAGCTTTGTGATTTTTCAAGGGATCGGACCAGTATTGCTAAGAAACCCTATATCTTTGTGATTTTCCAGAGGGGAGGTCGGACCACCTGTCACCCCCCTGGATTTGCGCATGCAGATCGCCTTTAATTCCCTATATGCCACGCCACGAGAAAACCTGACTTTGTTCCGTGCGAAAAACGAAGACGCAGACCAGCCTGTGCATCCGATTAGCGCCTGTATTGTTCGCTAGATATTCCAACTTGTTGTGTGCAGATTGGTTTCAGACTAACCTACACGTATCTGCACAGTCTGAAGACTAGTTTTTGCTCGAGTGTCATTTTTACAACATTTATGCATGCAACAATGTCATTGTTTGTAATTTTCTCAGATGCACATGCACATGCTTAAAAAAAATTCTGTGTGTCTAAAGCGTTCTGTTTACTCATACGTCAACCATCCTGCCCAGTTTCACATGCGGAGACCTCAATATTTGACCGTTCGAGATGGAAATAAGCTATACAGATGTACATTATATTGACTATCCAACGAACACTTTTAATGCACTGAGAGGATGTACTTCGTTATTTGTTGATGCTTTACGTATCAGTCAATATTTTCAGTCATGTCAGGTTTTCCTGTGTTCCTGGTTTGAACCAGTACCAAGCAGAGGATAACTGGGGTCTTGTTCAAGGTAACAAAACGGTGCTCCGGGGAGTCTCGAACTAGCGACCCTTTGAGCACAGACCTGCCTCTCTTAACCAGTAAGCCACTGTGCTATTTGCAAAAATTCTAACCTTGGCACGCAGCCCGTTACATATTAAACGTGTGAGCCCTTGACCAGTGTCATTATTTGCACGAACTTGGGTGAAGGTTTTTATATGTTTTCTTTATAGACTTCGAGCTAAAAAAAAGGTCCTGCTCCCCCCCATAGAGAATTTCGCAGACATATCCTTTCTTGAAGAAAATTTCAAGCCGCATCTTTTAAGAGATGTTTGCACTATGTGCTCCGGGGCGCTAGTCTCTGACTGCCTGTAACATATGTTACTGTAACAAACTAAGGAAAAAATCAAAATGAAAGTTTGAGCTACAGAAAGAAGACATTAAACCATCTAATTATTCAAATTTCTTATGTAGTTTGCAAGCTGGATGCCTAAGCTACATAAAAGCAGCATTTTAAACAAAATTACAGCCTTCAATGGTGTTATATGCGTTACATAAATTAAATTTCCCTTTGAAAGTTGAAATCGTGACTAACATCATTTAATTTTACAGACAATTTGTGCATTTTTACAAGTGTTTTTAATCTTAGTTCGCTAAAATACTTATTCGACTAAAAGAAAAAACAAAGTTTGCTCTTCTATCTCCAATACATTTTTTATATGAGCTACTAAACAATCATACCCCCAATTTTAAGTATCCAATTTTGGACGCTCGTGAATATCTTACGTTTTTGGCACTGTCTTGCTAATGCAATAAAGAATCATACATTTGCAAGTTTGACATCAGGATCTGAGCACTCATTAAACTATGTAATGTATGTTACATGGCATAATGAATGAGCAAGGAAATCGTCTTGGAAGTAAGAGATGATATTTCAGATAAAATACTATTTTCACATGTTTTCCTATTAATCTCTAGCCTCTGGTGCCTTGGTCTTAGTAATTATAATCATTGCTGATAACAAGCCCATGGAATTGTGTTACAGATGTTATGTATAATCTTTTTATCACATATTCTCTAATACCTATAATATTAAAATATATAGACGTCTAAGACATGTAGATAGAAAATAATAGTTCTCATTTAAGTGACACAATTTAATAAATATTTCTATTAAATATTATTATTCAAAGAAATATTTGTTCAAGTCACCCTCACAATGCCTATCATTGTGTCTGCTTCTATTGCAAAATAATCACCCATTTCATCACAACCAGTAGAATCATGGCATAGTATTAGGACTGCAAACTGAATACAATCCTGTTCCTCTCCACCCCTTTAGGAATTGTGCAGACATATCCTACCTTAAAGAACAAGTCAAGCTGCATCAAATAAGAGATGTTTGCACTCTATTAACCAGAGGGTTAGCCTGTAATGGTATGTTACGTATGTTACAATATTAATTTAAAAATACATGAATTGTAAGTCTGAGAAACAGAATGAAGGCATAAAACTACCTATTTATTTGATTTATTCATGTAGTTTGCATGCTGAATACCTTTGATACATAAGAAAATGTTTTTAACAAATATACAGCTTCCTATGGTGTTATATGTGTTACATTAATTAAGATTACTTTTTAAAATTGGTAATTGTGACAAACATCACTTATAAGCATTTCGTGTGATACTCCTCTTTTGCCATCAAAAGACTTAATTTTCTTTGTATGTGTGGCCAGTGCCAGCGTCAAACAAATTGACTCAGCTATAACTTGAATCCGTAGCATTCTTCAAAAGCAGAAACAGCATGTCAGTGTCATGGGATCAAACACCTGATTAAATATGGATTTAATGCCATTTAAAATATATGCATACAATGGAGTATGACTCTGGTATATGTCTCTTCCTGTGAAGTGGCAAGAGCAATCTTACCGTAGCTGCCTCTGCATCTGTGCTAGTCAAATGATAACTTTGCTCTGATTTTGCAAAAGCTATGTCTCTACCGTGTACCTCTAAGAATACATTAAGATTTCTGACATTGGTCAAACAGAAATTTGATAGACTGCTTCTTTTTTGCATCATTTGCCATGGAACCTTTCCAGTCCTTTGGTGCTTAAGTCCTCAGGTCTTAGATCATTAGTATTTTGCTGTGCCCAAAGAACTTTATAAGTTTTCTTTAGTTACAATGTTGACTCTTTATGGTTTTGGCAGACCGTCTGAAACAATTTCTGTTGCACCTTGAAAGTTATCTGGTATATGAGAAAGAAAATGAAATCGGACATTGCCATCAATTATGTTTGCAGCTGGTTGTTTTTATGTCAGTACATTGAAGCAAGCCTTAAAATAATGTATAACCTTTGATTTCTCAGTTTTTTGCAGCCATATCATTAGCTGTTGCACTCAAAAGAAGGAAAGTGGACTGTGGGTAGAATAGGATAACCAGTAGCTCTATATTATGCTCTAGGGAATATTTATACAGAGTAAACAAGTTGATAAGGTTGCCCCATTTCATGATCCATTGAAAACACTGAAATTGAAAACACTTGCCTCTGACTGTGTAATCAAAAAGGATGTCACGACAATGCCCTTGCTTATTTATTATGACGAGTTATATATGTTACATTCTTTAATAAGCGCTCTTATCTTAGAAACTTAGTGAATCATTGAAGTGAAAGGGTCTAATTTGCGCGCTGTTCATCCTGCATTTCATTGCTTTACCTGCTGTGATACATCTAGTTCGTTTATCTGAAGGGGAAGAGTTACCTCGGTTTCAGCACTTCAGAAGTACTAAGACTTTAAATAAGTTTTTGAATGCTTGGGGAAAGATAATAAGTGCAGAGACATTATTAGATGAAAATATGTTCGTTGCAAGTATGGAAAGGCTACATTTATAAAAGTTAACCAGCTAAGATATGATTCTTTATCACAGAAATATTAAGGTACACCGGTCCAGGTACTCATTGCTTTAAATGGCATAGTTTTCCTCCTTGTAAAGCTTTAGTCTTTCTCCTACTTGCAGAGTATCACTTGAAACACATACTCAAAGAGCCAACAATTAGGAATTCATATCAGTTCCCGAATGTTCCAAGCCATGGATGGCAAAATTGGAAAGTTGATAATGGCTGGACTGATGGTAAAACTGTATAGCAGTAAATAATTGAAATATTGTGTGATGAATCTACTAGTTGCAAGGAGGTGTGTGATAATAATGATTACCACAGAAGCAGACAACTACAAACGTTTAACATGAGTGTTAAATCGATGAGAATTAGTTTGGACCATTTTATTTATTGTATTGTCTTGTACAAATGTAAAACTATCTTTTCTATTTGTGGCTCTATATTTAGCATTATATGCACAGTATTAGAAAATGTGTCCAAAAGGCCATTGATAACATCTGTAACAACAGTCCATGGGCTTGATAATCAGAAATGAATATAATTTCTAGTGTTTTCGCACCAAAGACTTATAAGTACACATTAAGTGTCCTGATCTTAAACTTAATGACATCTTGCAGATATATGAGCAAGACAGACTAAGAAAATGTAAAATATCCACACGCTGCAATGGCTTTCATGTGTTTTACTTAAACGGTAATAACATAATTCGCTTCACGGTAAAACTGGGAGTAGGGCTGTGTATTAGCTCCTATAAGACAATATATTTAAGATAGAAAAGCAAACTTGTTTTTTTCCTATTCATCAATTTAGTATATGTTTGTAAAATCTAATAAAACAGTTTGAAACCAAGTCATAGTAGTGGTTTAACTAAATGACGATAGCCACAATTATGGCTTTTAAATTATAATTAGCTTTATGTAACGCACATAACACCACAGTTAGCCGTATTAATGTTAAACAGCTTCCATATGTAGTAAAGGCATCCAGTATACAGACTATAAAATGTCATTTTATTAGATAATTTAATGTCTTCTTTCTGTAGCTCAAACATACAAATTTCTTATTCTCAAATTGATATAGTAACATAAGTAACCAGCTGTTACAGGCTAACGCCCCGACTTACAGAGTGCAAACATGTCTTATTAAATGCACCTTGAATGGTTACATAAGATGTAATATGTCTGCAGAATTCCAAAGGGGATTAGGATGGAGCAGGCCCTTACTCAGCTTGATGTCAAAATACTGTTTGATGATTTTACTTATCACGCTAACATATGTAACACTCTCTGATCTTTACAACTTGGTGACAACTAGCAGATCTATAAGTCTTTATCATACGAGCCAGCTTAAAATCCCTAAACAATGTAACATATGTAACACTCTCTGATCTTTACAACTTGGTGACAACTAGCAGATCTATAAGTCTTTATCATACGAGCCAGCTTAAAATCCCTAAACAATGTTAGATATCCAGCAGCTGCGAGTTTTTTTTCACAATTTTAGCCTTCCTTTATTTGATATAGTAACGCATGTAACATGCTGTTGCAGACTAACGCCCCAACTTAGAGAGTGCAAACATCCCTTATTCGATGCAGCTGGTGGCCCTTTTGTTCAGCGGGGCAGAACCATTTGTGCAATTTTGATTAAGGGTATCAAGAGGAACAATTCTGTGGAATTATTATAAATTTGAACCAGTTGTTCAGGAGATGTCATTTAAAAGTTGTTTTTTTTATCTGGAGCTCTGGCAGCCCCCTGTTCAGTGGAGTGGAACCATTTGTACAATTTTGAAAGAGGGCATCATGAGAAAGATTCATGTGAAGTTATATGAAAATAGTAAGTGAGTATGATCAGGAAATACCACAATCACAAACTGCAGACAAACCCATGGTACCACGGGGAAGAGCCACACAACAATCATGAGACACCAGGAAGACAAACTAAGCAAAGCAACCAGCTCTCTCTTCCCCAAGAAATGTTCAGCTCGCATGGAAGCCTTCTAACTATTGCAATGTATCATCATGGAGAAACACTTTAATCAAATTAACACACTATGGTGAAACAAAGAAAAGGGCTCACGACTCAAAGATAGTCAGAGCTAAAGAAACCTCAAGGTGAGCCACGTAGGGTCCAGCTACAGATAAGCATCAGGCACCAACCCACGGATTAAAGCTTTACGTCAGAGCCGTCATAGAGTCTGAGGCCTGACCCACCGTCGTGCAATTAAAGAGGAAACCATAGCTATAAACCGTGATTGGGTTTAAAACCAGGCATGCAGAATGTCGCATGACATCCAAGTTATATCCAACTTTTATATAATGTTTGATAAAAAATTTGAATTGATCACTAAAATTAGGTTTTCCAACAATTCGTTTGAATTTATAAACTAAATCACCATAAAATATAGGTTCTGATATGCCTTGATGCAGAAGAGTTTTTAACCCAATGTTGTATTTAACAATTAACTCTGAGTATCTATGGTAGAATTTAGAAAATGCTTTTCGAATTTTATAATATCTATAACCTTGTTTTAATAACTTAGCAGTTAAATATTTGTTTAATGTTGTTGAAGTCATCAAGATTAGAACACACTTTTGCAAAACGAATAAGCTGAGAAATATATACGCCAAAGGAAGGGGAGCGAGGAACATCTCCATCAAGAAATGGGAAGTTTATTATTTCAAAATTAAAATCATCCCGTTTATCATAAATTTTAGAAGAAACTATGCCACTTGTTATGGCAAGTTCAAGTCCAAAAATGGAGCTTCAGTATCAGAAGAATTCGCCTTATTTAACTGAAGTTCAGTAGGATATATCTGACCTACCATTTGTTCAAAATAAGGATTATCAATATTAAGTAAGTCATCTAAATATCTGGAGGTGGAGTTAAAAGCTTCAATAATATCAGTTTGATTATTGTCTGACAGAGACAACACTAAGTCTCTCTCATAACAAAGCAAAACAAAATCTGCAGCAAGAGGAGCACAATTAGTACCCATTGGATTACCTACAATTTTTCTATATAATTTCGAGCCAACTCCTATAAATACATTTTCTAAAAGATAATGGAGAGCAGCACACATTTTCTGACATGACCACAATTTATATCCTTTGGGTTGTTCAGAAGTAAAAAGGCCTTTTTATCATTACAAGCTAAATAAAGTGAGCCCTCTCTGTTAAATGTTTGTTCAATTAATTCTGTTATTTTTTCTTTGATTAGATTATGAGGCAATGTAGTATAGAGAGTAGAGAAATCATATGTAGACAAACTAGATGCTAAAAACCTCAAGACTGTAATTTATTAAGAATTTCACCTGAATTTTTAATAGACCAAAATAAATTTTTACCAAACATTTCATAAACTGTTGTACAATGTTTAATGACATGGTTTTTAATCGCAGTGAGGCAAGAAGTCAAAATAATAGACAACTCAGTAGTTGTACATGAACCAGAATTAGCAATAAACGCGACTTATAGGACCGTTTATGAAGTTTAGGTAACCAGTATATCGCTGGAAGCTTGCTATGGTCCTTATAAACAAACACCACAAACTTAGCTGCCATATATGGCATCGATGTCTATCAACGATAGCCGTCTTATCAAGCCTGTTATGCACATATGTTTTTGCAGTGCTACGTTCTTGCTTAAGGGTGTTTTGGACAAGTGGTTTAGGAGGAGATTTTGTTTAAAGATATTTCTTATCTGGAGCTCTAACGGGCCTTTTTGTTCTGCGCAGCAGAACCGTTTGTACAATTTTGGTAGAGGGTATTATGAGTTAAAATTCCGTGAAATTATTTTGAATTTGGACCAGTGGTCCAGGAGATGCCTTTTAAAGATATTTCTTAACTGGAGCTCTGGCAGTCCTTTTGTTCAGCGAAGCTGAACCATTTGTGCAATTTTGGTAGCGCATATACAGAGGAACAATTCTGTGAAATTAATATGAATTTGGAATAGTGGTTCGGGGGTTTCTTACCTGGATCTCTGGCAGCCCTCCTGTTCGGTGGAACGGAACCATTTGTGCAATTTGAAAGAGGGCATCGTGGGGAACATTCATGCGAAGTTATATAAATTTGGAAAGTGGTTTAGGTAGAGATGTCCTTTAAAGAAAAAGTTAATGGACGGACGCACGATGGACGATGGACAAAGACCGATCACAATAGCTCGACTTGAGCCTTCTGCTTAGGTGAGCTAAAGAGGGAACTGAACTATGTGTAAATAGGATAGCCAGTAGTTCTATATTGTGCTGTATGGAAGATTTATACAGAGTAAACAAGTTGATCAGGCTGCCCTATTTCCTGATCCATTGAAAACGCTAAAATTCAAAATACTTGCCTCTTTCTGTGTGATTAAAAAGGGTGTCAAGACAATTCCCTTGCTCATTTATTATGTCAAGTTATATATGTTACATCCTTTAATAAGCACTCTAATCTTAGAAACTTAGTGAATCAGTTAAGTGAAACGCCCACATTTGCGCTCTGTTCATTCTGTATGGCATTGCTGTACCTGCTGTGGTAAATCTAGCTCAAAACGTTACCTCCGTTTGAGCACCTCAAAAGTACTAAGACTTCAAATAAGTTTTTAAATGCTTAGGGAAAGTACAGTGACATAATTAGGTGAAAATATGTTTGTTGCATGTATAGGATGGCTACTTTTATAAAAGTTAACTAGCTGAGATATTATTCTTTTCACATAAATATCAATGTACATCAGTTCAGGCTGTCATTGTTTTTAATGGCATTCTGTTTTCTCCATCTAAAGCTTTAGTCTTTATCCTACTTGCAGAGTATCACTTAAAACGCATATTCAAAAAGCCAACTATTAGGAATTCATATCAGTTTCCGAAATAAATATTTCAATGTCTTCAATTTGTAGCCCAAATTTCAATTTACTTTTTCTTAATTTGATAAAGTAACGTATATTACAGGCCCAGAGTGCAACCAGATAGTCTGTAAAATTCCCTAGGGGGGGGGGGGGGGGCAAACCTATTCCTAGCCATCCGTCTAATACATGTGTAGTTGCGTTTCTTTCACAGTTGCGTTTCTTTTACAGTTCGGAATATAATAATGGTGGAATGTCCCGGTAGGAGGCGGGTTGGGGTGTCACTTGAAGTATGGGATATTTTGACCATGATCTTTACCTCTAAGGTTATATCGGATATTAGAACAGTCGTTGTCATCTACACAACATAGATTACTATTGTGCTTAATACCAACTATCACCATCAAATATGTTATCGAAAGTTTTCGCGCTACGAAATGAACTAACGTGATCACATTTGAAATGTGTGGATATTGATGCTTGGCACTTCCTTTAAACAAAATGACCTCGCTCACATGAGTACGATTTGAACCAAGAATACGTGTATATACCTTTAACCTTGACATAATGAATGTTAATGCAAACCAAGGGTCATAAATGGATAATGATCAGTCCCCGCCATGACTCAGCTTGAGATTTTTTTCAGCTTTGACTGTCTCCAAGTCATGAGCTCTCTTCCTTGTTTCATCATAGTATGATTGTTTCTCTGTGATGATGCATTGCAATAGTTAGGAAGCCTTCATGCGAGCTAAACAAGTTTTGTGTTTTAACAGCAGCAGAATCTAGGGCGAAGAATTGTTAAGTAGAATTCATTTAAGAACTGAGTCGGTGGCTACGACTGCTGTCGGTTCTTTTGTCGTTAAATCATTGTTTGTTGCTGCTACAAAGAATCAGTGTCAGGGCCCTTTCCTTTTACAAAGTTGGTTTCTTCTTTCAAAGCTGTTTTTTGACATTCAAGTTGTTGGGTCAATACTACAGCTGTTATATGAGCAGCATTCATTTTGCAACTGATGCCCTGCAAGCACAAATGGTATCGTGAGAATTGTCAAGAATGGTAACGAATATCTGCTTATATTCGGTCGGTTCGTGCATGCATTCAGCGTATTCTAACTTTATTGCAGTACTTCCAAATAGATTTCTGCACACTGTAGTGAATTCGTCGCAGTATCTTGGTGATTCAGGCTGAATCAAGCCGAATTCCACGAATATTCGTAACTGTTTCTAACCAGTTTCGTTACTGTTATGAAGAACATCACGAATTGGTTGAAAAAATTATAATTCTTCACGAATCATAATATTTTTCGATTCTTGATGAAATAGGAGCATTAGGCAGAAAATCATTATTTTTAGACCAAAAAAATCGTTAACCACGTTATTTTGGTGGCTAAAAATCGCTATCAACATTATATATGGCCAAAAATCGCTAACCCATCATGCCCTCAAACATGTGGTAGAAGACACCTGAATTCATTCTTAAGTGAAAAATGCCACATATACTTAGTAAATTTCATAAACTTGCAAAAAGCAATTTAAGAGAAAACGCCCCAGTATAACATGATTATTTCATGTTATAGTTTTTCTTGTTGATCTTTATAGCGTTCCGGCTCAGCTGGTCGCAGAGCCCTTGCGGCCGCGACGAAACACTTTATACTCTGGTTATTGGTTCGACCAAGGAAAGCGTCCCGATGTTGCTGAAAATTGTTTGGTTTGTTGATTTACGTCCCAGTCAACAGCTATGATCATGTCGGGACGGTCAATTCACCTAACCAAATATTTCACACTTCATAAATTCCACACCGGTACGGGTGGGTCACCGATATGTCACTTCTGGCTCATGTGAAATTACGTACGGGCGATTTCGGTAATTTTTGGGGTGTAAAATTCGTGCTTATATTTCACATGTTTATCATATTGCTTCGAGTTTTTACCGTGTGAAGAACTGGTACGATTTTTCTCAGATGTGAAGAATTGCAAGGTACTTAATTGTCACAAATGTAAAGAGTCGGTACCAAAATCTCAGACGTGTGAAGAATCGGTATCAAACCTCACATCTGTGAAGAATTGGTAGCAAATTATCACTTGTGAAAAAATGATATCAAAACCCACATGTGTGAAGAACTTGTACCCAATCCTCACACATGTGAAAAATTGGCACTAAAACATCAGATTAGTCTGATGTGAAAACTGGCTCTTAATCGTTACAGATGTAAGTAAGTAAGTGACAAAACTGTGAAGAACGGAGTGAAGAATTGGAATCGAATGCAAAATGTAGCAGCTTTGGGGGGGGGGGCTATTTTATCAATGAGAGGGATGCGCATGTATGCTCTATGACATTTGCCTACGTGCGTATATTTCACTAAGTGAGATATTGAGATATTGGTACGGAATATGTGACGTACAGGTACCATTTTTTCGCGCGCTGTGAGTAATTGGTACAAATTCTTCACAGTTTGAAATTTGCGAAGTGTGAAATTTGCGGTTCAGCAGTGCATCAACAAAAAATGAGGGCGCACTTCGTAACGGCATCGGCATATATATTGTGACATCTACAAAGTTAGTGTTCGTTGACATAATGCTCATCTAATTTACATGAATGTTCAAGTCTCTGTATCGGTATGAACAGGCTGGTCGGGATAGTATCTCATGCGATAGCTCATCTATTATCAGATATTATATTGTCCAGCATAACTATATTGGGAAACATTTGCTTTTCTGCCCAGTGGAAAATCTCATAGAGATGGTTGGACTGAGTACGAACAGCTTGTGTGTTCGCACATAGGTTTGGATGAACAAGGATTTCAGAGTAAAATAGTAAATATTTTCTTATCCATCAGTTTTAACTTGTGTTTTGGGTGCTCAAAGGAATCGTCTCATTGATACATGTTTGAAAACACTTTACTAAATTTGATAATCGAAGCAAACAGTGTGGTCCCTGATCGGACTGATCCTAAGTGAGCTTTTAGACCAGGGTTCATGTTGTTTTGCAATACAGGCTAAACCTTTTTGTGATTGGCAATTCGGGGGACCATGTTATGGTTAAAGTAGAAATAAACTTACTATTACTATTAATCGCAGCCAAAGTCTTATAAGGCCTTTGAAAGGATAGACAGGGCACCTGTTTAATCAACGCTTAAGCATCCGGAATCAGAGAACGTTCTGGCAGAATGCATACATTGTGTATAAAGAGGTGGCAAGCAACGTTGCATTTATAGTAGATTGGCCAACTTGCTCAGATACAGAGATTGATTAGAATATTAGAAATTTGCATGTAGCAAGTTGAACTATTGTACACCCAAGAGAGCGAGTGATAAAGGCGCTGATCACTCAGTGCGGATGCGCAGGCTGGTTTGTGCCTTTGTTGCTCGCATTTTCTCATCTATCTATCTATCTGTCTGGCTGGCTGGCTGGCTGGCTGGCTCACGGTCTTTGACAAAGCTGGGATTCTGTTGCATAGCATTTGTTAAGGCACTACCAAAACGACCCGGCAGATGAAATGGTCTGGCAGACTCGGCAAAACCGGCAGTAGGCCTAACGCACCAATCTATGACTTATACATGTAGGCCTATGTGAATTTAAAAAGATTTTTCTGTCTGTCTGTCAGATGAAACGGGTCAAGCGGACAGGGCAGATGAAACGGTCTGGCAGATGAATCGATCTGGCAGACCCGGCAGATGAAACGGTCCAGCAGACCCGGCAGAAGAAACGGTCCGGCAGACCAGGTTTTCCAAAACCGGCAGTAATTAAAACTCACGGATCCATGACTCAGGTCTTTGAATTTAGAATAATCTATCCATCTCTCTTTCAACCAGTATGTCTGTATGTCTGTCTATCTATCATTGACAATGCTCTGAACATGAAAGTTTATTTTGGCACTGCCGAAACGATCCGGCAGATGAAACTGGTCCAGATAAAGATACGTGTAGGTCTTGAAGCGATCGGGCAGTAATGCACCGATTCATGCCTTGCGTAGGTCTGTTAATTTCAAAAGGATCTATTATTGTCATAACTGTGAAAATATTTGATACCATATAAAAAATAGTTATGTCGACAGTGCCTTCAGAGCGACCCGGCAGTTGAACAGACAGAAACAATGTTCCACGGAATTGACCAAATTAAACGGGACGATAATTTTAGCTTAAATGCCATTCTAATTTGTATATTGCCTTTATTTCAGTGGTTCTTCAATGCATGTGTAAAATATTTAAGAGTTTTAATTTGCTTTAATTCATCTCGATTTACTTCACTTTTCAGTTTAGTGATAAAAGCCGGTACCGAAAACCATTATTCTCCGGAAACCAACTTCGGGTGTAATCGTAGGTTCGGTCCGGCACGGTCCGGCTAGGGCTTTTACCGACAACCTTCTCCTTCTTTCCTGGTAGTTTGTTTCTTATTGCTATATTGCAAACAAGTCCAAATCACATATTTAGCATACTTCAATCTTCTTTCAGATATTTTTGGCTGCCGAAAATTAGTTGCGCTTGCACCAGTAACATACTCTAAGCCCTGCAACATTACAAAATAAAAGCACGAAATGGAGTGTGCATACTCAAGATTGCGTATTTTCTGAACCCTCAAACATTAGCCAATCTTGATCACATTTCATTCTGACAATCCCCAAGACAGCATCATTCGTCGCATATGCCATTTTGTCTGCGACTCGTCTGTAATAACATTACAATAATGCTTAGCGTAGCATGAAAGCGAGATGCCACTCATTGTCTTATTTTTCTGTCCGTTTTGCACATGTGTCTAGAAAACCAACAATTTGGAGTCTAAATTGAGATCATTTCCTTGCCATAAATTCATTACATATGTTTTAATGCTAAAAAGAACCGTCTCGGTGAGACGGTTCTTTTGAGCTCCAACAACATATGTTTTGGTTGAGAAATAAGAAAATTAATTCATAGTTATTGCCAGTTATCAGGGGGCAAGTGGATTTCATCTCGAGTAACAACCCAATTATTTAAGTGTACGAAATGTGAAATTGCCAAGCACAGCATCTCAGAAGCGTCTGAAACCTTCGCCGGCGTTTGATAACTGTTATTATTTACACCACAAGACTTCAGCCGAAAAGTTCAACAAGCTTCTAGTCTTCTGTCAGATGGTTTACTACCTATTATTGTATTGTAGCCAGTGTACGCTTCATGGCTAAGCAGCAAACCATGCTCTACACTACGAAAAGCATTTGCTTGTTTGGACAGAACAAAACCTGTGGTAAATTCTATCTAGTCCAAACCATCATGGAGCCTGACGTTATTTAGTCTTCATACAATTCTGTAAGAATTGAAGGACGGACACTGTTTAGCTGCTCAAATGGTTCTGGATGAAATTCAACGTTACTATTTAGCTTATAAACTCATGTACATATTCTCTAAATAAACGTTATTGCCTTTGGTATATGCATACTATATACCTACGAGTACTTAGGGTGGTACTCAACTTTAAAGAGGAATTGTAAATTTGTGCCAGATATTCATAGCAAATAAATGCATCCTTTTGAAAAGATTAGGTAAGGGCCCCAAGTGGGCCAAACCCCACAGATAGAGTTAAATTGTACTTTAAAATTTCATTTAAGATTTGGACATTTTTGAGTCCACCCTGCGAAGCGATGCGTCTCATTTCTGTGGGCGCTCGACACATATTATGTGTTATCAAAGTTTATTCTATACGGTATATATTGGTCTGATGTGCTGCGCTTGCATAATTGCGTCACATCACCAGTAAACCCATCTTCCAGGTTAGCGACAAAGTATGACATGAACCAGTTTGTTGAGCTACAGCGACTAGCCAGAGTCCTGTACATCTTGTTGTAGCATGCCTTGATCATATACACTCTTGGTAACAAACAACAAATGCGCTGGTCAGTCTGCACATATGCGCAGACTGGTCTGCGCCAATGTTGTTCGCACATACATGTAAGACTACCACGTTTTTCTCACAGTCAGGCTCACTTACTTAGAAAACGTTAATGTGACAGCCATCAATCTTTCCATTTAAATTTGTTGAACCTAATACTTCTTGAAGTCTGGGATTGTTTTTTTTCAGACAGATTTGTCTCTTATATTTTCTTAGCTTTTAATAACAGAAAAAAACTACCACAGGCAAGTATCGCAATGATTGTTTTGTCGAATAGCCAGTCTAAACCCAGTGCTTAGGCAATATTTGACTATTGTATTTTATGGTTGGAAAAATGTTTTTTTTATTGTTATTGGTGAATGCTATTTCTACATAGTTGATTGTGTACACTTTCCATTGCACACATGCCCATTGATTATGATACCTATGTCTATGATTGTTAACATACTGAATTACAATACGTCAATCGACTGTGAAAGATTGTTAAAAATATGAAAACCACACGAAGGAACAATACTTTTTTCTCTTGCCACAAAGACTAGCTATATCTTGTTGTGGGAACCTAAGAGTCTAGACATTGGATAGTCTCCCAATGGCAAGGGCACACGTAAACACTCCCGTTTGATAAAGAACACACCCGGTAGGCGGCAATCGAAAACGTCAATTTTATCGACGAACGTAGATAAACAAATCGTTAGAAACAGAGGTTTAGACTGCCATTTGTTGTTCGACTGGCGACAAATGGCAATCGAAGACACTGTTACTAGCGATTTTTGATCCGCGTTCGTCGATTGTTAAGAGCATTTTCGATTGCCACCTACCCGGTGTGAAGTAGTCTTCATTAAAAGTATGTCGTATAAAACTTATTTCGATTACTGAAGATTTTCTAATCGAGACGGAAATGGAACGAAGGATTAAGAGATTCTGTGATGACCTAATGTAATGCTGTTTTGTCTGGCCCTTGCTGTCCCCTGAGACTTCACAGACTTCACAGATAAGTGCACAGATTGTTTGCAAATAGACTGTCCTTATGGCCAGCAAGCTGTATAATATCAATGGCGTAGCCAGATCGCTGAAAAAGTTACACACATCAAAGGAATACTACTGTATTAAGCAGTGATTATCTTCTATCGTGCCCTTTTCAAAATGGGAACTTTTCTTGAGGGAAAGAATTTGCTCCCAGAATTCTTTCCTTAATGAGCAGTTCCTTATAGTATGAAAAATCACTTTTACCACATTAGGTGTCCTCCCTTGAATGTTACTATTTTTATCACGCAAGTGCGTAACTGCGTAATGGGAGCTACGCCAATGAATATGAAGAAGAGTCAAACTAGTTCTCTGTGTAACCAACAAAGTCGCAGATCAGTTTGGGAATATACCCAGTTTGATCTATCCACTTTGTCCACATTACTAAACCATGAGTTCAAAGCTACTACTTACTTTGTTGAAAAAAAAACACACACTCACAAGCCTAGGGTCTATGTCAGGCATACCGGGCCGCGTAGCGCAGTCGGTAACGTGTCTGCCTACAGATGCGTGTCTGACTGCAATTCCAGGGGTCGCGAGTTCGATCCCGGCCCGGTCCCATACTTTCGTGGAGATTGATCATGAAATAATTTCTACGGTCATTCTCCTCCCTTCCGCGGATTCATTCAAGAAGGGTTGTTGTCAGTTTCAAGCGAAAGTATGTGCACGAATTACTGGTTATCCGCTTGTTCAAGCCTGCCCAGGAACAAGTGTGGTTAGGTGAACTGACCGTCCCGAAATGACCATAGCTGTTGACTTGGGACGTAAAGCAACAAAACAAACAAAACGAACTTTGTCAGGCATATCAAAGACCAATCTTAATAAGGGGATTATGAAGTCCTTGCAGGGGGTAATAAATAAGATCCACCAATTAAAATATTGATAGTTTTCTTAATGAAAGAATTTTAGAGCCCTTTAGTACAGAGAGGTATTGAAATTGATTTAATCTGTCTCTTATCAGTTAATCCACTAAAACTCTTTATACTACCCTTACTAACTTAAGCACGAACTATCTCACGATGTGCATTGTCTACACTGATGTAGGTAGTATTATAGTTATACCATGTTTGTCCACCTGAACGTAAGATAATCCACTAGCTAAAGCTCGTGGATTATCTCCACGTACAGGCGGACAACCCATGGTATAACTATTACGTAAACCGATATATAGGCCTTTTAGAATGAATATCAATAGAATCAACAAATATTTACAAATGTGTTTATTATTTCTTTTTTGAAATTCGCTTATGAGCATGATCATCGTGGTACAGATATATAAGCCAGTGCATGAGATTTCCAACAATGTGGTATGTGCGACCAGCAAAGCCTCAGATCAGCCTGCGCATACGCGCAGTCTGATCAGAGCCTTTGCTAGTCGCTCGAGTATTCTATGAGTGTCAAGCTGCTGACTGAACACCATTTGGAGTTTCTAAGCTTAAAATGAGGCTGCAGAGGCTCGTCCAAGTCTACACGTGTCAAAATACCACATTGTTGGAAATCACATGTCACGGCTCATATTGTGTTTGCCTGAATTTAACAGATCTGCTTAATATTCTTCGTGTCTATTCCTGCTATATATTAGTTCCCATGCGTACCCTCAATCAAGACAACCCCATAACTCTCCGCCAATCAATAACGATGTTCCTCACAAATAGTTTTGACAGATTTGCCATCATGTTTCAAGATTTATTTCTTCAACTCTAGTAGCGCTTCAATCATGCCATTTTCAGATAGTAAGACTACATATGACAGGAATACTGATATTACGTTGCCAATTCATGAGAAAATACAATGCCCCATAAATGCCTAGTGTCCTTTTCGTTTGAAAAAGGCAAACAGTGCAGACCCAGGTCAGATGTTGCAGATTAGGGCGTCTGATCAGGGTCTCCACTATTCTCTTACATAATGTTCTGTTTTAAATTTGAATAAATATAGAAAATACCAGCCATCAACCCTTAAAACGGAACTGGACCGGTTCATTTGATAAAAGTGGGAAATTCCATTAGGCTTAAGTGGGTTAATGCTAGTAGCACCAACAAAGTAACAACAACGAACAATGATCCAAAACAAACAATCAAAACAATCACCACCGTATATAGTAAGAATGGACAGTAAGCGAGCTCATGGTGGAGAGGGGGGACTTGGATATATTTTTTCTGTCAAATTCTTCACCCCTAGATTCTGCTGTTGTAAAAACACAAAAAATGATAAGCTCGCATGGAGACTTACTGTGATGAAACAAAAAAATAAATCTTAAATCACAGGCGCCAACCATTTAATGGAAGTTTTAGGCCATGGTCGTCATTCAACCCAAGGTCTGATTTTAGATAGTGTAGGTAGTTTATGGTAGTATATGCTCAAACAAACCACAAAGAATGAATTTTCAGAGAATACACAGACACATAATATGCATATACAGAAGAACAACCTTGCACTCCAGAAAACTTTTAGAAGGAAGCGCAATATTTTATCAGTATACGTACAATACAAAGCTTTATCACAGGTCATATTTATTGCGTTTGATAAAATTCACATTTAGAATCAGAACGTTATAGAAGCTTTATAAATATGACTTTTATCAAGCCGGTGAAAGGCCATTGTTTAGAATATTTAATTGATTTCCTGTAAATTTGGATTATAAGATACAATCCTTCATTTCATTGCAAATGGAACAATATTTTTCAAAATCACATAATTTTTATCATAAAAGAATTAATAAACATTTCAAAATGTAAAGTGAAAAACAGGCAATGATCATAATTATTCTATTTATGAATATTGAATTGTTTTATGCGCCATACAACCTAAAATGGCTACCCTTCATAGATTTCCATTCTCTACTATACAAATGACTGTTACTATCTTAATGTGGTCCAGTTTGCAACAGATTGTATTGATTAATTAAGGTACAGTCAATTAATCAATCAAACTTTATTCACTCAGTTACATGATACATGTAAAACATGAGGCAGCAGTACATACAAAACCTGTGTAAAACGACCACTAAAACTAGATAAAGCAAATATCTGAATGACAAATGATAGCTTAATGAAGGTCAAAGGTACTGCAGAATGCTCCCCTTGGAGCATTCTGCAATACTTTTGACCTGCATTAAGCGATAATTGGTCGCTGGAAACCAATTTCTGTCTTTTTGGGAGTGGCCGCTTAACACAGGTTTTACTGCATGCATTGTCTTGTTGATTCCCTTGAATTCAAGGCCGTGGTACCTTTAATTCACTGGTGATGAACACAGTTTGTACTTTCGTAAGCGTAAGACATCTATCAAAATACCAAAGGGGTGGCATATGACACATATCTTAATTATCTAGACTTATAAAGTCTGGTGAGATATGATTTTTTTTATTCACATTGATGTTTTTAAAGTAAATATTGATGTATTTTAACGAAAGGACCTATGACTCTTTGATAGGTTATCTGCCTATTTTTCTGATGCTTCCCAAAACTTCCCTATGCATAAGATATCACTGGTATCCTTTTGAATGTGATGCTTGATGTATTAGGTACGAATTAAGGTTATAATCTTACAGGCAGATCCCTACGACAAAACAGAAGACGCTACCAAAGGGGGTAGTGGTGGCAACTTTGCTTTTCTCTTTAATTGCACGCGGGTGGGACGTGACTCTATGACGGCTCTGGGAATTCTGGGCCAGGTGTGGTACCTGATTGTATCGATTCCTTATCTTTACCCTTACTTACTTTAAAGACCTATCTATTGATGAGATGGTAGGAGCCTGATACTTTGGCTGTTGCCAGGCCCACCAGGGTTTATCTGTTGGATTTCTTTTGCTCTGGTATTCAGTTTTATGTACTGTTGAGTCCTTATCTTTTCTTTATCTCCTTTTTATATCCTGATTTATATGTTTTTGGAGATGATGCATTGATAAGCCAGGGGTCTTTCATGCAAACCAAACATGTATTTATCTTGATCCACATCTGAACTAAGGGTGAGCTTGGTGCAGTGAAACTGGTAAAAGCCCTCCAGTAAAATATTTTACTGACCATTCCAAGGCGGTACTTCTTTTGTTATCTGTTGTGGAACATTTGTGGTTTATGTCTTGTCCATTACTGCCTTGTGGTCACCTGCTGAGAAAGGGCTGACCTCTTGGCTCTTGTTGGTGATGTTTATTGTATTTTTGTAACTTTCACATGTGGTATCCAGGGTCAGGTGTGGTACTTGATTGTATCGATTCCTGACCTTTGCCGTCTTTTTTACTTTTACCAAAACATTTATAGAAATAAATTAGTTTCATGTGTAAGGGTATTGTATCATCAATACCCGCATCAATACCCGGTTACAAATCACAGTGAAAGTATTTCAAAGTCCAAAATCATGAGCGTTTTAATGATTGTTTTTGTTGTTGTTTTTTTCTATCTGATTTGTTAAGAAATATTTTGAAGTGCAACTGTAGTCCATATTCAGCCTAGATGACAATGTATTTACCTGGTGCAATATTATGCAGCAATGTATTATAACCATATATCCATGCGTAAAGTACACCTAGTCAAGGGTCATGCAGTTTATGTGTATTTGATAGATACAGTATATGTGAAAAATAATCTACTAACTGAATTTAGTAAAAGGACAATTTTCATAATCTAAAGAAAAATATGCTAAAACCTTGTAATATTTCATTACAACTGGGTTATGAAAAGGAAGTTTACTTGAACTAATTATTTCATTATACTGGAATTTTTTTTTCAAGTGAGAACACCAAAAACTCAAATGCAAATGTTCGGGCTTGCTCAGACGTCAAATTTTGGGCTGTGGGATATCATTTCCCCCGCGTACCAACTAGCTTTTCACATATATTATGTAAAATATGAGAGCACACTTACGCGCAAAAGGATTAGTTGTGACTCGGTTGGGGGGGGTCGATGTTTTAAAATTGTTTTTCTATTTCCTCTATGTTTGATACAAAAATGACAGTTTTAGCTTCAAAAAAAGCCGTACATTCATGGAAATAGAAAATCAAACGCAACAACATAAAAAAGAGACCAACAGCGAGCTTATATATGAAGATGGAAGCATTTGATTGACTTTAATTTTTATCAAAATTATAGGCAGCGATACACTGTCATTCCCATTACCACCATCAGACCTCTCAAAAACTTTTTTCTTCTTCTGCTATCTCAGATGGTTCAGCCAGCATATACATTAAAATTCTGGACTGGAATGTTACATGTAGCATAATATAAGATGTGGAGTGGTAGAGATTGGTATGGATAATCATAGGGGCGATATCAACATCTACGACTGATATCAGTCTATTGAGTATCCTGATGGCTAAATGTGTCAGTTTAATCTTAAAAGTGAAGATTTTGTTTTTAAATAATTAAAAAGGCTGAGTGTAAGCAAAAGCACAGGTCTAGATGGCTTACCGGCTAGGTTGACTAAAGATGGTGCTGAATTTCTAAAAACATCTATCTCTATTATTATTAATATGTCCATCAACTCAGGAATTGTTCCAGATGAGATGAAATTTGCTAGGGTGAGACCCATTTTTAAGAAAAATAGTCCACTAGATATAAGCAATTACAGACCTGTCAGTATTCTTAGCATAGTTTGATTTATATGTTTTAGGAGATGATGCATTGATAAGTCAGGAGTTTTTCATGCAAACTAAATATCTATGTGTCTTGATCCACATCTGAATTAAGGGTGAGGTTGGCGCCGTTAAACCGGTTTAAGCCCTCCAGTAAAATATTTTACTGACCGTTCCAAGGCGGTACTTCTTTTGTGGATCTTTTATGTTTTTGTTCTGTCTTGTGTTTGTTATGTCTTTGTGCGCGTCTGTTTATATGTGCTTCGTGGTCACCTGCTGGGAAAGGGCTGACCTCTTGCCTCTCGTGTGTGGTGTCTACTGTGAGTTTGTCACTTTCCCATTGGTATCCTGGGTCAGGTGTGGTACTTGATTGTATCGATTCCTGATCTTTGCACCCTTACTTACTTTCTAAAATTCTTATAAGATCTTTTTCTACTCAATTGAATGATTTATAAAAGAAAATAACCTTTTATATGAGTAGCAGTAAGGTTTTAGAGGCAGTTGTTCAACAGACACATGTCTAATCCACCTTCTAGATTACATCAAAGGCAATAATGCAAAGGGACTGTACACAGGAATGATCATGCTTGACTTACAAAAACATTTGACACTGTTGATCATAGCATTCTTTGCCAAAAATAAGAGGGCATGGGGTTGTTTCAATAGACTGGTTCAAATTATATTTAGCTGATAGACAGCAAGCAGTTACCATTAATGGGGTTACATCGGGTCCAGGCTATGTAAATTGTGGTGTTCCTCAAGGGAGTATACTTGGGCCATTACTCTTTTTATGTTATGTGAATGATATGTACACCAGTGTCAGTGCTGACTGTAAGTTAATTCTTTATGCTGATGATAGTGCCATACGTTTTAGCCATAAGGACCCAGAAGTAATATCACAAAAACTGTCTGAGTAATTGAGTCATGCTCAAACTGGTTATTAGATATAAATTATCCTTACATCTAGGCAAGACAGAATGTGTCCTATTTGGCCCTCGCCGAAAGCTTAACAACATCAAGAGCTTCAATGTTAAATGCAAGGAACAAGTTATCAAGTCACAGGATAGTGTAAGATATCTTGGACTCTGCATTGATAAATATACTTCCATTATTGGAAAAGTAAATTCAAGGTTAAAGTTTTTATATAGAAATTGTAGAAGTTTGAATAGCTCAACAAGGTTAACTCTGTCAACAGCTCTGATACAATGTTACTTTGATTATTCATGTTCCTCTTGGTTTGGTGGCTTAAATAAATCCTTAAAACACAAACTTCAGGTGGTTCAAAATAAGGTAATAAGGTTTATCCTAAATCTTAAACCCATGACAAGGATAAGCTATTCCATATTGTCTGAAATAAAAAAAAAACTTAAGGTAGAGGATAGAGCAAAGCAATTGAGGTTGAATCATGTTTTAAATGTTTACCATGAGCTTGCTACACAATATCTAAATCAACAGTTCTTAAGAGTAGCAGATAGCCACTCCTACAGAACAAGGGGTTGTTTATTCAATTTTGTAGTACCTTCCATAAAGGGCTGTGATTCTCATACATTTTATTACAATGCAATTTTAGACTGGAACAGTTTACCAGATGATATCAAATCAATTACAAACAAATCTTCTTATAAAACTGCTGTAAAAAGGCATCTCTTGACTGCTGGTCAGTCAAGAGAAGCAGGTATTTATAACTACTTTTAAGCTGAAATTTTAGATATTTTTTAACAATGCTGTATTTAAAAATCTATCTGTGATAATTTAAGATGCTACTCTTAATGAAAAATTCTGATATATTTAATAATTTACAATTTAAGGCTCTTTTCATATTTAGATTTGCATTTTTTATTGTTTAACTACAGGACCCCATTGGAAATAAGCCATTAAATTGGCTTTCATGGGCTATCTTAGGTTATGAGATCAGAATCATTTTATACAAAAAATGTGTCTTAAAGTATATCAATTTTTATGTAGCTCTATCAAAGTTTTTATATCTTTTCTATGTGATTTAATGTGTACGTATGATATGTGCCATCTAGTATTGATTTATACGTTTATGTCTGATCTTGTACCTGAATAAAATTGAATATTGCAAAATTATGTCGCTGCCTTAAGAAATTAAATAACGCTTAATGATACATGTGTACACTGTACACGCAGATTTAATGAAATATCAAGCCTTACTTTCAACTAGAAGAGAAACATTTGAAAATCTGTCATCTCCTGCGGTCGTGATTGGCCCATTAAGATGCATTTCAATCAGACTGGATGGCGTAGTTTCTAAATAGTTTCCTTATTTCATAATATTTTTATTTTTGGTTTCGCCCAGACAGACTATAATGTTTGATATTGCATCTATTTCCTGTCTTCTGCTTCAGAGGGCGTCTGTTTACAGAAATCTTGACGCTATCCTACTGCTTCTCTAGGCAATAAATTGGTTAAATTAAAACACCAGTTTGCTGCCATAGTTTCAGGTCAAGTCTCATCTCAAGGATTCCGGAAATTGGCTAACACCGCAGTTTAAGAACCACTCAATGAGCTCGTCATCGGAGAATATCTTATTCTTTAAGGCAAAGTGTCTTGACCGTTTTCCTGCTATTCATGACAATTGTCGTCTGCTCTCTCATCTGCTTATGCTCTTTGGTATCCTATATTGCAAACAACATCGACTCAGTGTCAGATGAGGATTAATAGTGTTTGGTCCAATGACAAAAAGGAGTCCAAAATGCACGTGAACATGTACAGCAGACTTAATATGCAGACACCAAAACTATTGGCAGGTTAAGGGTTAAGACTAAACACGTCAGGCTGTTCGGCCTGAAGCCTTCGTTTTCCAATCATTTAAAACATTTGGTCAGCTTTTGAGATCTCAGAACTTATCGCTGGCTCGTATAGTCATACAACCACGCAACTAGCAATTTGATCTTTGCCCTCTTTCTTCTAAGCAATATACTCCCATGAAACATTTCAAGGGAAGCTGCCAGAAGCATAAAATAGACAGTCTACTATTGTCATCCTGTAGCATGACACACTATATACATTAAAAGTTGTTCATTTCTACCTGCTCATTTCTTTGAATGAATGAAAGTGGTTGAGAATTTGTATAAAAAGAAGCTTATGGTAAAACACATTTATTTAAAATACATATGTTTCAAGTTCACATTGGAATTGCCTCATAGGCAATTCCAATGTCACCCTTCAACATAAGTTACTGAAAATAAGGAAGAAAACTATTTGGAAAGTTACATTTTCCATGTATCATGTTCTTTTAAGCATCCCAAACTGCCAATCAGTATTAAAATTCCTGTCACTCTTCTGCAAATTGTTTATATTTGTATGACAGCTATCTCCAAATTCGAGTTCATGAACTATCTCTTTGCTAACCTGCTAGTTGCGTGGTTGTAATTGCAAACGCAGTTGCCTAATGGAAAAGCAGTCTATATTTCCGTCAATCCCTATAAGTGCGAGTGGTTACAGAGAATGTGTTTATGTGAGCAGCGACGGCCTTGACGTGAATGTACGCTTTCAAGGGCTCGTCTGAGATTTAGCTGCTATCATATATATGCAGTATGTTTGTACCACCGTCTCGTGTACTCGGACAGTTATATTTCATATTTTGATTCCGTTAGCCGATATATCGCTGATTTTATACTTATGTTGTAAAATGTACATTTAAATCTTCCCTTTTAATGCTCAACTCGACTAAGCATGAACCTTTAATTGCTCATAAAAACACACTAAATTACTGAAAAAACAAAGATTTTTCTTGCTTTAAAACTATCGAAATTTGCATTTATCATGCTAATAAATGTTAAAATGCCAACAGTTGTTGGCATTTTAAAATGTATGAGCTGGATAAATTTCATATTCAGATGAGGTAAGCATGAAAAATGTCTTATACATGTAACATCAAGGCCTGGGTTATTCAATTGGCAGAGTGTTTGTGATGGCGGAGACGGACAGTTTTTGTCCACGACGTCGTTGATAAGAGGATCTCGCGGTTTTCGAGTGAAGATTCTCATCTCGTGCCAATAACTACAAAAGTACATTTACATCATTTACTCCATTATCTTAGAAATGTCACCGAAATGGGCTAATGGTTGTTCTACAGTTCCGAACGACATAGAAAACGAAACTGAAAAGTAAAGCTTATAGAAAACGGGCATACATGTACTAGCCTGCAACAAGGTAAAGGATGGATATATAGCTCGGACCCTTGAAAAATGACCTTGTTCAGGTATGGTTTTTGATTGTTTTGATTTCTGATATTTGCCTTCTTCCTTGCTTTACTTGCTTGCTTTACCCAGTGAGAACTATTACTATCGGTACGTGTATTATATGTATGTTACAAGTCGGTGCGAAAAGTTCCGCAAATCTTCAGCTTTCAATTCTAGCTACAAATTGCGACTATCATTAGTCACCGACTTATTCGACATGAAACCCACGATCGGCATCGGTAAGTTAAAGTGTATCCTATGGTAGTATTTCTTTTTTCAAGATGAACACTATCTTAGTCGAATATTGTGTAAGGTTTTCAGCAAATAATAATAATAATAATAATAATAATAATAATAATAAAAATAATAATAATAATAATAATACAGCAAAACCTATCTTAAACGGCCACTCAAAAGAAGACCAAAAATAGATTTTCAAGACAGATACACGCTTAATGCAGGTCGAATGTATTGCAGAATGCTCCCTTGGAACATTCTGCAGTACTTTGCACCTGCATTAAGATACCACATGACTGTCAGATCTTTGTTTTGTCTATTTTTGGGTGGTTGCATAAGACAGGTTTCAATGTAGTAAATGCATGTAAAAATCCCACAAAACACCCCAACAAAAAACAAGGATAACAAGGATACGTAGACCGGCGCACATACATTGTACAGTTTCATCTTAGCCATAGCTGTTCGGAAATACCAAAGTGACGGTAGACAAATGTAACAATAAGAAAACTGCGCATGCATGTTTCAAAACTGGTTCAACAGAGGAATAACTGGACAAAAACATTCTATGGAACCTCTAAAATTGCTTCGATAACAAATTCCAGACACTAGATTGAGCGAGTAGGAAGGAAATGTTCTTCCTCATTCCATAACTATTTCATTATATTAGCAATTCAATAGTGGATGAAACATTAAAGGACATTATAGGACGGTTAATACCCACAACATGAAAATAGCCTCTATCCAATGTTTCACGATCAGGATATGCTCAAGCCAGTGAGCTCAGCTACATAGTCTAGTGAGACTATTGAACAATTAAAATTAGAAAGCATGAATTTCATAAAATATAGACAGCTAACAACAAAGACGCTCAGCAGACTGCACAGTTGCGCAGCTAGTTGTGTTGTAAGCAGATGGCATAAAATTTGTTTCTCGTGCTGTAGTGCTTTGGTAAATGCACCATGATTGACAGAACACAGAACCATTGCTACACGTAATGAAAGATGGAAAACATAAACAAAAGAAATAGCTGAGGCAACATGTCATTGGCCAGAAATAGATGTTACCGATTTTCACAATTGTTTCCATCTTAAGCTGCTTATCATGGTCTGTACTGATCGCTAAGACAAACACATTGTAGGGGCATACACTCGATCTCTCTCTCTCTCTCTCTCTCTCTCTCTCTCTCTCTCTCTCTCTCTCTCTCTCTATATATGTGTGTGTGTGTGTGGGGGTGGGGTGTGTCAGTAAATGTCACTTTCAAACTTGAGTGATGTCACTTTTAAACTTAGGATCAGGAATCGATACAATCAAGTACCACACCTGTCCTAGGATACCAAATGGGAACGTAACTAATTCACAATAAACAACACAAACAAGAGCCAAGAGGTCAGCCCTTTCCCTTCAGGTGACCACAAGGCAGCAATGAACAGATACGACAAACACAAGACATCTATAACACAAATGATCCAGAAAAGAAGTAGGGAGAGAACACTCTACCGTACTGGTGTTTGAACTTACGAGCACATTACAGCAGTCCATAGAACCTAAAGTAAAAAAACAACAACTTTAAAATTGCTTCGGACTGTGCTGCAGGGACTGTGTACCTATCATTATTCAAATTAACCAGGATGAAAGATTACTTTGTTTTAAAACGGTTCTAGCACACCCTTGTCTCAGAAAACTACATACAGTAAAACCTTTAGCGGCCTCTTAAAAATAGACACAACAAAGGCCTGAATCGAAAATGGTAGCTTAATGAGGGAGCATTCTGCAATACTTTTGACCTGCATTAAGCGATAACTGGTCTTGAAAACCGATTTTTGGTCTTTTTTGAGAGTGGCCGTTTTACACAGGTTTTACTGTACTTTGTTTTAGAACGGTTAAAGTACGAACTTGTCTCAGAACAATTAAATCTTCACACAGTGAAAACAGTCTTAAGCGGCCTCTTAAAATAGACAAAACAAAGGCCTGAAGGCAGAATGCTCCCATTCTGCAATTCTTTTGACCTGCAGTGAGCGATAAATGGTCTTGAAAACAATTTGTGGTATTTTTGAGAGTGGCCGTTTTAAACAGGTTTAACTGTACATCTTTATTTGTACATTATAACATGAAACCTCTTGATATGTAAAATGTACCATCTCGGACTCGAAGGAAGACTCCATACAAAAACGAAAAGAATGGTACTTGAACACGTACATTGAGAATAGTAGAACGTGCACCGTATCGACAAAATGCATTGATAAAGTAATAAAAGACGAAATAAGACCACAATACTTCAATAAAGCAAATAAAGACTTAATTTGGATGAAAGTTGAGAATGGATTTCTGGTAAAACTACTCAATAAATTTAATTAAGCGTTTTTGAAAACAGATTTTTTTCCTTTAAAATTGATAGCTCATCTATATTGTGCTTCCTGAAGTTTCTTGTGATTTATATATAAGCCGGTCCATGTAAAAATATGCACGAAGTTATTTTTTAATTTGTCATTTCCGATAGAGCAGGCAATTTGGTTTTCTTTGTTGTAATGTATTAGTTTTGTTATATGCCTAAATTTTCATTTGTATTGGGGCCCTGGAAAGATTTTTAGGGATATGCGGATACTGGCCAAATAATTAAAGGGATATGGAGTACTTTTGTGAAATTCAACGTATTTTAGGGATATTTCAGCTTTCTGAATTTGGGTTAAATTTGGTGATTTTTGCCAATTTTTTTTCAGGGATATGGGATAATTTAAAAAAAAAATACTTAAAGGGATATATTTTACCAAGGACCCACCAACCAGGACCGTGATGATTTACATCAATCGACATTTCAAACTATGTTCCTGGCATTAATAATTGGTATTTACATATGAATCATCTGCCAGCCTTTAAGCCCAATTTTCCGCTGTAATGAAGAAATATATAACAACTAGAAACTGTTTTTATGAAACACTATGTCCCCAGCCATTAGCTTGTCGACCATCCTTTTCACCAGGTAATCTGCTTACAATCTTCTTTCATCGTACCAAATCTGAGGCTACTAGCTGTAATAGTCTTTGAGATATCTTTATTACAAGTTTTTGATGTACAAATCTGCAAAGAGCAATAACTCAAAAAATGTAAAGGGCAATACAAATGAAAAAACAACAACTTTTTTTTTTATTTTTCACCAAACATTCTACTCATTTTTCTCTATCAGCTGTCCAAGTTTGAAGCTCCTAGTTGTAATAGTTTTTGAGATATCAAGTTTTATATGTACAAATTTGCAACGGCTAATTACTAACAAAATTATGTAGTTTTTAATTTTAACCAGGTAATCTGCTCATTATACTCTATAAACTGACCCAGTATGAAGCTCCTAGCTGTAATGGTTTTTGATATATCTTGATTACAAGATTTCATTATGGCCCTTTAAATTGAGGAATCCATCTATAGAATTTCAAAAATGTTCTTAAAAGGGTATCCTTTGGAAGCAAAGACAGCACCAAAGAACTGAAACTAGAGTGTGCATATTTCCTAGGCCAGACTAGCTAGTTTCTGCCATTAAGGCGTCATCAGTGACCCTCTAATAGTTTCAAAGTTCCAAAATGAAACCCATGATCCCAAAGGACAAGCAAATAAAATCTACACTATAGTGAAGGGCAGGGAGACGTTCTATCCTTATCTTAAATTTCAAATGGCAAAGGACAATAACTCGAAAAAATGCAAAGGTCAATAACTCGAAAAACATCAAATAATTTTAGCTAAATAATTAAAGCAATAACTCGAAAAAAATCAAAGGTCAATAGCTCGAAAAATATTACTTACTATCCTCTATCAGCTGACCAAGTTTGAAGTTCCTAGCTGTAATACATTTGATATAGCTTGACTACAAAATTTCATTATGGCTCTTTAAAAGGGGCATAACTCAACAAAGGGAGATTATCCAGACTAAATAGAAATATGGGTCAGTTACTTTTTGATGAGGAATCCATCTATGGAATTTCAAAACCCTATCTTTAATTTCAAATAGCAAAGAGCAATAACTCGAAAAAAATGCAAAGGGCAAGAGTTCGAAAATATAGGAATATTTTTTAAATTTTCACCAGGTAGTCTACTTATTATCCCCTATCAGCTGACCAAGTTTGAAGCTTCTAGCTGTAAAAATTTCCGAAAAATCCTGATCACAAAATTTCATTATGATCTTTTAAAAGGGACATAACTCCACAAAGGGAGATAATCGGAAAAGTGAGATTTTACTGTATTTTTAAAATTCCAAAAATCTTGTATTTGTTTGAATCACTTAGGTAGATTTGCATGTTTTATTGGTACCCTAGATTATCACAACTTAGAAATAGGCTTCAAATTAATATTATTTTTCTTGAAAATTGATCACATATAAAGGACATGCTGTTTTGAAAGCTGTTACATGGTTGCCGGTTTCAAAAAGAGCAGACGAGTTGTTTTTAATCATATTTTAAGATGAATTTGGGTATTTCGCCAGATTATATAATATAACATTTTGTTCAAGCTGGCTCTGTACACTCAAACAGCACATGGTTTATGAGGAATGGTAGTTTTTCTCTCCCAAAAGTTAAAAGTTTTGGTACAAAGTCTTTTGTTTATCGGGGATGTTTTTTTTATGGAATGAACTACAAAATTGAATTAAACAACTACAAGATATCAGGAATTAAAAAACAACAACAACAGTTTATTCTCACTTTTTAGAATTGTATTTAGTATTTTTATTTGATGTCTTAGTTTACACAACTATTCATGATATGAGCCGCGATATAAGCTTTCCAACAATGTGGTATGTGCCACCAGAAAAGCCTCATATCAGTCTGCGCATACGCGCAGTCTGGTCAGAGCTTTTGCTAGTCGCTTGGATATTCTATCAGTGTTAAGCTACTGACTGAACAAAATGGGTACGTGCATTAAAGGGCTATTTTGGCTCCCTCTGGAGCCAAAATCTGAATGTTGCTTTGCACCAATTTCTTCTGATTGGTTTCATAGAAGAATAACTCAAGTGTAAAATTCTGGCATTTATTTAATTTAAATTACCATTTTGGACCAAATTTAAGGCTTTTGGAGACGATTTTTTAAGACTTAGTTATCAGCATAGCTAAATACCAAAAAACCCTTTACATATGGTATGTGTCGTGATAATTCTCATCATCTGTTGAAATATTGTTTTGGTATTTGCTTGTGCTCTATGCTAATTGGATTGTCAAATGTCTCAAAGAGCTACGTGCATTAAGAGGCTAATTTGGCCCCTTTATGAGGCCAAAAAAATGAAATTTCTTTTCACCAAATTCTTCTTATTAGTTTATTATAACAATGGCCCAAGTGTATAAGTCTGATATAAGTTTGACTTTTACCGTTGCTATGGTTACAAAAATGGCCGCCAAAATAGGCTGAAAATAGGAAATTGACCAGTTTGGAGCAAATTTGAGACATTTGACAGAGCAATTAACATAATGCACAAGCAAATACCAAAATGACATTTTAACAAATGATGAGAATTATCATGGCACACAACACATTAAAATGATTTTTTGGCATTTAGCTGTGCTAATATCTTATTCTTAAAAATTCGGTCTCTAAAAGCATTAAATTTGGTCAAAAATGACAAATTCTCTATTTAATGCCTATTTTGTCGGTCATTTTTGTTACCATAGCAACGGTTAAATTTAAATAAATGCCCAAATTTTACACTTCGGTCACTCTTCTAATAAACCAATCAAAAGAAATTTTTGAAAAACAATTTTCAGTTTTTGGCTTCAAAGGCGGCCAAATTAGCCCCGTAATGCACGTACCCCTTTGTTACAATTGCAACGGTAAAAGTCAAATTAATACCTGATAATTATGTTTAGGCTATTAATCTAATAAACTAATGAGAAGAAAATACTGAAAAACAAGTTTTATTTTTTAGCCTCCTAAAGGGGGCAAAATAGCCTCTTAACGCACATACCTCTTTGGAGTTTCTAAGCTTAAAAGGAGGCTGCACATTATTATTAAGCTCGTCAGAGTCTACACTTGTCTACATGCCACATTGTTCGAAATCACATGTCGCGGCTCATATGTTGAATTTTATTATTGAAATTGGAGTTTTCTAACTAGATTTGCAATTCTTTTTGTGCCTCACTACATGTTGACTTGCAGCTTAGTACCAAAAGGACCACAATAGAAAGGAGAGGATTCACTTTCACTTTTTGTGTCATCCTTGGTAGTGATTGGCAAGCCATTAATCATTGCATTGTTATGTCCATGTATGTGCTATATCGATATGGTTTAATATGAATTTTACATTGATCGTTTCTGTTCCATGCTGTCCATCTGTGATACTGAAATAACTCAATAAATCAATATATATAACTACGTCTGTTACAAACAGCATGAAACCAGATATATTTTCATGCACACCAGATCGGGATTTCTATCTCACATACCCGTACCAGTCCGTGGGAAAGATAAAAAACCCCGAACAGTCACACCTCGGTCTCACGTCGATCCTTGACGTCATTGTAAGGTTAAAATGATGTCATGATGTCGCACCTCAGCGTTTCGAGGATTTTCTAGTGCCTTTTTCATGTTTTTTCCAATATGAAACGAGGTATTTAGTGGTTAGTTTTGATTCTTTACGTCCAATCAACAATCTTTCAATTAAACAGGGACGGGTCTTCCTGGGTTTAACCAGTACTAAGCTAGGATAAATGTGTCTTGCTCAAGGACCACAACGCATTGACGCCGTTGAGGCTCGAACCCGCGACCCCTCGGTCTCAAGTCAAGCACTCTACCACTGAGCCACTGCGCTCCATAGGTTATTTAGTGGTGAGCATGAAAAGGAATCCATTATTCGTGTGAGGATGGGATAGAAAACTCCGTCCATCGCCGCGTTCACCGTTTGTCATCACTCGGCAAGCCTCGTGATGCCAATCGATGATCCACGGCACGGATTTTTCTATCATGATGAATTATTATATGCTCTATTACAAGCAGTGTTGTTTAGGAAAGCAGGCTGATAATGGCAAATGCAGTTGTCCTTACAACATTTGACGCCATATTAGTAAGTCGAACTATCAAAGTAGGTCGCACAAAAATCAGAAAATAGCACATAAATTTTTTCTGCAACCAATTTCAGCTTTGTACAAACAAAACTATATTTACTTTAAAGTTGATATAAATTACTAACTTGTCCGAAATAAAATAGAACCAGGTCGGATAAGTCTGGCATGGTATTTCCACACCCATGTTAACGTTTTTTTCGATTTATTTGTGAATCTAGACGTCTAACATTTTCCTGTCAGTTTTAATTGTCCGGGTTATGTGTCATGTAATCAGTACACGAGGGATTTCAATTTAATTAATTTACATTCTGCATTATCCGGATACTGATAACATGACATTTTGCTGTCATTGTATGCACACATGCTTTATGATTTGGGCCTCGTCGTGACAAAACCTGTCTTCGGGGTTTCCGACAAAGCGAGTTTCAAATCAGTCTCCTCAGCTACAGGGACTAGCTAGAAAGTTGAAATTTCACCTGTAGAAAGTCTAGATATGATACTTTACAAAAAACGAATAACAAAGGCGCTGACCAGACTGCGCGGATGCGCAGGCTGGTCTGCGCCTGTGTTGTTCGCAAACCCCCGAAGACAGGTTTTCTCACGTCGCGGCCCATTTAAGCTTTGTTTTTGTAGTTTTGTTGGTTTACGTGCTTTATATTCGATGCACTTTTAATTCAATTAAATAAACTGACTATCTTTTTATGTTACATGTAAGAGTGGGAAATCAAAAAAATGATGTTCTTATTTCTTAACCAAAACATGTGTTGTGGGTACTCAAAGAACCGTTTCAATGATATGGTTCATTAGAGCACCTTTAGCATATGCTAAAACTTATGGATAAGGAAATATTTACAATTTTACGCTAAATGTGTGTTAATCTAAACTCTAGTAGAATACATGTAACATAGCTGCGTTTCATCCTCAACTGGAACGTCGATATTAATTGCAAACAGTTTTTGGCATATAAGAATAAACCAAGGTGTAACAACTTTATCCATAAAATTGTTAAGTTTGTGGTCTTACATGAAAACCTAATATCTATGTGTCTTGATCCACATCTGAATTAAGGGTGAGGTCGGCGCCGTAAAACCGGTTTAAGCCCTCCAGTAAAATATTTTACTGACCGTTCCAAGGCGATACTTATTTTGTGGATCTTTTATGTTATCTATTTCTTGTGTTTGCTATGCTTTTGTGCTCGTCTGTTTATATGTGCCTTGTGGTCACCTGCTTGGAAAGGACTGACCTCTTGGCTCTCGTTTGTGGTGTCTAACTGAGAGTTTTTCACTTTCCCATTGGTATCCTGGGTCAGGTGTAGTCTTAATTGTATCGATTCCTGATCTTTGCACCTTACTTACTTTAACCCCATTATTCTGCTGTTCTTCATACTATAACCCAAATTGATACAATACGCATGAATTTCTATATTTAATATTTTAAGGGGTCACAGGTCGACATTTCGAAATTTTATTATATTTCTGTCCTTGAAAATTGTGTTGATCTTAACAAACAGTGCATACCCTAATGAAATGCTGTATTATTCATCTGGGACCTCACTGTTTACCAAATAACCTGTTTACCAGTATCCAGAATGAAAAAAAGATGGTCAAATGTTTCGTTTGCATAGCCAAATCCGAGTGATGCTACTCTGGCATCATTGAGCATTTCAATATATCCAAAATGGCGTCCAAGGTGGAAGCCAATTATATGTGAAAATATTGTGTGATATAGAAAATATGTCTCAAACCCATTTTTTTCTTAAATTGTATGCTATGAAGTTGGAAGCTAATTGTATACACTTAGCTTGTAACCAAATAAAAAATAGGAAAAGAATGCGGACAAGATGGCCGCCAAGATGGCAATTTATAACAAAAAATATAAGAAAATCTTCCCTGAGACTGGTAGCTTCAAGAATTTGCACGCAAAATTAATTTTACTGATTTTTGAACTGCAAACATTATCCTTGTAACATCTCAGTGATGCTATTAATACATGATTCAGAATATAATATATTCAAGATGGCGTCCAGGATGGTACCCGACAAGTTTTACAACCCTTTGGGAGCGGAATCCTAACTGTAGGCATGTCTGATGGATTTGTAACAGACCAGATACCTTGCTTGATAGAGCAGCACTTTACAAACATGCGTAGATGAATTCATGAACCCAGCATGCATGTCTAATAATAATTGCATTATACAAGATGGCATATCTGAGAGTGGCACCAGATTATCAGACATGTCTGATATAATGGCACCTCTGTACAGGTAGCATCAGGCTTATTACCATCCTTCTTCGATCTGCACTCAACTAGTAAAATGTTGATTGCAGTGGCAGTTGACCAGAAGGCATGGCGTATAGTGAGGTACCATGCCAACAGGCATGGTCTACAGTGAGGAACCACACAAACAGGCATGGTTGATAATGATGACCCACACCAGAAGGCATGGCCTAAAGTGAGGCAACACACCAATAGGCATGGTTGATAATGAGGCACAACGCCAGAAGGCACGACCTATAGTGAGGCATCACGCCAGCAGGCATGGCTGATAGTGAGGCACCACACCAGAAGGCTATGCCTGTAGTGAGGCATCACACCAGCAGGCATGGCTGATCGTGAGACACCATACCAACAGGTATGGCTGATAGAGAAGTACACCACCAGCTAACATGCAGGATTGAGTGGCAAAGACTCAGTAAGCATCCATCTTGTAGCAGCACTCGACCAGTAGGCATATTTGAACAACAGCAGTGTTTGTGGCAGTAAATAAACTTGGCCAGCAGGCATATATATTGCAGCTGCAACAGCGTAGCAATTCTCTGGAATAGCACTCGACCAGGCAATAGTCTTGCCCAATAAAGTGTCACACTGTTAGTTGGCATGTATGATGGACGGGCATCAGTCTAGTAAGTATTCTCTTTATTTTTCAATAGACCTGGATGTATGCCTTATTGCATGGTACCAAGGTATATCTGTTGAAGTTTTACCAAACAGCAGTCATGTATTGCCACCAGGTCATCACATCAGACATCCTTACCGTCACATCCTTACTGTTGCACTTGAGCAGCAGGCATGTCTGTTAAAGTTGCATCCGGCCAGTGTGCATGTCTGTTCTACTTGCACTAGACCTTCAGCCCAGTCATCATTGCCACAGGGTCAGCAGACATATTTAACATTACGCATGTTTGATTATGTGGCACAGGACCAACACACATGTCTGAAACCAAGCGGGTTTTTTTCTGTAACAGCTTCACGAGACTAGCAGGCCTATTGCAGCGCTCAGGTCTCTTTAAACTCTGCTATTAAACAGCAGGCATGTTGGTTACAATTGCACTCTACCAGCATGCATCTCACCAGCAAATATGTTTGAATCAGTTGCAAATTATTTGCAAGTACATCTGTAGTTGCGGGGCTGAATCAGTAGGTAAATATCTGTAACACTTTCCTCAGACCTGCAGTTATGTCCCTATGCTCGTATCCAACCACAACGATTTTAGTTATATCGTCCGTTCAGTATACCCTGGCATTCATCTCTTCATCTTTTGGACAGAATGTTTTCCCAAAGTAGGAACTATGATATTATGGTAATATCATATCTAGCCAAAGGTGGTCTGGAAAGTAGTGTATGGATTGATAAATACAATTACCGACACAGAGACAAAAAACAACATTACAAAAAGTGCGAGTCTGTTATTTTTTTCCATGCAGTGTATCATAGCAAAAACATGTGAATCCACACTCTGTTATTGCTTCCATCTAAGGCGTCATCTTGAATATTTCAAAACTCAAAAAACAACAACAATATTCCAGTCAAATTCTCCAAATACAATCATTGTTGAAAACTATAGGAAACTAGTTATTAACTGCGATCAGTTTGAATTTTGCATTAAAATGGCGGCTATCTTGGACACCATCTTAAATATTTGAACCTTCTGAACCAAACCAATTTTTCACTTGAATCGTTTGAATCATTAGGCCTCTAAACAGCCATAAAAAGTCCAAATTAAATGGTTTTTTTATCGAGTTTATTTGTCAGATAGGTCTTTAGAGCATTACTGGCGGCCATCTTGGACGCCATATTTAATATTTTAACTCTGGGAATCAAACCAATTTTCCATTTTAAACGTTTGCATCATAAAATAACCTCTTACATCCATAAAAATTAAAATTAAAATGATTTTTATTGAGTATGTTGGTCAATTAGGTCTTTGGAGCCTAACCGACGGCCATTTTGGACGCAATCTTTAATATCTCAACCTTCTGAATAAAAACAATTTTCCATTTTAATTGTTTGTATCATTTAGCCTCTAAACATCCATAAAAATCAAATTAAAATGCTCTTTATCGAGTATGCTGGTCATATACGTCTTAGGAGCATAACTGACGGCCATCTTGGACGCCATCTTTAATATTTCAAAACGCTCAATGATGCCAGAGTGACATCAGTTGGATTTATCAAGTACAATGCATGAACAACAAGAATCAACAATGAAAAAAACCCTTTAAAATCAAGTTCCAGGTCATTCTGGTTTTCTACCGCACTACAATAATGATATCTTCATATACATATATATAGCAATTGTTGTATATAAACAAGATAAAACAATAACCACACTGACGTCATCATCTTAAAGCGGAACTAAGACACACTAGCTGAGTTGTTTATGAAACAATAAATCAACCAATCTCAAACGATATGGGTACGTATAGCATATCTGTTAATTCTTTAGCTTCCGGCAAGACACTTTTTACACTATCTCTGTCTTGATTGTACAGGTTTCTAATTTATTTGGAAATTTACACGGTTTAATGATGTTAAGAGTTTCTTTAAAGTGTTTCAGTGACGTAGCTCTATATATATTGTATCTAGTATTTTGGCTATTCCCTCGTCCAGATATTTACTTTGTAAATGTGCAGGCTTGTATGTGCTTTCGATGCTCGCCTATGTGATAAGTGTCGTTTTGATAGCGTTAGGCAACATTGAAATTACCAGAAAGAAGACAATATACTATATCGAACACAGCACAGATAACAATCAAATTAATTGACACGAGGTGTCAACAGATTCATTGCACTTCAACAACAAGGAGCGGCGGCAGTTCACGTCTTGCTTTTACAACTGAGCCGTGGCATGAGATTTCCAACAATGTGGCATTTTGACATGTGTAGACTCGGACGAGCCTCTGCAGCCTCCTTTTAAGCTTTGAAACTCCAAATGGCGTTTAGTCAGTAGCTTAACAATCATAGAATACTCAAGTGACTAGCAAAGGCTCTGATCAGACTGCGTGTATGCGCAGGCTGATCTGAGGCTTTGTTGGTCGCACATACTACATTGTTAGAAATCTCATGCACTGGCTTAACTACTCTGTCACACGAGATGATAAGATGTTTTCATTTTTCATAAGTACAAACTACCTTGTTACTTCTTTTTAAACTACCCTGTCACGAGATGATGCGATAGTTTGCATTCCGTGCTTTCATACTTTATAAGTACACGTGTGTTAATATCAACTATTATTTCCACCCGTTTCTATCTTTAAACAAGCCAAATAGGAGCACAGTGATTTAGTGGTGGAGTGTTTGACTTTGGATCATGGGGTCGTTGGTTTGAGTCTCACCTGAGTCATTGTGTTGTGTTATTGAGCTAGATACTTTATTACTGCACACCGGATAAGGACATCCGAGATTTTATTCCATAGATCACTCTACGCAGCAAAATACAGCTTTTAAGCAACCCGCAGCATGTATATATGTATATATGCTTATCAGGCTTTTAAGAGTTACTTCCTGGTTTGATATCGTTTGCAATATTGTAACATGCTGGTGAACTTTAGAAAAAAAAACAGGATGAACATGAACATGAACGCCAATTATTCGACTACAATATATAGAAGTATTTTCGCCCAAATGTAAATATTTCTGGTAGAAACATATACAATTTACAATATTTGCTTGTGAACTTTTTAAGTTCAAGATTAAAAATTGTAAATGATACCAGAAATACATATATTTGTATCAAAATACTTCTATAATTGTATTCAGATGATTGTTGATCATGTTCATGCACGAAATACTTGAACATAATTGGGGTGAAGACAAACTTAGAACTATTGAAGAACAGAGAATCACTGCCTTAGAATCAACACTTGAGAAGTTTGAAGTGAACAAAACTCTGTTACACACATAATAAATAGAGAATACTAGGTGAGTGTCTTTCCAGGCAAGGCTTTGAGATCGCTTGTTGACATCGCGAGGCTTGCCGAGCGATTCAACATGCGTTCTCAAAGTTGAGCCTGGTAAACTTGATATCAAATGACGCAAACCTGGTATTCTATTCATCAGTCACTCTTCAAACTAGCGATTTTGACGTAACAATTGATTTTCGTGTCGATTCAACGTCATCGACGACGTTATTCAAAAAGTGCAAAGTCTTTATGACCTGATAAAGGCATATGCCGTGAAATAAACAACGTTTGCCAGGCCACGTGCAACAATGAAGTTAATATGATAGGTAACTGATAAATATCTTAATTAAAAATTGAATACGTGATTCTTGAATAGTGTTGTTTTAAAAAAGCGCTGAGCTTTGATTTAACTTGTAAACAAAGAATAAACCCCGTATAAACCCCGTATAAACCAACCAACAGTATTCCTTAGTATCAAAGCAAAAGCGAAACAACAGTGATAAATCCAGCTCGTAAAAGTACCATGACATATAATTAAGAGGTTTTTGTATTGCTGTTTGTATTCAATCGGAAGATAAAGTACTTGATATAATTATGTAAATTAATTTAGATTTGTTAAAGTTTAACATGCTTCTGAAATAGCTATTTAGTAAATGAGTAAGGTGCTCTTATTCTGCAGGAGGTGAAACGTTTGTTTGTTGTGTGTTAATTACTTTTCACTGCTGTTGCAATAACTACCCTGCCTAACACATGATGTAGAGTCTTCTGTAACCAATGGAGTTTTCCATAAAATTTGATAAAGTGGTCCATTTTAATTGAGGGGTCACAGGTTATAATTTCCAAACAATAGTGTATGTCTTTCTCTGAAGATCGATTTTATCTTAACTTAGAAAAACAGTGCACATTCTTATGAAATGTAACATCCTGTTGCATTTCACCCGGATATTCACTGTTTGCAAAAGTGTACGCTTCCAGTCTCGAAAGGCTGATGACTGCTGATGACGTATATATATATTTCCGCTTTTATATACAATAACACCTGTCTGAAGCGACCACTCAAAAAGAATACAAAAATAGAGTTTCAAGACCGACTAGGCCGCTTAATGCAGGTCAAAAGTATTGCAGAATGCTCAAGTGAGCATTCTGCAATACTTTTGACCTTCAGTAAGCTTCCATTTACCATTTAACACCTTTATTTTGTCTATTTTTGAGTGGCCACTTAATACAGGTTTTACTGCAAGGGATGCCCTGAAAACTGCAAAAGCTGCGTTCCTCGCCTCCTCGCTCATATTTCAGACAAAATGTCAAGATGCTGTAGGTGTTTCAACATAGCCGAATGAGTCAACTGGTAAACATTTGGTGCTTATCGCATAGGCGAGTATAACCATGGCTCATCCACACAGTCTCGACAGATCCTTCACTACTTACATATTGTTATAATGATGAACTCAGATGAAGGCTCTAAACCAAGTTAAGTTATCTAGCCACCACACTAGAACAGCCATTGAAGATGACACATACACAGAACAATACATCGTTGCAACACAAATGTCCCATACCAAATGTACCAATATACTAATTGTCTATAATATGGGCACATTGTTCATGTATGCCTTGGCAAATTCATACCAAAAAACGGCCAACACCCTTTGAATGAGAATCGCCACATCGACAAAATGACTACATGTATAATACACTACTTACAATCAATGAGGTTAGAGCACCTATTTTTTCAATTGATTTTATCATTCAAATGGAGCATTTTTTCATTTTCTGTTTTTACCGTTAGCATACGATTTAAAGTCTTTTTCTGAGTTGTCAGTCATTAATCAATGATTGACAGAGAAACAAATTAATCACTTCGGCACAGGCGCCCAGCAGAACGTGCAACATACCAATTGCTTCTTATTATTAAGAGCCGGATGTAAACAAGGCCAACACGACCTGTGCAATAGCCGAAGAAGGGGAAACAGAGCTTTTTATAATGGCAGTGCAGTTAGTGTCAGTAAAATCGTAGAGAGTGGTCAGAATAGCGATAAAATATGACGTGGAAATGCCAGATCATACATCACAAAATATCGTATGGCACCAAGAGAACGAGGTAAAACAATTTCATGGAATACAATTAGTAATACAATGTACTTGTATACACAAACCAGAGCTAAACTAAAAAAGTTGATACGACCAGGAAATTCCAGGCGCCGAGGTTATATAACTTTTTCATGCTCAACTTAGGTACTCCCTGGACCAGTAAACAAATCTTCTCTTTTGTCTGCAAATTTAAAGACTAAGCGTTAGTTGTGGCTAGATACCTAAACTTGCATCAGAGCCTTCATTTGAGTCCCGCTATGGAGCAACATAAAGTGAGAACAAAATTCCTAGTTGTTTTTGTGCATGATAATTTGAGTCGCATGGTGAAAATGCGACTTTTTTTCATTGCATATCGACAACAGATGCTCACATAAGCTTCTGTGCCCTCGCAGTCTGATCAGCACATTTGATATCCGCTTTCTACAAAGCACAGTAGCTCCATTTGTTAATCCCGATTTCGAGACGCTTGCTAGTCTGTGAAGCTACGTGGACACGTTTAAGTACGCATGCGCGGATTCAGAGGGAGAGACAGGGGATCCAGACCGTCCATGAAAAATTACTAAGCAATAGGGTCCCTTAGCAATACTTGCCCGGATTTCTCATGAAAAATCAGAAAGCTACCAAGCCAGCATTCTATGTTGGGCCATTATCGGCCCGCCAGCAAAACGCCGTTTACATGTAAGTGACGATGGCCAGCTTTTAGTTGTATTTAGATCCTCACTCCCCTCATCAACTAAAAAATAAAAACAAAAGAATAAGACTTTGACAAAACTTTCTGGATCATCGCATGGTACAAACTGATGACAAACCCCGAAGTATGATGAACTCTTTCTTTTTCATAACCAAATCATCCAGACAATCGAATCAATTGTGAATAAATAGTGCTCTCTGTCAGCAGTCTGATCTTGGACTATTTTGCTCGGTTCCTTTAGAAAATGATTTGTTGATAATTATGATAGATCAGTCCAGACCATATAGTTTAGAAATTCAGCACTCAATGAGTTATTCATTCGATGAAATTAGAAAGACTACTTTCTAATGCATTATGGTGATAGTATAATGAGGAGGAGGCGGATGAATTCAGGACACGAAATGTGATACTTGTAAACCGTAGTCAGAGAACGGACCTTTGGGCAGCTGGAATATTGAAGTCCAGTACTAGCCCAAGCAAAATTATGCGTAAACAGATTGTGTTTGACTGTTCAATTTATTTCGCAGCACCTGTCATGTTTGTTAATGAAAGACAGTTGTTGCTCTTGTAAAATGGTTTTGACACACAAATAGGGAAAGCACATGCTCTAAGATCTTTGAATATCCATTTTCTCTGACTGCCCTCACATGCTCCAAGATGATGGCGGGTTGATTTCATTATGTCCGTCTGGGCACTAATGTTTATGGCGGTTCGGGACATAAGCGTTAAAGGTTAGGTGCAATTTTATGTTCAATTTCGACATAAATATAAAAGATTACGTCGGATCGCGAGAGTTATAGGGTGAGATATTGAATCTTAAGAAATAAATATAAGTTGGAAGAGGTCGTGATATGTTTATCTATGCGCACTACAAACTGATATAACCCATCTTCAATCTGGATAGATGTGACCGCACTATGTCAATGATTCATCACAGATAGAGCGCCACCCCTCGCCCCATCCTGTAACAAAACAACATCAAACACCCCAGCCAGCATGCTACCTGGGGCCACTGTCGGCCCGCAAGCGACACGCCATCAAATGCCGATAGTGGCCCACTTTTATATGCGCACTGAGACAAAAAGAAAACATGACTAGGAAAAGCAACAATCACAAATCATATTCACAGACCAAACCATGGCACCAAAAGGAGGAGGGCCTAGAAACGCTAGAACTCTATTTCAAATTGGTAGTAAGATCATCGATAAGAGTACGTATTTAATATGTTTTAGCATATGAACGTCGCGTCTGGGAGTTGAACAATGCCATGCAATAATATCGATAAACCACTAGTGGTTTACAGATTTTCGGGAAAAAACAAAAATATAATGCTTATTTACGCCTAAAATGAAATTTCAAATAAATCTTAATGTCATATGATAAATAGAATCTAACATTCGTGCTCTTGTATTATTAAATTTATTAAACTTTTTGTGAAAAAGAGATAAAATGCCCTGCAAGCCTCGCATTTTATCTATTTCCCCAACTCGTTAAATGAATTCAATAAAACATGAGCACTTATATAAGATCCTCTATTTACTTCTCAACATAGCCAACATATGTTGTTAGTACTTGAAAGAAATGTTAAAATAGATGAACAAGAAAACAGTCACAAATTCACGCTAAAAGTTTTTTTTTTATCTCGACCTATGATTTATTGATTCCGGTGCGTTAAAAAGAAAAACGCGAAATTGTAAGATAAAATTATACAATTTCCAACTCGATGAAATTAAAGTCATATTCATAGTAAATATTTCAATCGCCGCCATTATGATATGTTTGATTTACTTAATTGCTCACTGTTACAATAATCGTTCATGTTATCGTTCACTGTTAAAACACTTTTACTCTGTTATAACACTCTTTCGCTGTTATAAAAGTAAGAGAGATGGTAAAGATCAGGAAACAATACAATCAAGTACCACACCTGGCCCAGGATACCACATGGGAAAGTAACAAAATACAATAAACATCACCAACAACAGCCAAGAGGCCAGTCCTTTCCCAGCAGGTGAACACCAGGCAGCAATGAACAGAGGCAAAAGCATGAGAAACACAAACACAAATTATCCACAAAAGAAGTGCCGCCTTTGAACGGTCAGTAAAACTATTTTACTGGAGGGCTTAAACTGGTTTCACGGTGCCAACCTCACCCTTAGTTCAGATGTGGATCAAGACATATAGATGTTTGGTTTGCATGAAAGACCCCTAGCCTGTAATGCATTATCTCCAAAAACATATAAACAAAGATATAAAAAGGAGATAAAGCAAAGATAAGGACTCAACATTACATAAAACTGAATGCCAGAGCAAAAGAAGTCCTACATGTACACCCCGGTGGGCCTGACAAGAGCCAAAGCATAAGGCTCCTACCATAACATCAATAGATAAGTCTTTAAGTCCGAACCATCATAGAGTGTGAAGTCAGACCCACCGGCGTGCAATTAAAGCGGACAGCATAGTTGCCAACCGTGATTGGGTTGACCATCAAGCATACAGTATGTTGCAATACATTAATGTTATAGCCAATTTTTTTAAAAAAGGAAATTATTCTTGAAACAGGCATGTTTACTACTTTACCCTATTGTAATTGCTAATCATATTGTGTAAATACCAAAGTAAGTAAGGTTGCAAAGATCAGGAATCGATACAATCAAGTACCACACCTGACCCAGGATACCAATGGGAAAGTGACAAACTCACAGAAGACACCACAAACGAGAGCCAAGAGGTCAGCCCTTTCCCAGCAGGTGACCACGAAGCACAAATAAACAGACGCGCACAAAACATAGCAAACACAAGACAGAACAAAAACATAAAAGATCCACAAAAGAAGTACCGCCTTGGAACGGTCAGTAAAATATTTTACTGGAGGGCTTAAACCGGTTTAACGGCGCCAACCTCACCCTTAATTCAGATGTGGATCAAGACACATAGATATTTGGTTTGCATGAAAGACCCCTAACTTATCAATGCATCATCTCCTAAAACATATAAATCAAGATATAACAAGGAGATAAAGCAAGGATAAGGACTCAACAGTAAATTAAACTGAATACCGGAGCAAAAGAAATCCAACAGGCAAACCCCGATGGGCCCGACAAACAGCCAAAGCATCAGGCCCCTACCATCTCATCAATAGATAAGTCTTTAAGTCGGAACCATCATAGAGTCTGAAGTCCGACCCACCGGCGTGCAATTAAAGAGGAAAGCAAAGTTGCCAACTGTGATTGGGTTGACTACCAAGCATGCAGTCTGTTGCAATACATTAATGTTATAGCCAATCTTTTTATAATGGGAAATTATTTTAATAAACTGCGCTGAAAAATTATTAGAGCCAACAATCTTCTTCAACTTATACACCAAGTCACCATAGAAATCAGGTTCCGAAAGTCCTTGGCGCAAGAGAGATTTAAGTCCAACTTGGAATTTAGAAATCAAATCAAAGTATCGCCTATAAAATTTTGAAAATGTTTTGCGAAGTTTATGATACCGATAGCCCTGTTTAAGAAGTTTCTGAGTTAACAATTTATTGCGAGTGTTGAAGTCAGTAACATAGCTAAATGCTCTAGCAAAACGAATGAGTTGAGAGATATAGACACCATAGGATGTAGAACGAGGAACATCACCATCTAAAAATGGGAAATTGACAATTTCAAAATCAAAGTCGTCACGTTTATCATAAATTTTGGTAGAAACAATACCATTAGAAATTGACAAATGCAAGTCTAAAAATGCGGCTTCGGTATCAGAGGCATTGGCTTTATTAAGTTGGAGCTCTGAAGGGTATATTTGACTAACCATATTTTCAAAATAAACATTATTAATATTTAAAATATCGTCCAAATATCTGGAAGTAGTGTTAAACGCATCAATAACATCAGCCTGCTTATCATCAGAAAGAGACATCATAAAGTCCCTTTCATAACAAAACAGGAATAAATCTGCAACCAGGGGAGCACAATTAGTGCCCATAGGAATCCCAACTACTTGTCTATAGAGCTTGGTGCCAAATCGAATAAAAATGTTGTCCAACAAAAAGGTCAGCGCATCACATACATTTTGACACGACCATGCATGATATTTTTTAGGTTTTTCTGAAGTAAAAAATGCATTTCTGTCACTACATGCAAGGTAAGGAGAGCCTTCTCTCTGGAAGGTTCTTTCAATAAGATCAATAAGTTTATCTTTAATTAAATTATGAGGTAAAGTAGTGTAAAGAGTAGAAAAATCATAAGTAGACAAACTGGTCGCATTGAAATCTCTAGCTTTAAGTTTATCTAAAATTTCACCTGAATTTTTAATCGACCAAAATAGGTTTTTACCGGATCTCTCATATACTTTTTCACAATATTTGATAACATGTTTTTTAACAGCTGTAAGGCACGAGGTTAACAATTTAGAAAGTTCTGTTGTCGTACAAGAACTAGAATTTGCAATAAATCTTGCTTTATAGGGTTTTTTATGGAGTTTAGGTAACCAGTACAACGTAGGAACTTTGTCTTGATTTTCTTTAGCTTTGACACCAAAATGTAGGGCTGTATGACAACCATGCCCATCAACAATCACCCTTTCACTTAAAGAAGGCTGCAGTTTATAGGCATTAGTGTCAACAAGCTCACGCTTAAGAGTATTAATATAATACAATCGTCATACAACTACAACATTGTTAGCAGCTTTATCTGCTGGAACCAAAACATAGTTCATATGAAAATCCTGGATACCTCGTTTAAGATGACGAAAAGAAGATTTAGGTTTAGGGGGCAAAAGATGTGTATTACGAGAGTAAAATGAAATACGAGTATCAATAATTTTAAAAATGTTAATCTTCCATTCCTTCAAAGCATCAGGTTCAACATTTTCTCGTTTACTATCGATTACTGAAGTCATTTAAAGAAGCAGCAATCTCTCTACGACATTTAGAGAAATCAATATTAGAGGGAAATCTATATTTAGGACCTTTAGAAATGATATTGCGAACTCTAGCGTCAGGAATGACATTTAGATTACCTGTAATAACATGCCCTGCAGAGGGATATAAATAATTTGAATTTTTACAATCTCAGGAGGCAGGAGTATTGGAATCTATATCTAAATCATTTACAATTTTATTAAAGTTAAATATCGTAGACCTTATTGGTTTGTTATATTTATAACAAATGATAGGAGTTTCAGAATTATTAAAGTAATTTGGAATAGATGAAATCACTGAATTATCCTTGAAGATACTATGTAAATCAATAAACTCAATACCTTTGTTAATGAATGGAATTTTGATAAAATGTCGTTTATGGTTGACCTCAGAATCGATATAAGGACTAAGGAAATGTTGAACATAACACCTTGTAAGGAGTGCTGCTTTATATAATTTATTTGCTCTATCATAAAGTTTATTAGCCTCTAACTCTAAATTGCGTAAAACTGAAATAGGCAAGGAACTTAAAAATGAAAATAAGCCATGTCGACCATGATTAGTTAAAGCCAAAGAAAGATCCTTTAGAGAAGTATTTAAGCGTTTTTCAGTACAAATTTTACAGATAGGCGCCAGTTATGAATGTTTTATATTTTGAGAGCCCTCCTCGCATGTTTTATGAATTTTATACAATCCTTTAATACAATCTCGACAATGATGGATGAGTTGTAAATTAAGGCACTATATCCAGAAGACAGACACAGATATGTTCTATTTTTCCTGGTTAGCTTTTTGCTGCGATTCAAGTTATACATAATTATTAATTATCAACATGCTGATTGCATTAATAGCATTCGTCTAAAAGCAGCAAATAACCAATATACCCATATGATGTTACAGTTATATATGTTGCTTACTTCTAATGTATTACAACTTAATGCAGTACTATCGGTAGACAATGGCTTTCAAAAGACATCCAATGTGGGGGGTGTACATTTTAAATTCCTAAAACCAGAATATATTAATATACTCTACCTATAATAGTGTATGTTAACTCTATGGCGATTACAGCGTTACCTTACAATAACAAAATACTTTGTTATCCTGGCATAATAGGAAATCCTATCAAATTGTTCCTTGTTCTTACGTGACAATATAATTTTTTAATTATATTCACCCGAATATAGTTGAAAACCTTTCCTATCCGCAATACGGAGGTTTTGAAAATATATATAACTTATTCTTCATATGTCCCTCATATGCAGCTAAAAGATAATATCTTCAAGCTAATATTAATGAATACTCCCTAAAGTATCTCTTAAATGGCACTGAACATGGTACATGTCATGGGAATCAAACATTTTGTTTTTAAAAGTACAGGACATCTTGGCAAAAGGTGGAATATTCAAACATCAATCATAATATACTAAGCCCTAAGGCATGACATGACAATGAAAGGAGTCAGACTCTTCGTCCTCCTGCTACAGATTTTGACTGGTGCTTAGATGTGATTTACTTACATGTTACTTCACAGTTTTGCAATATTACACTGGTGTCTGTAATCGCTTATGGTAACATTTTAAATGTTGGTCAGTCATTATCCATATTATTTCATCTTTTGATGTCCCATTACCATATCGTACATTATGAAGCGGATCAAGCATCTCTCTCTCTCTCTCCCTTTCTCTCTAGCCTGATCATTTTACACATTCGATTAGGTTCATTACAATATTTAATCTTATTTTGTTCATTTCTCATTCATCAAGCAATACTGTACACTTAATGTCTAAACGGAGATGGCAAAATATAAGCTCAATGACTACCTTCAATCTTAGAACTATTTTATGTATGTAAATATCATAATGTGTTAAATTTACTGTGAATAAGATGTTGTTTACACCCTAGCACAAACAAAATAAACAAACTAATCATGTTCCCCATTTCATGAAAACAATGGTCAAACTAGCATGAATACAGTGCCGTTCTTCAGTTCATATAATTATTTGTTATTCTTACATGGGAATTCGTTACGCGAAGCTGTTTGAAGCCGCAAAATCCATGTTCAAATCATGAGATTCACGTGCTGTTTGAACATAGCTTTTACTTGAAAAAGCCTAAACTGGGCCCTGATTTGTATGCGTGACGTTACAGGGGAAAGCGTTGTGGCAGTGACTGACCATTTCGCCGATTGATACGTTCGCGAAAACAGTGTGCGCGGATATATGACGTTGTGGCGACGTAATGACGTTCGAAAGTTTGACGCTGACGCCATTTTGTTTAGAGAAATCAAGCGTAAGAGAAGGGATATTTAATGTTAAAGCGACGTTTTCAGCGCGGTTTATGATGAAATCAGGTAAAATATGCAAGAATAACGATCACACATGTTTGTTTTATTGCATTAACACTTGCCGGGTCCCTCCCTAACGGCCTCGTGTTCCAACAGCTTCCTCGGGACCCGGCAAATGTTAATGCATGGAAAAACATATGTGATCCCTATATTGTTCCCCCGCTGAGTATATTGGATTGGATTGTGTTCAGTGTTGGTTTTGGGGATCTTAGTGTGCTCATGCTTGTCAATATCTAAAGACATGTACAGGTCCGTTTTGCCAGACTATTTAGAAGTCAAAAACGGCTGTCGCTGTGGCGAATGGACTTTGTAGAAATTTTACTCATCTTCAATAAATTGTTGACTGTGCTTCATTCTCAAGTCTTTCAGGAATATTGGGTTCTGGCAGAAACCCAAATACTACTTAAGCCGGTGAAAGGGGAATGAGAGTTGTTGCGTTATCAATTAATTCTCATGACCAGACTCAATGCAGCATAGTCTGCTTTTTCATATAATGCAGGTTTTCTCTTTTTCTGAAGGATCAGGTCTTTTGGTTTGTTTGTTGTTATTATTGTTGTTGTTGTTGTTGTTGCTGCGTGTGTGCTTTGCTGTTGTTGTTGTTTTTGAGGGGTGGGATGGGGTTAACTTTTAACCTTATTTAGTAGTAAACCCTTTTCATGTTGCTACCATAGTACGACTTCACTTGGAATACAGCATTAACTGGTTAATTCAATATATTTATTTGACATGTTTAACATTTTTTCTCATGAAGTACATTTAGATACAATTTGAGTTTTCCTTTCGGAACCAAGTCTTCAATCGTCAAATTATATGAGCTTATGGATAAAAGGTTTCTAGTACAGAAAGGCGCCAGTGATGAATGTTTTATATTTTGAGAGCCCTCCTCGCATGTTTTATGAATTTTATACAATCCTTTAATACAATCTCGACAATGATGGATGAGTTGTAAATTAAAGCACTATATCCAGAAGACAGACACAGATATGTTCTATTTTTCCTGGTTAGCTTTTTGCTGCGATTAATTATATTTTTATGGATAAATATTCTAGAAAAAGCTATTTAGCAGTGTATTGAATATTTGTCATTTAGAAAATGAAACCGATTGGTCCCCAGTCTTAGTGAATGAAATAGCATCTTGTTTATCGATGAACTGTTGAGTTGGGTTTCAAAATCCTTGGTCAGAATTAATCATTTCTTATTAAGTGCCAGGCATACTGACACTGACAAATTAAATGACAAACCTAATCAGACGGCAAAATTTCCGCCGGGAAAACATTTTCCTGTATTATCAATCTAAACACCTTTTTCACCCAAATAGTCTCCGGAATTTCAAATCAATATTTTATACTATCAAATTAAAAAAAAATGACGTTTTTGTTTGGATTTAGGCATATGAAAAAAAAGGTGAACTTACATGGGTACTCATGCATTATTGAGTTGATAAGAGGAGCTGTATTGCGAGGCTTTGCTAAGCATTTAATCGCTTTTTGAAACGAGGGACTGCCCAATTTGGACATTAAGGGGTCACAGGTAGAATTTCCTAAATATTGATGTTTTTCTGTTCCTGAAGTTTGTTTTAATCTTAGCAAACAGAGCCGACATTGATAAAATGCAGCATTATGCTACATTTTATCTGGGTCTTCACTGTTTGTCAAAGTACCTATTTAAGGGTTTTCATTATACAAAGGGTTTATGAGTGGTTTATCGATTTTAATATATTAGTCCGGCAGAATTTGGGTGAATTTTAGGAGGACCTGGAACTTGATTTTAAACTTTTTTTCTTTGTTGATTCTGGTAGTGCATACCTTGTCCTTGAAAAATCCGAGTGATGCCACTCTGGCATCATTGAGCATTTCGATATATCCAAGATGGCGTCCAAGATGGAGGCCAATTATAACTGTAAAAATTGTGTGATATGGAAAAAATGTCTCGAACTCATTTTCTTTCTTAAATTGTTAGCTATGAAGTTGGAATCAGATTGAAAACACTTAGATTGAAACCAAATAAAAAAATTAAATAAGAATGTGGACAAGATGGCCGCCAAGATGGCAATTTATTTAAAAAAATATGAGAAAATCTTCCCTGAGACTGGCAAACTCCAGGGATTTGCATACAAAATATTTATTTTATTGATTCTTGAATTACAAACATCATCGTTGTAACATCCAAGTGATGCTATTCATGCATCATTCAGAATTGGATATATTCAAGATTGCGTTCAGGATGGTAGCAGACAAGTTTTACAAACCCGAGGGAGCAGCACCCTACCTGTAGGCATGTCTGATAGGTTTGTAACAAACCAGATGCCTTACCTGATAAAGCAGCACTTTACAAACTCTCGTATATGAATAAATGAACCCACCACGCATGTCTGATAGAGTTGCACTGTTGAAGCAGGCATATCTGAGAGTGACACCGTGTCAGCAGACATGTCTGATATAATGGTACCGCTATACAGGTAGCACCAAACTCCACCCCTCTTCCATCTGAACTCGGCTAGTAAAATGTGGGTTTCAGTGGCAATTTACCAGTAGGCATGGCCTATAGTGAGGTACCATGCCAACAGGAATAGTTTATAGTGAGGAACCACACCAACATGCAGTGCTGATAATGAGGCACCACACGAGAAGCCAGACCTATAGTGAGGCACCACACCAGAATGCATGGCTGATAATGAGGCACCATACGAGAAGGCATCGCCTATAGTGGGCACCACACCAGAAGGCATGGCTGATAATGAGACATCTCACCAGAAGGCATGGCCTATAGTGAGGCAACACACCAGCAGACATGGCTGATAGTGAGGCACCACACCAGAAGGCACTGCCTATAATGAGGCACCACACTAGAAGGCATGTCCAATAGTGAGGTACCACACAAGAAGGCATGGCTAATAATGAGGCACCACACTAGAAGGCATGGCATATAGTGAAGTACCACGCCAACAGACATGGCTGATAATGAGGCACCACACCAGAAAGCAAGGCCTATAATGAGACACCCAACCAGCTGGCACAACTGATAGTGAGGCACCACACCACACGGTATGGCCTTATGCGAGGCATCACACCAGAAGGCATGGCCAATAATGAGGCACCACACTAGAAGGCATGGCTGATAGTGAGGCACCACACCAGAAGGCATGGCCAATAGTGAGGCACCACACCAGAAAGCAAGGCCTATAATGAGACTGCTGACATGGCTGATAGTGAGATGCCATACCAATACAATGTATAGCAGATAGAGAAGCAAAACACCAGCAGACATACAGGATTGAGTCACAAAAGATCGGCATGATGACTGAGCGGTAACGGACCAGCAAGCATACATCTTGCAGCAGCACCAGCCAGTGTGCATGTCTGTTCTACTTGCAGAAGCCCAGCAGCCCAGCCATCATTCCCACATGGTCAGCAGACATATTTACCATTAAGCATGTTTGATTATGTGGCAAAGGACCAGTACATATGTCTAAAACCAAGTAGTTTTGTTCTGTAACAGCTTCACGAGACTAGTAGGCCTGTTGCAGCACCCATGTCTTAAAAAAATTGCTCTTAAACAGCAGACATATGTGTTACAGTTGCACACAACCACCTGGCATGTCGGTTACAATTGCCCTCTAACAGCATGCAGAGTTGCATCTCACCAGCAGATATGTTTGAATCAGTTGAAACTGACTAGCAAGCATATCTGTAGTTGTCGGGGCTGAACCAGCAGGTATATCTGTTAAACAAGCCTAAGACCCGCCGTTATGTCCCTATGCTCGTACCCAACCAACGGACTGGTAAGCACAATAGCACTAGACCATCAGTCATGTATGTTACAGTTGCACCTGACCAGCAGTCATGTCTTCATAATTTGCTTACTATCTGCATGCATGTCTGTTACAGTTTCATCTTATCAGCATCCATGTATATTACATTTGCACCAGACCATCAACCATGTCTGTAACAATTGCATCTGACCATTTGCCATGCCTTTCACAGTTTCACCTAACTAGCAGTCATGTCTGTTAAATTTGCTCCTATAAGCATGCATGTCTCATACACTTGCACCGGGCCAGCATTCATATTTACTATAGCAATATCCAACCATCTGTGCTGTCTGTTGCACTTGTACCAGACTAGTATATGATAGAAGAAATGGTTGTTACAATTGCACCTGACCAGCAGGCCTGTATTTAAGTTACACCCAACTAGCAGTCAAGATGGTAACGAACATCTGCAGCATGCAAATCCCTCACTAAGGTTTTTATGTGTTAATACACTGCACTTCATAAGTAAATAGTATTTTCTCTCTTTTTTTGTAATTTTATCCATCGATCTATATACCACTTTCAAGCTGAACATTTTCCGCATATTGATTCAAAAAAAGTTTGTACTTTGAGCCAACATTCTGTCACAAAGTTTTTAGTGATAATAACCATTCAATATACCCTGGCATTTATCTCTTCATTGTTTTGACAGAATGTTTGCCCAAAGTAGGAACTTTTATGAGAATAATATTATCAGATCCAGCCAAAAGTGGTCTGGAAGGTGGTGCATGGATTGATGGATAAGATTACCAGAACAAAGACCAAAAAATTACCATTACGAAAAGTGATAGTCCGTTATTTTTTCCGTGCAGTCTATCATAGCACAACCCATGTGATTTCCCACCCTGTTATTGCTGCCATCTTCGACGTCATCTTGAATATTTAACAACGCTGAAAACAACCTAAACATTCCAGTCAAATTCCCCAGATACAACCGCTGCTGAAAACTATCAGAAAATAGTTATTAACTGCGATTTTGATTTCAGGTTGAATTTTGCTTTAAAATGGCGGCCATCTTGGACACCATCTTAACTATTTCAACCTTCTGAACTAAAGCAATGTTTCATTTTAATCTTTTGCATCATCAGGCTTCTAAACATGCATAAAACGTCAAATTTAAATTGCCTTTATTGAGTTTGTTGGTCAGATAGGTCTTAGCAGCCTAACTGGCGGCCATCTTGGACGCCATCTTTAATATTTCAACTCTCTGAATCAAACCAATGTTCCTTTTGAATCGTTTGTATCATTTAGCCTCTAAACATCCATAAAAATAAAAACTAAAATGGGGTTTTATCGAGTATGTTGGTCAAATAGGTCTTGGGAGCCTATTTGGCGGCCATCTTGGACGCCACCTTTAATATTTCAAAACTCTGATTCAAACCAATGTTCCATTTTAATTGTTTGTATCATTTAGCCTCTAAACATCCATAAAAATAAAAAATAAAATTGTTTTTCATCGAGTATGTTGGTCATATAGGTCTTAGGATCCTAACTGACGGCCATCTTGGATGCCATCTTTAATATTTCAAAACGCTCAATGATGCCAGAGTGGCATCAGTTGGATTCATCAAGTACAATGCCTACACAACAAGAATAAACAAAGAAAAATACTTTAAAATCAAGTTCCAGGTCATTCTGGTTTTCTACCGGACTATATACATGTAGCGGCGTTTTTAAATCAAATTGGCACTGCATTGGATTCGCAGTCACATGAATTTTACCTAAACGTGATCCTACATGACAGTAAATGTATAGACTGGAGCATGTTCATGTTTAAGTGCTAAAACAGAGGAGACGTCTCCTTTGCTTCATTGTCCCATGTTATATTGGTAGATGTAAAGAAATAGCCTGAGAATAAGTTAGAATTCATGTAAATCTTGAATATGGTCTGCATTTCTGAGAGCATACCGAAAATAGGGGAAATAAGATTCAAAAGATAGTTAGAGCATTATTTTTGTAAAATGTAGTAAGTGGATGCCTATTTGTCCACGTTTCATAAATAATCTATCAATACTGCACAATTTAGTCGCTTCTGGGTCTTTTCGTGTTTCTTCTACATGACTAGCGTCTAATAGCATTTTTGATTCTAAAGAGCAATTGTCCCAAACAGTATTGCTATATTCCAAAAGAGGAAGTATGACATTGTATGTAACGTACGATTTTCCCAAGAGTTTCTCGAAACGCTAAATTTGACAACAAGTCAAACCTTGACCAAGATTTTTCTGAGATAGATTTGACGTGTTCATCCCAACTACCAGTATTAGCCAAAGTAAGACCCTGATGATTATGGAAAGAAGGGTTCTTAATCTTTGTATCATCTATGAAGAGGGAAGGATGGAATATAGGATTTTGCTTGTGCGCGATTATCATGTACAGTGTTTTCAGAGAATTAAATGTGATTAACCAAGCAGCTGGACAGCCTGAGATAGTTTGCAGATTAGTCTTAAGAAATAGAGCTGATGGAATGGGACAGTCCAAAACGATATACGACATTGTATCATCGGCTACCAAGCAGATAAAACATCCAATGTGTTTGACTATAGCATTGATGTAAAGGAGAAATAAGGGTTGGCAAAGGAAAAACGCCTAGTGAGATACCAGCAAAAATATGGACCTAGTCTGATGACTGACCATTAATAAAAACACGTTGTCTATTCTCGGATAAATGCTTGGAAAAACACTCGCTGATACGATTTGAACATCCCATGCAGCGCAATTTGTTAAGTGGTCCCTTGTGCCAGACTATGTCGAATGCCTAATTTGTTTTGCAAAACACTGCTCTTTCGTCCTTGTCCTTGTCTACAGCTTCACAAATTGTATATCATGTAAAGAGGAATTGATTTTAGGTGGAGTCAACTTCCCTGAATCCAGACTGTAAGGGTTGTAACCATATATACTAGTCAAAAGTTCTAACCGCCCTCGTGTGTTTTACCGATTTTCTGAAAAACTATTAGCACTACATAAATTTCATTGGCATTACCAAATAGGCCAGCCTATCAGTAATTGATACCAGAAAACTGCTAAAAACCCTTAAATTGTATCAGGGAGGCTTTGGCGAATACACTTATCGTTAATTACAAAATTCACAGGAATCTGCATTGGTAGGTGGGATAATTTTTGACACTTTAGTCAATAGCAACGAGTCTTGTGCAGATGTTTTGTTCATTTCAGCACTTTAATGTTCAACATGTGTTTGACTTTTAAAATGAAAACGTTTTGCGTGTGAAAGGGGGTCATGACTCACAAATTGTGCCAAAATGCGAATTTTGAAAATGGGGGTACCCCCATTCAAGACAGCATCCGGCACGTACTGTTGAACATTTTGTCAAAAGCTTCACTGTCAAGGGTGCATGGCACGTTTGTCTATTTCGAGCTGCATAAAAAAGTAGCCATGGCACTATTAGTTTTGGAGAAAATAAAGAAAATGCAGAAGGCCTGTTAGAGCTTTTGGCTAGTATAATTGTAGAGGTGTTTATGTACGCAACGTTCCATCGTTTTACCAACACTACGCAAAAGTGATATAGGTTAGTAACTGCTAGGTAGTGTATCGTCTTTTTTGTTAATTGGGGTAAGGTTGGCGTTATTCAATGAGCAAGCGAAATATCCTTGTTCAAGGGAGCAGTTGGATATAATCGAGAATGAGATTGCCTTCTTTAAAAAAACGAGGACTAATGAAGTCTGGACCTCATGCTTTTATTTTGTAAAGATGTTGAAATGCATCGCTGACATCTTGGGGTGTAATAGTTATGAATTCTAATGAATGATCTGTGAGTGGGATTAGAGGTAATTGTTGTTACATGAACAACAGTTTGTTTTAAATAATATGTATTAAACTGTTGGCTTTCTGCATGAATGCTGTTATGGTGAAGAGTTGGTATGCTAGTGGAAGTCCGTCCTAAATTTAAGATTCCAAGACGTTTTCAAATTGCAGTCGCCTGAAGATAAACACTTAATAAGATTGTCGTGATATGTTTTATTTTTATTTTCTGAACTCACTGATTACTTTGTTTCGTTGGGTTTCGTATATTAGTTCCAGTAGTGAATGTTGTTTGTTTTCTTGTGCTTCTTTAATGCTAGTTTCCGTTTCCTTTTGCGATTTTATGTACCATGTTATCCATAGAGGATCAGATGGTCTAACAGTGAATATTTTGTTTAGTTTTGAGTTTTTGGCTGCTGCTATGATTGCATATGATTGAATGTTTTTTTTCATAATCAGCCAGTTTGAAATTCCATATTCGGATATGTATACTCTTAAAAGATTAAGTATTACGATTGTGAGACAATGCTATCAGATCTGTATAGGAATCAAGAAATCAGCAGCATCACCCCACAAAATATTTGTAATCTTGCAAACGAAAATAATGTCAATTGTTAAAGAGGATGGCTCTGTGTAGTTGGTGGGTTCCGTTATCAGCTGAGTTAGATTAAAATTCATGAGTGAGTTCAGATATCTTATTTTAGTGGTATTAGAATGTCGAAATTAAAATCCCAAGTGATAATAATGTAAATTATACTGGTATAGCAGGCCCTGTTTATGCCTTCTTTTATAGGGTTGAAATAGTACACGTTGCTTTTAGGTGGCCAATAAAATTCCCACACTAAAATCTGTTTTTGTCTTTACATGCCGTGCAATATCTTAAATCACTGGCACTTGTCCTCCTTCACAAAAATATTGGCATATATAGATAAAATTGTAATTTACATTGGAAATCATCCAAATTTTCACTTGCCCTACAATCTGAGGCACTCGTAAATACGAGAGACGAGCGCTATTTTCGAGCCCTGCTTTATATTTACTTCAAGCCACAGACCTTCAACTTCATGAACCTCTATATCTATGTGCCGTTTGCAAGAGAGTGTATCCCTTAGATATGAGATGACTCATCCATCATATCGTTCGCGTCTGTCTGTCCTAAATGGAGGAAGGAAGTTTTCAATATGTATAGTTTCATCGTTAATGGTGGGCTTAAGCCAACTTTCTGTTTAGCATGTTATTATGGCATTACCTGGCCATATCAACTGTTAAACCCTATAATATGCTCATCTGATCCATGCGGGAATCCAGAAAATTCCATTAGCGGGGGTCATTAATACATTTTAAGTCATCAACGTATTTTATAGAGGGCCGTATGGACCTGCCTCGACAAGCGATTGGATACAAGGCGTCCGTTTTCCTCTCGAGTTTGGTCCGTACCAGTACCTCTAAGGACTATAAAGCAACTTGCGATTTTCCAGGGGTCCTATAATGCTGCATTTCATCAGGGTCTATACTGTTTGTAAAGGTTAAAAAGATCTTAAGAAAAAATATACAAGCGACCCTATATATATACAATGGACTATCCCAAGTTTACTATATCACAACCATAAGCACCGGGCCGCGTAGCGCAGTCGGTAACGTGTCTGACTGCAAATCCAGGGGTCGCGAGTTCGATCCCGGCACGGTCCCATACTTTCTGGGAGATTGATCATGAAATAATTTCTACGGTCATTCTCCTCCTCTTCCGCTGATTCATTCAAGAAGGGTTGTTCTCAGTTACAAACGAAAGTATGTGGACGGAGTACTGGTTAACCGCTTGTTCAAGCTTGCCCAGGAAAAAGTGTGGTTAGGTGAACAGACCGTCCCGCCATGACCATAATTGTTGACTTGGGACGTAAAGCAACAAAACAAAACAACCAAAAGCAATAATCCATTAGTATGTAAAGGGATGACAGTTTGGCAGCCAAACTGCACAAAAGGCGCAAAGCCAGACACAAAGGCTGTTGACCAATTTGCAAAAACCCCAATTGATTCCGTTCAACTTCCGATTCTATTTCATCTTATAATAAGAAACCCTACTTGTGCGTTTTCTTGCCTTTTCTGTCTTGTCACGATATCACGTAAATAGTAGACTCTATCTAATGGATTGTCTTGTTTCAAATAAGGCATTTGTTTTAATTTTCATTAAATTATCAGTCTGATTGATTATAGATTTCTAGTTGATTGTTTTACTTCGCTCATAATATGGAATTTCAGGAAAATAAATTATTAAAATAGAATACTAGAGGTGTCAGACTCAACAAAATGTCCTTTAGCAAAAGGGGACACATGTGCACATTGACAGATACTGATTAAAGTAAATCTTGTATGTAAATAGAAATAACTCTGTTTATAGATAAGTAAGTGTCTAAAACAAGAGGGAAATAATGGCATTGTAGCCCAAATTGGTAATTGTTTCATTTTAGTTCACGATTTAGCCGCCATATTGAAAAGCATGCTTCAGAACTAATCTATATGTGAGCCGTGGCGTGGGATTTCCAACAATGTGATATGTGCGACCAGCAAAGCCTCAAATCAGCTTGCGCGTACGCGCAGTCTGATCAGAGCCTTTGCTAGCCGCTTCAATATTGTATGACTGTTTAGCTACTTACTGAACATCATTTGGAGTTTCTAAGCTTAAAAGGAGGCTGCACAGCTTCGCCTGTGTTCACTTGTACAAATGTCACATTGTTGGAAATCACATGTCACGGCTCAATTTTGAACTTAATCTGAAACACTGATGCGGACAGGCGGCGGCGGAGTCAGCAGTAATCATGGTAAGCATACATCGGATAAGACCATAATTTCAGGGGCGTACATTGTAGCTTGCCTAAAATTCAATGTACGCAATTGTGGGGACGTGTTTAATGCATATATGAAAAAACAGGAGCATTCGCATAACGCGGTGTCTCATTAGGGTCTGTGCTATTTGCCATGTAAAGCACATTCTTGGATGCGGTGGGCATTATTACATATTTTACTCAGTCAGTGGGTACTGAACCCTTCTAAGGGGGTCTTAGAGCAGATACTGTCATCTTTTACCTGTCCAACCCCTACCAAATATTGGAATTAGACACATTAGAATTGTTTTTCCAATCACAGTTTTAGTATGCGTTCATTAAGAAACCTTCAGAACTGGGATATAATAATCCCATATATTTGGTCCAAAAGTGTACGCAAATGCGTTTCTGCGTATATGGCAGCTACGCCAATGCATATCTTAATTCAGGTGAGATATTTGGAAAAAGCGGCGCGTTAATGAACAGAGCTCTTATGATAAAGCCTCTTATATTTTCCCTAGTTGGCCACGATAACAAACCCCAAATTTTTAACCCTTAAAGCGCCAATCACGACTGCAGCAGCCGGAAAATTTTGCGACATCTTTCCTAACTTCCGACAAAAATAAGGTATGATATTACATGAGAATCGTTTGCCAGCAGACGGTTCTCATGAAATATCATAGTAAGAAAGAGGGCTTGGATCAGGAATCGTTACAATCAAGCACCACACCTGACCCAGGATACCAATGGAAAAGTGACAACGTCACAATTAGACATCACAAACGAGAGCCAAGGGCAGACGTGCGTGAAAGCATAACAAAAAAGACAGAAATAACTTAAATTATCCACAAAAAAGCACCGCCTAGGAACGGTCAGTAAAAATATTTTACTGGAGTGCTTTACCTGGTTTAACGGTGCACCAACCTCACCCTAAGTTCAGATGTGGACCAAGACACATGTATGTTTGGTTTGCATGAAGGACCCCTAAATTATCAATGCATCATCTCCTAGAACATATAAATCAAGATATAAAAAGGAGATACGTAAAGCAAAAATAAGGACTCAACACTAAATGCCTTATTTTGTTATTTTTGAAAAAGCGGCAAAATTTGCAATTTTCGTCTGCTGCAAATTATAGGAGCGCTTTAAGGGTTAGATTATCCTCATGTGTATAAAACCCAAGAGTCACGGTAGTTAAATATGTACATGAAATACGTTTCAAGCCCTGCAGCTTTTCAACTCCGTGAAAAAATGTTTTACGATGACATCTCTCATTTTTACGTTTTATTAGTGGGTACTTTTTTAATAACAAAATTGTTACTTTTCAACATTTTTATAAACGCATTGCTACTTTTCAGAAGAAATTACAACAGCAGAAAAATGAAGGATAGAAATGAATTTCTATTCCTAAGTGGGCATGTGGAGGTCATTTTGGCGATCATCTCTTGTCGACAAAACCCATTTTCGAACTGGGTAAATATTTAAGGACATATGCGACTAAATATTTCCACATCGAAATATTTTCAATACTTTGCATACAGTTTATTTTATGTATAAACCGTCATTTTATGAAATAAAAAGGATATGTCACCGTGCTCATTTTTTCATAATCGCATTGTTCATTTTTACAATCACATAGACTTGTATAGAGCCTACTTTTGTCACCTGACATATTATTGAATATAACCCTATATCTGACATGTAAAATTTTATATAATAAGAACATGAATATACTTAACAAATAATACCTAAATTGGAAGGTTGTTAAAGACAAGAGTGGAGTACCACCACAAGGACACATAAAGTCCCGTAGTTAAATATTTACCCAACTAGGGCATTGTTGTTAGTAGGACTGTTTCTTCGACGTACGTCACATAAACGACAAGCGTTGTTTTTCTTTTGACGATATGTTTGTTAAGTTACACATAACTTTGTAACTGCCCTAACCTAGCCTATTCTAACCCTAAGGACACTAGTCACATATCACGCATGTCGTGCACAAGGACGTACAGACTGAGGGACGGGGCCAAAATGACCAGAAAATGTCACACTAATAGAGTATAGTGGAGCTATGACAGTGGGATGGTCACTATACAAGAACGGACAAGTCACAATACACGTCATAGCAGTTAGCTCTGTCAGCCTCAACCAGATGTTTGGCAATACGCATGAGTAGTAATGGGTGCCACTCTGGACCAAAAATTTTTAAGCCTGAAAAGAACTTAGATTTTTTCAGGCTTAAAAATTTTGGGTCCAGAGATGGCTACCCTGGTAGGCTTGAGTGACTAGCTGTGAATAACTTAGTTTATTTTGGGGGATTATTCTGGTTGGGTCTATGATTGTGATAGTTTTCTGGGCTATTGAGAATAACTTAGTTTATTTTTGGGATATTCTGGCTGGATCTATGATTGTGATAGTTTCCTGGGCTATTGGGAAATACCTTAGTTTATGTTGGGGGATTATTCTGGTTGGGTCTATGATTATAATTATGATAAGCTCCTGATCATAATCACTGGTTGGTTTGTGATTATGATAGTTTCCTGGGCTATTGAGAAATAACTTAGTTTATTTTTGACTGCTTTGTAATAGTTTCCTGGGCTATTGGGAATAACTTAGTCTATTTGAGAGTTACTCTGGCTGATCAATGATTGTGATAGTTTCCTGGGCTGTTTGGGAAATAACTAAGTTTATTGAGAGGTATTAAAAGGTTCTGCTGTGGTGATATATAAAATAACTAAGTTAATTTCAGCTTTGAAAATAACTTGGTCATTTTAAGGGGGATGAAGGCTCTTCTGTGGTGATATATAAAATAACTTAGTCAAATTCAGCTTTGAAAATAACTTAGTCAATTTATCTAGAGTAGGTGTGTACTTAGATATGATTAGGCTGCTTGAAGGTATTTAAGAAATATACTATTTCAGATTCTTGAATGAAGCTGTATTTGATAGCTAGTATCTATCTTATGATTAAGTAAGAGCTTCTTTTGATATCTTAGATAATCATCATTGGCATGTAATAGTATTGGGTTTAATGATCAGATGTTGATGAATGTGTCCATATCGCTTGAGATGTGGATGCAATGTGGACCTTCACACGTAAAATGTGGATGCAATGTGGATCCACCACATCTCCACAATTTGAATGTGGATGTAATGTGGAGCAATGTGGATGTATTGTGGAGCAATGTGGATTTCCACATTTCAAATGTGAATAAATGCATATATATTGTGGGTCAGCATAATGGAGATTTACGTTCATTCTTGGATAAATACGAATTATATGTGGACCACCACACTTAAAATGTGGATCCACCACATCTCCAAATCTTGACAATGTGGATCCCCCACATCTCCACATCTCCACAATGTGGAGTTTCCACACCTACACATTTGACAATTTGACTTGTACCCTCTCTCCAATCAATCCCTTGTAGGCTTTGAGCTGTGAATAACTTTTCGCCATTCTGGCTGGTGTATGAATGTGATAATTTCCAGCTTTGAAAATAACTTAGTCAAATTCAGCTTTGAAAATAACTTAGTCATTTTAGTGGAATAAAGGTCCTACTGTGATGATATATAAAATAACTAAGTAAAATTCATGAGTCCAAATTATGTTGTATTTCTGTTGGTAGTTGATATGCCATAAAAAGAAAAGTGTTAGCTCTCTTGCTACTTCCATGATGTGATACCTGCATATAAAATAACTCTAATGTATGTGATAAGATAGCAATAGTTCTCAGCTTTTATAGGGTGAAAAAAAAATTGAAAAACGGTTGAGGCAAACTCAAGTTATTGCGAAAATATGATTTTTACTTTTTAGAAATCCGGTTCTTGTTTTTTTCATGCCAATAAATTATCTCCGTTGAATAAAAAATTTCACGGTAAAAAATATGCGAAATTTGTAATAGCTCGGGTATTTTTTATCAGATTGACTTTAAATTTTTACCATAAGATAGCTCTTATATTCAAGTTATCGATTTTACATACTAAAAGGCATGAAAACTATTATGGGATAGTGTAACATTGAGACACCCTTTCAAACTCATTTTGTTATAGAATTACTTTATAAATGAATCGCAAATATTTGCTTATTAAGTCAGTAGAGATATATATTGAACAAAAATAACTGACCACTGGTACTATATACGTCCGCCGAGGCCCGTAGAGAAGCTTTGTGCTTCAGAAACTGTTGAATATGCATTTAAAAAGGTAGAGCAGCTTCGGCTGTTTAAGGGCGCCAGCCTTCGGGTTGGAGTGGCTCCGCCTCAAATTCTCTGGTCCATAGAGACATGCAGGAATTTGACTTGTATTTGAGACAGTTTCAATCGCCAGGGATTCCGAGGTTAGGATAGTACTGGGGGAGTAATGGTGCTGTTTATACAGTGCCTGATACTTCTTGCTAATTTTTCAAAAAATCTAGTCTCGCCTACACTTTAGGCCTAACAAAAATTGTAGTCTCGCCTGACACTTTGTGAAAAGATTCATATAGTTTTGCTTGTCAAATTTTTCTATGAACTAGTGATTTCTCCTGCAACATTGTGAAAATTTCAGTAGTTTGGTTAATGGAAACTATTTGATCGGATGAAAAAATTCTAGTAGTTCTGCATATCAAAATAATTTGAGAACTAGTAATCTTGACTGAGGATTTTTTCTTAACTTATGGAATATATTCGATCGGATGAAAAAATCAAATAGTGATTACGCTTGATGAAACTATTTTGTGAAATTTCAACTGTTGATTTCAGAAAATCTGGGTTTTTCCAGTATAAAAAAAGCTGATTTATTTTGCTATTGGTATAAATAGGGTTGGTCTGATTGACAATCCTTATTGTTCTTTGAACACTAAACGAAGAAGAATGGATATCTCAGCAAGACAGAAAAATACAAGCTGCAATGATAATATGAAAACACCTGCATCTAAAAGATCAACTAAATATCATATGAGCTATGCACAAATTCGATATCTGATGAAAAGGCTGAGTACAGCGTTGGATAGTAAACTCAAGCAAGGAAGACCACCAAAGTACTGTAGAATGTGCCATAGAGAACTTCGTAAGCTGATAGGAAACCAACTAGAAAGAATGCCATTAGAGAAGAAATATATGAAGGGAAGAAATATAATGGAGCAAAGATGTGATAAAAGAAAGAATTTTTCTTCTGCAAAAGAGAACAGCAAAACAAGAAAATGCAGTCCTCTCTCAAGTGTTGCAGCAAAAGAGATACATACAAATAATAAAGAGTAGAAAATGTCATAGTTTTGTGAGAAATACTGACAAAACTGTGGGTTTTTATGTCACTACAAGTATAAAAGGATACAATCAGAGAGAAGCTATTCATTTACCAAAACGATTTCAATGGGTCAACATCAGTGTCCAAAGTGTGAACGACAGTTTGCAAGATCAGACAGTTTGAGACGACATCTGACAAGTGGTATCTGCAGTGAAGATATGGAGTCAGAAACAATGTCAGAAAATGAAGACTCTACTATGTCTGAAGAATCAGATGCAGGGACTTCTAGAAGTCATCAAAAGGAAGATATCTTTGGGAAATATACAGACAAAGATTATGGTATTCATGACGAAAGTGATACAGACTATACTGATGAAGATGATGAAGACCAACATTATTCTAGAAAAAAGAGCAAGTTTGATCCTTGGAAAACTTTTGTTGGTGGAGCTCATAGATACCTACAAGACACTTTCAATGAAGGTGTACAACATACAGTAGAGAAACATCCAGACATGGACACAGATGAAGCAGAGGAGGTCACTTTTAACAAACTAGAACCTAGATACAGAGCAGAGGTCATTGATCGCTACAAGCGCTTCCTAAAAGTATCTAAGGCCATTAAGAAAGACCCCTTGCACAAGAAGATAACAGAAACAGCAAAGAGACTACGAGATGATGATGAGTTTGATGAGGATGAAGCATTGAGATATGCTATTAAAAAACGAAGATACCTTTTGGATGGAAAACTTGAAGAATATGACCCATCATCCTATTCCTTAGATGAAGGTTATGAATCAGGCTCACTACAGCAGAGTTCAGGGTCAAAATATGCACCAAGTCAGCTGCAACAGAACAACTTTGGACCAAGATATACTCAAAGTCAACTAGGCTCTGGATCAATGTTTAAAACATTCTAATTGAATTCTACTTTGTATGATGGCATATATTCTTTAATTTTTTATATTGTAAACAATGAACAGAGGGACGGCCCTAATCCCCTGTCAGTGTAATCAGTTATAGTTAGCGGGGCAATAAAGTTATAGAAATGTTCACCAGTCTTTGTTGTTCTTTCATTAAAAAATAAGTAGTAGTAAGCTTGAGACGGCTAGCTATACACTAGTTAACGTTATAGAGTGATGCCTCTAGGAGTTGAGGTCTTGATTGACCAAGAGACTCTAAAAACGCATAGAACTTAGAAGCCTTGTCTATTACACATACCATATATCACCACATACTATATCTCTAAAATGACTAAGTTATTTTCAAAGCTGGAAATTATCACAATCATACACCAGCCAGAATGGCCCAAAAAGTTATTCACAGCTCAATGCTCAAGCCTACCAGGGATTGATTGGAGAGAGGGTACAAGTCAAATTGTCAAATGTGTAGGTGTGGAAACTCCACATTGTGGAGATGTGGAGATGTGGTGGATCCACATTGTCAAGATGTGGTGATGTGGTGGATCCACATTTTAAGTGTGGCGGCCCACATATAATTCGTATTTACCCAAGAAAGAACGTAAATCTTTATTATTCTGACCCAAAATATATATGCATTTATTCACATTTGAAATGTGGAAATCCACATTGCTCCACAATACATCCACATTGCTCCACATTACATCCACATTCAAAATGTGGAGATGTGGTGGATCCACATTGCATCCACATTTTACATGTGAAGGTCCACATTGCATCCACATTTTACGTGTGAAGGTCCACATTGCATCCACATCTCAAGCGACATGGACACATTCATCAAGATCTGATCATTAAGCCCCAATACTATTACATGCCAATGATGATTATCTAAGATATCAACCGAAGGTCTAACTTAATCATAAGATAGATACTAGCTATCAAATATGACTTCATGCAAGAATCTGAAAAAGTGTAATTCTTAAATACTTTCAAGCAGCCTAATCATATCTAAGTACACACTTACTCTAGATAAATTGACTAACTTATTTTCAAAGCTGTAATTAACTAAGTTATTTTATATATCACCACAGCAGAATCTTTAATACCTCTCAAATAAAACTAAGTTATTTTCAAAGCTGAAATTAACTAAGTTATTTTATATATCTTTAATACCTCTCAAATAAAATTAAGTTATTTCCCCAACAGCCCAGGAAACTATCACAATCATTGATCAGCCAGAGTAACTCTCAAATAGACTAAGTTATTCCCAATAGCCCAGGAAACTATTACAAAGCAGTCAAAAATAAACTAAGTTATTCCCAATAGCCCAGGAAACTATTACAAAGCAGTTGAAAATAAACTAAGTTATTTCTCAATAGCCCAGGAAACTATCATAATCACATGCCAACCAGTGGATATGACCAGAAAACTATTACAAAGCAGTCAAAAATAAACTAAGTTATTCTCAATTGCCCAAGAAACTATCACAATCATAGACCCAACCAGAATAATCCCAAAAATAAACTAAGTTATTTCCCAACAGCCCAGGAAACTATCATAATCAGAAGCCAACCAGTGGATATGACCAGAAAACTATCACAATCATAGACCAACCAGAATAGATCTCAAAAATAAACTACGTTATTCCCTGATAGCCCAGGAAACTATCACAATTATACACCCAGCCAGAATAATCCTCAAAAATAAACTAAGTTATTTTCCAATAGCCCATGAAACTATCACAATTATAGGCCCAGCCAGAATAATCCCCCAAAATACACAAAGTTATTCTCAATAGCCCAAGAAACTATCAAAATCACAGGCCCAGACAGAATTCCCCTAAAATAAACTAAGTTATTCACAGCTCAAAGCCTATAAGGGATTGATTGGAGAGAGGGTACAAGTCAAATTGTCAAATGTGTAGGTGTGGAAACTCCACATTGTGGAGATGTGGAGATGTGGTGGATCCACATTGTCAAGATGTGGAGATGTGGTGGATCCACATTTTAAGTGTGGTGGGTCACATCTAATTCGTATTTATCCAAGAATGAACGTAAATCTCCATTATGCTGACCCACAATATATATGCATTTATTCACATTTGAAATGTGGAAATCCACATTGCTCTACAATACATCCACATTGCTCCACATTACATCCACAATCAAATTGTGGAGATGTGGTGGATCCACATTGCATCCACATTTTACGTGTGAAGGTCCACATTGCATCCACATCTCAAGCGATATGGACACATTCATCAACATCTGATCATTAAACCCAATACTATTACATGCCAATGATGATTATCTAAGATATCAAAAGAAGCTCTTACTTAATCATAAGATAGATACTAGCTATCAAATACAGCTTCGTTCAAGAATCTGAAATAGTATATTTCTTAAATACCTTCAAGCAGCCTAATCATATCTAAGTACACACCTACTCTAGATAAATTGACTAAGTTATTTTCAAAGCTGAATTTGACTAAGTTATTTTATATATCACCACAGAAGAGCCTTCATCCCCCTTAAAATGACCAAGTTATTTTCAAAGCTAAAATTAACTAAGTTATTTTATATATCACCACAGCAGAACCTTTTAATACCTCTCAATAAACTTAGTTATTTCCCAAACAGCCCAGGAAACTATCACAATCATTGATCAGCCAGAGTAACTCTCAAATAGACTAAGTTATTCCCCATAGCCCAGGAAACTATTACAAAGCAGTCAAAAATAAACTAAGTTATTTCTCAATAGCCCAGGAAACTATCATAATCACAAACCAACCAGTGGATATGATCAGGAGCTTATCATAATCATAATCATAAACCCAACCAGAATAATCCCCCAAAATAAACTAAGTTATTTCCCAATAGCCCAGGAAACTATCACAATCATAGATCCAGCCAGAATATCCCAAAAATAAACTAAGTTATTCTCAATAGCCCAGAAAACTATCACAATCATAGACCCAACCAGAATAATCCCCCCCCAAATAAACTAAGTTATTCACAGCTAGTCACTCAAGCCTACCAGGGTAGCCATCTCTGGACCCAAAATTTTTAAGCCTGAAAAATTCTAAGTTCTTTTCAGGCTTAAAAGTTTTGGGTCCAGAGTGGCACCCATTACTACTCGCATGATAAATATCCTTTGAAACACAAATAGCAAACGTCTTAGACGATTGACTCTCGAGCCTTTGGGTTATCGCCTCAAACTATCTAATTACTTACTTACTGACTTAATTGACTTACTTACTTACTTTCTTACTTGTTTGCTTAAAGCCAAGATCTGAACTATGTTCAACAACACATTGCGTTTCCAAAGTGATTACAAGTCTGCAAATGGTAGAGGACCTGGGGTAGGTACTGCTTTTGCTTTTTTACTATTATTATTTTTTCCTGAATCAGAATCCAGAACCCTTTACCTCATAGAAACGAATTGTAAACTGAGCAGACCAAGATCAGGGACTACTCTGTTTGCTTATTGAAATGATATATCGGATCCTACACTAGTGGACCTGACAATTAATTCCTTTGTTCTATGTACAAAATGTGAAAGTGTATTAATATGCTTATTCTCAGTGGATGGAGCTTAGCATGAATATTCATAAAGGAAATGGTTAAGGTGCTCATGGGAAAGGGAATCGGACAAGTTTATTATTGGGAGAAATCTGTAAAGCTGAACTATTTAAAGTATTTACGAGGAATTTACACTAAGTATTTGTTGTAATGTACTGGCTTTTATTGGTTTAGAGAGAGAGAGAGAGAGAGAGAGAGAGAGAGAGATAGAGAGAGAGATGTTTTTTTTTACTTATTGTACTTATGTTCTTGCTTATATACACAGAATGACTGCATCGTGTATATATACATGTATTCTGATGTAACTCCCTCTTGAAGAAATTCATCTATGCAATGGTTTTCTTGAAAATTTGCATTTATAGATAGAACATTGGAAGCAATTTGATAAAAGCATAGACATGATTGAAAACACTGTTGGATTTGGACCAAACTCTATTAAATCCTGACCATTTTGTAAATAGAGCTGGAAATATAGTAACAGTACATCGACTTTTAGCGGGAACGTATCCGTGTTAAAAGTGTAATTGATGTTTTGTCCAATTATATCTCCATCTATCTCTCTAGCTAACCATCACCCATCACTATAATAAGTCTACCGCTGGTCGAGAGATAATTTTCACAGAGTAAAGAACATTGTTCAGATAACAGTAATTAGAGTTTAACACTTTACATTAATTTAATATAAGTAATACTTCTAACATAGGTGGTTGGTTTCCAATATAACGTTACCACCTTTCAAAATAGCTCATGACTGTTTGAGTTGAAAATGAACATTTTTGAAACGGTTTTTGAATATGTGCTGGCAAAAAAGTGCCATTTCATGTAGTGGACCATATTTAATGCGTCTGACCGACAAACTGTCGTGTGAACAACCTAAAAGGATATTTTAGTGTACGCTGTGAAATCATTTATGATTTTTTTTTCAAAAGACTAAATTTGAGACGGGTAAATTGCCAACTTTAATTCAGACGAAATAAATGGATACATTGCATCATAATTTATTTTACATTAAATGGCTTCTCAACTTTGAAAACGTATCACTATAGACCATCGGCCTCAGTAAAATGACACTATTCTGATCGAGGTATACGAAATTAGACGAAAATAGGGAATAATTAATTTGAAGGAGTGCCAATGCTAACGTAGATAGACACCGTAGTGTTTGTTAAACACTTACAGAAGCATTACTATATTATTATATAATCTACGAATAAACATCTCCTGTTTGGCCCAGATGCCTATTCACTCGAGTCAATATAATACATGTCGCATGGGCTGTGGGTTTTTCCCCATTCAATATTAGTTACTACATAGACCTTATAGAAACATTCCATAACAAGTGTGCTTTCAGCATGAAATTGCATGATTTGCTTTAAAAAAAAACAATTCAATGAGTGACATCAGCACGAAATTTACAAGATTTGGTGTTTCATTATAATAATATTATTATTATACATGTAATTCAGATTTTGCTGCTAAATGTAGTAATCAGCAGAATCCTTAAATGCACTAATGAATTCTTCCTTCTGGATTGATGCAATAAACTTAGAATGGTCCATTGTAAAATTCAAGGGGTCACAGGATACAATTTCTAATAAAAATTGTAGTTTTTACTCTGACAATAATTTTTGTCTTAGCAAACAGTGTAGACCCTGATGTAACGCCACATTATGCGGCATTTAATCTGGATCTTCTCTGTCTGCAGTTATAATTACAAATACATTATGTTTTAACTGAATGAAGTCAGTTAGTAAAAAAAAACAAATTCAAGACTGTCTAAGACAAAGCCCATAGCCAAGATTTTGCTGTTGTTGCTGTTGCTTTTTTGTTTAGAGAAATTATATAGACCTCGATTCCACCTCGTTCAATATTGGTACCCTCATGTCGACATCATATCATGTCCAATGCCTTAATAGACATTTTTACCCACAAAGCGAACTGCTGATAGCGGATAACTGACTGCGGATTAAATTTTAGGGAACATCTCAACATTCATTTTGATACCAAAACTACAAAACACCGACCATCGGACTTCGATTCAGGCTTTATTCAATGACGTACTGTTTATACACACTGGGTTTGCGTCAATCAAGCTCATTTTTTTTAACAAAACTGTTTTCACTGCCCCCTGAGGACCTTTGGGGGCGTATAGTAATCGCACTGCCCATCCCGCCGTCCGTCCATCAGTCCGTCTGTCCTGCTTCCTGACCAGTGCATATTTCCTATATTCTTTGAGTTAGGAATTTCACATTTGGTGTATTGATGCACATTGAAATAGCAAAGTGTCTCGTAATATTTTCAGGTCACTGTGACCTTGACCTTGATCTAGTTTTCAGAATAATCGTGTAGGGAGCATATCTCCTATATTATTTAAGGAAGGAATCCCAAATTTGGTATTTGGAGGAATCCCGAATTAGGTATTTGGATGCATATTGAGATGATAAAGCGTCGCGCACCATCCTTGGGTTCCTGTGACATTGACCTTGACCTCTGACCTAGTTTCTAGAAACTGCTTTGAGTCTGGTCCATATCTCATCTCCTATATTCTTTGAGATAGGGATTTCAAATTTGGTGTGTAAATGCATCCTGGGATTGCGTAGTGTCACGTACCATTTTCGAGTCACTGTGACCTTGACCTCTGACCTAGTTTTAAGAATTATTGTGTCTGGAGCACATCTCTTGTATTCTTTGAGGTAGAAATTTTAAATTTGGTGTGTAAATGCATCTCTGGTGGCAATTTGGTGTGTGAATGCATCTTGGAATGACGGATTGTCCCGTTCCATTTTTGGTCACTGTGACCTGAACCTCTGACGTAGTTTCTAGAATTGGCATCAAATCTAGTGCAAAACTTCTATATTCTTTGAGGAAGGAATTTCAAATTAGGTGTGTTGATGCATCTTTGGATGACAGAGTGTCGCGTACCACTTTTTGGGTCACTATGACCTTGGCCTCTGACCTAGTTTTTGAACAATTGTGTCCAGAGCATTTCACCTATATTATTTGAGCTAGGGATCCCAAATATGGTGTGCATTTGCATCTTGGGATGGCAGAGTGCCATGTGGTAAATGTGTTTTAGTTTCGTATTTCTTTCTTTATTACAAGTAAATCACCATCAAGGTAAGCTGGGCTGGCCAGGACCTTGCTTGTACGCCAGAAACAGTGGAAGGTAGTCTATTTATTGAAACTGTATTACCACTGCATTGGAGGTCAGCAATGCAATACATTGTGACAGTCAGTATGCCTGGTAGAAAACCAAATCACGGTTTAACTATTGTTTCCACTTTAATTGCAACACGATGGAGCAGACCTCAGTCTCAGATACTTTCGTTTCTATGCTGGCTCCTTATGCTTGTTTTCAGCTGGGCCCACCGTGGCTCAACTTGAGAGATACTCTTTAGCTCTAACTCTCTGTGAGCCATTTTCTTTGTTTCACCAAATCATTGATAGTTTGTTTCTCTGTGATAATGTTTTGCATAAGTAAGAAATTCTCTATTCGAGCTTAATACGTTTGTGTTTTAAAAGAAACCCAGCAGAATCCAGAGCACAGATTTGGCGCAATAACGCATCTAGGCCACCAGTAGCTTCCGCTGCTGTCCATTCTTTGGCGGTGGTTCTGTTGTTGTTGATTGCTCCTAACTTTATAACCAGATGGTAAAGTTTGATCAAATTTTGCATACGTATACATGACAACATTGTCCAAACACTGGCATTCGTAACAGTTTTGTTTGACAGACAAGGTTTTGCCGAGGATCAGTCAGGTGGGTAATGGCCAGTTAGTATAAATGCTCATAAATCTTAAACCACATGGTATATTTCGATCAAATTTTGCATACTTATTATTTATTTATTTATTTTAACATTTTTAGACGCTGGTATGCATAACGGTGACGACGCTTTGTCAAGCATCATTTTGGCCGGTCGAGGTATTTTAGTGAAAATGCTCATAACTTTGAACGGCATGTTATACATGTATTTTGATAAAAAAATTCTTACTTATCCTTGATACTGGTATAATATGATTATTTTGTATCTTTAAAAATAGCTGAGAATCTGATGTTGTGTTAAGTGGTGTTCTTATTTTAACTCTGGTAGTCATTTTTCAGCTGATTAGAACCGATTGAGAAATTTTACAAGATGACCTTATAATAAACCTTCGTGTGATTTGCTTTTGAATTGGAACCAGTGGCTCGAGAGAATATGCCATTTAGAGACATTTCTTATCTACAGCTCTGGCAGCCAGCTTGTTGGCGGAGCAAAGTTATTCACTTAAAGGCAATTTTGTTAGAGAGCATTATGAGGAACATTTCTGCGAAATTATTTTGCACTTGTACCAGTGCTGAGTTTCGCCTTTCATTTCAACCTGTAGAAATATTCGCCCTACAAGTCTCTTTAGCTGAAATTTACTCATTTATCATGATTTTAAACTCAAATATGATATTTTTGACCCCTATACTAGAATATCTTAAAACAATTTCACTCCCAAATTCAGAGCTATCCCTTTCTCAACCAGTCACAGCAAGATAGAAAACTAATTCGAATCTCAGGCGAATGTATGTGAACCGCAACTGAAATATATCCCCAATAATGCTCTCGCTTTCTTCATTTTCGGCGCTGTCAGAGTAGTAAAAACTTATTTAAGATAGTGCGGGACCCATGTCAAAAGGTAACCTTACTTTTACTTAAAAGTAAGAGTGTAAGAGTTATCGTTCCTGAATCTTGTTTTTAAAAGAGAATACTTATTTTCTAAGACGGTAGATATTATTCTCCCTTGACAACTCTTTGATGCTTGAAACGTAATTATGTAAGTAGTTTGCTTTCACAAAAAGAAGGAATGCAAGTATTAGCTTTTAAAAACATCACCCAGAGTATGAAGTCATTCAGTATTTTGATGGTTAAAAGTTGTGGACCGTATAAATATACATACTATATACATGTCTCGGTTGCTATTTCTGCATGCTGCCACTAACCTAAGACCCACCCCACCCCAAAAAGGGGGGAGGTTGTAGACGTGCACATGCCTTGTATGTGACATTCTCATGTTTTAGGTCCCATGGAGGTACATGGTCACTAATGTTTTATGGAGAAATGACGTAACTATTTAAACTACCTTATCACACCGGAAAGGCAGCAATAAAAACAGTTTAAACAATCGATGAATGCTGATAACAAATTGCTAGAAACAGTGTTTGTGATTGCCATTTGTTGCCTATCGGATTACAAACAACAATCCAAAATTCTGTTACTTACAATATTAAACTACGTTCGTCGATAGCATTAACGTTTTCGATTACCGCCTATCTAGTGTGTTTTTGATATACTGAAGACGTAGCCAAAACAATCTGATATAAGGGCTAGGAGTTATTTAATGTTTCTGTTGAAAAATTTATTTTGTTTCGTTGCATGTTTCATGATGATAAAATGGACATTTCTGCATACATTTTAATAAAATTAATTGGAACTGCATGTGCCTGAAAGGAAGATATATGACAATATAACATTCTTTTCTGTATATTAACGGTTGGCAAGCATGGTACAGATGCGCGGATCCAGGAATTTTCATCAGGGGCGGGGGGGGGGGGGGGGGGAGGGTCCAGGTCAGTCTGACAAAAAAGCTCTGACAATGACTTTTTTAATCCTCAGCTTATTTCACAGAAGTCAAATGGTCAATTTCAAAGAAATCTATCGTTTTTCAAGGCTCCAGAAGGGGTCCAATTTTTTTCCAGGGGACCAACTTTTTCCAGGAGGTGTTCAATTGCTTATTCCCTATAGAAACCCATTTAATTTGTGATTTTCCAGAGGGGGTCAGGACCCCCCCCCCTCTGGATCCGCACTTGGTGCAGCCATCACAGCTTCATGGTTAAGGCTACTATACATTATCTCATTTGGGCTTGGCAAACGTTAATAGACAGAAGAATGTATCATCCTTTTATTGTTATATACCTTATAATAAGTGTTTACTATAGAAACTTGAGGTGTTTCAATCGCTGACAATTGTACATTTTATTTTTGGTTGATCGTTGACCAATCACTGACCGCGGGCTTTATTCCCGATAAAACATGACTGCAGAGGGCTTAATTGCCATTTCAACCTGCTCACGGATATCCTCTGCGAGTTAAGATACCGTCGCTTATGCTTTATTGAGAAATGACCAAAATATTCAATTATCATAAGATACGCTACTTTATTACATCGGATAGGTGACAATCGAGAAGGCTCTGAACAATTGATGAACATGGATCGCAAATTGCTAGAATTTTCCATTTGTCGCCAGTCAGGCAAACAAACTGCAATCCAAAAAGTCTGTTTCTGACGGTATTTTATCTACGTTCGTCGATAGCATCAACGTTTTCGATTGCCACCTATCCGGTATTTGTATTGATACAATGAATACGTAACCAAAACAATCTGAAACAAGAGCTAGGAGTTATCTACATTTTTCAGTCATGTTTCTGTTGAAAAAAAAGTTTGTTTCCACACCGGATAGTGAGCAATCGAAAACACTGTTAACCATTGACGAACGCGGATCAAAACTCGCTAGAAACAGTATTTTGATTGCAAAGTGTCGCCTGTTCGATGAGTGATGGTAATAAAAAAAAACTATGATTCTAACTATTTTTGGTCTATAATCGTCGATAGTATTGATGTTTTCGATTGCGCCTATAAGGTGTGGTTTTGTTGTATGCTTCACGATGTTACAGTGGACATTTTTTTTGGAAATGCTTTTGCTTGAAAGGAAAGTATTCTAGAACTTTTTGGATACTGTAAAGGCGGCACCTCATGACTGCCTTATTAGTCTACTTTAGACATAGGTAAAATCTGAAAAAGAGGCGTTATAACTACATTCGAAAGTGTTTGTTTATTGTTTAACATTAGTATAGAGGCAAACAGTGTGGACCCAGATCAGACTGCTCTAGGTTTTGTTTGTTTGTTTGTTTTGTTGCTTTACGTCCCAAGTCAACAGCTATGGTCATTGCGGGACGGTCAGTTCACCTAACCACACTTTTTCCTGGGCAGGCTTGAACAAGCGGTTAACCGTTATTCGTGCACCTACTTTCGCTTGTAACTGACAACAACCCTTTTTGAATGAATCAGCGGAAGGGAGGAGAATGATCGTAGAAATCAATTCATGATCAATCTCCACGAAAGTATGGGACCGGACGAGCAGTCTACTCTAGATCTACACTGTTTGTTTAAGAGGCTTCATAATATTTCAATAGACGATAAAAAAACATACGATTGTGTTAAGGGTTAATAAATGTGGGTTCAGTGCATTAACGGACAGGACTTTAACGTTTAAACGCTTAACCAATGGATAGAACTTGTTTTTCATTCTTGAGCAGTTGAAATAACCGAACCACGCCCAGATATGAAAATTAAAGTTGCCACCTTTACAGTACCCAAAAAGGTATATAATATATTACAATGACAATATAACATTCCTTTCTGTATATTAACGTTTGTCAAGCCCTTGTGCGACAATGTGTTGCATGCCTCACCGCTGTGTGGTTCTGGTTGCAACACATCACATTCAGGCTTGCCAAACATTAATACAAGGAAAAGAATGTTTTATCCTCTTATTGCATATTTGTAAGTTTATTCTTTAAATGACATTTAGATCTATGCATCAGGAATAAAGCTATAATTTTTAGCTTTTATCTACATAAATCCTACGTGTAAGAAAGCATCAAAGTCTCAAGACATGCTATAGCCATGCTTTAATGAGAATCATAATGTAATGTGCTGGGTAACATATGCTAGGTCAAAATCTTTTTTGTCATTTTCTACGCCCATTTGTCAGTGCTTAATCAATAATAGCTATGTCTCCGCCCAGTGATATACAATAGGGCGTAGACAAACAAAAAAATTGGGTGAAAGGGGAGACAACACTTATTATAGTCTTTATTTTTTTCAGGATTTTTCAGAAAAGTCACCAAAACAAAAAAAAACGAGCACGGTGACACATATATTTTATTCAATCATTAGATTCTTCATGAAAATATCTTTGTAAAAATATGTTTTTTGTTGTTCCAGTTACATTCTCTGATATGTTTATTTTGAATATCAATGTTTTTTTTTTGGCATTTATTCGTTTGACTTAATTAGGATTTTGCTTAATAAATTGTGTAAATACATGTTATTTCACTATTTTTTGTTTTTATTTATATCTCTGGTGTGAGTAGTATTTGTTCTAAAAAAACTGTATTGCGTTTCTTGTTAATTTGTTAACAAAATCTGTGTTTGTTTATTTCAAAAGCCTGCGATTTTGCAGTTTTTGACATCAAATAACTTTTTAAAAAGAACGGTGAGGTATTGTTTTTTTGTCTTAGATTATAAGTAAAAGTCTATATTATAATATATTAAAAGATAAAACACTTTTGGACATATGCCGGTGAGTCCGGTACTACCTTAACCTTAAAATGTTGTTTCTAAGATATACGTTCACCACGGTTCGTGCTCATTAAGCTCAGTTTACTGTTGCTCTAATTGTGGGAGTTTTGTGTTTAGTGCTAGTTTTTCTATGCAGTACTGGTATCAATTCTAGTTTTGCAATCATTCCGCTAGGGAAGAGAGAGATGGTTGCTATCTACTTGCAGTCATGAGATTGTAAGTGTTCCGTGTCTCTTCCTCACGGTGTGGTTGGTTGGTCTGCAGTATGTGATTGTGGTATTTTCTGGACTCTTATGTTTAAGAATTGCGCTCAGCATCGCCGCCTGCCCGATGTAATACCTCTCATATCTTGAACAGAATAGCCTTTAGATTAAAAAAAGATGGACCAAATATCGCTTTTAAATCTTGAACTGCGCTTACAAATATATTCTATGCTAAAAATAGTTGACGCCACAATTATGTGAATGCTATTTCATGAGCACCACAGATCATCTGTATATATGACTGTGAATGTTTTACATGCCATGGAACAGTCTGATAACTTCAAAAAGACCGTAACTGAAGTTTAAAAGCACCTTAATCCACATTGTCTACAGTGTTGAAAACGGGATACTTCTAATTCAGTTAACGTATTTTCATGCTGGGTAATTTTGCATGCTTTTTTGAAGTCTGCCCATTTTCTCAAAATTGGTAATATTAAAACATAATCCAGAATACCACCAGAATGTCAAATTGTTACAAAGGTAATGTTGTTGGTCTGATCTGGCTCTAAACTTTAGCTGACGACACAACTCGCCACTAACGCGGAAAGAGTTAATCTCGTCAGCTACATTGGCAAGATAGAAGCATGTGTGGAATAGCGCAAAATCTTGAGGCATTCGAGGTCGCCATTTCTAAAAAAGTGAATTCAGCATCCAATTATGTACAGCTATTCGGTACATGTACATGTAGGTTATTCCATATGCATCCATTGAGGTACATGTACATGTAGGTTATTCCACATATTCTATATACATCCGCTGAGGTGCATGTACATGTAGGATATTCAACATAAGAGAGAAATCATCGGTCAGCAGTCAATGTTTAATGGAAGAATCTCATATTTTAATGTGTCCTAGACAGTATGGGTGAAATTTATAAGGACAATGGACGCCTTTCTTTACGCCATAAATCGGAGGATATAGTCATGACTGTAAAGCATGTGAAATGACGAGCAAACGTTATTATATCAGAAGCGTATAGACAACGGATATACTCTGCAATACAGTGTCGGACAACTTTAAACTGAAGACGCATAGACTGTACCGATGTACATGTAAAGTTATCCTGCGTATTCTGAGAAAAAAACCCAATATCTTAACCAGAGCGTGTAATATAGCGATTGTGTTTTTGTGGTCAATAACTCCTATTACCCCAAGATGTCTTGTTTGCTCGGAGGTTGTTATATGTAACCCAGGGCAGAGTGTTGTCCATATATATGAAGTTCTTTATTCGCTTAAAGCCCATGAAAACAATGGCTGAAATATTTGCAATTTCCAGAAAAATGTCATTTGAGTTTTGCGGCCATCACTCTTAATTCACATTAGGTTCAGTGACGATATACTCGTATATAGCAGACCATTCTATAGATACAACCTTTTCATAATGCACTAAAGCATATAAGAGAACATATCTGCATAAAAGTTTGCTTGGTAAAAATTAAAAAGTTGACCGCAAATGCACAATACACTGCACCCATAAAGTCAGTGTAAGGTGTAAGCGTAAGGTGTCAGCCTGTGGGTAAAAATGTCTTATAGTCAATAATTGTATATTATATATAATGTAAGGATTGCAAATGAAGACGCAATTATTCGCATAACTCTGTTACAGTCTACAGTCTAAAACAATTCAGTATGGCCAGTCATCGCAACAATAAACCGCGACATGAGATTTCCAACAAGTATGTTTGTCGACAGCAACGGTTCATACCAGCCTGCGCATACGCACAGTCTGATCAGAGCCTTTACTAGTCGCTTGAAAATTATATGACTGTTAAGCTACTGACCGATTAGCATTTGGATTTCCTCCGCTTAAAAGGAAGCTGCACAGGCTCGTCTGAGTCTATTCCTGCAGCAATGCCAAATTGTTGGAAATATGTCGAGGCCCAAATCAACCAATAATGCACGGATCCAAAGGTGGGAAAAGGGGGTCCGGACCCCCTGGAAAATCACAGAAATATAGGGTTTCATAGCAATACATGTCTAGATCCCCTGAAATATCACTAAGCTACCCAGCTAACAATTAATGTTGGGCCATCATCCGCCCACCAGGGAAACGCCATTAAAATGACAGAATCATAAAAAAAACGTTGTCAGAGATGCCCCCTGGAAAAAACTTTCTGGATCCGCGCATGCCCATCGAACCATGAAGATGAGACATCAGACAAAGATACACGAATAAAATTAAAGTAAACCAGCCAGCTCTCTCCCTCTCCCGCCTCCTCAGTGAGATGATTGGTGATCTAGTAAGGTCACAAATCAAGAGCAAACTCTGCTCTGGATCTGCGTCGCCAGTGCACATTTTCAATGTGTGAACGTTCATTAAGCAAAGTTTGAAAATAAAGGAATGAAAACTGTTGGAGTAAAAGATTGCACACATATATCACAATGAAAGCATCCTAGAGGTGTTGTAGATTCAATATTGTCTAAGTTCAACACTCCCAATCATATAAAAAATATTATCAAGTGTGCGCTTAATAGAAGCTGCACATCTTCAGTGTCGGAGCAATAATTATGCAAAGGTTGAATATAAAGGAATGAAAGCTGTTGGAGTTACATATTACGCAAACCAGACCCCCTAAACATTTCGGATAGAAATTTATGACTAAGTTCAACATCCCTCAAATAATGAAACAATGTTTATCAAGTGTGCACGAAATAAGAGCTGCACAACTTCAATGTGTGAACATCATTATGTACAGTTTGAATATAAAGGAATGAAAACTTTTGGAGTTAATGATTACATGAACCAGACACCATCTAACCAATTTGTACGGAAAATGTCTAAGTTCAACATCCAAAAAATTAAGAAATATCTATGAAATGTGCACAATATAAGAATTGCACATCTTCAATGTGTGACAAATCATTATAAAACGTTTGAATATAAAGGAATGAGAACTGTTGGAAATGAAATTACACAATCTAGACCCATAAATGTGTTGTGGATGGGCGGATGGACAGATGGAATGTCTATGTCCAACACCCCTCAATAATATGAACATATTCATGAAATGTACACAAAATAAGGGGTGCACATCTTCAATGTGCAAACAATCATTCTTCAAAGTTTGAATATAAAGGACTGAAAACGTTCGTAGTAACAGATTACACAAACTATGCAATTTAAAGTGATGTGGATGGACAGACAGACAGTCAGACGTAAAGATGGAGTGGACCAACTACTAAATTAAGTGACAGAGGTAATAAATCACAAAAGAATGTCCAAACACAAAAAAACATTATACTCACGCAATAGAATCAACATTTGATTTCAATATTAATCATTCCATGTGAATTCTACCGCTTATATCCATGGTCAAGTTCTAATAACATGGTTTGCATAGCTGTTATCGTGTACCCATTTATTTAAATTTATCTTATGTCGTTGCATGCTGTGTATTGTTTCATGCTTTTGCTGTCGTCAGTTGTCTTTTTTTCTTCAAAATTAACCTTTTAAAAGTCCTTTCATAAACAGTATCACAATATCCACCTTATAATAAAGAGAAATATTAATTATAGTTGCCCAGAAATAGGAAACAAAATTTGATATTTGGAAAGTCAGCAAAAACACTTTTAAAATATAACAGAATTTATTGAGAAATAACTATTTTCACCAATTACAAGAAGCAATGGAAACTATTTACACAATCAAAGAGACTAATTCACAGTGTCTTATAAATCCAAACTGTTCCTTAGAATACTAATCAACACAAATACTTCAGCATTTTCTGTGATTTTAAAGTTAATTCCAAATTAACACTTAGTCCGAACATAAAACTGAATGCCACAAAGTAATCCAGATAGACTAAGTAAACAAAGAAGTAATCAGGATGTAATAAGTTAAAATTTCAACACGAAAATAGCTTGTCTTTTAGATAGTGAAATTACTCCAAAGATGCACTTATGAAAATTTACCCTCTATATATACTACTTAAGGAACATCCAGAAAAATCTGTAAAACAATTATGATAGCATATGCTTAATATTAAAAAAGTTATTTATTCTTGAGTGTTCCACAGGTTTCTATATTATTCTGCTGGCTTCTAGACTTTGCTCAAAGCTTTTTTTTTTGAAATGAAAAGGAAAGTTCTACAGATTTCTGGATTTTTCACAAAGACTTCAGAATTTTCTATGATTAGTCATTTTTTTCTAGAAAAATTGTATGACCAAAGTAAACTTGTTTATCACGAAAATGTAAACAACATATCAAACAAATAAACATCATATGTGTAACACTTGCCATCTTAAAAAAATACAGTTTAATGAAATAAAGCTTTCTTGAGCAATAATAAACTCAGGTGTGGTACTTGATTGTATCGATTCCTGATATTTGCACCCTTACTTACTTTTAGTAATCTTCAAAGTGCTGAGGAGCAAGAATAAGAGATGGTCATTTTTTTCCATGAGTAATTTCTCTGATGTTTGTTAAGCTTTATAGAAAAATAACAAACATGATAGTCAACACCATACTTATCTTCTTTTGACAATACACTGCCTGCACCAATATCACTGGTTTCTTTGGCCAACTTAAATTCTTTGTCAAAGCTTGATGTTAAGAGAAGTGCAGCACTTTTAAGTATGTCCTAAAGCTTGAAAAAAGACAACTGACAATCATCAGTCCAAACAATCTTCACCCTTTTGCCAAGTAAATTTCACAAAGGCTCTTCAATGATGGAGAGGTTGTTGCAAAACTTCTTGTTATATACAGCCATTACCCGAAAGCACACTAGTTGTCTTTTGCAATTAGGTACAGTAAAATCTGAGATATCCTCAACTTAAGCTTCTATATGTTTTACCTGGACTTGGCCCACAACGTGACTTAAAATGTCAAAATTGCATGAAAAATTCACTATTTGCTAAGTAAACTGCTAGTTTAGCTTCGCTAAGTCTGTTCAGGCAGTTTGTAAGTGTCACTTCAACTCTTTGTTGAGGATGATAGCATCGTGGATGTAGACTTTACAGCTATCCATAATAAATATCCAGCTGTAAACTAAGCATTGAAATGCTGTTGTGGAGTTCTTCATTCCAAACAGCATTACTTTATACTGATACAGTCCATCTAGAGTAACAAGTGCCAAGGTTTCCTATGACCAATTTCTGAAAATTTTGAAGTATGACCTTTTGAGCCCACTCCTAGGGTTGGGGGTGGGTGGGGAGGGGTCTGCAGGTAAAATATATGCTAACTTGTTGCTAGATACGGCATTCCCTTTTGTTTGATATGCAACTATGCATCTTAATTATATTCTAAAAAATGAACTTTGACCTTTTTATCCCACCCCAGTGTCGGGGCGCGGGGGGGGGGGGTGCTGGCATAATATTTGCTACCATATTGCTGCATGCGTTATACCCTTTAATTTGATATGCAATATGACCATATTCTGAAAATGTTGAATATGAATATTGGCCTCTGCCCCACCCCCTAAGTCCATCCAGTGGGCTTGACCCAGGTCTTTGATCTAGATTCACGTTTGATATGTTTCTTATTTATTGTACCTCTGTCTGCATGCGAAATTTCATTTAAAAATGTTGACAACTGACTGAGTTATTGCACAATTTAAATATTAAGGGGTCAGGGGGAGGGGTAAAATTTTAATTTGAGAAATGTGAAGTTTATTCAATATAAAGCCAATATAGCTTTTGAAGCCTAAACTTAAGTGAAAAAGGGTCATAACTCAGTCAAAAAATTGCGATCGACCGCCACATACGAACTCGATCTGTATTTTTTTTATATACTTTACCCTTCTGTAAATATGAATGAATTGTTGCATCCCTTCAACAGTTATTGATGGGAAACCACAATTTAGCCAAAATCTAAGTAAAAAAAGAGCCATAACTCAGTCAAATTTTGCAGAAGATCTCCACTTTCGAACTCTACCTGTATTTAATGATGCTGTACCTTTCTGTAAAGTTTGAATGGAATTAATGTTTGTTTGTTTGTTTTGTTGCTTTGCGTCCCAAGTCAACAGCTATGGTCATTGTGGGACGGTCAGTTCACCTAACCACACTTTTTCCTGGGCAAGCTTGAACAAGCAGTTAACCAGTACTTCGTGCACATACTTTCGCTTGTAACTGACAACAACCCTTCTTGAATGATTCAGCGGAAGGGAGGAGAATGACCGTAGAAAATATTTCGTGATCAATCTCCACGAAAGTATAATGGAATTAATGCATCCCTTCAAAAGTTATCGATCGTAAACCACAGAGTGTGACAATGAGGATGGGGAGGGAGACATGATCCCTATGTATCAACCATGCTTGGCAGGCGATACAAAAAAACTTGTATATGTATTATAAAATCACCATAAAACTTATCTTTTTCAATTTAAGATGCAGAAATGTAATATCATGACATGTTCTTATACCAAGCCTCCAGATAAAATTGCGTAATGGAAATTTGATTTCTTTATTTCTCAACCAAAACATATGTTGTGGGTACTTAAATGAACCTTTTAAATGAGGCGGTTCTTCAGAAGGTCAAAATACACGTTTTAACTGATGGCTTAGCTAACCAAATCACAATTTCTACGCTGTTAAAATAGTGAGTTTCATCAGGAAATACCACAATCACAAAGTGCATACAACCCATGGCATCGTGAGGAAGAGCCACACAACAATCACGAAGCACCTGGAAGACAAACAAAGCAAAGCAACCAGCTCTCTCTTCCCCATTGAGATGATTACAAAACAAGAATGGACACAAAGTAACTCACTACAAAATATAGAGCAATTACAGAATCCAACAATGGGGGTATCAATCAACAACGAATCAATAACAATTGAACCACCGCCTTAGAATGGACAACAGCCAAAGCCATTGGGGGGTGGGGGGCTGAAATGCATATTACTGGTACCAAATCTTCCTCCTAGATTCTGCTGTTGTTGAATATAATCAAATTAACGCACTATGATGAAACAGAAAAAAGGTCTCACTACTCACAGATATTCGGGGCTAAAGGAAGCCTGAAGTTGAGCCACGGTTGGCCCAGCAGCAGCCAACCACCAGGCACCAACACACCGATTAAAGCTTTACGTCAGAGCCGTCATTGAGTCTTAGGCCTGACCCACCATCGTCCAATTAACAAAAAAACATAGCTATAAACTGTGATTTGGTTTAAAACTAGACATGCAGCCTGTCGCATGATATCCAAGTTATAGCCTGCTAAATTTGACCTATGCGGAATACAAAATTCTTTCTTTCACAAAATGCAATTCTGGTCGCATTGCTATACAGTAGTTTCATATCAAGCACTATCTAGACTACCAGATTAGAAAAATCCAGCTGTATACCTCACATTTTTTGCACGAAACACGATTTCGATTCACCGACTATAAAGAAAACCATTCTCTTGAAGCAGACGCGCACTTGAAGTGAAAAAGAACTAAATTGTTCTTATTTTCGATGCCTACCCAAGGTAACTCTATTCTAGGTGTAAAATTGGGTCACTTTTGCACGCAGATTTTATCTGTCATGTCAGCCATCATTAGACCATCAAATTCATTGTTGAGCTAGTGACAATAAAAACAAGACGATTAACGCATAAGGAAATCATTAATTAAAAGTTGTTTTATTAGTCTTGAGTCCAAACACATATTAGCCCCTGCTAATGCTAACATGTGAACAAAAATGACGCTCACCACCTGTGCATTTTGACGAGCAGCATTATTTTGCCTTGTTAGTATCACATCTACACCTGGTAAATCCATATTTACAATCTGTGTCTGTAAAGTCTTGCATTGTCGTAAGTCCGAAGATTGGTTTTCTAGCAATGTACCTCATATTATTTCAAGCTGCCTGTGGCGTAATCTTAATCAAGTCAAATTTACGTCGATTTCATTGTAGCTAAACAGGTCTAAACGCAATTGGGAAGCAACGGAGCGTAACACTACAATGCTTTCAAAGCATCTTAGCTTGTTAATGGGTTTGGCGATCCAATTTGGAATGCTTTTAATCGTATCTGTAAATAAATCTGTGATCGATTGTCCGAGAAATCAAAGTCTACAAACATCAGCCATGATTCGAGCACTGGCATAAATCCATGTACACGATGAGCTATTACCAGAGGCTTTATCATGTTTGAAGCCCACTAGAAATGAAAGGTTAAGATATACCTGACCTAGGTACTCCATTTTTTGTTGACTGCAAGCCACACAGTCAGGGTTTCTGACATCAATGCCCAAATGAAGTTGAAGCCCGGGCTTCCTGGCCTCCGCCTGGCTACCCACCTGATTAATGTATAATTTAATCTAACAGTCCTTTCATATCATATACCCTCCAAACATCAAAATAATCTAGTTTGATGCTAAAATTTCTGTCATTGGGCTCAGGTTTCTGTAATCATAATCATTTATTTGTAACACAAAGAGTAAGTGAGTGTGACCAGACAGGGAAATGCCACAATCACACATTGCATACCAATCCAAGACATCAAGGGAGGAGGCACATAAAATTACAGTCACTTGACATAAAACATAAAATAAAAAAAAAAACACAAAAACAACAACAACAAATTCATTAAATACGTTCGTTTAGAGGCATAATGTTCTTTGCAGAAATCATTAATTTGTGTTTTGGAAATAAAATCAGTCACAGGGCCTCTGACAACAAAAAAAGTTTACCAGGACATGCCATATTTAGTGAGAGGAGACCAACCCAAGGAAGATACACAGAACACTGAAAGTCACACTACAGCAAGAGCACAATGAAAGAAAAGCAACCAGCTTTCTCTTCCTCTGTGGGATGATTACAGAACTAGAATCTAAGAAGGCTTTTGATAAACTAAATTGGATTAAAGTACTGACTCCAATGTGTGCACTTGCAGAAGAAATTTCAAACCAACAGTGTGTTAAACAATCAACTCTCGAGTTCTTTACGAAGTTTATTATATTGATAGCCTTGCTACAGTATAGTAGCTTCATACATGAGTTTTTTTTTAAGTTACAGATATTAGAACATACCCTAGCAAAACGAATAAGCTGCGAAGTAGTTCCACCATACACAGAGCTGCGAGGTACATTACCATTCAAAAATTGGTAATTAACTATAATTATTTCAAAGGACCTCAGACAGTTTCCTATTCAATCTGTCCAAATTCTGACAGCCTGTGGCTAGGATATTGCATAACTGACAACTATATTTTTGGTCTTCAATCAAACCCTTACATTTAGTGCAGCAAAATAAAAATAACATTTTGAAAATATTGCATGATTATACCAGGACTTTAGGGTTAAGGGGTGGGGTATTTTTGTGACCAAATTTTATTTCACAGAAAGTCAAACTTTCGTCCAGTATTCACCTAAATACATGTAAATATTATGTTTGTGGCATAAAACTTGAGACGAAAGTTATGCGTTTGCATAAAATTCGGATTGAGAAAATTTTATTGTTTCATGTAAAGAAGTGTGCTGTCAATGACTTTTGACTATTACCTGTAATGTTTCCAGTTTGACGTGTGCACTGAGGTGCATCATATCTGCAAACTGTATAAATCATTGTCTAGATAAACAGGGATCTTGAGCGTAATATTGTTATTATTTTCTTACACACCAGATTTAACCTATAATTTGGTGCTTAAAAGAACCGTCTCACTGCGACGGTTCTTTTGAGTACCCTCAACATATGTTTGATTGAGAAGTGAGACATTTAATTACTTGGTACGCACTCATAACTAAAGCCCAGTGCCCGGAATTACAATGCCTCCTTAAAGTTAAGGAAGACTTTAGTTAAGTATTGATTTTTCAGGAGGCGAAAATTAACGTTTAAAACTGATTAAAATCAAAATAGTTCCATTTTTTCTGAAGATAACAATGATATCTTTGACCACAAATACCACATCGATCAAGACAATTTATTTAGCATTTAATATAGCATGTTGAAATATCAATACTTAACTTAAGTCTTGCTTAACTTTGAGAAGGCGTTGTAATTCCGGGCCCTGTTACATGTCACTGTAAATTGATATTTACCTACAGATTTGTACAAAGTAATTTTCTAATAAGTTTTTAAAATAAAGTGTTTTTGAGCATTTTGACAGCGCCCCCGTGACCAATCAAGCCGTTTTTACATGATGTGTGAAATGTAAAACAACAACTGTATGCAAAAGGATAAGTTTGGTCATGGGGGGAAGCACTTCAGTAAAACCTTTTCTATTTTCTATATGTTGAATAGCAAAAACGGATGTTTCTACCCATATTTTTCAATGTATACTTGTCCAATGAGAAAACGGCTTTTGCGGATAATTTAAGGGTTAAATTGACTAACTTTTTCAATGAAAAAATACCATTTTTTTTAAAATCTTTTCTCTGGTCATTTTTATGGGCAATACTTCATTAAGACTGTCCGAGGTCCTTTAAAAATCATCTCGTTTATCGCAAATTTTAGACGAATAAGGGGATAGTTTACAACTACTTTATCAAAAACGGGGAACGACTGATGCCGTCACACTTGTAAGGGGAGTTGTTGTCGTGTATAAGATAGATCCCTTCCCATCCTTTAGTTTAAACAATATTTTATTGAAATAGTCTACATGCAATATATACATTGTCAATGGATACAGGATCTGACAGTAAGCTATAAGCCTTTGTTTGGACGTCTGGTATTGTAAATATATTTCACCTTCTTCAGTGCTCTAGTAGAATCGCCTAGAGACTTATGATGAGATGGAGGCATTGTCATGATGTATGAATGTGGACCTCTAACCAACCTTTGTTTGGACGTCTCGTATTGTAAAACTATTTCACCTTCTTCGATGCTCTAGTAGAATCGCCTAGAGACTGTATGATGATATTGAGGCATTGTCATGTATAAATGTGGACCTCTAACCAACATTTATTTGGACGTTTCTTACTGTAAAACTCTTTCATCCTCAATGCCGTGTTCTTGTAGAAGTTTATCCAGTGACTGTATGACGAGATGGAGGCATTGCCATGATGTATGAATGTGGACCTCTAACCAACCTTTGTTTGGACGTCTCGTATTGTAAAACTATTATACCTTCTTCAGTGCTCTAGTAGAATCGCCTAGAGACTGTATGATGATATTGAGGCATTGTCATGTATACACGTGGACCTCTAACCAACCTTTGTTTGGACGTCTCGTATTGTAAAACAATTATACCTTCTTCAGTGCTCTAGTAGAATCGCCTAGAGACTGTATGATGATATTGAGGCATTGTCATGTATACACGTGGACCTCTAACCAACCTTTGTTTGGACGTCTCGTATTGTAAAACTATTATACCTTCTTCAGTGCTCTAGTAGAATCGCCTAGAGACTGTATGATGATATTGAGGCATTGTCATGTATACACGTGGACCTCTAACCAACCTTTGTTTGGACGTCTCGTATTGTAAAACTATTATACCTTCTTCAGTGCTCTAGTAGAATCGCCTAGAGACTGTATGATGATATTGAGGCATTGTCATGTATACACGTGGACCTCTAACCAACCTTTGTTTGGACGTCTCGTATTGTAAAACAATTATACATTCTTCAGTGCTCTAGTAGAATCGCCTAGAGACTGTATGATGATATTGAGGCATTGTCATGTATACACGTGGACCTCTAACCAACCTTTGTTTGGACGTCTCGTATTGTAAAACTATTATACCTTCTTCAGTGCTCTAGTAGAATCGCCTAGAGACTGTATGATGATATTGAGGCATTGTCATGTATACACGTGGACCTCTAACCAACCTTTGTTTGGACGTCTCGTATTGTAAAACTATTATACCTTCTTCAGTGCTCTAGTAGAATCGCCTAGAGACTGTATGATGATATTGAGGCATTGTCATGTATACACGTGGACCTCTAACCAACCTTTGTTTTGGACGTCTCGTATTGTAAAACAATTATACCTTCTTCAGTGCTCTAGTAGAATCGCCTAGAGACTGTATGATGATATTGAGGCATTGTCATGTATACACGTGGACCTCTAACCAACCTTTGTTTTGGACGTTTCTTATTGTAAAACTATTATACCTTCTTCAGTGCCTAGTAGAATCGCCTAGAGACTGTATGATGATATTGAGGCATTGTCATGTATACACGTGGACCTCTAACCAACCCTTGTTTGGACGTCTCGTATTGTAAAACTATTATACCTTCTTCAGTGCTCTAGTAGAATCGCCTAGAGACTGTATGATGATATTGAGGCATTGTCATGTATACACGTGGACCTCTAACCAACCTTTGTTTGGACGTCTCGTATTGTAAAACTATTATACCTTCTTCAGTGCTCTAGTAGAATCGCCTAGAGACTGTATGATGATATTGAGGCATTGTCATATATACACGTGGACCTCTAACCAACCTTTGTTTTGGACGTTTCTTATTGTAAAACTCTTTCTCATTTAATGTGTTCTTGTAGAATTTTATCCAGTGACTGAATGACGAGATGGAGGCATTGAAGTGTATAAGATGGACCTCTAACCAACATTTATTTGGACGTTTCTTATTGTAAAACTATTTCATCTTTAATGTCGTGTTCTTGTTGAGGATCACGTTCCAACCCAGGCATTTGAACAACTGGTCCACAAGGAATGAAGACAAGTGCGTGCAGCATCCGTTTAGAAGTTTATCCTCTAATATGTTGTAGTATACTGTAAACCTAGAGATCTAAATTTTTTCTTTCATCTACATTCATACTTTGTGTATATACAAGCATTCCAGGCTCTTGCAAGCATTCAAGGCACTTGTGTGTAAAATGTATGCGAAGATTAGTCAAAGCTTTCGCTGCTCACTGATGCGAAAAATATCGAAACCAAAAGGCAAATGCGTTCGCTGTTTTTGCCTGTTGTAATTACCCGCCCTCAACTATTGTAAAAATCATTTAAAATTTAAAGGTGTTGTGTTTAAGTCAAAATTTGAAAGTACATTCTGTAAGCAACAGTGCTTAACCTGATCAGACGCTGTGTACTGCTGTGTCTGAACTGGTCAGCACTGTTTGACGATGTCTGATAAAACATAAGCCAGACTTATATGGGTTAAATGAGTCAACTCTGGAAAAACATGTCGTTGACAGGAAGACTGAATACGCTTCAGCCAAATCGACTATTTGAAATCTTGAAAACAAGTTGGCTTTTACAGGTTCAGCTACACGTACATGTTATAAGTTTTCTAAGCAGAATATAATAATAGGATGCATGCGAATGTTGACATACATGTACATGTATGTCTATCTTTCTAGCATACAAAAACAGGTTTCATATGACATGACTCATTTTGGAAATGATAGGACTTTCCGGCGACGTTACATTATCAAGAAAACGCCTTCACACATTAACAGCATATCTTTGGATCAATTTACAAGCACGGTATTACATTTCTTGAAGAATTCCTCGAGATCCGTGAATATTGATGGCTTCTGTTTATTGTCAGTTTATTACTAAACTACTTTAATATTGTTGTGATTCAGGCCAGGGTAATTGATCACATCTTTCAGCTCCTTGCATCATTGCCTTACTTTGACAATATGCCTCAGGCAACAGTACGAGCAATAATTACTTTACAGTAAGGCTATAGTGCTTCCCAAGTAATGGTGGATCGGATCACTCCGTTATTAATGATAAAAAACGCTTCGTAAAGTTTGGCTAAAAGTAAGTATACTAAAACCATCTTCTAATCGGTTACATTACACTTTTACGCTAGTTCAGAAAGTGAAACATAGGGTATACTAAATTCATGTTTTTAAGTGAAGAAATCTTTTGCCGAGACTCTGCAAGTTATTTCATTTAAAAATGACGTGTACTTCTTGCACGGACGAAGTTAGAGAAAAAGTCTCTCATTTCAAAAGGTCACACTTTTTCTACGATATAAACCATAACACAAATTAAAGTTTTTGTTTGTTTGAAGATGTTACTGGCTAGCATGATATAAGAAGAATAAACCTCAAAAGTTTTGATTCCATCGGACTCGTCATTTTGCTACTCAACAACATAAGACAAACACTTTTAGCAGGTTAATGCTTTAAGCTTACAATTTACATAGAGGCTTTGCACTGCTCTATACGCTTTATTATCAGCGACACGGCATTGAAATCTTCAGCGATTATTCATTATCACCAGACGTCACGGTCCTTCTTTGAGAATTTAAAACAAAACAAAAATATAATGCCACAAAATCGATTTTTAAACTCTCACATTGACACCGGAAGTGTACAGTAGTCGTAAAACAATAATCGCCAAAAATGGACTAATCAAGTTCATCTGTGTTTGGCCTACAGTGTTCAAATAAAATTAAGTGCATTTAACAATTTTACCAGGAAATACTGGTGAAATTTCAAAATCTTGAAAAATGCAACATTTGAAAAATGCGTAAAAAATCCACCATAAGCAAAATTTCAATTGTTTGGTGTGTTTCTAGTCGGACAGACCAGTTTGTAAACACCTAAACGTCATTTTATAAAAACTACTCTTAAAACCATTTTTTCTTAAAAAAGTCGATTTTTGCATACATGACCAGGAAATACCACAATCACTCACTGTAGACCAACGGACGCCGCAGTGAGGATTAGACACAGAACAATAACAGTCATATGGCATCAAGGAGATAAACCCACGGCACCCTGAGGAAGAGTCACAGAACATACAGTAAGCTGACATCCGTAAGACAATAAAAGCAAAATAACCAGTTAAAGTAACATCGGTCTTAAAAAGAAATAAAATGCAAGAACCGAACCAAATGCGAAGATTTGGTACAAGAAAAATGCATTTTAGTCCCCAGCGGCTTATGCTGAAGTCTGTTCAAAGGCGGCGGTTCTGTTGTTGTTGATTCGTTGTTGATTGTTGCTCCCATTGTGGGGTGTTGTGTTTGTTCCATTTTTGAGACCAGAACAATGCATACCTATCTCGCACGCCAAGTGCCTTGTGGTCAGTTCTATCGTGACGATAGGACTGGCCACAAGACTCTTGGCGAGTGTGTACAAGATTTATTAAATCCGTTTCAGTATAATTGATGGACAAATGTCTGGGATTAGTTGTCTGCTTTTTAAATAGCATGCAGTCCAGACATTTTGAGATCTGAATTAAGTATTACTATATTGTAGTTCATTCCTTGCATGGAGAGAAATTGTTTAGTCCATTATATGCTTCTGATTAACGAATTAATTGTCATGCCCATGAATTGTGTACTATTACTATGATCGAGATCAAGACATTATTGGCACTGTGCAATGCATTGGTATGAGATAAATACTGACTCATTATTCAATTTGCTGCGTTGTCAGATTAACAAATATAATCTAGAGCTGTGCGAATATTACCTTGCATTAAAACAACATTAGTAACCAAATGTGTTTTTGCAAAACAGAATCTAGGGCGAAGATTTGGTACAAGAAAAAAAAATGTTAGTCCCCAGCGACTTTGGCTACTGTCTGTTCAAAGGCGGCGGTTCTGTTGTTGTTGATTCGTTGTTGATTGTTGCTCCTATTTTTTGGGTGTTCTGTTTGTTCCATTTTTGAGACCAGAACAATACATAACTACCATTATAGTCTCTATAATTATAGTTGGCACAGACTAACACACGAAATATTACACCGGCTGTTTGTATTGCTTGTGGTCTAACCATTACTGGCCAGTAAGTTTATGGTTTTGTGGTTTTATGTCCAGGAGCAAATGAAGGCTCAATCTGCAGTGGTTTTGATTTTAAAGCGTCTCAGAAGACTGGCAACTGACAGACTGGGAGTAAGCTTTACACAAAATAAAATATCCAGTGCATCAGTTAAAAGTAATGTATACTAAGGGAGATATTATTTCAAAGGTTGATATGCTACTTCTTTAGATACAAGTCATATCTTAATAAACACATAAATATAAATAAGTCATATCGCTGTTGTTTTAAACGCCATCATCATCTTTACTGACGTGATTAAACTTAATTAAACAATACAACAAACAGGTCAATTTCAACCTTGTTTTCACAATAGAAGGTAGGTAGGTAGGGATAACTCTTCTAGCACAAATAAGATCTTTACAAACTATCATTTACTCCGATCAAAGATTTGGCCACTACGACTATAATCTATGAATACTATTAGCTTTTACGTCATTTAATCAGCATTTCAGTCATGTCCCTTACACTTTCATATCTAATATCGGATTTTGATGATAAATATTAAATCAATTTCAATTTACATTGTTTCAATGGGGTCGGGTATTTGAAATGGCAGTTCACTGTCATATTTATTCTTGTTTCGCATTGCTTTGGCAGCACTTTAACATCAGAACTACAGGTCAGTTTAATGTTATGTGACGATAACAATGCGCCGTGTATTAATTTTGCTTGACAACAACCAGAAAAATAAAACAAGATCAGTGACATACATTTCATTTAACTTTTTCCTGGCATCGTTAAGTCCATTGATATGGCAGATAATGCCTTTATTTTTTGTTCAAAATTCATCATGAATAAAATGGAAAACGCTAGAAGGTAATTTTGTTAATACAAAAAGGCGGCGACATGTGATTTCCAATAATGTGGCATTTCAACAAGTGTACACTCAAACGAGCCTGTGCAACATACTTTTAAGCTTTGAAACTCCAAATGATGTTCGGTCAGTAGCTGAACAGTCATATAATATTTAAGCGACCTAGCAAATGCTCTGATCAGTCTGCTTGTATGGGCAGTCTGGTCTGAGTCTTTGCTGGTCGCACATACCACATTGTTGAACATATCATGTCATGGCTCAAATAATAAAAAACGCATGCCTTCACTGCAATACTGAAAACCTTTTGAGTGCCAACACTTCAACAATTGGGTACATGTGTAAACCAAATAGTCAAAGACCAGGCTGCTTCTTAAGGAGCAGTCTAATTTGAGGCACATAGATTTGTCCTCAGACTCATGACGACCGTGACCTAAAACTTTCATCGATGAGTGGGTGCCTGATGCTTGTCTGTGGCTTGGCACGCCATGGCTCAACTTACTTGAATGTTTTTTGCTCCCACTGTCTGTTAGTCATGGGTCATTGGTTCTGTTTCATCATAGCTGGTTAATTTGATTTGATAGCTTCTCTGTGATGGTGCATTATATAAGCTAGGAAGCCTTCATGGGAGCTTAAAGGTGTTTTGTTTCAACAACAGCAAAATCTTAGGCGAATATTAGTGCATTAAAGCCCCACAGTAGCTTCGGATTCTGTCCGTTCTAGGTCGGTGGTTCTATTATTGTTAAACTATTGTTCAATAAATTTCAGGCCTCCAGATAGTAGCTATTTTCATTATTTCTCATCCAAAACATATACTCAGAAGAAAAGGTTTAGTCAGTATTTATGTTTTCTCACAAAATCAACAATACTGGTTATATCATTGTCAAATTGTATACATGAGTTGTTTTATCGTAACTTTACATGTACCTGTTAAAATACATGTAGTACCTGTTAATTGTGTGATAAATAATGCCTCTATTAAACTGATCAACCAAATTTCAAAATGTACGATGTGCAGGTGCTGCGGTAAACAGGTAGGGTTATGTTCTCATATACTTAAAAATAGATCAGCTCCAGCAGTGAATTGTTGAATAATAATTCACTGTTTGGAGGTCAGTTGTAAAGAAGATAAAATCACGAGCGCGCAGACAAACAGTGAATTATTACTCAACAATCCACGCACTAGAGCTCATCTATTTCGATTCTAACACACAATAAACGACGGTTCTTTTGAGCACCCAAACGCATGTTAAAATTGATGGGTAACACAATAATTGCAATTTTAAGCTAATAACATTTCCTTATCTGGATCTATGCTTTATTGTTGCCCAACCGTTTGTGGCAGTTTTTGTTTGGTCCTTGTTGATACTTAATGTCATATCTGGTTTTGTTATCATATTGCTGAGGAAGAGAGAGCTGACTGCCGCTTTACATCAATTGTGCTGCTGTCTTCTATCTGTTATTGTTCTGTGTATGTTCCTCGTGGTGTCATGGGTTGGTCTGTAGTGCTTAATTGTGGTATTTCCTAAAAGTAAGAAAGAGGGCAAAGATCAGGTATCGATACAATAAAGCACCACACCTGACCCATGATACCAATGGGAAAGTGACAACACAAACGAGAGCCAATGGGTCAGCCCTTTCACAGCAGGTTACCAGAAGGCATCAATAAACAGACGCGCACGAAAATATAACAAAAATAAGACAGAAATAACATTAATGATCCACAAAAGAAGCTTCGTCTTGAAACGGGCAGTAAAAATATTTTACTGGAAGCTTAAACAGGTTTCACGGCGCGCCAAACTCACCCTTGGTTCAGATATGGATTAAACCACATAGATGTTTGGTTTGCATGAAACAATGCATCATCTCATAGAAAATATAAATCAAGAAACAAAAGGAGATACAGCAACGAAAAGGATTCAACAGTAAATAAAACTCACACTCACTTACGTTTTGCTACTGTTTTCTTTTGCAATAGCTTGTATGGATTAGTCCGGTACTTTCATTAGAAGAATCCATTTTAGAGGTTCAGTACTTTTACTGATCCGGAGCAGTATTGCTAAGAAACCCTTTTTGTGATTTTTTAGGGGAGGGGTCCGAACCCCTGTCTCCCAACCCCAATTTCTGGATCCGCGCATGCCTGTGATCATAAGCAGATTGTCTTTAAGCTCGTATATTGTTTGGATCAGTTGTCTGTTCAAAGGCGGCGGTTATTTGATTTGCTTGTTTCATCTTATTATCTCCATTTATTTGTGTTGGCCCATGAAATGCCACTGTGGCATGTCTTTGACATTTGCTGTAAATATATCGTTTGTTGCCATGTTTATTTCATTTTTTTGACATGTTCTATTTTGTTTTGTTGTTGTTGTTTGTAAAAACGTTTGTTTGGCATAATAATCGGTACCGATCGAGCCAGTATCTAAAGATGGACAGTTTGGATAGTGATTTTCTGTGGGCGGTAGGAGGTAATTTACTCGTCAAATGCATTTGTATTTTATTTTAACGAACAATTGCATAATCAAATGCAGCCTTTATGACAAATTCTAATAATATGATATATGTTATTGTCCTGATATTCTAGATAGAGAAATGTCATTGCCCTCCTGCAGAAATCCCTTAGTGATTTGTAAATGTGTGTCTCTAAAGAGTTTTACTTTCGCATCAGTTGTATCATAATGAGCCTTGTCAAAAGACAATTTGTCACTTTGGCTCTCCCAGTCTGTCGGATGAGACTTTAAACTGTGGTCCCGTACCTGAGACGCTTTAAAACCAGACCCACTGCCGGTTGAGCCTTTGGTTGCTCCATGACAGAAAAAACCCACAAAACTCATAACACCACCGGCCCAGTACTGGTAACAGCCAAGGAACAGCCACAAACAAAAGAAAGTGTCACTATGATCTGCGACAGATTTTATTCAGTTTGCTCAGCTTCAGAAACCAACTGCAATTATGAACAAAAGATGGAACAAATACATCTATTCATGTCCCTTTAATGTACGCAAATACAATAAGGACGGGTTTTATGGGACTCAGACATGTCTCATATGTTTGACGTATAAACGAAGAATGCACTGTTGGTTTCTAATCTAGGATCTAATCTCTTCTACTGATTACGCACAGCAGCGCGCATGCCAGACAATGAACAGCCACAATCAAATAACCTGACTCGGCCAATTCCACGAAACTCCTTGGAATCAGACCACGGATGTACATTGAGGATCTGCTTTGATAAGGCGGGTGATAACGTGACGCTGACGTTATATAACGTGAAGCTGAAGTCACAGAAACCATGTTAACACAATAACAAGTGTGATTGCAGCAAAACAAATGATTGAAATGAAGTTTATGTTTGTTCAATAAGATATCGCTATAATAAAAAATTATTATTAAAAACATTAACTTCATTTATTCTGCTGATTAAACTTTTTGGATTATCAGAATATTCGATTTTAATAGAGCTAAACCCACATGCTACAGAACTGATTTTCCATACGCCAATTCCGCCTAACGAAATGGAGCTTTTGGGTACATAGTACTTCGCTTAATGCTCCTTACATGCACCAAAGCCATTTTTATAATCTCGAATTGTGGCAGACTTTCCCGAATGAACCTACCTTGGTACCAAGAGGAAATGGTTGACATAGCACACATTTCAACTAAAACTGTATATCTTACACAAGTGCTCACATATAATTGAATTTATTGAACAAGTTTGGGAAAGGTTAAAATGCGAGTCGTGCCGACTATTTAATCGCTTTTTGCGATAAATTCAATAATACGTGAGTGCAAATATTAGATTCTTTTCATCATATGGCATTTAAATGACTTTGAAATCGCTTTTTGAGGCGTGTAAACGTTTAGCTTTTGTCATTCTAGATACCAGTGGTTTATCGAATTTAAATACACGTTAAATCCTTCCCATACGCGACCGTATGTGATTAAGGACGGATATGGCACACGCCTCAACTAAGAAGTTACATAATACTAATTGAGCCTATGCATTACCAAAACCAAACATATGGCTACTTCATAGTATTTTGTGGGAGGTTTCTGGCCAAATAAGTCTTAAGCCAGTCTGTTCAGCTAAAGAGACTAGCTTTAACACAGCAATTTTGCATGAAGGTAGCTTAGAGTATTCTCATTGCAGTTAGGAAATATCAAAGACGTTGGTCACACTGCAAGGTTGGAAAGCGCCTTTGTTGTTCACATGCAACAAAGTCTGGTTATCTCGCGTCGAGGATCAATTATGGTTGTATGCACCAATGTGATTTGTTATATGACTGGAGAGAATCCTGTCTCCTGATTGGCCCAATCTGTCTTAATAAATCTCTATGTCTACCTAAAAACTGGTCTAAACTGGCTCAGAAGGTGATATAGGATGTAATCCAGCTCAAACTAGTTTCCAGAAGTTAATATTTTTGACACTTCTGCAATATCACCCTCTAGAGAGCTAAAAATAGCATGATGAGTATAAAACTAGCATGTGCTGCAGGAAATTGACATGATTTGCTGTTTCACATCCCAACAGGTAAACTAAAGACTTTCATGAATTTAAACAACTGTTTTGTTATGTTTTGTTTGTTTATTTATCTTTGTTTGAATAAACAAAATGTAAAAAAAGTTTTATGATTAAATTTTAAATTCCACATTCAGAGAATTAATATACATTTCAAATTGCAAAATACTACATTAAAATATTTTAATAACAGTTGATAAAACTTGTAAGACAGTCCTTAGGTTGAAGGTTGACTTCAACAACAAAAGTGAAAGTAGAAAATTTTCATTCTAAGTTGAAGAGTCATATAACAAAACAGTTATTGACTCCAATTTCGGTAAACATAAGGATTTATCTACCCTTAAAAGTGATATTCACCTCGGCCTAGCGGCCTCGGTGAATTATCACTTTTTCGGGTAGATAAATCTTTATGTCTACCTCATTGAAGTCATTAATTGTATAATATTGACTCCTGTTACACTGATTTGAAAGTGTTATTCCCCGTTGTCTGATATATCAATCATGCAAACTATATGTCAATATGCGTCTGTATTGCATTGCACAAAACAGATGCATCGTATTTGATACCAGGCCATTCCCTACTGTCACGCCTTACGACCAGTCAACCATCAGCTGTAACGAACTGCCTCAACCTAACACTAATTGGGTCACGTAGCGAAACTCCCTGTTTTATTTCATGCAAAGGAAAAGTTAAATAACAAACCATAAATATCAAATCATAACGACTCTTGGGCATATTTATATACAGTAAAACCTGTCTTAAGCGGCCACTCAAAAGTAGACAAAACAAAGATCTTAATGACAAATGGTAGCTTAATGAAGGTCTGAAGAATTGCAGAATGCTCCCCTTGGAGCATTCTGCAATACTTTTGACCTGCATTAAGCGATAATCGGTCTTGAAAACCAAATTAGGTCTTTTTGAGAGTGGCCGTTCAAGACAGGTTTTACTGTAGTTAAATAAAACTTTAGTGTTGTCGGTGTGCTCGTCGGATCTATAGACTGCAGCAGTGGATTCGTGAGCTTGGGCATTGATCAAGCTACATTCTTACGTTCTTACTTACACTGACTGATACACGTTGGACAGTTATCAGTTTCTGACGAAAACCCATTACACTAAGCATGTGGTACCATCTTTATACCACTCTTACCAAATTTTGCACGGAATTTTTTATAATGTGCAAGGACTACATCGATTAAGATGGTATATAATACATATACCATGGTTATACGCAAGATAATCCACTCGCTAGAAATAATGGTATAAATGCTAAGGCACACTGCGTTAAACTGACCGTCTTTGTTTGACTAGAAATTGTTGAAAGCGACGTTAAGCCCCAACATTATAACAACTAAACATTTCATGATGATACATTGCATTAGTTAGAAGTCCCCATGCGAGCTGAACATTTCTTGTACGTCAACAACAGCAGAATCTAGGGCGAAGATTTGGTACCAGTAATATACAATTATTGACTTCAATGAGGTAGACATAAGGATTTATCTACCCGAAAAAGTGATAATTCACTGAGGCCGCTAGGCCGAGGTGAATATCACTTTTAAGGGTAGATAAATCCTTATGTCTACCGAGATTGAAGTCAAAAACTGTTTTGTTATATGACTTTTCAACTTAGAATGAAAATTTTCTATTTTAACTTAACTTTTGTTGTTGCAGTCAACCTTAAACCTAAGGACTTTCTAAAAAGTTTTATCAACTGTATTAGAATATTTTAATGTAGTAGTTTGCAATTTGAAACGTAGATTAATTCTCTGAATGTGGAATTTAAAATTTAATCAAAAAACTTTTTTTTTACATTTTGTTTATCCAAACAAAGATAAATGAACAAACAAAACATAACTTAACAGTTGTTAAAATTCATGAAAGTCTTTAGTTTACCTGTTGGGATGTGAAACAGCAAATCATGTCAATTTCATGCAGCACATGCTAGTTTTATACTCATCATGCTATTTTTAGCTCTCTAGAGGGTGATATTGCAGAAGTGTCAAAAATATTAACTTCTGGAAACTAGTTTGAGCTGGATTTCATCCTATATCACCTTCTGAGCCAGTTCAGACCAGTTTTCAGGTAGACATAGAGATTTATGAAGACAAATTGGGCCAATCAGGAGACAGGATTCTCTCCAGTCATATCACAAAATGCATTTAAGTCCCCCGGTGGCTTAGGATGCTGTCCGTTCTAAGGCAGAGGTTCTGTTGTTGTTGACTTTTTGTTTATTCTTACTCCCATTGTGGGGGTCTGTAATTGTTTTATGTTTTGTTGTAAGTTACTTTATGTACATTCTAGTACTGCAATCATCTTGATGGGGAAGAGAGAGCTGGTTGATTTGCTTAATTTGTCTTCCTGGTGTCTCGTTATGGTTGAGTGGCTCTTCCTCGCGGTGCCATGGGGTTGTCTGCAGTTTGTGATTGTGGTATTCCTGATCATACTCATTTACTATTTTTGTATATGGCAATTGCATTTGAATATATCGTGTATGGATAGATCACAGTTCTTCAAGTTTGTGGATTAATATCGTTTAGAGCTGATCCACATGCACAGGTTTGTTTAATCATCATATTGCCGGCAGCGAGGTACATTTTCCCATGTATGTTGCCAGTTTCTCTTAAGTAATGGAAATCAGTGATTAAGAAGTAAAATGCTGTCTTGTATTTTCTGGCTTATCCATCATGCAAACTTGACCTCGTCTAACAAAATGATACTTTTAAGGCCTTAAAGAGATACAACCGCGTAAAAAGCACAAACTATGAAACCTGGCTCCGAGGCTATGAAACTTTTTTCATGCTCAACTCAACTTAGCACGAAATTTCAACTGCTCATAAAAACTAAAATACGAACAAATAAAGAAGTTTCTTGCTTATAGTCTCTCTGAGTTGGTATTTATCATGCTAATAAATGGATTTATCATGCTAATAGATATTAACTGCCAACAATAGTTGGCATTTTAACATGTATGAGCATTATAAATTTCATGCTCAGTTGAGTTGAGCCCGATTTAAGTTTTATAACCTCGAGACCTGAGCAAATTGTAACCTGAAACATAAAATTGAAAAGGTTAAAATGCTTTAAAATGATCAATTAACATGTATTAATTTGATAGGTTTTTTACAAATGCATGTGATAGTTCTATTTGCAGTCTCAATTCAGTAAACTGCACAAAGTATGAAATTAGAAAGAGGGCAAGTATCGGGAATCGATACAATCAACCACCACACCTGGCCCAGATCACCAATGGGAAAGTGACAACTTTACAATTAGACATTACAAACGAGAGCCATGAGGTCAGCCCTTTCCTAGCAGGTGACCACAAGGCATCAATAAACAGACGCACACGAAAGCATAACAAAACCTTGACAGAAATATAATGAATTATCCACAAAAGAAGCACCACCTTGGAACGGTCAGTAAAAATATTTTACTTGAGGGCTTAAATTGGTTTCACGGTGCGCCAACCTACCCTTAGTTCAGATAAGGATCAAGATACATAGAAAATTGGTTTGCATGAAAGACCCTAACTTATCAATGCATCATATCATAGAAATATATAAATCAAGATATAAAAAAGGGAATAAAGCAAAGATAAGGACTCAACAGTACATAAAACTGAATACCTGTTGCACAGATTTCATATTACAAAAGAATCACTTAAATTCCAAGTCTTAAGGACTAGAGGTTTTATTTAGAATTATCAATATTTTATAGGGAATTAAACATAAATATATAAAATCTTAAATGATTATTATCATTTATTTTCTATCACATATTTTGGGTGCGCAAAAGAAACTTCCCCCTAGCATATATTTGTACAGTGAGTTGTTAAAATAGGTCATAAATAGGCAATATTCTCTGAATCCATTGTGACAAAAATTTAGTTCGAATTAGCGAGGAGTTCGAAAAATCGGAGTTCGAATTTTCGAGGTTTTACTGTATATGTATACATTTCAGGAGTGTTACATACCTTTAAAAAGCTTATAAAACGCGTCTCTAGACTATTTTTATATTCAAGAACTCTAGATTAAGCTACGGTTAAGGCTCAAGTATAGTATACGCAAAAAGAAGTGCATGAGGTTTTGCGCATAAATATGTAAAATTAAGTATTAATACGCTGCTATAATAATTTTAACATTAAGTAAAACGTGTTTTTGCGTAAAACTATGTGACATTATTAATATCAGGTATTTAGGAAAAAGGCGCAAAGACGCTGAAATGGAAGGAAAAAATCATTTTAATAGAAAATGTTGAGAATAAAATTAGATTGCATGGAATAAATAAGTCAACAGGTAGATGGGCAATTTTGCACTATACGTATAAAACTGCCATGTGCATGATACAAGGGAGAATGCATGTCACTATTCGGAAAGTGAGCAGTCAACTTCCACTTGTAATTCCCTGTCATATGATTATATTCTCTGGGTATTTTACATTTTTCAGAAGATCTATGCCTCGAGGTTATAAAACTTGAGTTCATTCTCAGACTCGAAATAAAGCGCAATGATTGGCTGCTTGTGGACACGTGTCCGCAAGCAGCCAATCATTGCGCTTTATTTTGAGTCTGAGAATGTACTCAAGCTTTATAACCTCGAGGCCTGTTGTTATGTGCACGGCCTGTGGTGAACGTACATTAATCAGTATCCCGTACCAGATAGAATAAGTGGAAAGTAAATTGGTCATTACCTTCAGAATGATGAATGATTGGATCAAAGTAAGAAAGGCGGCAAAGAACAGGAATCGATACAATCAAGCACCCAACCTGGCCCAGGATTATTACATGGAAAAATGACAAAAACAATTAAACATCACAAACAAGAGCAAAAAGGTCAGCCATTTCCCAGCAGTTGACCACATGGTAGCAATGAATAGACGCGAAAGACTATATACCATATGGCTGCAATTCTCTAAAGAGAAACGTGTTTGAGTGTTTTGGTTGCTTGTAGCATGGGAACTGTACGAGTTTTATGGGTGCTTGTAGCATGGGCACTGATAAAGTTCTGCAAAGCTCCAACTAATATGTACATTCAAAACAATGCTAATCTGTAAAGATCAGAAAACATGTAGCATTCCAGTGGCTAGACAATGTTACAATGTATACGTATGCAATATTTGATCAAAATATACCATGTGGTTCAAGAGATATAACCTTAGCCACGGTTTTGAATACCAGTGGCTGGACAATGTAAATGTCACTATGTATTGAAATTTGATCCAAATATATCGTGTGGTTCAAGAGTTATGAGCATGATGCTCAGCAAAGCCCCGTTATCATAAAGGCTGTTACATATGCCAGTGGTTAGACAATATTGACATGCATACGTATGCAAAATTTGTTTGCAATTTACCATGTGGATAAAGCGTTATGAACATTTTCACTAACGGACAGACGGACGGATGGAATGGAGGGACTGGTGGTAAGAAGGACGGACTCACATATTAGAAATAATGCAGTCACAAGGGTTGTGCAATCTTAAGTTCATTAACAGTACTCAGAGATAAATTATATACGGTTGCTTGCTGTAAATTTCCAATAACTTGCTACATTGTACTACTACACAACAAAGTAGTATAATATATCCTTGCAACATGGGAGCTAATTGACTTAAGGTGTACATCGTATGCAAGGGTATTGGCATCTATGGAAAAAAACAGTCGGCTAAGCCTAGTCACCGATTTGCATAACTGTCTTCAGTTGATAATATTAAAATGTATTAGTATGCAACATTTGATTAAAATATACCATGCTGTAACAGGAATCGATACAATCAAGTACCCAACATGCCCAGGATTTCACATGAAGAGTAATGAGCATTTGCACTAAAAGACCTCAAACGGCCAAAATAATACTCTGTAACCCTCGTCACCATTTTGCATACCAGTGGCTGGACAATAGTAAAATGAATAAGCGTGCAGCATTCGATCTAAATATCCCATAAGGCTCAAGAGTTATCAGGAGATTACTAACTGACCACGAGAGGCTGGACTGATCATCAGCAAACCCTTGTTCATCAAAAAATAAGTTTTTGCATGCCAGATGTTGGGGAATGTTGACATACATATGTATGCAAAATGTGATCAAAATATACCATGTGGTTTAAGAGTTATGAGCATTTTCACAAACTGCTGACCGACGTGGAGACGGATGTGCACACAAAACGATTCTTGTTGGTTATTTTCTATGTTAGAAAAGTACCCAACAAAAGCAAAATAACCTAATAAGTCCCCTTCAATTGTAACGGAATAAACCTTATTTTGAGGTCATGAGCTCCCTTAATATGCAAATGAAGTTTTTCCCTAAATGATTTTAAATACTGTCAATAAGGGATTTTTTTGAAATTCAAAGTAGCCAACAAGCGTCTATTTGTGGCTCAGAGGGACTCACCTAGTGATTATAGTGCAGACCTAAAGGTTGTGCAATACTTTTATTCTCCTCTTTTCGTGTAAATATTTTATGTACAATTTGCTGGCTTACTTAGCTACAATATGCGGTAACTGATCTAGATCCAGACTCTTCTTTATGTGAATAAATACAGAAGAAATTTGATACAGATAGGGCCCCATAAACTATAGGGCCTGATCCGAATCCCAAACTGTTTGTCATTCTGATTGTATTACTTAATTTGCATTGAAGATATTAATTTTGAAAAGAATCAGCAGACAACACAAATGGTAATATCATAATACCTTACAATTATTTAACTAAAACTGTTAAAATGGACAAATGCTTTACTTTTACTATGCTGATATAGATAATATTTGTTAAATTGCTATGCCGAAGCAATTTCAGGAATACCACCAGAATGTCAAACAGTTTGCATCTTGATCAGACTCGATATGCAGGCCTGATCTAGAGTAAACTCTTTGCAAACTTTATTAAGAGACGGCCTAACATGTGCAGCTAAACTGTGAAGGGCAGCATGAAGGGAAAGCCTGTCTTTGGGTTTGTGACCAAGTAAATCTATATACAGTTTATTGGCTAGCTTCACCATAACATGCAGTTACTGAGCTGGATCCATACCATATATGATATAAATGTGAATAACTGCAGATAAATGCAGAAAAATACTTTGCCATGGAATAAATTCTTCCTAGGATAAATACCCTGCAGGAAAAAAATCCCCATTGGGAAAAATCAAAAGGTTCTAATATATTTGAAACACACTTAAATGTGTCAAACAGATTGCAAGAGTGAACCTAGGCTTGTTTTTAAGCACTAAATGAGATGTTTAAAAAAATCCCCACTTGGATTTTTTCTTCTAAAATCCCAACGGTGAAAATTCAAACGTTGTTATTACTGGTCGACATTCATTTTTACACACGATTTACATGAGATCTTTTCATATTTGAACAAAAAGATGAACTTTACATTTTTCGAAAATTCGTGGTTAAAAATCTTGGCGGGGAAAATAAAAATCCCTACGGGAATTGTGACCTTTGTTGTGGAATATTTTCCAGGTCATTATAGATTTTAAGCCAAAATAATGTTATAAGAATTACTCAGTATGGTCTATTCTTACAGAAATAAGTCACTTCAGGTGTCTATGTTTGCTAAAAGTACCAGGTGATTTTGCCAAACCTGATTTGGCAAAAAAACGGGTGACTATTTGGGAGCTTTACGTTTGAGCGGACCCATACTACGAAAGAGCGGAGAATCATAAGGCAAAAGCGCGGTTGTTTGGATCATTCAAATGAGCGGGTTTTCCTGGCAAACATCCTGATGCAAGGGGGGGACGAGGATTCCTGGAAAGAGGGTTCATATATTTAAAGATGTTGGTTTCGCTTTGTGTTATTTATCTCATTTGTCTCAAATATTCTATGAAAGTGAAAATTTTTTGTGTCAACTAGACCAAATTATTTCATTTCGAAGAATATTTAATAGCGGGAAAGGTGGGGCGGACCCCCTGAAATCCCCCTGGATTCACCACTGTAATGCGCTCCATATCTTCTTTTAATGACTGAGCAATGTGGGTCATTACAGGTAATTCAACCTATTAGCGAATACTTATTTACATGTAAAGGTCATAACATTGTACCTGGAAAACCGCTCATTTGAATGTTATACCTATCCGCTCTTTTTACTGGTTCTCCGCTCATAACATACTCCGTCACAGTATGATTTCCGCTCAAACGTAATTCGCCCCATTGTCTAATACTGAAAATCACCTTCGGGTGTATTGCAATTAGTCTTTTACGTGATTGCTAATTGAGAACAATACCATATTAAGCCTTTAGCCGATGGCACAGAAACAGTAGCATGTGTTAAATGACATTAAATTTAGATTTTACACACTGACTGTAGGTGCTGGACCAGTTTGGCTTATTGCGGTTTTTAACAAATTATCTAGGGAATGTTTTAATGGCAATATCAGCTCAGCAATCCATAAATCTTATTCTAACAGTCTGATCTGGGTTTGCACATTTTCACTGTCCCATAAAAAGACGCTAGGCTGATATCGGTTAAAAACCGCTGCCTTTTTCCAACATAACATCCCCACGAGCTTTGAAATTCTGTCTACACATTTCCATAGTCATAATCTAAATGTTTTCTGTTTAATTACAATGGTGCAAGACCTTTCATCATACTTCTCCCTTTGTTTTGTGTCATTTGAGCCTATGCATGACAAAACCAGCTACAGTAAAACATCGAAATTTCGAAATTCGATTTTTCGAAATACTCGCTAATTCGAAATGAATTTGGGACGCGCTGGTTTCGGAGAAAAGCATCTATTCATGGTTTATTTTATTAACTCTCTATTACTTCTTACCACAAACTACAACTAGCAAATTTTAGACAAAATCCACTGGCATTAAAGGCATGAAATTGATTATTTACACAGATTGTGATAATGATCTCTGTGGTTTTAAATAGCCTCTTGGAGAGCCATTACAGTAACATGTTGAGGTCATAAACTCTCAGAGATAACTTTCTCTACCACAGAGCCTGTATACATAAGCTGCTCTTGTCATCATCTACTGAAAACATCTGCAAGATGTTTGAACCCAGATCGGGCCCGACAAAATGAAGGACCTGATCTGGACCCAAAACCCTTGACCCTCTTAAGGTATTCCTGATTTATTTTCGAATACAAACTTTTCCGGGGGAGAAAAATCAGCAGACGACTTAAAAGAATGAAAAATAACCTGGTATGCAAAAAATAACAATACATCCACATGTCCATGCAGATCCTGATCTGTGTCTAAACTGTTTGCAGACGGCACCGGGCGCTAGTAGGCAAAGAGTTAACATATATTTTGCTATGTATTGGGTACACATTAGAAGTGCCTCAGTGAGGTTCTTCTAATAAATCCCTCAACATATAGACATAAAGTTATTGCAAATTATTATTAACTCTTTGCATGCAGGGATTTTTCAGGATCTACTGGGGTTTTATTTCAAAATTTACTTTAAAAACTTCCAGGAACACATTCAGCGTCAAATAATTTGGATCCAGATCAGGCCTGATGTCCATGTATCTGGCAAAGATCAGCAGCAGACGACATAATTCGCCGTTGGAAGGCAAAGAGTTAAATAATACTTTTCTTTTTCACTTAGTGATTTCTATCCATAAAATTGTAATTGTCACTGTTTTTGGAACAATTGTTTATTGTAAACTTTAATTTTCGATCTGTTGTAATGTTGAAAATGAATGAGATATTCCTCAAGGATATTCTAATGAACATCACAATATTATCTGGATCTATATTTTCATCTGGCTAAAGGTAAAGATCTCTCCTTTCTCACAGCTGGTATTTATTTAACAAACGGTCTATGAAATTATATAGCTGTAAAGGGACCATTAAGCGATTAGCACCAGTACCTGGCAGCTCCCTAGACTGAAGTGAGTTTTGTTAGCTTGTGGAATATAGTACTATCATAACATACATGTATGTTTTCGGTATGGCCTAAACTTATCTTTGATAGAGAACAAAAAATGATAAACATCATTTTGGGGTTATCTATTTCTATGTCTACCTCCATATGATTCGAACTACTTGTAATTCGAAAAAAAAACTCTTGAACCGAGAACTTCGAATTTTCGAGATTCAACTGTATATAACGTTGTGTCCAACGAGGACCAAAAGACGTCCGTGAAACTATCACTTTTCTGGGTGCATGAGTAACTATTGGATCCTTAGCTACACATGTAGCGGACAGAGAAGTCAGCGATTAGACTGGACCGGTGCCCTAGCTGGTGCGAGTCTTGGCTGAGTGCATAGTCAAATGGTGCATCATGCATTGGCTGAATTATGAAGAGAACAACTAACCTAGCACTACTTACATATAACTAATCTATAAACAAACATCTCCTGATTGGCACAAATGTCTATCAGCATATAACTAAATGTCGCATGGTTTTACGAAAGTGATGTGACATAAAGTAGCATTGCATGGCTTTCAGGAAGTGACGTCAGAACGTCTAGCAATTTTGTAGGATCGATGGTTTCAATGGTCCAAAATGGCAGGAAATAACATTATCATTGAATAAAAAATGTTGGCTTATGTTTCGGTAGACAATGAGTGTTATTATATAATATGTAAACAATCATCTTCCAAACGGCTCAGATGCCTGTCCACTGCCGCTGATATAACAACATGTCGCATGGTTTGCCGGACGTGACGTTACAAATATTTGGCACGAGATAATATTGCATGGCTAACGGGAAGTGACGTCAAAACGTCAAGTAATTACGCATGATCCAAACGTAACGTAAATGGTTTTAATGGACCAAAATATCACGAAATGCATAACATACATTAAGCATATAATAAAACAATTGTTGATTAATGCTTTGGTAGACATGAAGTGTTATTGAACAGTAAACTTAACCACATTAACCTCCGCTCCGCATCGGTCAATATGACGTTTACTGGTCAATAACACTCCATGTCCACCTCACCATAAGTAAATAATTGTATATTATTGAACTGTTAACTTAATCATTGCGTCGGTCAATATGAAATTTACTATTCATTCTAACACACCTCGCCTATAGTCAATTGTAAAGTAAAGTGATATATCAAACAATAATTCACAGTTTTGAAAGCGCAGGAAAGAGCGCGCAAGCTGACGTCATTTCTTCCTACAAAATGATGTCAATAATGGCTTTAGACGGTGTAACGTCGTTTTTTGCGCTTAAAAGACGTTACAAATACAAGTTAACGTATGCGACATAGTCCATTTATTGGCGGGAATTCCTCAGTGCAACGGCGGAAAGTTGGAAGAATTTGAAGACTTCAAATGTGTTTTCTTCGTTTAATGTATGTTAAAACCGTAATAGATCAGTTCTTAAGCGTTAATTGTTGAGTATTAATGCACTGTTTGTTGGTCAGTTGTACGAAGATAAAGCACTCGGCGCGCCAGGCGCTCGTGATTTGATCTTATTTACAACTGACCTCCAAACAGTGAATTATTACTCAACAATTCACTGCTCGAGCTGATTTTTTTCTTCTTAAATAACACAACATGTCTCAATAATTGTATAATTTTAGAGTAGCGAGCCAACCTTCTAGTTCGAGCTTACATTTAACTGTGTTCTTGTAAGGTTAAGTATTACAATTGCGTGACTCAAATGTTGAAATAAATACAGTAGACAATATCTGACAGACAGTTTGATAGATAAGAACAGAAATCTTCTAGTCAGCTTATAATTAGCATATTGTTGGGTATGTTCATTAGACGCTGAATCTGTCATCAGTCCCCTGAGAAGAAAACCGAAGAAGCACAGCACATATTGTGTTAGGATGCAAGAAAAGAGATCTATTCTTACAAAATACTCGATGGCGTCTAATCACGGTATGCCAGACACGACAAGTAGTCGTAAATCAGTTCATTCAGGTACCATTTTGGGTGACCATTTCTCCTTCCCGGGAATCTAATTGTTTAGGAATTGTGTGCAGTTTTCTATCATATTTGTTACGATTTTGACATGCAAAATGTCTATCGGAACTGCATCGGCCAATTCCGAGAAATTCCGCGGAACCAGACCACGGATGTAATCGAGGATCTACTTTGATAACGCGGGTGATAAAGTGACATTGACGTAAAATAACGTGACGCTGTCGTCACAGAAACCATGTTGACAAAATAACAAGAACAAATGGTTATAAATGAGGTTTATGTTTTTTCAATAAAATACCACTATAGCACCTTAATTGTTCTGCTGATTTAACTTTTCGGATATTCAGAATAATCGATTTTCATAGAGCTGAACCCACATGCTACATAACTAACTATCCATACGCCAGTTCTGGCTAACAAAATGGAGCCTTTTGGTACATAGTACTACTAGAAATGCTTCTTACATACATCCGAGCCATGAATCGATTCTCGAATTGTGGCGGACTTTCCCGAATGGACTTTTACATGTAAAATGCCTGAAACATGAATTACCTTCAGTTTTCGGACAACAGAATAATCAGCCATCGTTTCCCATATACTTTTAGAGTGGTATGACTGATCAAAACAAATCACAGCATGTTATTGAAAAGAATACCCTGATCTACATCTAGCAAACTCAGTTTGCGAACCTGTAACATTAACGTTTTTAAACGCATTTCTAAGCTTAAATAGTATTTGTAGCAGCATTTTCAACCACGACTAAGTTTCATAAGCAATCAAAAACACAACATTCCGTTATGTTAGCAAACATTTGGTATCCTATTTCTTCACACGACATCCATATAATCATGACAAGCGACCACCCTCCGGACATTTGAAAGACATTTACATGAATTCTTTTTTTTTGCACATTTCGAAAAAGAAGGATGTTAAATTTAGGCGGTTGTGGTGAGCATATGTCATCTTACACGATATTGCATAATATAAAAGCAATTTAATATAACAGACAATTGGAAGACAATCTGCTGACTAAATAAGTGCATCAATGCCTTAGCACGCCCCTTTGGTGTCTATCTTACGATAATGCCAATCAGTTGTAACTTATTTTCTCTAACCTACCATGTTTATCCCTGTAAATGCCCAATCTTCATTTTTAAAAACCGGACCAGCCACAACATTTTAACAATCATTTGGGCATAACCGGACACCAAAAGATTGGTCAGCTGATCATATGGACACTTTTGGGTATCGTCACAAGACGGCCTGCTATAGTGTCAGCGAATAACATGGCTGCAGATCCACGCAGTCTGATCAACATTTTTGGTATTCGTTACCTGGAGAGTTTTATAGTTAAACTTGCCATGTTCACAATTTCAAAATTCCTGCTAGTATTTGGTAGCTTAGTAGGCTTAATTGAGTCTTAACTGGTGCTATCTTAACAAAGGTTTTCTCGTGACGAGGCTGTTTTAATTAAATTGTGTTTCTCTTAACGCTTTCACTGCTAGCCGAAAAGATAAATACAGTAAAACATGTCTAAAGCGGACATTCAAAACTAAATAAAACAAAGGTCTTAATGGCAAATGGTAGCTTAATGAAGGTAGAAAGTATTGCAGAATGCTCCTGAGCATTCTGCAATACTTTTGACCTGCATTAAGCGATAATCGGTATTAAAACCAATTGCGGTCTTCTAGTATGTGAGTGGTCGCTTAAGACGGGGTTAACTGTATACTATTTAATGAAAAAAGAGATTGGAGAGAAATTGTGACATCGAATAAAAACATTCAACAAAAATACAAAGCAATGCATATATACATGCATATTATTATCAGTTTGTTTTGTCTTACTCTGGTATGTATACCACTAAAAACGTCCAGTTAAACTGGACACCCCTAAACGGGTACAAATGTACTTCGGTAAACAGTGCAACAGATAAGCGCCATTACACTAGGGTCTGCACTGTTTGCTCAGACAAAATCGATCATCAGAGAAAGAATTATAATATTAATTTTATTATTATACTCGTAACCTGTAATCCCTGAGTACATACAATGGACATACATGTACATGTACTGACTTAACTGTGTCAAACTTAATGGAAAATTTAATGTAAATATTTCGTTTCAGGTTTGCCAACAGAAGCCTACTCGATCTATGAAGAATATCCATGGCGATTTGGTTATGTGTTCTGTATCATTAAGGCACTATTTGCGGAAATGACGTCATATGCCTCAGTGTTGACGATTACTGCGTTCACAGTGGAACGATACATAGCTATTTGTCACCCTCTGAAGGCGCACAAAATTGCAACGTATTCTAGATGTATCAAAATAATCATCAGTATATGGCTGATTTCCCTTGTGTGCGCGCTACCTTATCCGATACATACGGATCTATTTTATTATGTGCACGACGATAACAAAGCGCCTGTTGTTGATTCTTTAATCTGTAATATTCCAAACCAATATCATGAAAGGATGATGCATGTGTTTCAATTGTCATTTTTTATTTTCTTCGTTGTCCCGCTGACAGTATTAATAGTACTGTACAGCTTAATCGGACTGTCCCTGCGAAAAGCCGAATTACGACGAGCGGCGTCAGACGAGTGTCACCATAGAAACTATAGCCATAGACACAGTGGGAATGCCTCCCCGAGCGATTTCCGACAGAGGGTCAGTAGTCATAGTGGGCACACTGACGGTAGTCCATCGACGATGCACAGAAAAGTTGTGCTAAAACTCCTAGGTAAATATCGACTGCATGCGCGGATCCAGAGGGGGATGGGATGGGGGGGGGGCAAGAGGTCCGGAACCCACATGGAAAATCACAAAAATATAGGGTTTCTTAGCAGTATTGGTCCGGGTCCTCTTAAAGTCACAAAGCTACCAAGCCAGCATTCAATGTTGGGCCATCATCGGCACGCAAGCGAAACGCCATGGCAGGCAGGCCGATGATGACCAGCTAATAGTGGTATTTTGATCCTTCCTCCCTTCATCAAACAAAAAAAAAGTTTTCAAAGTTGGACCCCCTCTGACAAAACTTTCTGGATCCGCGCATGCACTGACCCAGTCTGTCGCATTCAAAGAATCATCATATCCTATTCAGGGACATGTACTTTTGTAGTTAGGAAAATAATTTTCGAAACCTATAAAAACAAAAATAAAATTTGAAGTTTTTATCTTGCATAGCAATCAATGTTTCAGACCTGAGCCAGTTTAAGGCAATATACATGTATAGCGGCTCTGGAGTCTTAGCGGTATTTCTTTTGTGGATCATTTGTGTTTTTGTGTCTTGTGTTTCTCGTGCTTTTGCGTCTGTTCATTGCTGCCTTGTGGTCACCTGCTGGGAAAGGGCTAACCTCTTGGCTCTTGTTGGTGATGTTGATTGTATTTTTGTTACTTTCGCATGTGGTATCCTGGGTCAGGTTCTTCATTTTATCGTTTCCTGAGCTTTGCCTCCTTTCTTACTTATTGATTTACAGGGATCGGTTGATAAACACTAACAAAATGGATAATTGAGACCAAACAAAATGAATTGGCAGTTTCATGGGAAAAAGGCACTTATGACATATGTGTACAAGCAGTCTATTTAAAAAGTAGCTGAGATTCTTAATAAAAAATCAAAATCCAAAGGTTTTCTAGCATCTAGTTTGTCTACATGTGATTTCTCAACTCTATATACAAAATTGCCTCATAATCTAACAAATGAAAAACTCACTGAATTGAAATTAACACACTTTTAACAAAGTTTGTGATGCACTCCGTTCACTTTAGGACACAATGGGTACAAATTGTGCTCCCCATGTTGTTGTCGTTTTATGAGAGAGGCTTATGCCAATAATCAAGCTGATTTTACTTAGCATTTAACTCTGCCGATGCCTGGCTTAATATTAAAATAAGATATATTTTTTTAGTTAATGAGGGATAAAGGATCCAAATTCCGCTATAAACATGTTATATTTCTGGTTTATCTCAGCTGCAAGTTTAACTTAGAAATATAAGGTTGAAATTTCACCTAAAACATGAAATTAAATAGAATAGTTCGAAAAATCGATAGAATTTTCTGGTTAAATAGAGGATCGTACACGGCTACATTCATCGAAATATAGAGGATCTTACGTGAGTGCTCATTTTTTTATTGAATTTATTAAACGAGTTGGGAAAAGTGATAACATGTGAGGCTTGCCGAGAATTGTATCGCTTTTTCACAACGGGTTTGATGCATTCAATAATACAGGAGCACGAATGTAAGATTATATTTATCATATGACATAAAGATTACTTTGTAATTATTTTCTGTTACGCATTCTTAACTAAAGGCCTAAATATTTGTGCTCGTCTGTGCTCTCTAGTGTTTCGTTCTCATTGTGCCATGGGTTAGTATGTGCTTTTGGTTGTAGCGGTTCCGACTAAGACTCACTTGGGTTATTTAGAATACAGTAAAACCTGTCTAAAACGGCCAACCTCAAAATGACAAAAAAAATGTTTTTTAAACCAGTTATCGCTTTATGCAGGTCAACAGTATTGCAGAATGCTCTATGGGGAGCATTCTGCAATACTTTCGACCTTCATTAAGCTACCATTTGTCATTAGGATCTTGGTTTTGTTTATTTGAGTGGTCGTTTTAGACAGGTTTTACTGTATGCTAATTGATGAGGTCATCTCGTTATTTTTCAGTTGCCGTAGTAGCCGCCTTCTTTATCTGCTGGGCTCCATTCCATGCTCAACGTTTATTGACAGTTTACAATAGGCACTGGACACCAGCCCTACTTCAAGTTCAGAGTTCATTATTCTACATCTCAGGTAGTACATCAATCGTAAACAAGCATATTGTGTTTTCATTAAAAATATGCATCCTTGTTACGAGCCCATGCGTGCTTGACGCTACACCAGCATCATGCATTGTTATATTCGATCCATCAAAACTCTTTGTTCTGCACAACATTATATTAATATCAATTGATAAACTTTGAAAAAAAATGAAATAGGACTTTATTTGAGAAACCTTATCTATACAGTGACGCCTGTCTTAAGCAGCCACTAAAAATAGACAAAACAAGTGTCTTTAACACTTTCGCTGCCAAACGCGACTGTAGTCGAATTCACCGTTCACTGCCAAACGCGACTACAGTCGAAATTTAAAGGTACAGTTGATAGCTGTCTATTTTAACCGTTATAGGGACGCAAATCTTTGTTCTTTATTTCAAAAGTTTAGGGGACATAACTATATCGTATATGGACTTCTGCGCAAGTTTTCTGTACAAGAATGGACTTTTGAGGATGTTTGTAATGTCATTGGATTTCGCGGACGCCAAAACAACGAAAACATATGCAAGGGAATGCGAATATGACGCATACAGCCCTTCAACTGCTATATTTCTATTTATTTCTAAAAAAAAAAAACAACAATATAATATCAGATTTAATCCTTATGTTTGATACTTGGTGTAGATGGATAATTTATCTATTTTTGCATAAAATAGTTGTTTATAGACATTTTTCATATTTTCAATATGGCTTCAAAATGGCCACCAAAGGTCACGTGAATATTTTTATTATTGTTGGTTCAAATGAAAGTTTTATATATTAGCAACATTCTGTGAAAGTTACGTAGCATTAGGTTGAATGGTTCTGTTGATACTCTGTGTTGAACCCCTAAACCCTCAATATTGAGAAGTCCTTGAAACATGCTTGGCACTGAGGTATTCGTTTTTTGAGGTGCTTGGCAGCGAAAGTGTTAAGCCATTTGGTACCTTAATGCAGGTCAAAAGTACTGCAGAGTGCTTTCTTCTGCAGTACTTTTGACATACATTAAGAGATTATCCGTCTCCAAAGCCTATTTTGGTCTTCTTTTGAGTGGCAGCCCAAGACAGTTTCTGTTTTACTGTAGTTTTACTTTGACGCATATAAGCATATAAGAAACACACATTTGCATTGGCTAAAACAGTTACGTGTCTTTGTTCTGCTAAAGTAGCAAGGGTGTGCTCTTTGTAAACTTACGCATATGGAATTAAGGTTCACGAGCGGCTAAATGGTCTATATTTGTATGACCGAGCCACAGGCTATTAAAGGATGGTACCAGCTGCTAAAACAAAATAATAATTTAAGGTTTACGCTTAACGCTGAATAACATATAACGCGTATATGCCTGTATACGAACAGGAACCATACAATTAGCACGTGCTATAGGTCCCAAGTTTGATCTTTTTTAAATGAAAGTCACTGATTATATGCCAAACAATGTGTAGCTTCCATGTCGACACGAAATGGGGATGCGTTTTCTACAAAATCATATACTTTTCTATATACCTGGGCTTATGTTACTTTTGTAAGAGAGCGTTTCATTTTGTTAATATGTGGTTTCCAAGTCAAAAATCTAAGCATGCGAAGCCCAAAAGCAGCATATTGGTTCAAAGTGCTAATGTTGTAGTAAACCCATCCTTCAACATACTAAAACTGACTGGTGTAAAACGTGTTTTGAATTTATTGGAAGAACGCGGAAGTCGCATTCCATCACCTATCAAAACGATTCCGTTTAAGCATTTAAACCAAAAATACATTGATTCCAATCTGTTTCACTTAAGCATGGAATATATTGTGTTTTGTCTAGACTAGTGCACCATGCTCAAAAATCAGAAACTGTCACAATATCCATTTCACCAAGAGACACAATCAAGGACACAGAGTTGAAATAACGCAGCTAACATTTCATTCTTTCCCCCAGTTGTTGAGAATTTGTCGCTTATTGTAACCTTTGCAAATATATAGGACCCATGGATCAGCCCTGACAAAGTGCTATCTTGTCAGACTCGATTTGGATTCAATGTTTTTGTCATTCTGGTGGTATTCCTGAAATGACTTATAAGAAAAAAAGTCTACAGACACAAAAAAGCATACAAAGATACCCAGTGCGCAAAAAGTTAAAATCAACTTCCAGACTCCCCCTCTCCCTCTCTCTCCCCCTCTCTCTCTCGCTCTTGTAATGGGTACAAATCACAACAACACACAACCAGGGCCAAGCAAGAGACACTTCTACGAATAAAGGGAGAGCACTGAAAAATCAAAAGAGAGACTAAAGAACAACGGATAAATTGCCTTGTTTGTTGGCATGGCTAGCCATTACAGCCTGCAGTTGATAGTATTAATAAATATAATCATTTCCTGAAGAAACCGTACATATAGTATTTGATCAGAGAGCTCTTGTATCAGCCAGCACACTGTATAGGGCCACCATCGACCCGCCAGCGAAACGCCATTTAAATGGCTGATGTTGGCCCGCTTTCAGATGTTTACATGGGTCTGAACTAGAACTCTTTATGTTGCACATGAATTTAATGTTCTGGTACATGCTTGTGTTGTTTTTTCATCTAATGTTCTTATGCTAATAAGCAAACATATAGTAAATAATGTATTATTTTGTATTAATCAGCTTTTGGGTCACTGCCTAGCCACGCCACTAACTGGTTCTTATCTCCGTTAGCTTTACAAGAGACCGGGACATTGCATACCACGTGGTGATACAGTGACCGAATAGCTGTATAATACAGAAACAGGCTTAATGTTCTCTGTGTACGAACTGATACACATTAAATATCTGATTTGAAAATCCGCTGTACGAAGTAATACATTGTAATATGAAATCCTGAAGATTGTTAAAACGCGTATTTGAACCAGAAGTAGATCATAGTATAAACTAGCCAGACGGTTTGTTGCAGACATGATGTACTTTCTGATCCGATCATTGTCCATTTCCAGACTAATAACTGATGAATTTCACACCCATAACCCTAAATAAATTTTCTTTAACATGAGATGACATATTTCCAATTAATAGAGACTACAATCATACTTCGACTATAATCCAATCCGAAGGATGGCTATCCCCGAAAAAAAAACACAAAACAATAACTTTCCCATGGGGGAACATTCCGTTAAAAAAAATCCGATCCGTGCAGTGATGATGTGATGAGATGACTTATTTCCAATGAATTGACACTACAATCATACTTGGACTAGGGATGGCTATCCCCCCCCCCCCACAAAAAAAAACACACACACAAAAAGCGATAACCTTCCCATGGGGGAAAAACCCTTTAAAATCCGATCCGTGCAGACTTGATGTGATGAGATGACATATTTCCAATGAATTGACACTACAATCATACTTGGACTATAATCCAATCCATGCGGAGATGATGTGATGTGATGAGATGACTAATTTTCAATTAATAGATACTACAATCATACTTGGATTATTATCCGATCCGTGCGGAGATGATGTGATGAGATTACATATTTCCAATAAATAGACACTACAATCATACTTGGACTATAATCCGATCCGTGCGGAGAGTATGTGATATTTACATTGTCAATGCAAGCCTTTCATGAATCTTTAGATTTTTGCAATTGTTCATATATGTAGCCTCATGAATGACATAAATTTGATTGACAGTTGCCAAGCCAATTTGCCTATGCAATACGCTTCGAACATCGAATTCATTCACCATATGTGATACTGGTGTTGTGATTGACAGCGAGCCACCCCTGAGTCGCACGTGCAAAACAGGCCACTTGTTTGCTCCATTGGAGGTCAATGCTCAAGCTGGCTGTTCCGCTTTAAATTTCCGTTTTACACTCCACAAAACCGTTAATATGATTACATATTAAATACAAAACTGTTTTCCCCCAAAATTATAAATAATTTCTATATTATAGCTATGTATAATGAAATGTAAATATAAGTAATAAATTCAACTTTTGGAATGTTCATGGACTCATGAATACTTCGGGTCTCTTGCTAAGTTAACGTGAAGCACGATACCCGAAGTACAATGTATTTGTAATTCCATGAACATTCCAAAAATCAAACTCATTTCTTAAAATGATCAAAATAACATTCCATGCTCCAAGACGAGAACATTCCTCAAGGCTTTCTCGAGTAAAGTCCATGCGTACCTATATTGTTGATTTGTAAAGCAACACTAGTACTCTCTACTCATATCGACTAGAATTCCGCCATTAGCTATTTTATCCAAACATTTTATTCTTCACTTCAGACTAAGTAAATTAGATGATACATTCTGACGAGATTAATATCAATTCAGACCTAAAGTGACTCTTATCTAATTAGTCGAGCACTTTAGCATTCTATTATCGTTGTGTTTTGTGCTTATATTCTGTTATAGAACGGACCATGTCGTGCAAACTCAGACGCGTGGTCGTCACATTTAAAAGGGCGTATATAGAAGAAAAAAAACATTTTAATAATCATGATAAAGGATCTCGGAAGTCTCCGTATTAATCTTCCCAAAATATGAGAGCCTATGGCTAGTATAATGTATAATTGAAAACTGTATTTTTGTGTTTAAATCAAAACCTGACATGTTGTGCACCAAGCAAAAAAAATATTTGGAAAATAGGTGGGGGTATTTTTGTGACCTTTTTTTATTTTTACAGAAAGCCATTGTTTCATCAGATATTCATCTAAATACATGGAAATATAATGTTTCCGACATAAAACTAGAGACGAAAGTGATGCGTTAACATAAAATTCGGGTCTAGAAGATTTCGTTGGTTTTTTGGTCAATAAGTATAAGCGAGCAGGCAATATCTAGGCAATGTCGTCATGTCTTGTTAATTCTAGGCATACAAACCATAAGTGCCATGCCTTATTTACAATGTAAAACAAAAATAACAACCTTGACATGGGAACTAATTCTGTAAAACTATAACGAAATTGGATGACCCCTAAAGGAGATATGGTCCGAAGACGAGAATCTGAATGTAACGGCATCAGACTAATGTGAACCATAATTGTGACATTGACATTGAGAACTGTGCGCAACACTTATCCAAGCTAAATTTTAATGACAACGTAATGTTATGATAAATAAGACCTGTCCTCGAAGGATTTATAACCCGAACACGAAACTCTGAGTGTAATAGTTTCGAATGAAATTTGAATCAAAAATGTCAATCGGAACTGCCTCGGCCAATTCCGTGGAATCAGACCTCGGATGTACATCGAGGATGTGAGGCTGACGTCACAGAAACCATGCCAACACAATTATAAGTGTGATAGCAGCAAAACAAATGGTCTTAAATGAAGTTTATGTTTTTTTTCAATAAACTATTTTATGGAAAAAAACATAAACTTCATTTCTTCTGCTGATTAAATTTTTTGGGAAATCAGAAAAATGGGGAGCTTTTTCGTATATAGTACTACGCGTAATGGGCCAAACGTACACTAGAGCCTTGATTGTATCGATTCCTGATCTTTGCCACCTTTCTTACTTTGATTCGATTCTCGAGTTGTGCCGGACTTTCCCAATTGAGTGTAATGTGCAATATGCATTAATGCTATGGATAACAGCCAGTCATAGCAGTGATCTGGAACATTCGTTGTAATCTACGCACCATAGTAAATTATTGTGCCAAATATAAGCACCTTCAGTAAATAAACATGCAAGAGGAATTCGCATTTTGAGCTGTACATCAGTGTTAAGTATGTGTGACATTGACCCTTGACTCCAAGTTCATGCCAGCAAATTTAAAATCATTGTTTTATTTTGCACATCATTACTGTCATTTTGCTATTTATGAACTCCCTCCATCAAAAATGAATGAGGAATTCGTGTTAAGATCCCTGGACAGATTTACAGTATATGTGATCTTTACATTTGACTAAATGAACAAAGCACCGGCCTCAAAGTTATAAATCTTTTCAATCTCGAACTCGAAATCTATATGAAAGAGCAATGATTGGCTGTCTGCGGACACGTGTCCAATAGCAGCCAATCATTGCACTTTATTTTGAGTCTGAGACTGTTCTCAAGTTTTATAACCTCGAGGCCTGATCTGGAACTATCGTTGTAATCTACACCATAGGAAATCATTGTGTCAAGTATGAACAGCACTGGTCTAAAATAAAGGGGGAGTTTGCGTTTCAAGCGTAGATGGGATTTAAGTATATGTGACCTGGACTTTTTATTCAAGGTCATGTTGAAAAATTGACACTTTAGTCGTAATCTACACACCCTAAGCAATCATAAAGCTAAAAATGAACACCTTCCATTAAAATGAAAGATAAATTCATTTTTGACAAGTAAGACAGATTTAAAATTATTTGACCTTTACATTTAACATATGGGTCATATCCGTATTTCGAGGGCTTTGTTGTTATTTAAAACGACATATGCAATTATTGTTCTAAATATTAACACCCCCGATCAAAAATGTATGATAATTTTGCATTATGAACTGTTTTAAATATGTGTGACCTTGGCCTTTGACTCCAAGTCATATTGACAATCTGAAAGCTTTTGTTTTATTCTACACATATTAAACAATCATTTTGTAATATATAAACTCCCTCCATCAAAAAACGAAAGAGGAATTAGCGGTAAATTGTACGGCTCGTAGACACATATCACGTATATGTGACCGCTACATTGACTCCAAGGTCATAGCACTAATATGGAATTTTCATTGTAATCTACACACCATAGAGAATCATTGTGTAAAATATGAACACCCTCTGTCAAAATGTGAAATATGAATTTATGTTTCAAGCGGTAGACAGGTTTTAAGTATATGTGAACTTGAATTGAAACAACCTTTGTTGTAATTTACACCACATAAGCAATCATTGTGCTGAACCTGAATACCCTCCATCAACAAATGAATTGAGATATTTATGATACGAGCAACAAGACAGATTGTTAAGAATATTTGACCTTGACCATTGACCCAGAGGTCATATTTTTGTTGTACATGTAATAAACGCAACATAGGCAATTATTTTGCCAAAATGGGAGCAACCTTCATCAAAAAGCCAGCAATGATTTAAGTAACATGCGCGGATCCAGAGGGGGATAGGGGGTCCAGACCCCCCGCGGATCCAGAGGGGGATAGGGAGACCAGACCCCTCCTGAAAAATTACTTAATCTGCGGATGCCATCATAGGCCCACCAGCGAAACGCAATTGAAATCGCGTTTCGCTGGCGGACCGATGGTGGCCCGCTTAGAATATTGGTACGGACCCCCTCTTCCCTCTCTAAAATATGATGACTAAAGCAAAAAAATCTAAATTTTTGGACCCCCCCCTGACAAAACCTTCTGGATCCGCGCCTGAGTAACATTACCTATCTTTATTTTTCAGGTGTTCTTTATTACGTCGGATCTACCGTTAACCCTATCCTGTACAACGTCATGTCTAGACGATTTCGACGTGCATTCATGGAAACAATCTGCCGCATTCATTATCCATCAAACAGGGGACCACAAAGTTCTCAATACAGCATGCATTCAAAAGGAAAGGACACAAAGATGCCCCTTATAGAACGCCACAACCACAACAACTCGCAATCCTATACAGCTAATGGAAGTAACTTTCCGTTACGCTCAGCCAGACAATTGCAACACAGCATTTGTAAACAAAACAGTTTAAACGGTGTTCAAAACAATGTCAATTGCGGTTTCCATTCCAGTGTTTTAAAGCCGACATTAACGGATTCTGGAAATCAGTACCTAAGTAGGCTAGAAGACACAACGGATACTGCGAAAAACAAGTATTTAATGGAAAGTAGATTCGTGTCTAACATTGCAAAACATAACAAAGAAGAAAGTTTGGGAGTATATGTATAAGTTAATTCCGGAAAGGCTACTGTGTCCATGAGAACTTAACCATAATGTTATGTTGTTATCGTTATGTTATGTTTTGTGTCGTGTCGATTTTCGCAATAAGCTCGCTGAGAAACAGACATGTGATAGGTTGACTTACGTGTTCTGTTTTCTGCATGTTGACTTTTGTCGCCTTTTCATGGACTTTGCAAAATAGTTTGGACCAGAACATGATCAATACAACGTCACGCCTGGTCTGAATCGATACTGTGGGCATTTTGATGGTTTGCCTGAAAAATGCTTCTGAGATGTTATTATGACTGTTCAAATCTTGGATAGTGTATAATATAACCAGGCCAAACAAACTGGTATAGTGTTAGCCGACTTGTATTATGTCATAACCTAGCGGTGGTAATGGGAATCACAGTGTATTGCTGCCTGTAATTTTGATAACAAAATAAAGTCAATCAAATGCTTCTATCTTCATATATAAGCTCGCTGTTTGTCCCTTTGTTTTGAAATTGCATTTGATTTCCTATTTCCATGAATATACGGCTTTATTTTTGGGCTAAATTAGTCACATTTTGTATTAAACACATAGGAAATAGAAAACTATTTTTAAAACACTATTCCCCTCTCCCCCCGAGTCTCAACTTATCATTTTGCAGGTAAATGCGTTCTCATATTTTACATAATATATGTGGATAGCTAGGTTGGGGCTCGGTGGGGGGGGGGGGGGTTGGATGATATCCCACAGCCAAAAATGTGAAGTCTGGGGGAGCCCGAACATTAGTATTTGGATTTTGGTGTGTTCTCTTGAAAATCTTTTTTCTAATATAATGATATAATTAGTACAAGTAAGTTTCCTTTTCATAACCCCTTCGTCATGAAGTATTATGTATAGGTTATTTAATGTTTTGTGTTGGTTATGGAATATTGGGAGGGAGCGGAGCTCCTGAGTGTATATTTCATAACGAACACAAAACATTGTATAACCTATTTAGCCCTGACCCAGCTGTTTCCTGTGTTGGTTTCACATCCTGAAATGTACACATTATGTAGCCTTTTGCTGCATTACGTTTAGGAGCCACTCATATCTTTTATAGCCATGGATGCATTCACATGGGACAAATGGATTTTATTAGCAGCATTTTTGTTACATTTTTTTCAAAATTATCTGGAAACATTTCATTGATGTAATGGCTGATCAGTCCCCACTGTTTGTGCATTCTACCCTGATTCTCAAACAGTGGAGACACTCCGGTCAGCGTGTATATTCATGTGCCTTTTGGTCATGCTGTTTTTTTTTTTTTATAAAAAAACAACATTGCGGGACAAGCAGTGTAATTTCTGACCAGGCTTCAATGTACTTGTGCAACCTGATCAGTGTTTTCTGCAGTCGCCACTTTTCTGTGAAACAGCTTACGTTTGAAATTTACATCATTTTGTGTCAATATTCTTATGACAGTTTTATTTAGTGTTCTTAAAATAAAAATAAATTTGCCGAAATTAACATTTTGGACTGCAATTTCCTCTCATCAAGTTATGCGAATGAGTCTCAAAAGAAGGGTTATGGAAAATATACCACGCATCAAAAGGAAGTGGGCGGGTCATGGGCTAAACTGTTTTAGCATATATTTCTTTAGATAATGCAAATTTTCCTTTTACTGAATTCTGTTGAAAGATTATTTTGCACATATACTGTATTTATCCAATATGCCCTTGAATAGGTGTACTTTAGGCATGGATGAATGGTTATAGTACATAGCTGCAAAATATTGCACCAGGTAAATACATTTTCATCAGTGTTGAATATAGACTACAGTTGCACTTCAAAATATTAAAAAAATTAGATAGAAAAAACAACAACAAAAATAATCATTAAAATGTTCATAATTTTGGATTTTAAAATACTTTCACTGTAACTTGTAATCGAGTATTGATAATGTAATACCCTTGCACGTGTAAATAATTGATTTCTAAAAGTTTTGAAGTCAAATTTTGCAACTCCTACCCCCTTTGGTAGCGTCTCCTATTTTGTCATAGGGGTTTGCCTGTCTAAATTAACCTTTATTCTTTCCTAATACACCAAGCGTCTTATTCAAAACGATACCAGTGATATCTTATGCATAGGGAAGTGGGGATTGGATTGGGTTTTCAAAATTTACAGGAAGCTAATAAAGTATTTAAAAATGGCGGCCTAGATTGGCTTAAAAGAAGTCATATATTTTATTTCCATGTTTATTTAACTTTCTTATATAATTAGATTTTTATCAAATTTGCAACACATTACATGGTTTAATAAGGGCTGCATTTCAGACTAACATTTAAGGATTGAAATGCTGTTTTTTAGCTTGCATTGGATGATGCAAAACATTAGGTTTTTTAATGTCTGTGAAGCCCGAAGGGCTTCTCGGAGACATTAAAATGCTAATGTTTTGCATCATCCAATGCAAGCTAAAAATCTGCATTTCAATCCTTATATTTACATTTTATATTACCAATCAAATATACATAATTATCTTCCACCCAAATTCGTTAGTTATCCTTGAAAAATGAAATATTTTATTTGTAACGGAGGTGTTGGAACAGCTAGCGAACGAAAGTCCTGTACATAACGTCGTGGCGATACGCGAATGACGTCACACGAATGTTGATAAACAAAGAAAGCTATTGGTTGACGTTGACGTTACTCCACCTAGAGGCGCGGCATACACCACGTGACTGCTCAATGTTTTGCATCGAGAAATGCAAGCAGCTAGGAATTATGGTTTCATATAAGGCAGTTACATTGAGAATGTAAATATGATGGCAATGTGACCGTCCCTTTTTTCCAACTGCAGAATCATGGGCGATGATTTGACAAGTAAAATCAATTTAAGCCACAAAGTGGCTTCGGCTGCTGTCCATTCTAGGTGATGATTCTCTTGTTGATTCATTGTTTGCTGTTGCTGTCGTTGTCCGTATTATTTTGCGTTAGGTTCTTGTTTTGTTAAGTAATGGGGGTAAATCAAAATGTTTAAATATACTTGAACCATATTCAAATGTGTCCAACAGATTGAAGAGTGAACCTTTGCTTGTTTTAGGCATCAAAATTGATGTTAAAAATCCCCGCGGGGAAATATCAAACACTACATACATTTTTACACACCAATTTCATGAGATCTTTTCATATTTGAAAAAAAAGATGAGTATTACATTTTCTGAAAATCCTCGCGGGGAACTTCTCCCCAGGGATGTTGACCTTTGTCGTGGAATATTTTCTATGTCAATATAAATCTTAAGTCAAAAAGTTATAGAATTTACTCAGTATGGCATATTCTTACATAAATAAGTCATTTTAGGTGTCTATGTCAGCCAAAGTACAAGGTGATTTATCAAAAACTGGTTTGGCAAAACAATTCTGGTGTTTGTTTAATGCAGTTTTAAGTATAATTACCAGTTTTGCAATCACCGAGAGTAGATAGCTTTACTTTGGTTGTGTTTTTGCTGTTGTGTGTTATATATCTCTTTCTAGTGGTGCCTGGGGCGGGTCTGTAGTCTGCGATTTTGGTATTTCATGGTCATACTGACTTGCTTTTTGACTTCTTTCAATAACTGAGCCGTGACATGTGATTTCCAACAATGTTGCATTTTGACAAGTGTAGACTCGGACGAGCCAGTTTAGCCTCCTTTAAGCTTAGAAACTCCAAATAATGTTCAGTCAGTAGGTTAAAGACAAAGATTACTGTCCAATAGAGATCATTAAAGGATTAACTGATAAGGGACGGTTTCAGTATCTCACAAAATTAATGGGGCCTCAAGAGGGGACTTACTTGTATGCAACACAATTTCATTCACTAAGATAAAGATCAATATTTTATCATAAAATACCTAATCCCTTTATGGGACCACTTTATTGCCCCAGTGGGGAAGTCATAATCACCTCATTATGGCTGTCCTTTTGATCTGCCCAGTATGACCCCTGGAGAGAGTCATAATGAGTGGTACCAGTATTATTGCTCAAATATTTGTCCCTTTAACACTTATAGAATGTTCAAGCGACTTGCAAAGGCTCTGATCAGACTGCGCGTTTGCACATGCTGATCTGAGGCTTCGCTGGTCACACATACCACATTGTTGGAGATCTCATATCGCGGCTCAACTTAATTATACAGGATATTTGTATGGAACAGTGATACTTCGATACATAATGAGAGGATCATACATGAGTGCTCATGTTTTATTGAAATTATTAAACGAGTTGAGGAAAAGAGATAAAATGTGAGGCTTGCCGAGCATTTTATCTCTTTTTCACAACGAGTTTAACAAATTCAATAATACAAGAGCACGAATGTTAGATTCTATATGACATTAAGATTACTTAGAAATGTCATTTCTGTCGTAAAACGTTATAATGTTGTCAATATATACGCAACGGTGTTATAATGTTGTCAATATATACGCAACGTTGTTATGGACGTCATAACGTTTCCCGAAAATCTATAAACCTCTAGTGGTTTATAGATTGTATTGTATGGCGTTATTTCACTCCCTGACGCGAAGTCATATGACAATTGTTTGTTTTTTCGCAAAAGGAGTGTTATTTAAGGCCTGGGAATGAGGCATATGTAACGCATATCATGATGACCCAGACAATAAGTGGGAGTGAATGTGCCACAACACGTTGAAACATTCCCTTGTGGACAAATGAGGATTGAATGGTAACGATAACAGAAGTTTCTTAAACAATTTAAGCAACTAATGCTAAGGTGCACGACACATAGCTATGCTACACTGAACCCATTTAAGCCGAATGGAATCTACCACTCTTATCAATTAGACCAGTCCATTTCCGTTTTAAGGATTGTTAGGTTTATACCAATGTTAATAGAACATTCTGTAAGCAAACAGTGGAGACCCTGATCAGATGCCGCGATCTGTGGTATCGGATCTTGGTCTGTACTGTTTGCCTATGTCTCGCAAAAGGGCGCCATGGATAGATGGGTTAAACTAATGTTGCTATGCTGGTAAGCCCATTCATGGTCAAATAAATAAAAAGATAGACATTTGAGTTTCAGTAGGGATTAAACCTGAAACCTTAGAGCACAGTGTTTGATGTGACTTACATCTCGTAGGTAGAATAACAATCTTAAGCACTTGCAAAGTGTATCCATCTGTTACAACTAGTGACACATGGTTGAAAATCATAGAAAAATAACTTTTTATATTTTTTGTGGAATGGGGTTCCCGACAGAATTAAGAGGGGATCATCGTAAAAAATCTTAAAGCATGTGGATATTTCAGAATTATAATTTTTTGTTCTCAAATTGCTTAGGGTTGTTCAGAGTTGCGAAAATGTAGAATGACATTCTTTCTAAAAATGACTTTCACAAACTATTGAGCGCGGGATCTGGATACTCTTTAGATCTTAGACATCGCGGGACGTTTCTTTTGAGGACATTTCGGCCTGTGGCCGCATACTTTTTTAAAACTTAATAACTTCTCAACAAATAGAAGTTTCTTCAACTCACTTTCTACCTTGTGTTAAGCCTGGCAAATTGAAAATAAAGCCCATAAGGCCCAACACTAGGTTCCAGTAGAGTGTTTGTTATATCCCCATCAATACCTGTTCAATTGTGAAAATACGCAGACACCATAACAATTTATATGGAAACCGAAAGTTACCTGCCCGTCACCAGCTCTATTACCCACTTTCAGTTTGTATATCACAATATTTAAAATCAAAAGTGGACACTTTAAAAACCAATCGCCGTTTTTGCAAAATCTCCTGGAAAAGACGACACTTTTGGTGCACATTGAAAACAGCTGACAACTGCAGCCGGAGCAATATCCTTCACCTCAAGGCTGTATGATATGAAGCCTTCGTTTCACATTTCATTCCAACTTGTAGAATACCTATCTTACAAGAGTTTTCAATATATCATCAAATTATCTTCATAATATGCTATTTTTGACCCCCATACTAAAATATATTTAAATGTGTCTACTCCCAAATTCGAAATTCGAAACTGTCCCCTGATCGTAAGTAACAATTTCTGCGAGGAGTGTTTGAATTGTTTTCGAAACTGCAATTTGTGTAAACATAATTAAGTAATGAAGGGCTTTGTTCTCCGAACTGGTTCATGAATGACAGAAAACAAGAGCACACGACGAGGAAAATGCCACAACCACACCAAAGACACTGTGAGGAAGACACAGACATCCATTACACATGTAAAGTAAAGCAACTAGCTCTTTCTTTCTAAGCAAGAAAATTGCTAATTTAGAATGGTCATTAAGAACCACACGCCAAAAAAGGGGTCAAACGCAAAAGCCAAAACCCAATGTAAGCAACAACAATGGATTAACTAGAAATGTGTCCATAGGACACGGATGCCCCCGCTATTGCCAAATTCGCATAAATAGGGAATTTTCATTAACAAAGGGCGATTACTCCTGAAGGCATAATGCGATATGGGCAATTCTGAAACTTGAAGACAGTATGGTACTTAAAAATGTGACCAAGTTTCATAGAAATATAATCAAAACTAATGTATTCATCTTAGATCACAGACGTCATTTCAACCGACAATTTTTCATAAACTAAGGGCAATAACTCCTTAAAGCATGGTGCCATATAGACCAGTATCAATCTTAAAGAAAACATTCTGGTACTAAACAATGTGACCAATTTTACATAAAATTCTGATCAAAACTTTTCAACTTAGAGAGCGGACGTCGTTTCAAATGGTGAATTTTCATAAACAAAGGGCCATAACTACTGAAAACATGGTGCGATAAAGACCATTATTGAACTTAAAGAAGACATCATGGTACTAAAAAATGTAACAAAGTGTCATAAAATTCTGATCAAAACTATTTGACTTAGAGAGCGGATATCGTTTAAAATGGTGAATTTTCATAAACAAAGGGTTATAACTACTTGAAGCATGGTGCGATATGGACCATTATTAAACTTGAAGAAGGCATCGTGGTACTTAACAATGTGACCAAGTTTCATAAAATTCTGATCAAAAGTATTCGAGTTAGAGAGCGGACGTCGTTTGGACGTACGTACGTACGTACGTACGTAAGCACGTATGCCCGTAAGTACGTACGGACAGACGGACAGGGGTAACACTTAATGCCCAGACCATTGTCATGGCGGGAGCATTACAAAAACAGAACCACTGTCTTAGAACGGACAGCAGCCACAGCCACTAAAGGGCTTAACCATTTACTACATATGCTTTTTTTAGATCATGGCATCATTTTATTTTAATTTTCAGACAACATTGAAAATTCAAAAGAAGCCTAAGTTAAGTTTTGAATACTGTTGAAAATATTATGGAAAATGGAGCATAAGCTTCCCAAAATATTTTTTCTGTTAGAAATAAAAAATTCACACTGGAAACTATTTAACCCTAAATTTTGCAGCAGACGACAATTTCGAAATTTTGCTGCTTTTTCAAAAACAACAAATAAGGCATGATATATCATGAGAATCGCCACTGGCAGACGATTTTCATGAGATCTATCATATCCTATTTTGTTCAAAAATTAGGAAAGATGTCGAAAAATGTGCCGTCTGCTGCAGTCGTGATTGATGCTTTAAGGGATAATGCATGAATACGCATTATTTTTTGTGTGGGTTTATTGCGTAGTTTGGTTATCTCAGCAAGGATCACAAGATAACAACATAAGGTGACACGTGTTGCTCTTATATAAAGCTTGATGTTTCGGGTTCTAGCAATATGCATACAAAGAAGAAGCCAAGGCATCAAGGGACAATTTCAAATAGTTTCGGATTTTGGAGTGGACAAACTTTAAGGTATTCAGGAATAGGGATCAAAATATAATAATTGGAGGCTAAAATGAATTTTGAATAGATTTTACCTAAAATATTTGTATAATGCGTGTTTCTATAAGTTGGAGGAACATACGAAACTAGGGCTTCATTATACAATTGATGCATTCTTTTGTGGTTAACATCAGGATTTGTCAACCCGAGAACAGTGTTGTTCACCGAGGCGAAGCTGAGGTGAACATCACTTTCGAAGGTTGACTAATCCTGATGTTAACCGGAAAAGAATGAAGCAATTGTTTTGTTATATGACACTGTTTCTCTTTTATATTCATATTTATAAATTTACTCAAGTCAGATGTTCCTAGGAATCTTATTTCAACAATATACTTACCAAATTTCTGCAACTCTTATGAGAGAAGCAAAATAATTGCATTTTTACCCATACATGCCTAGCGTCCCTTTTGTGGGACATAGGCAAATAGTGAAGACCCAGATCAGAAGCCAGAGAATGCGGCGTCTGATCAGGGTCTCCACTGTTTGCTCGCATAATTTTCTATTAAAATTTGAATAATAATGAAAAATATCAACTACCACCCCTTAAAACAGAAATGGACTGTTCCAATGGATATCTGTGTGAAATTCCATTCGGACTAAATGGGTTAAATGCTGTTCTCATAAAATGAACAAATTCTGAATTTGAACATTTTACCTGTGAAATATACATAAGAAATCACTCAGTGTTGATATATCTATTTTTAGCTCTCAGGTAGCAGTGACAAATCTTAATGTCACCTGGGCTAGATTTAGTTCAATCTATTTTTAGCTCTTTGTCAGTAATGTTACCTGTCTTTAGCTCATCACTGTTTGACATCAAGATTTGTCACAACCAGTGCAAGCTAGTTTCAGCCAATCAGAGGAGGTCTTTTATAGGAGTCATATAGCAAAGCATATAGCTGTGCTTCAGGTGAAGGACACTGCCTCAGCTATAGGTGTCAGCTGATATTTTAACAAGCATTAAATAGCCCTATTTATGAATTTTGCCAAAAAAGGTTAGTTGTTATTAAATATGCCTCCTTACCACCAATTTTGAACATTGTGCAATATTGATGATTTCAACAAAATTATCTTTCATTTTTTTATGGTGGGTGTTCATACTTGGCAAAGTTATAACTTAAATGTAGTCGATAACAACATATGTGTCAGATTACTAAATTGACCTTGGAGTCAAAGATCAAGGTCAAAACTACTTACATTCGGTTGTATTAAGAAATGAATTCAATTTTTGGAATGTTCATGGACTCATGAATACTTCGGGTTTCTTGCAAAGTAAGTGAAGCCCGAAGGGCTTCAAGTTAACTTTGCAAGAGACCCGAAGTATTCATGAGTCCATAAACATTCCAAAAGTTGAATTAAAAATGCTTATATTTACATTTTATTATAAATATCTAAAATATGAAGAATATTTTTAATTTAGGAATTTAAATATTTTTTGTTTTTAAAATATAATCGTATTAACGGTTTTGTCGTAGTGAAAAATGGAAAAGCGGAACAGCCAGCTTTAACACGGACAGACAATGGAGCAAACAAGAGGCTTGTTTTGCACGTGCGACTCAGGTGTGGCTCGTTTTCAATCACAAAACCAGTAACACTTTTGGCGAATGAGTTCGATGTTCGAAGCGTATTGCACGGGCAAGTGAGCTTGGCAGTTGTCAATCAAATTTGTGTAATTCATGAGGCTATGGACGGTTGCAAAAATCTAGAGATTTATTGAAGGATTGTTTCGAAAATGTAAATATTAACTTGTAACGCAGATACCTCATACGTTGTTTAGTGATGAAGGGTGTTCATGTTTTGGCACAATGATTGAATATGGTATGTAGATGACAACGAAGGGGTCAAATGTCAAGGTCAATATACTTGAAATCTGTCTAACGGCTTCTTACGCCAACTCCTCTTACATCTTTTGAAGGAAGGTGTTCATATTTTATAACAATGCATGCTTATAGAGTGTAGAAGACAACAAAGGCTAAAGATCACCAATATGACCTTGGAGTCGAAGGTCAAGGTCGAATACACGTATATCTAAACAGGTCTTACGGTTGGTAACACGGAGACATTTTTCTTCTTTTTCTCGTGGGGAATTCATATTTGGTCCACTAATTGCTTATTGTATGTAAACAACACAATTTGATTTTAAAGTCATTTTGGAGTCATAGGTCAAGATCAAGGTCAAAAATGTACACTAATTGCCTAAGGTGTTTAGATGCCAACAATGGTTTCGGATTACTGATGTGACCTTTGAATCAATGGTCAAGGTCAATAATACATAAAACCAGTCTACATAGCTTGTAACGACAACATGTTTTGATATATGTCATGCGCGGATCCAGAGGGGGGACAGGATCCCTCCTTAAAATATAGGGTTTCTTAGCAGTATTGGTTCAGATCCCCTGAAAATCACAAAGCTGCCAAGCCAGCATTCAATGTTGGGCCAATGTTGGGCCATCATCGGCACGCCAGCGAAACGCCATTTAAATGGCGATTCGCTGGCGGGCCGATGATGGCCCGCTTATAGTGGCCTCCCTTCATCAACTAAAAAAACGTTGTCAACATTGTACCACCTCTAACAAAAATGTCTGGATCCGCGCATGTAAGTGGTTCATATTTGGAGCACTTGTTGTCTTTGGGATGCAGATGGCAATATATAATTGATTTGGTTAAAATCAGAATTTGTCAACCCGAGAAAGTGATGTCCACCAACGCGAAGCCGAGGCGGACATCACACCTGAGGGTTGACAAACCCTGATGCTAATAATTTAGGCAGTACTTTTATTAATTTTAAGAATTAAAATTAGCTGTGGACAGGTAGGCATGACTTTAATCACGGCTGCCTGACAGCTAAAAGTAAGAAAGAGGGCAAAGATCAGGAATCGATACAATCAAGCACCACACCTGACCAAGGATACAATGTACCAATGGGAAAGTGACAACTTCACTATAAGACATCACAAACGAGAGCCAAGAGGTCAGCTCTTTCCCAGCAGGTGACCACAAGGCATCAATAAACAGACGCGCTCGAAAGCATAACAAAACAAGACAGAGATAACATAAATGATACACAAAAGAAGCACCGCCTTGGAACGGTCAGTAAAAATATTTAACTGGAGGGCTTAAACCGGTTTCACGGCGTGCCAACCTCACCCTTAGTTCAGATGTGGATCAAGACACATAGATGTTTGGTTCGCATGTGAGACCATAGTTTATCAATGCATTATCGCCTAGAGCATATAAAGCAAGATATAAAAAGGTGATGAAGCAAAGATAAGGACTCAACAGTAAATAAAACTGAATACCGGAGCAAAAGAAATCCAACTGGTAAACTCCGGTGGGCCTGACAACAGCCAAAGCTTCAGGCCCCTTCCATCTCATCAATAGATAAGTCTTTAAGTCGAAACCGTCATAGAGTCTGAAGTCCGACCCACCGGCGTGCAATTAAAGAGGAAAGCAAAATTGCCAACCGTGATTGAGTTGACCACCAAGCATGCAGTCTATTGCAATACATTAATGTTATAGTCAATCGTTCTATAATGGGAAATTATTTTAATGAACTGCGCTGAAAAATTATTATATCCAACAATCTTATTCAATTTATACACCAAGTCACGATAGAATTCATGTTCCGAAGGTCCTTGGTGCAAGAGATTTGGGATTCCTGACATAAGGTTTTGACATACTAGAGAGGTTAATTTACCAAGCACGAAAAGGTTAACAAAAATAGCGTTGGACAGGTAGACATGACTTTTGTCAAGGTTGCCTGACAGATAAAAATAGTTTTTGGATTACGAACATCAGATTTTTTACATGCCATAGAGGTAAATTTAGCAAGCACGATCAAGCATGAGCTGTTTGTTAACAGCTGCTGCAGGTAGTTTCAGATAATGAGAGAAGGCTTTGCTGGCTGTCATATAACAATTTATAGAGAGGTAAATTTAGCAAGCACGATCAAGCATGAGTTTTTGTAAAATTTTGTTGCATACAGCTTCAGCCAATGTGAGAGGGGCTTTGCTGGCCGTCATATAACAATTTTTATTTTATACTTAGCAGTGAAATCAATGCATATCAAAAACAAATAAATGTGATATCAATCTCTAGTGAAATGATATAATATGAAATCAATCGCTAGTGATTGATATCAGCCTATATATTCACTGTAGCGTTTTTGGATCACCTCTGACTTTTCCATCCACTTAATGCAGCTCACTGCGAAAGTTCAAACGCCTATAACTTTCTTATTCTGAGCTAGAACATGAGGATTATTTTAGTACCAAAATAATTCAGATTTGCTTAAATTGTTCGATTTTGAATTTTCAACACCTCCCGCTTCAGTGAGTGAGGCAATGCATTTAACCTATGCTACTCAACGTCATCAACAAATTATGACGTCGCATTTGACGTCACTTGTCTCGCACATTGACGCTGAATAAATTTATTTTTATCTGTAAGTCCTGGTGACTATAGATCATGTAGATTGATCCCGGTATTTTGTCACAAATACTCCTTTGTCTGCTTTTACATTATTGTGATTCGGCTTGAAGCATGGTTAACAAATTGATTAACTGTAAATCTTCTAAAAAGTATAAAATAAAAAGAAAATTTACTTTTTTGAGATAAATACCAAATATATTCCATCTCGTGAGTTGAAAACATCGAATTTTTCATTCGTGCTGCGCACTCATGAAAATTTTGATGTTTTCAACACACTCTATGAAATATATTTGGTATTCACCTCAAAAAAGGAAATATCCTCTATATATTGTAGAGCAGCAGCATCGATAACCAGTCCAACTATGTTAGTTAACTTCAACGCTTTACAGGTTTGTCCTTACTATTTTCCTTCATTCAGATGAAATAGTACAATAGGTCCCCAATGTTAAGGTAACAGGGAAGAGAGGGAGGGGTAATAATTCACTAAAATAGTAAGTGAGTATGATCAGGAAATACCACAATCATAAACCGCAGACAACCCCGTAAGTCCCCTCAAATGACTGCCCCCTCCAATTAAAATTTTGGCATACCAAAACAGAAAAAAGAGGTCGGAAAAAATAGTAAATTTACCTGAAATCGTGTCTTTCACGTACCAAAAGGCCCATAAAATGTCTGCTGTCAGTAAATGGACAATGCTACGTCCAGACCTTGTACGATATCTGGAGTGTTTCAGGTCATCAAATCACATTTTGTTACAGCCATTTGACAGTGTAGTTGTTTCCTGTGAACTTATCTGTGGCATAGAAGTCATTAAGAGGGACAAGTATGAGCTTTTCAAAAGAACTGGCGGTCGTTTAGCCCTATCATTGTATGAATTCTTGCACACTGCCAGTGCCCCCCCCCTCTTTTGTGAAAATTTAATTCACAAACGAGTTTGCCTCGCGCTTTGGGTAGCCCTACAGATTCACGGACAGTTTGCTTCCCGCTGTAGGTCAATCCACAATATTTGGTACCCGGCTCGTTGTTCGGCAGCGCATAAAAAGTAGCCTGAGCACGGCATAAAGGTTCGGTCAAAACCTGAATTTGATGTGTGCTTTGCATGAACATTTTATAAGTGGCCGGCCATGGCCGCCCGCAACCATGCTCTTTCTATACCCCAACCCACTACCCCTTCAAGGATGAAAGTCATGACGTAAAAGAATGTTCGAAATCTTTGAAACTAGATGGCACTAAGATCAATGATTTATCTTATTATCAGAAACTTGGTGCATCAAACCACTCAGCAGAGAGTGACGAAAAGAAAAGAATGGATAAATACCATCCAATATCAATAATTTTCGAAATTGAAAGCGAAAGGTCAGCTTAGGGTAAATTTCTTAAGCTTCCCTTTATAACGGTTGCACACCGCTACTAGGGTTTCCATAGTCGACAATGTTAACATTTTAACACCTTGTTTGAAAACTATACATACAAATTTTACCAAACCAGCCGCATTTTAAAATATCATCTTTGCCGGTTAGTTTCAATGATTAATAACTACATATTTCCCAGGTCAATCCCGCACTATACCCCTTTAGACTTACATACAAGAAACAACATGTTTCATAATATAGATAGCTCTTCAAGGGGGTCCAAGAAATCCCATCTAGTATCAACCTGGTACCGGAATACATCACCTTGGCCATCTCCATTAAAACAGACTATGACTCGCATCTTTTGATCAAACACGCCATAACACCTCTCAATCAAGGAATATTGAAAAATGCCGTCATCTTAGCTCTAATGTAAAGTATATGCTCTCCCCATTAAAAGGCGGGGCCAGATATCATGAGTATTAAGTGCAGTGTACGCCCTAAGCTATTTTGGTCGCTTCAATGACTCTTCTGATCGGTCAGTCTTTTTAGTAACAGTAATCCGTTCTGATTGGTCAGAAACGTAAACCATCATTACATCATCATCGTTATCATATCAAATACATTCCCACAGTCTGTATAATTCTAGACCAGACCAGATCAGACCAGATCTGATTTAGACCATACCATGCTTATGATGTCATCAAAGTGACCGCTGCGTATATCAACAACTTAATTAAAAAGCAAATATTTTGGTTTCTTATCACTTATACAGAATGCCTATATAACACCTATATTGATGTATGACTTAAACCTTAATCTATGTCCATTCTTTATATATGCGAGCAATGAAGTCACATTTACTTGTTGAGCAAATATCTTTCATCATTATCGCATTTGCTCGAGTGTTTCTAATAAATGCTCATATTGATATATTACAAATGGCTAGACTGCATCTGCATCTATACTTTTTGCATGTTTGATGAGCCAATATCCTTTCATGGTCACCATCGAAACGTTCTACAACAGAATATCGCTTGTACACTAGCAGCGAAGGCTCTGACGAGACTTCACTGATGTACAAGCTTGTTTTAACTCTTAGATGAACACCCTTGAGATATGTCTATAAAAGTTTAGTACATAAGTAGTCTTTTTGAGCATAAGCGACCAGCAAAGGTTCAAAAAGCACTAAACATTTACGTAGTCCCAACACCACACTGGTTAATGAATATGTCGATTTGCTGGTATTTACGCGTATTGCCGGTACTCCATAGGCCAGAAGTGCTAGATTTTGGCGTTAATACTATATAGAAAAACATGCCATATGCCAAAGGGACTATAAAATTAGATCATATTTAAGTATTCGGCATACCAAGGCGATTTATGTAACCATTTAGGAATAGATTCGAGTACCGATCTGGATGATCGGTACTCGAATCTATTCCTAAATGCTTACATAAATCGCCATGCACATACTGAATACTTAAAAATGATTGAAGGCCATAGTCCCTTTGGCATATGGCATGTTTTTCTCTATAGTATTAACACCAATATCTTCCACTTCTCTGAAGTACCGGCAATACGCGTAAATACCAGCAAATCGACGTATACATTTACCAGTGTGAACACAGTGGCTACGGTTCTAGACACAAATAGTCCATCATAGAATAATTTAGGTTCATCTTCGATCACAGCACCAAAACACTTCGTTTTTTGACGAAGTCGTTATAATTAGCTGAGGGGAAGAAGGTACATTCCGTAAATTGGTAATTTTAAAATTAAATGTTTAAAAAAAGTGTATAAAATGTTTATTTTTGTACTTTTTGATTAGTTTTAAATGTGATGTTCACGTTGACGCTGAGAATAGAGAAATAACAAGAAATATCTTCATCGATTTTATACGTAGCGAAAGTTCTTCCGTAGGGATATTTATAGATCAACGTCTTAATATTTTGGTGCCGTTGATTTTGTAACATTTTGGAAAATAGCAAAAATTTCACAAATGTGTGACATTTCAGGCAGAGGGGGAAATGATAGCTTTGCGTTCTGACTTGAATTTCGCGGGAGTCCCAAAATCCTGCACCCTAGAAGAATCTCTGTCAGATAATGGAGTTCTTAATCCCTATTAGAATCACACAAGTGTAAGTTTTCACTCAAATTTGGTTTACGTTATAGCAATCATATTTTATTCTAAGCATATCATATTTTAAGCAAAGATGAAAGTAGTTTTGTGGCAGGCCAGGACATGGTGGAGGTCATAGCTGACTGGCAGAAAGACAGACTCCAGGGGGTACTCTGATATTTTTACAGACATAATACAGTACCCTCTAGGTGATAGACAGGCAGACAGGTAGTCACGCACGCTCACACATACATGCACGCAGTCATACAGAAAGACAGACAGGCAAATAGCAATCCTGAAAAAGCCAACAAGTTTTTCTCTCATCTTTGTAATAGTTGGCAGTCCATTTCACAAAAAAAACTTCCTCTGGAAAAATGGGGTAGAAGCTGGCAACCATGCTAAATATGTTTCAATATGCAAAGTAAAATCGATAGGGGTGGATGCCAAGTCTGGAAATGTCCCTAGGGCTCAGAATAAGAACATAGGTCATCAGAGTGCAAAAAAACAACAAAAACAAAACAATAAACAAACACCCCTTTCTATGCCATCTCCTGCCTATATAACATCCATTTATCATCCAGAATTTACTTAGTTTAAAACAATACTGCTTCTCAAACTCAATACATTTACATACACTTGTAGTCGAAGTATAAATAGCAATTTTCCACAGGATTTGAAAACAAGCAAACATGCTTTTTGAAATCATCTCCTGTAATACAAGTACATGTTATGAACGGAGTTTGAGAAACTACCGTACTGACACTGCCAAGGATAAAAAAATACCAACATCATAATTTAAGGTGCAGGGAGAGAATGAACGATAGAAAGAAGGAAGGAAAGATGAAAGAAGGTGAAGAAAGAAAGTACTGCATATTATAAGTCGTACTAAGGAATTAACATGGTTGCGTTGTAAGAAAAAATATACTAATCCAGTGTGCAATACTTTTAATTACTATAACTTAATCATATGTATCTTAATAGTATCTCAGTTACCAGGTGAACATCTTTTAGTTTTGATGAAAAGATTTATGAACTGCTTTAAATACAAATTCATTATTTCTATCTGATAAATTACTATCGCCAAATAAGAGGACTTTTTCAGATATATCAACATACCAACTGACTGTTTTAGACATTTTCCAACGCATAATATCATACCTTTGACATTCCATCAAAAATGGAAATTATTTTATATAGCTCCACAGACACACGAGGTATTTGAGGCCAATTTTTTGTATACTAGGTAATACTTAAATTCTTAATCTCATGTTTAAAACGTGGCTTATTCTATCGCCAACGAAATAGTATTTTGTGGTTTTTGAAATATCTTTTTTCCAGCTGATGTTTAAAAGACAATAAGGATGTTGTTGATTTTATTTTGTTTGGTAGTTCATTCCTCTCTCGAATCGTTGAGGAAAGAACTGAATCAAAATATGACTGAGAAGAGGCATTGGTTCGTCAAATATTGTTGGCATTGCATAAGCTGTAAGAAGTATAATCCTGGTTGCGATGTGGAGTTAGCTCTGCTAAATAATCAGGAGCCAGACCATTCTCCATTTTATGAAATAAATACAGCTTGTGGAGCCTTCTCCTTTCAGAGAGTTTAAAGGCCTGAGGGTGTTTACTTCAATTTTCCCCTCGCATAGCACTTTTAGCCTATATGCTGATTGAATGGTTTATCTCTGCTGGTGAATCATGGAAACAGAATAAGCTGATAGATAAATGTAAACATAAACTCATGATAGCAGACAAATTTTACTCTCTTATCAGGTGGATTATAAATGAGCTGCCATGCGACAAAAACAATTAAATTAACTATGCACCTAATGAAGATTCAGATCAACTTGGATATCAGGTCATTCTAATCAGATTCTTCACAGTGACATAAATTTGGTAGCGAAGTTTTCTTCAGGTGGACTGTTTACACACCTATTTTCTGAACTTATCGTCTGCTAGGAGAATGAATTTGCTTACCCAATCATCTACTGAAATTTCAATTCTGAACGAAAGGGGTCATGTGTGTTTGTCATTGATCTAAAAATCTGTGTAAAGATGGGCATTTACATTACAGAAAAGTGTTGGGGGAGAACAGGTTCATGAAGACTATGATGATAATGCGCGTAAGATTGAATCAAATTCTATCACACGCTAACGTCAAATTATGAACCCATCTTGATCTATTACTATTTGACTATCACCATGGTGATATTGAATTATAGCTTTTTTAAGTCTTCTCCTGAACACCTTGTGGAAATAGATTTGCCATCTTTATCTGAATCAGTTCCCACGGTATGTGGCATAAACTTACTGCCCTCTCCATTCTACACTGTACATAGTTTATACATCTGAACTTGGATAGTTGTGATATAAAAGAAGCAGAAATATGGCTTCATATAAGATAAGATTAACATTTGATTTCACTCCAGAACAGCTGAAAATTATCAATATTTCAATTTACAAATTATTGGTAACTACACCTTGGATTTTGAGGAAGCAAAAATTTGCACGTAAGTGTGTTCTCATATTTTACAAAATATATGTGAAAAGCTAGTTAGAACTCGGGGGGGGGGGGGGGAATGATATAGCACAGCCCAAAATGTGAAGTCTGGGCGAGCCGGAACATTAGCATTTAGATTTTTGGTGTGCTTTCTTGAAAATCTTTTTTTCCAGTATAATGAAATAATTAGTACAAGTAAGCTTTCTTTTCAAAACCCCTTAGTCATGAAATATTACAAAGTTTTAGCATATTTTTCTTTAGATTATGAAAATTGTCCCTTTACTAAATTCAGTTTGGTAGATTATTTTGCACATATACTGTATCTATCCAATACACATAAACTACATGATCATCGACTAGGTGTACTTTACGCATGGATGAATGGTTATAGTACATTGCTGCATAATATTTCACCAGGTAAATACATTGTTATCAAGGTTGAATATGAACTACAGTTGCACTTCAAAATATCTCTTAGCAAATCAGATAGAAAAAAACAACAACAAAAATAATCATTAAAATGCCCATGATTTCAGACTTTAAAATACTTTCATTGTAATTTGTAATCGAGTATTGATGATATAATACCCTTACACGTGAAAATAATTGAGTTCTAAATGTTTTTAGTGAAGTCAAATTTTGCAACCCCTTACCCCTTTGGTAGAGTCTCCTTTTTTGTCGTAGGAATCTGCCTGTCTATTTATAGCCTTAATTACTTTCTAATACATTAGCGTCCTATTCAAAAGAATACCAGCGATATATAATGCATTGGGAAGTTTGGGAAGCCGCTGAAAAATAGGCAGACCCTATCAAAGTGTCAGAGGTCCTTATCAAAAACTGCATGTGAATGATTTAGAAGCAATGCTCAGTGATATCAATAGTGTCACTAGAGACCAGACCAGGTAAAAATGTCACCTAAGTGCGCCGTTTTGGTAAAATGCTTGGAAAATTGCTTATTTCTTTAGTGACCACCATATACCTAACATATCCATTAAACATCAGTGTAAGTGAGTAGGACGTATGAGCGCAACAAACAGCTTAACTGACGGAAAGTATACACTTGTAACTTGCAGCAAACCAAAATGTATCAGTTGGACACAAAGCTCCCACCAGGACTATATATGAGAGAAAAGTCTTTGTATGTGACGTACATAAGTGACAGTACATACGAGAAGGGATGTACGCCATGGGTGATTATCCGTTGAAAATGGCGGGGACATAATATACTATGCAAAAAGTTTAGCAATTTCTTATGTTTCACACCATTTTGTGCTCATCTTAGTGCAATATCGAACAAATTCAATTGCAATGACGAGAACAGGATCCTAGGCTAACATCACCACGAATTTACAGACGCCATCCTTTGAATAGGCATTTGAGGAGAGCAAAAATTGCAGGAGGGGTCAGTAAGCAAAATTCACATCCGTTGTAAGTAATGGTAAAATGATAAGCATGTGATGTTGCGCTTGTTGCTCTTTCATCTTCTTCATGCACCATACGCCTATAAAGAATATTGGTTATGTTACAGATGTGAAATTCCATGCTGAAAAAAATCAGCTGCCATCAATGACGTCAAAACGTAGTCATCATTTTATTAAACTTCTAATGTTAATTGGGGTGTCACTTCAAAAGAGATTCAGTTTAAAAAGAAAACAAAGGCTTACAATGTAACTCATCTTATGGTTGATTAAAACCTTAAGTTACTGAAAAATCGTGCGACGCATTTGCGAGATAACGTTGACGTTAGATTTTATCTTTCAGCTCGAACTCTGTAGCCGTAAAGATGTTTCATTCAACATTTTTTGTCTAAATGTATTGAAGGGCATCAAACAGTTTTAATTGTTAATGTGGTTCAAGAAAAAACGACTAGAAACACCGTTTATAGGCGATAAGGTAAAAGCATTAATAAAAACGTCAAATTGTAAAAACTTGGTCCTTTATTTCTCTGAGAAAGTTCAGAAAATTGCAGCATTTGCTATGTTTTCATTGACCAAACAATCGCTTGAAAATGGTTTTGGCTCCCCCCAATGATCAGAAGTACCCACATTATACCCTAGTCTTAAAATTTAACGTCACTTTGGCACGGCCGCTGCGTTTCGTAATTCTGTATGTTTTTAAATGGAAATTCTTGTTAGATGATGGGCGCTTGTATCTTCATGACAGCAAATGAAACTCGAGATCTGATGTGGATGGGCTCACCCATAGAAAACAATTGCTTAATTTATTGTGCATAGTATAAACTCATGGGATGCTTATTGGGTCAAATGAAGAGAAAATCTGCTTTAAGCATAAAGTACAACAAAAACTTCCAATCAATGCTGCCTGACTAACACTTTTGTTGTTTGCTGATGATAAGGTACTAATCGTCCAGACTCTAGTTAGGCTCTGTTGGGGAGCAGACCAGATTAGTAAACAACAAAAGCATTTTTTTCTTCGTGGGTCTCAATTATGATCAAGTAATCAATACAAATAGCTATTTTGTTGGGTTTTCTACAATAGCGTATTGGTCATTTCCTTTACATAACATTGGAAATAGATCAACTTTTTTGTAAGTTGCTGCTTTATAATTCACAGTTAATGTCAGTGTACTCAAACAGCGAATTATTTCTCAATAATTATTGCTTTAGCAGAGCTATTTTAAGTATTTAGAATATGCAGGACTTGCGCTGTCGATGGCATCACATCCACTGGCAATTTTGACATCTAAAGTAATAAATAAGCCTCTTTTGTTTAAATGGACATCCAACTATAATCTTTCACGTTACTCAGCCATATCAAACATGTTTTCTTTCACTTCGTCGTATATCTTTTTAAAAGATTTCGTGTTGTTCTTGTTATTCATTGCAAGCTCAGAAGCTTTGACGATCAAACTCCCTAGTCACTCTTTGCAAATACTGACCTTTTATGTATAACAAGTAAAAGCTTTAACAAAAAAGTTTGCCTCACCACAATGAACAACATAATTATACAGGTATACCCCGCCTTTCGCTTTCATATTCTGACCGTCAAGATGTTGAACTATAGTTCTGAAAATGAATAATGCACAAAAATATTTTTCTTGGACAAGGAAATGCATACTGTTATGGACGAATCAACCAGGATGCGTGGTTTCAGTACTTAGATATACCTCAAGTGTTTGTGTCTGTCTATTCCTCGCACTTGCGGATAAAAGAGCATAACCAAGTATTTGTTGATCGTCATATGGATACCTGTCGGACCAAATCGTAGATAACCCCACAGCCTCAGTGGTGAGGAATAACAGGGTTATTGGCATATATTTAAGCACCTGATCCTTATTTGCAAAATAATGATATTTACAATACCTGCAGTATTCACAAGCTAAAATAGTTTAAAACATTCCAATGAGCAAAAACATGTTTTTTCAGTAGGAAGTAAGAGGAGTCTTATTGTGTATGTTCTAAGCAATCAACAATTAAACTCGTCTAATATATTTTGTATTTTAGCAACCACAACGTATTCTTGAGAGGGGCACTTTTAACTCACAACAATCAATACATTGTAATTGACATCATTCATTTTTCTTTTTAAAAAAATATGAGATCTTTTTTCGAACAGAAAATTTCAATTTATAGCTGTTTTGTAAATAATCATTCTTAAGTGTATTATACTTAATAAAATATCATCTTTCTTACGATTTATTCCAGGTCTGTCTAGCAGCTTTCGTCATTGGTGATGTCACCCAAGCATTTGTATTTTCCAACCCATGCGTTGCACGCCCCCCATGTACTTGTAATGAAAGAGTGATATATTGCAACAGCCTCGGGCTGTCTCAAGTTCCAAACTTCACAACTCCCTTTCCACCAAACAAAGTTCACGTGGAGCTGTCCAACAACAGACTTACGTCAATTGGTGCAAATGCCTTCAAGAACCTAGCTGTGACCAGTGCTACAAATATGTCAGTATCGTTACAAAATAATTACATCGATACCATTCATGAGGAAGCGTTCAACAGAATTGAACATGTAGTGGTATCTCTTAATATTGCTAATAATAACTTGACAAGTTTGCCAAGTGCATTGGGTAATCTAACAAAGTTAGTAGAATTAAACCTCCTTAACAATCCATTAATACGACTTGATCAGACAGTCATGATGAATATTGGTCAAACACTGAACACATTTGCTTTTGATTGCCAACTTTTTTCCACCTATCCTACTGATCTTCGATTTTTACAAACACTAAAACATCTCACTATTTCCAATATTCCATTCTCGAGATTACCGTCTAATGCATTCGATGGCTTTGAAACTTCACTTCTAGACTTAGATATGCCTAATTCAAACTTGGAAAAACTTCCAGGCGCCCTGTGTCATATGGTTAATTTATCCTCCTTAACAGTTAGTTCATCTCGAAACTTAAACAGAAGCGACTCTAGAATATTTGAACAATGCTACAACGAGAATGTCATACACATTACAACATTGAAACTGCCTGATAATAATTTAACCAAATTTCCTGACGTTTTTACATACCTACCGAACCTTGAAGTTCTCAATTTGGAGCTAAATCAGCTGAGCCTACTTGAGATTCCTATTAATATGTATAATGCATCTTTCAGGATAAGAGAACTTTACCTTGCATTCAATAATTTCGTAAGAATTCCACCGTCAGTAAATTCATTCCGTAATTTAGAGGAGTTGGAGCTTCAATACAATCAAATCTCCTCAATACAGGATTATGACTTGTTTCGGTTATCGAAGCTAAGGAAGCTCGGCGTGGACATTAATCCAGTGACGTATGTCTCCCCTAATGCTTTTAAAGAAAATTTGGAACTAAGTTCGATTGGTCTTGGAGGAACTAAGCTCAGTCAAGTACCGAGAGGCGTGGTTTCTCTTCCAAAATTAAGCATCATTTTCCTCACTAGAGATCCAATAACGTGTGGCTGTTTAGAAATGTATTATCTGAAGACATGGAATGTTACATCCAGATCTATCGATATACCTGGTACTTGCAACAACACAGGTGAACCTTTGATTAGATATATCACAGGTGAACTTCAGCTATGTCGCTATCCTTGAAATTATGAATTTTGTCCTGTATTATAGTTATTCGACGAAGTCGTATAATTTTGGCCTCAACGCGAGAAAAACTGTCTTCGGGGTTTGCGACAAAGTGGATCTCAAACCAGTCTCCTCAGCTACAGAGACTAGCTAAAAATTGAAATTTGGCTTGAAGCAAGTTTGGATATTGTAAATAACAAAGGCGCTGAATAGACTGCTTGGATGTGTATGCTGTTTGCGCCTTTGTTGTTTGCAAACAGCCGAAGACAGGTTTTCTCACGTCGAGGCCCATTTCATTAATGCAAAAAAACTGACACAATCTGTATGAAAGAAAATACGTGTCATGGAGTGGTCATTAATATATCGTTGGATTCAGTTGTTTGGTTTTTCTCTGAATACTTCACTTCTTGCGCTTTTTCGTTAGTTTTAAGGTCACTGCTGGTACCAATAGCCATAACTCTTACATGTCATAACACATTTTGCCTTATTACCTAACATATTGAGATAAATGTTATTGCTACGCCCAAAACAAATACACATTTTACCAATAGTTACTGCCTGTAAATTATATATTATGTCATTATTTCACACATTTCATACATAATATGGCATTAGTGGTACATTAACAACAAAAGATACGTGCACGTTGATTTAATAGTAATCGTACCCTCTGTTCTTGTGGAGTAAAACGCTTTCGCATTTCTTCGTTGGTAAAATGAGGACTACTAGATATATTTTTATTAAACTGACAAATCAGTTCACCAGTTTCATTTACAGCAGATTGAATAATTGAAATGGCGTGAGCATTGATTTAATAGAGGATCTAACATGAGTGCTCATGTTTTATTGATTTTATTAAACGAGTTGGGGAAAAGAGATAAAATGCGAGGCTTGTCGAGCATTTTATCTCTTTTTCGCAACGAGTTTAATAAATTCAATAATACAAGAGCACGAATGTTAGATTCTATTTATCGTATGACATTAAGAATACACTGGAATCTCGTTTCTGGCGAAAAACGTTATAATTTTGTATAATTATGTACGCAACGTTTTTATGGACGCCATAACGTTTCCCGTTAATCTGTAAACCACTAGTGGTTTATCGATTGTATTGCACGGTGTTATTTCATTCCCAGACGCGACGTCATGTGATAAACAGGTGAATGTGCTATGTCATGATAAACGCGGGAATTGATGTTTTCTGTTCAGCACAGAGTCACTGTGAGCACCAAGCCTCTGTTTCACTAATGCCATTTATGGGTTTAATTTGTTCCAACTGACTGATTCTTGTCACTGTTAATTCCTCGTAGCAAGTACAATTTACAAGAGCTAGTTTTATGTTCACGTGCTCTTAGATTTACAAGATTACGATCTTGAATGAATTCGGAAAAAAGTAAGTTTATATTACTTTGTATGTGGTACTCACTCCACTATGACGCTCGGGATGAGCGTTTGCATCATGGTGTGTACTGACCTAATTGTACCTGTTAAGTGGGCTAATACGTGCATCCCTTTTTCGATCTTTTGAAGTAATTAAAGTAATTAACTTATCCGTGCTCGTTTTCACTTCTTGAACCAAGATACTCTGCATCTCAGTAGAATATGATCAAATAAATGTTTAACAGATTGATCTGAGACCTATGATTTCAATTTTGTAACTTTCAGTGATAGCCATGCTAAAATAGAGGGCTTTGATCAATTTGCAGCTATCTGAACACAAATAATCAGGGCCTAACTTTCCCACGGTTACATAATAGTGTAACATAATTAAACGAGTAATTTGGACCTTGATGTGGTGAATTTACTGTCGTGCAAACCAAGAGTGACAGTGACGTAATATTTTGTTTACAATTGTTAAGTAAAACATTAAATTGTACACTCCACTTGAGCTAACGCGAATCAATATATTATTTGTATATTAATCCTATCCTGCGGATAGGATTAATACACAAGTGATCTATCGTTTCATAGTCCCTATTAACTTTGTAAACAAACATGACGTCACTGTCACTCTTGGCTGGCAGGACAGTAGTAGATACTTGAATTGGCGTAAACATATCAGTTGCAGTCAAAAATTGTAAATGAATGTGCTCAGGAAATACCACAATCACAAACTGCAGTCGAACCCGTGGCACTGCTAGGAAGAGCCACACAACAATCACGAGACACCATGAAGACAAACTAAGCAAAGCAACCAGCTCTCTCTTCCCCAACAAGATGATTGCAAAACTGAAATGGACAGAAAGTAATGCACAATTGCAACAAAACGTAGAACAATTACAGAATCTCACAATGGGAGAAACAATCAACAACGAAACAACAACAACAACAGAGCCATCGCCTTAGTACGGACAGCAGTCAAAGCCACTGAGGAGCTTAAATGCATTTTACTTGTACAAAATCTTCCTTGATTCTGATGTTGTTGAATCACAAAAAGTAAGTGAGTATGATCAGGAAATACCACAATCACATGCTGCAGACTAACCCACGACACCGTGAGGAAAAACCACATAACATTAACAGTAACAAGACATAAGAAAATTAAAGTAAAGCAACCAGCTCTCCCTTCCTCGTCAAGTTGATTGCAAAACTAGAAAGGACACAAAGTAGTGCATACGAAAACAAAGATCAACACAATACCCCTGCAAGCAATGGGAGGTATACAAAACAACAGAACCACCGCCTTAGAACGGACGGCAGCCTGAGTCACTGGGGGATTAAATGCATTTTACTTGCGCTAAATCTTCGCCCTAGACTCTGCTGTTGTAAAAACACAAAAAACGTTAAGATCGCATAGAAGCGTCCTAACTAATGCAATGCATCATCACAGAGAAACGATCTAATCAAATTAACACACTAAACAAGACAAAGGGCGCATGACATGGTCAAGCCTTATTTACTACATTACTAAGATGTCAACATATATACAAATAAATTAGCCCAGGCGAACAAAAAAAAAACATTTGGCATTTTCTTAACCCTCGTTTAAAAGTCTGTCTGTTCTGAGTGCTCAAAAGAGCAATCACAGTGAGACAACTCTTTTGAACATCCACAACATATATTTGGTTGAGTATTTAGTGGGGGTGGGATATTGTTTTACAGAATGATAGACAAAAGCTAGACGTTTCAAAAGATGCTAACTTATGGTAGCGTAAGTTTGATAATTGTAGAGATACAACCCAATTATATGAACTTAAGAGAATGCCCGTCATTTAAATTACAGGCTTGTCAGTTACAGGATGTTTGCCATTTTACTTTCTTTGATACAGGATACTATCCATTTTCCTTCCAGGGATACTGTGCTCAATATTTTGGTTACTTTCAGTGATATTGAATATTTAGGAAAGTCAATTATGGGAATATTAGCCAGTTTCAAAGGGATACTTGCCTGTTTACTTAAAGGGGTTATGGGATATTTGGTACTTCCTATGCAAAGCTCAAAATAACACAATTTATCATATGACGTCGCGTCTGGGAGTGAAATAACGCCATGTAATAAAATCTGTAAACCACTAGTGGTTTATCGATTTACGGGAAACGTTATTACGTCCATAACAACGTTGCGTACATGATGACAAAATCATAACGTTTTTACGCCAGAAATGAGATTTCAAAGAATTTGTCATATGATAAATAGAATCTAACATTCGTGCTCTTGTATTATTGAATTTATTAAACTCGTTGCGAAAAAGAGATAAAATGCTCGGCAAGCCTCGCATTTCATCTCTTTTTCCCAACTCGTTTAATAAATTCAATAAAACATGAGCACTCACGTAAAATCCTCTATGAGTGCCTCTATGATCCGATGAGAAATGTTGCACCCCTGTAATAAAAGAAGAGGTGAAGATGACCAGAAAATAACACTGTGCAAACAAGGCACCTGCACAGAGAGAAAGAGTATGACCGTGAAATACGACGATCGCCGACAAAACAATAGTAAAAAGAATAAGAAATGTAAGCACGCGCGTTAGCTTACAAAATACGTTAGTATGACAATAAAATACCACAGTTAAAGACATGACAAACGCAAAGCGAGAAAGAGACAGAAGCACGCGTGTGTTAGCTAACTAAAACAAGTAAGTATAACCATGAAATACTACAATCATCGACCAAACTATTACACAAAGAATGAGAAATACAAGCACGCGTGTTAGCCTACAAAACAAGTTAGTATGACAACAAAATACCACATTTAAAGATAAGACAAATGCAACGAGAGAAAGAGACAGAAGCACGTGCGTGTTAACTAACTAAAACAAGTAGTACATGTAAATATAACCATGAAATATCACAATCACCGACCAAACACACAAAGGATAAGAAATATATGCACGCGTATTAGCTCACAAAACGAGTGAGTATGACTATGAAAAACCACAAACACCAACACAAAACTATTGTACAAAAAAAAAAATACATGCACGAGTGTTAGCTTAAAATAAGAGTAATTAGGACACGAACACATCCCAGTTGCAGATCTCAGACCAACCGACGTTACCAAGATGGAAATACACTGAAACAGCTAAAAATACACGTATAAATGAGCACCGTAGCTCAGTTAGTAGACATGTCCAAACAAGAATAATGTTTGAGCGTAAAATAATATTAATATACATACTCTATTCCGTGAAATTCTGTCCATTTGTTCTCCAGATATTAAGAGGAAACTAAATCCTGACTTAATTCAAGAGCCATAACGCTGTTAAAAACTAACAATCTCAATCTAGATCCTGCCAATATGAATGCATATATAAAGTTTGGTGAATTTCTGTAAATTTGTTCTTAAGATATTGAGCTGAAACAGAATTCTGGCACCAATCAAGGGCCATAACTCTGAAAATGAAATTTTGGCGTAAATCAAGGGCCATAACTCTGGTACAATTGTGCGAAAAATGATGTGTAACAATCCCAACGTAGAACTTGTCAATAAGAATGCATATATAAAATTTGGTGAAATCCTATCTATTTGTTCTCAAGATATTGAGCGGAAACGAATTTTTGGCGTAAATCAAGGACCATTAAGGCACCAATCAAGGGCCATAACTCTGGTACAAACGTACGAAAAATGATGTGAAATAATCCCAAGCTCTTGTCAATATGAATGCATATATAAAAATTGGTGCTATTCTGTCAATTTGTTCTCAAGATATTGAGCGAAAATGAAATTTTGGCGTAAATCAAGGGCCATAACTCTGGTAAAAATATGCGAAAAGTGACACGTAACAATCCAAACCTAGATCTTATCAATATCAATGCATACACACAATTTAGTTCTCAAGATATTGAGCGGAAACGAAATTATGACGGACAGACGGACTTTCCACATTGAAATCTGTCCAATACTTTGCACACGGTTTGTGATATGCATTGGGTTGTACATTTATATGCAAAACGGATTTGTCACCTTGATTATATCATTTTTTTATAATCTCATATGGAAAATTACAACATTTGGCCACTTTTCTGATACGGTGAACGAATAACACTTGACAATTAATGTTCTAAATATCAAGCTAAAATAATTGTAATCTTCAGCCTGCTTTATTCTTTTATTTTTAATTTTATTGCACACGACTTCAATCTTTCTACACAATGTGCAAATGAATTGGCTGAGTTCTCCAGCCCAGACACAATCAATAATCAAACGATCAAGAGAAGTCTGATCTTGATCTGTTGTTTTTTTGCCCCCGCCATGATAATTTTTGGGGCATTAAGTGTTACCCCTGTCCGTACGTACGTACAGACGTACGTACGTATGTACGTACGTACTTATGTACGTACGTATGTCTGTCCCGACTATGTCCGCTCTCTAAATCGAATACTTTTGAACAGAACTTTATGAAACTTGGTCACAATGTTAAGTGCCATTATGTCTTCTTCAAGTTCGATAATGGTCCATATCGCATCAGGCTTTCAGTAGTTATGGCCCTTTGTTTATGAAAATTCACCGTTTTAAACGATGTCCGCTCCCTAACTCGAATATTTTTTATCAGAATTTTATGAAACTTAGTGACATTGTTAAGTACCATGATGTCCTCTTCAAGTTCGATAATGGTCTATATCGCACCAGGCTTTCAGTAGTTATGGCCCTTTGTTTATGAAAATTCACTGTTTAAAGCGATGTCTGCTCTCTAACTCGAATATTTTTATCAGAATTTTATGAAACTTGGACACATTGTTAAGTACTATAATGTCTTCTTCAAGTTTGATAATGGTCTATATCGCACTGGGCTTTCAGTAGTTATGGCCCTTTGTTTATGAAAATTCACCGTTTTAAACGATTTCTACTCTCTAACTCGATTTTTTTTTTCAGAATTTTATGAAACTTGGTCACATTGTTAAGTGTCATAATGTCTTCTTCAATTTCGATAATGGTCTATATCTCACCCGGCTTTTAGTAGTTATGGCCCTTCGTTAATGAAAATTCACCAATTTAAACGATGTCCGCTCTCTAACTCAAATATTTTTTATCAGAATTTTATGAAACTTGGTCACATTGTTAAGTATCATAATGTCTTCTTCAAGTTTGATAATGGTCCATATCGCACCATGCTTTCTGTAGTTATGGCCCTTTGTTTATGAAAATTCACAGTTTTAAACAATGTCCGCGTTCTAAGTCGAATATTTTTTATCAGAATTTTATGAAACTTAGTCACATTGTTAAGTACCGTGATGTCTTCCTCAAGTTTGATAATAGTCCATATCGCACCATGCTTTCAGCAGTTATGGCCCTTTGTTTATGAAAATTCACCGTTTTAAACGATGTCCGCCCTCTTAGTCAAAAAGTTTTGATCAGAATTTTATGAAACTTTGTCACATTGTTTAGTACCATGATGTCTTCTTCAAGTTTGATAATGGTCTATAATGCACCATGCTTTAAGGAGTTATTGCCCTTGGCTTATGAAAAATCATCGGTTGAAACGACGTCTGCTCTCTTATTTGAATAGTTTGATTCTTGAGCACATTATTAAGTGCCATAATGTGTTCAAGTTTCAGAATGGCCCATATCGCATCACGCCTTCAGGAGTTATTGCCCTTTGTTAATGACAATTGCCTATTTATACAAAAGGCAATAGCGGGGGCATCCGTGTCCCATGGACACATTTCTAGTTTATCTAAAAAGAACACCGCAATTAAGTTCTAATCCATTCCGTGTAAGGTATACTTTCTGACATTTCTGACTTATTCATTTAAAGTCAAACTGTGCCCACTTTGATCATATTATTATGGCACGAATCTACAAAAAAGACTACTTTTTAACAGCCACCCTGTTCACACACAGTTAAGACCAAGATCAGGCCCTACAAAATATCACTAAACATATTGACAAAGCTGATGATGTTCCTGAAGGAATTGGTCAAAAACGTAAAAGTTGAAAAAAAGCATTGCATTACTTCCGATCATATCAAACTAGTAAATTGTCGCACATGTACATACTGTATAAAGGTTATTAGATTTATATGGAGATGTAGTTTCTGAGAACTCATTGTTCGGTTTAAACATATTCATTCAACTTTGTTTGTACATACATATACAATATAAACAAATATGGTGAGGATTAGACCTCAAAACATACATCGTTGGGTTGAATATGTTCTTAAAAGGGTATTCTTTGGAAGCAAAGACTGCACTAAAGAACTGAAACTAGAGTGTGCATATTTCCTATGCCAGACTAGCTAGTTTCTGCCATTTAGGTTTCATCAGTGACCCTCTAATAGTTTCAAAGTTCCACAATGAAGCCTGATGCTTTTCTCTGAATACACTAGCTTAGGCTCATCCGGTGGTTTCTTTAAGCTCTGCCTGTATGCGAATTAAGAACCCTTTCTAGTTCGTAAACTATATATGAGCCGCAATCTGTGAAAACCAGCCTTAATGACGAAGTCGTCAAAATTTAGTTAATTACACACACTTTATCTACGAAGTGTTAAGAAGTCATCCTGCAAATTTTATGAAGTTATCTCCATTATTCATGGCAATATGGTCTTTTGAAACGATACACTGTCTAAACTTTTACCGGCAACGTCAGAAACGTCATGACGTTACTAATGACGTCAAAGTTAACTTCTTGATTTGCGGGTGTGTCAGGTGAATGAAAAACATGCTATTTCTTGCTAACATACGTTTTTTATCATCCTTAGCATGTGTGCAATGGAATTCGCAGAAAAGTTGACACTGATTCATTTTTGCCTAGAGTTTGCATGATCTGAAAACGACTGAACCTATTTTAAAGATTCTGACAGTTGCTAAGGTAAAGTTGTTGCCATGGAAACACGTTGCATGATAACGGAGCAGCTTAATCAGAAATATATGCCAGTTTGATTCTACTATCCACCTGAATAGGTTTTGAGGCAATATATAAACATGTCAAATTTCTTAATTTTTTTGTGTTTTTCAAATGAGTTTTACATAAAAAGTCCTAAATGTCATTAAGGCTGGTTTTCACAGATCGTGGCTCATATGATTGTTTCTCTTCGATAACACATTAAATAAGTAAAGAATCATCGATGCAAGCTAAATACTTTATGCTTTTGAACAACAACAGAATCTATGACCGATAGAAATTCTGTGCCCTTTATGGGATTAATGTGTGCTCCATTCGCCTTCCAATGTGCCTATGGATAAATATTGGTTGTTATACTGGTGCAGAAAAATGCATCTCTGAGCGGACTATTCTGTCACAGGTGTAACGTATGACGCCAATGGGATTTCAGCTTGAAAATTTTGACTGTCCCTCAAAGAACTAAGAATGCTTAGAAAACGAGAGTATCAAGGTATGTTGCCTTTTCGCCTTTTTGAAAGACGCATGATAGATCTTGTCACTCACAGGCAGAAAATCCAAGCAATGCCCTGAAAAAGTAAGCAGAGACTGGGAATATGTCTTTTTACATGGAGTTGAATGGGACTTTTTAACTGTGCCCCGGTCCCATGTGGGGAGAAGTTCTGACGATCTGACACGCACATGTAAAGTATATATAGATAAACTGCTCTATATTGTAGCCCATTGGTCTAAGAGGCTTTCTTTTAGTCCAACAGCCTGACGCATAAAGCAAAATTTGATAAGAATATATGTTGCGGTTAAAGAGTTATGAGCATTTTCACGTAAATACCTCGACTGGCTAAAATGATGCTCGACAAAGCCTTGTAATGATTTTGCATACCAGTGGCTGGAAATGTTAGAGTAAATAAGTATGCAAAATTTGATCTTAATATACCATATGGTTCAAGAGAAATGAGCATTTTCACAAACTGACCAAAATCGCCTGAAATAATGCTTAGCAAAACCTCGTCAATCAAACAATGTTGTTACACATGCCAATGTTTAAATAACGTTGACATGCATCTGTAATTTTGATCAAAAATATACCAAGAGTTCAAGAGTTTTGAGAATTTTCACTAACTGACCATAGACAGACGGATGGATGGTCTCACATAGTGATTATAGCGCAAACCTAAGGATCGTGCAATTATAATTCTTTGGCAATCATGCTCAAACGTTATGAAGATTGACAAGGCCCTTCCAGTGGTTTTGGAGCAAGGAAGAAAGGGCATTTATTTCATGGGAACAGATGCCAAATTTTTAAGGGAACAAGGGAACACAGACAATATTGGGGATCAGGGAACAATTTTTCTAATTTTGGGGAACCGGGAAACAGGTCAATTTATTCCAGGGGAACAAGGGAACAGGTACTCCCCCTGTGAGGGCCTCATTGTCTCCAGGACCGCGCTCTGACGAGCACAGGTAAAGGGTATATACCGTTGGTTCGTTTCCAAAACCTCACACATAAACTTTTATTTTACCAAACCCTGTTTTAGCATGACGCCAATAACGACAGTCCAGCGCACCATGTCACAAAACCTTGAATGCAATGGCCATTGGAAATTTGTTGTTTTGTGACGTTCCAAAAGCTCGTACCTCAATTAGCCAAAATTACCAGTTCTAAAATCTCATAAAAGTATTTGATAAGACAAAAAAGCTGATAAGCATTATCTGTTTTGTTACTGTGAGTGTTTCAAAGGATGTCTATGAATACTTTCTTGCACATTCATGCTTAACTTGTTCTTGCCTTCAATTAGATTAGTGTAAACAGTATTTTATTCAAATATAAGTACATCATGATGCAAACAACTTATATACTCAAAAATACATTTGAAAGGGATACAGAAATAAGTCCCAGACTTGTTTAAATATGTTTCAGTTAGATTACTTACGAAAGTGCTTCAGATACGAGAATTTGAAAACGTGCCTCTGTTGTTGATTTGTTGTTTACTGTTACTCTCATCAAATGCATCTTACACGTCTCAAAATGGACAGAACTACCTTTGGTTACCTTTTTGGCACAGTTTAGTTTGTCTTTATTGAGTTTCAATGTCGTATCTGCAATATGAGATTACAAAATATCGTATGCTGTTTTTTAAAGTATCACAATATGATAGAAACATAAAACATAAAACCATGACAGTGTATAACTTGCATTTGTTAAAATAAACATAACATATAACAAAAAGCAAATAATCCTGAAAGTTTTTTGTCTCTCCTAGTGCACTTACGAGGTATTGTAAATGAACCAACGATACATGAAGGTAAATTGCTCTAGTGTAGTATACAATACCTGGTGCCGGGTGGTCCAAGATGCTTTCTTTAAATCCAACGGCCTGACGCACAGTGGTTCTCATCCAGGCGTGACCAACACGTTTTCTTTATATTTTTTTCTGTAGCCAATTTCAAAACATGTATAAGTATACAAACTTTTACCAAAATATATGGTGCGGTTCAAGTGTTATGAGCATTTTTCACTCAAAGACCTCTACCGGCCAAAATTATGCTAAGCAAAACCTCGTCCTCATTTTGCATACCAGTGGTTGGACAATGTTTAAATATACTGGCGGGCCTTAAAAACGCTACACTAGGATCAGAGCTTTAATGTATGTCTAAACAGTTTGCAAAACAATCATTTTGCATACCAGTGGTTGGACAAGGATTAAATATACTGGCGGGCTTTAAAATTGCTACACTAGGATCAGAGCTTTAATGTATGTCTAAACAGTTTGCAAAACAATCAGTTAGATTGTATATTAAATAGTGTACATTTATGAGAAACGCATGAAAAATTTGTCCACTTAGAAATAATTGAAAACGTTGAAAATGTAATTCCTTTGAGATAGGAGTCAACTCTTTTATTTAAGAAAATTGTATGGGTTAAAGATTCCCAACATCTTTAAATCAAGAAACACGAAAGCATCAAATGTGTGTCATGAAGTTCCACTTTGTAAATCATCGAGGAATGGCTTTCATTATGATTGGCAGGTCTCCTATACAGCAGGTATGTTTTTGGCGTTAATCTGCGTGTACCCGTTCATTCGATGACTTAAAAAATAGTGAATGAGTATGATCAGGAAATACCACAATCACAAAATGCAGACAAACCTGTGGTATCGTGAGGAAGAGTCACACACCAATTACGAGATACCAGGAAGACAAACAAAGTAAAGCAACGAGCTCTCTCTCTCTCTCTCTCTCTCTAGATGATTGCAAAACTAGAATGGACATAAAGCAGCGCACAACAAAACATAGAACAATTACAGAATCCCACAATGTGAGTACAAATCAACATCGAATCAACAACAACAACAGAACCACTGTCTTAGAATAGACAGTAGCTAAAGCCACCGGGGTGAGGGGGGGGGGTGGGGGGCTTCAGTGTATTTTACTGGTACCAAATCTTCGCCCTAGACTCTGCCGTTTGTGAAGCAGAATAAATGTTAAGCTCGCAGGAGGATTCCTAACTATTGCAATGTATCACTCTGCTACTTAAGAAATGTTTCAGTGACTAAATCTTTAAGAAGCAATAACGTCGTTGAGTATAGTTATAAAATTAAAACTGAAGTGCTGACTAAAGAAGCTATTTCATGATGGCACCATCGAAGAAAAGAAAGTTTACATTCAACTGTTTTTGTAAGCTATAACAGGAAGCTAGCGTTGCGTATTTAAAGTCCGTCAGTATAATTAACTATGCAAAAGATGGCTTAAAAATAACATGCGGTTCAAGAGTTTATAGCAATTTCACAAACTGACCACAACCGGCTTACAAACATTGACCAATATTTAATCATAGGCACAATAAAAGGCGAATGGAGCACACATATATCTCATAAAGGGAATTTAAATTTTCAAAGGTACATTTTTGTGGGCAACCAAACCCGAAGACTGTAATTCTGTACTAACAAAACATACGATCACATAACAATAAACCCACTGGCATGGTTACTACCACAGAAAAGCCACAAAAAAACTTTTATTATTATACCAACAATTTGGTTTGCTCGTAGGTGTTTATGCATAAATTGCAGGACCCGCAATGGGTGAGACCATCTGTCCATCTGCTATCAGTTAGTGTAAATGCGAATGAGTCTTTGTTACGATGTAGAATGCAGGAAAAATCAGAATCAGTGATGGTTGCGTATACGCATAATTATGCAAAGTTTTAGCTATGCACCTATTCACCTGTATGTACTGAGATATGGTACCTTTTCTTATATAAGTCCAATATAAGGGCGGTTTGTCTGAGATGGAGTTCTCTATTCTATACTTAGAAACTGGATTATCCAGTGAAACAATGTTTTCACGTCTTTCTGGCAAATCTTGTCGCTATTCCCTATATAAGGACGATATTGTCCATTTGTATTAGGGGACATTAGAAAATACCGTAGGAAATATGTCGTAAAGATACTGTTTCTTTACACGAGGCAGGTATGTGAAATTTATCTATAATTGACAAAGTTAATATGTACATGTTCGAGCTGTGGCCGTCAATGCTTTTGTATCAATCGCTATGTCTCTAGCAGGTCACATCTACTGGGGAAAATAAGTCATCTTTTTCCTATTTTGTCATCTGTTGAGTCGGCCAGCATTCTTTATATGGGTTCTATAGGGCGTTACAAATAACGTCCCATTTATTTTGGAGGAAATATCGGATGTTACACACTTACGTAGCAATCTACCCACTTGCGTAGTGCCTAAAAATCCTTTGGGACTTTTCTTGTGGCTATAGTGGAGCTGTCAGGATAGACTTAGTTGATTATTTTGGCCAAAAGTGGTCGCGGATAAACCGAAATTTCATGCTGATGGATTTATCGGAGACCGACAGTGTAGGCATCTTTAGCAGATAGTTTTTAAGTTGTTGTGACTTATATTGCTTGGTTTGGAAAGACGACTTGACTTTTGTTCTGTAATGACATGTGTGTGTCACATCGAGTTATATCTAATGCATGTATGAATAAGGGTTAGGTGCATACACTAAATAACACTCACATAAATAATAGCTGACGCATGTACGTGTCAAGGTTGGGTACAAAGACCAACATACATATGTAATTGTTGTTATAGCTGACACATGTACGTTTAAAGATAAGGTGTTTTCACCAAAACACATGTAAAAAACATTGTGCATTATTCACACATAAAACAGCAGAAAGAAAATACGCAATATTGATGTAAATATTTATTGACGATAGGTCATATTTATATGTTTACTACTGATACATGGTGCAGGTACAAAATGAGCACGTAGACAGGGTGGTGGCCAAGGTGACGTTGAAACGTTACGTTGAAACCACGTTGCTCGACGTTTTCCTGGAATTTTAAAGAGAATAAGTATCAGTATTTTTTAAACTTCGAAACTATCGAGATTGCATGAACTAAAAAGGAAAGGGGCCACAGATTATTTTTACAGAATTGTCTCTGGGTGTACCCTTCAACGCTAGGGGAAGTAAGCCGTGAAGCCAACAGTTCTTAAATCTAAGGGCATAGAACCTAGCTGCTCCCCTTAGACCACTGACATAGTGGGAAAGGTTTCGACTTACCAATCTGAAAGAGTTATCAAAACCCAGCGCTGTCAGGACCGAGTAATACACTGAGAAAATTGTAACGGCCCAAGTGCTAGGATCACTTATTATCAAAAAATGAACATAGACTGGCCCAAAGGTCAGGATCACACGCGCGCTTAAATATAAAAAAGTGACCAAGTGTCGGTAGTACGCGGTGAAGAAAGATTACTCAGCAGATCCAGATCAGACTGACCCAAGTGTCAGGTGGTAGAACCACTGAATAGTGAAAAGAAGTTTCGCGAATCACGTTCAACAGAGTTTTTTCTGCAGAAAATGTAGAATAAAAGCGCTTCTGAGATAAGTTCATTCAATGTGTATGTAAATTGTTAATTTTACGTTTCTTATTTCTCTCTAGTTGACGCAGGTCTAAAACAGGACACTCTAAGATTGATTCCTGTGGAAACTTTCTTATAGTGGGAACTTGCTTTAGTATAGGATGGTCAACTAGTCAATAATAATAACGTAGGTATCGTCTTTGTAATATTACTGTGATGTAGATGTTTTTTTGGCAAATAAAGTACTTGAAATGTGTTACTAGTCATGCTAGTTGCGTGCTTTATTTTCTCTGGTAGTATTGTCAACGCATAACGGTGTCTTCCAATAAAATTTTCCCTCTTCCGTCTTCACCGTCTTTATGACGTACATGTAACAGTCTTGAATCACACAGTGTAGTTTGTTCATATTTTACATACACGTGCTAGTCAACATTGTCTAACCAATAGCTTTTTAGGTGGACGAGACTTTGCTAAACATCAGTCCGACTGATCGTGGTCAGTTAAAATGCTAATAACCCTTGTACCACATAGTTTATTTGGATAAAACTGAATGCTTGTTTATTTTAAAATTGTCTAACCACTGGTATGCAAAACGGTGACGAGGTTGCTTGGAGAATTTAAAACACAGAAATCTGCAGAAAAATACAAAATTTATTTAAATTAAAAAAGATGCAAAACGAAATTATCAATAAAATCAACATTTGAAAGACTTGGTGTCGAAAATTTGCGCCACCCGTCGGTTTGCACTACATGTATTATGATATCTGTGTGAGTCCGACTGTCCGTCTAATTTGCTTTCCAAAATTCCATCTGGCACCGGATACTGATTAATCTACGTTCACCTTTGGTCGTACACTATACAATCAGTTAATCATTAAACAGTAGAACGTTTAGTTGTTGTGCTTTGCAGAAGGCGAGCAACATGGGCTCTGATTAGAATGTGTGGATGCGTAGGCGCTTAGTGCATTTGACCACAGAGTTTTTTGTTTCTCGCCGTGTCATTTATCATGACATAAGGATACATGCTTCTAATGGGAAATGTGCTCAGGAAGAATATAATAGATTGTGCATATAATTGCGTGTTCTGTCTGTTACAATTTAAAACGTCCGTTTATTTTTGTCCGTATTATTTGTTTTCTTAAAATATAAGGAATCTCAGGCTTGGTGGATAAATAAACTCTTCAAAATTCTAAACCGTAAACCGCATAATAAAAAACGATAAAATGCTCTAGAAGCCTTGTATTTTTCTGTTATCCTCTACTCAGTTAATAAAATTTATTAATACATAGGCATTAATGTAAGTGCTTCTATACTGAGGGAAAAAAGTTTAGCAATATACTTTGAGGATTCACAGTTTATAAGAATTAAGACTTTTAATTTCATTGTGTCAAAAATATATGTTGACAAACGTTCACGAGTACGATGACATTAACAGGTTGACATTTCACATAATGTAAAGTCTGATGTTATGCCCCTTTGCTCAAACAGCTTATTTGGCAATAGTGCGAATAGTTTTCGACTTAACGATTCATTTTTCTGTCCAATGTCTAGACCCAAAAGTAAGACATTGAAAAACGGTTGAAAATTGAATGTTATGTTCACCCTTTTCGTACAATTTTTAGTTGAAAATCGTATTTTTCCAAATTACCTCCCTTTCAATTGAATAACGCTTGAAATTAAGATGCTCAGCAGATCAAATCCTCACTATTAAGTCGGTTTTTGTTTCTTTTGACTACTTGAGGGTAGCCATTAGGTCATTTTCAAACAACTGACATGTTTGCGAACCTGCCATTTAAAAAGATCTAATGCTTCAAAGATCACCTATGGGAAACCCCATTATAAATAATTGCTAAACTTTTTTCCCTCAGTATATTTATCACATGTTGTCGCATGTGGGGCTGAAATAACGTAATGTATTTGAATCCAATCACTATTCTTGCATATAAATCTATTCGTATAGTTGTTTGAACCCATTGACAAATGAACGAAAATCCATGTTTAAGTTAGGAGATTCACGTGCTATATGAACATGGGTTTCAACTATAAAATACTTTTAACAGCGTCTCATTGCGAATTTGGTTGAAATAAGGTAAAATATGTAAGAATAACGATCACACATGTTTGTTTCATTGCATTAACAATTGCCGGGTCCCTCGGGAGATGTTTGAGCACTCAGCCTATCGGCCTCGTGTTCAAACACCTTCCTCGGGACCCGGCAAATGATAATGCATGAAAAAACATTTGATATACCTATAATGGTTTACATGTAAAGATGGCCTTAACATTGTGGCAAAATCTTGGGCTTTGCAGTGCAAAAAGGTACCAGTTTAAAGTAGCTTTAGTGTCAAATGATAAATGCAGCGTAGAATCAAACATTCGTGCTCATGTATTAATGAATTTTTCAAACCCGTTGTGAAAACAATGCTCAGTATGCGCCGCTGTCAAATGACACATGATAATAGTTTGATATTGTCTGTATATATTTAAACTAGGTTTAATTGAATGACTTAAATTTGAAAGTGTCCCCTGACAAATTATGAACCAGAGCAGGGGAAGCTTGTCGAGCCACGGAGGCTCAGGTAATCATGCACAAATACACAATTCACACTGGTAAATGTATACGTCGATTTGCTGGTATTTACGCGTATTGACGGTACTTTTTAGACCGGAAGTGGTAGATATTGGTGTTAATACTATATAGAAAAACATGCCATATGCCTAAAGGACTATAGAATTAAATCATTTTTAAGCATTCGGCATGCACATGGCGATTTATGTAAGCATTTAGGAATAGATTCGAGTACCGATCTGGATACTCGAATATATTCCTAAATGCTTACATAAATCGCCATACATATACTGAATACTTAAAACGATCTAATTATATAGTCCTTTAGGCATATGACGTAGTATTAACACCAATATCTACCACTTCCGGTCTATGATGTACCGGCAATACGCGTAAATACCAGCAAAGCGACGTATACATTTACCAGTGTGCAATTTCGCATATTAAATATTCGCTGCTCAAATGCACTAAGTAGGGATGCACATGTAGTTGATGACTCGGTCTTTAATTAAGAATGTTAGGCCTACTGGCTACGTCGACATGAGCTTTTAAATGAGGCTTTCGAGGGATAGAATACGTTAAGTGTGTTGGCCTGTATATCCACATGGCGCGACGACAGTGAGTAAAACAAAATTAAATTTTATTTAATAAAAAAGTTGCAAATGCGCAAATTTGTTGCTGATGCAAACATACAATAACAAACGTCATCGGAAAATATAAAAAAATAAATGGATTATAAAAAGCAATATCCAAAAGTTTGTATTTTTTTTATTTTAGTGTGTGTGTGGGGGGGGGGGAGGGACAGTGCATTAGTGCATTTATATAACGCAAGATAAATGGCTATGGTTCCTTGTTTAGTGCAATGACGGTTTTGTGTCAGTTGTTTCAAGAGATAAGATTATTTATTAAGCAAACCTCTAATAATTCTGCTTTTTTCAACAATCAGTGTTGACGCAGATCAGACTGGGTAGGGTCTAGACTGTTCATCTCCATACTTACGTTAGTCAATAACGTTAGCAAATACGTATATATACAGTAAACGATTAAGCATGCGGCATTTTCAGGTGCAATTTTGTTGCGTTTAAAAATAGTAAGTGAGTATGATCAGGAAATACCACAATCACAAACTGCAGACAACCCCGTGGCACCGCGAGGAAGAGCCGCTCAACCACCACGAGACACCAGGAAAACAAATTAAGCAAAGCAATCAGCTCTCTCTTCCCCATCAAGATGATTGCAATACTAGAATGGACATAAAGTAACGTACAACAAAACATAGAACAATTACAGACTCCCACAATTGGAATAACAATAAACAAAAAGTCAACAACAACAGAACCACCGCCTTAGAACGGACAGTAGCCTAAGCCACCGGGGGGCTTAAATGCATTTTACTGGTACCAAATCTTCGCCCTAAAAGGGTTAATTGCTTAGTCCTCTCTCGAAATATTTAACCAGAACAAATTGGATAACAATAATAATAAAAGCTTTGTGAATTGGTCTATGACATGAGATTTCCAACAATGTGGTATATGCGACCAGCATATTGTAATACCCGTGGCTATTACTGCTCTTTATCTATTAAAACAAGGTGTGTCGGATTTAGGTTACACACAAGCACATGTGTCTTTCCGTCTATAAACATTCTTCCTGTGAATATTAAATTATTAATCAAGTTGTTTCAAGTGGTAAGATAAGCAATAAATGGGGTCATTTATTGCAGCCTGTGGCTTTAGGAAGCAGAATATCGGATACTGGAGAATGAACTATTTTTGCCTGTGTTGATCATTGCGAGCGTTAGTCAGCGTCTGTCAAACAAACACTACGAATACTCTCAAGTACGGATAGTTTTGGACTGCGCCGTTCATTCCTTCATTTAGAATAAAGTCTGGGCTTTCTGCTTATACTAAGGATAGATCGGAAAGACTCTTGTTTAAGATAATTATGAGCTTGATCATGAAAGTTCGCAAGGCGCCATGTTTTGAATGTAAAGAAATGTCTATCCAGCGATAGAAATTCTCTTACCTTCAATTGTCCATTAGTTAATCTATTTCACAAAGCCTAAGCTTTTTATCCTGCTACCAGAAGGTCTAAAGTTTATTTATCCACCAGGATAGACCGCATATTCCTCAGAGATAAACCAGAATTTGGTATCACAAATGTGAAGTGGGTAGACATCCGCCATTGTTGTACAATTTAGCTAGAGAAATCCATCAGTCTATCCGTGCAGCGATTGGCTGATAGAGATTTCTACACCTCTTTCTGGTAGCTGATTGGCTGGCTGGAGCTGGGCCGAGACTATAAATAAGAGTTGATCATGCATTTCGAACATCAATCTCAGATCGGTCAACCCGAGCAGACAACAAATTCTACTTTCACTTTTGTGCACCAAGGGAAGCGACTCTTTGGATTTTAGATATGCTCTTTTGGATAGCTTTCCTTGGATTGACAAAATCTACTGAACTGTTTAGGCACTGACTAAATTACTTATCTAGATTTGCCAAGTAAACTTAAATCTAGATATATTTCAAAACTCTAAATCTACTGTGAATCTACTTTATCCTGAGAGGTTGTTCGACGTATTAGTGCGGGGTCCAATTCACATATGTCACATAGAAAATGAGTTCGTAGTACTCAGCGTATAACAGCAGATTTTTGCTGAAAATGGTAAGATAAAAGGTTATATTTTATACATCTGCATGTTGCAAAGGCTAAATCAAGGGCAGTTACCCGTGAGGCTGCCCAAAAGTATGACGTCACAAATATCAAAATCGAGGTTTTTTTTTCGAAAACTTCTTTTCAACCTTAATTTCTCAGAGACTTTTGTATGTTATCAAACACTATCAATGCTTTTAAGAAATAAATTATATTGGGCTATATTAACCGCATTTAAAAAATGGAAATATTTATCTACGGTGGATTATTAAGGTCATGAATGGTATGGGTATATTTGTTTCTTATCAATTTTATGAAAGGGGGTTGTATCAAATGTAATATTTTCCTTATTAGTGAAGAAAACAAAAAATTATTTTTACACACGCTATAGTCGACTATATGGGCAAGCAGCATGTAGAAAGTTAAGAAAGAAATACGGCTCCATTATTGCATAAAAGGGCTAAACATAAAACACCCATTTTCCAAGAAAATGGCTGAGTTAAAATTCATTGACAGAGGAACACGTTTTTTAAAATGTTCTGGTGATCACAAAGTCAGTAATAATGTTTTATATTATCAATACTAATATTATGAAAGCACAAAACTGCCATATTCATAATTAATTGTTGAAACTTAAAATCAGAAGGACGTATAACAAAAGTATTTTGTTTCAAAATGCTATGATTGTTTTATTCTTAAGGTAATTATTTGCAGGATGATTCGACTGTAATATTACACTGTCACGGTACAATTAATACAAACAATAATTAAGAAAATGATCAATTTAAGGTCACTACTGGCATCAACAACCAATAATAATTTCAAGGTCCAAATATGCCAAAATATGGCTTCGCAGTACTCATTTTTTTTATTAAGTATTAAAGACTAGTGTCTGCTTGATATAATTTGCTATGTTGCCAATCCTAAAAATGCGGTATAATAAAGCAGGGGGATAATAAAACATGGCCCTGATTTTGATCATATTATGTTACAGTGGCTCTCATTTGTTGGTCGAATTGGCATAATCATTACGTAAAAAATGCTTTTATTTCCTGTAGGAAGGTATGTCATAGTATCTGATTGATGACAATTATTAAGGTTTCTTGTCTTTCACACAATACATAAGTTGAGTATCTATGATGTATATGTAATTTGATAGAGCCTGGTGACTACTATCAATATATGTCGTATGAAAAGATGTTAGCCAACCACTTTCATTTACGACTTATTACTATGTATTAACGTGCTGTATTTCACTAATCCTTTGAATTAAGTTTAAGAGCAAACTCTTTTGAAAACATGTCTATCTAAATCGTTTTTCTGTGAAGTTTTAAAAAGATGTTTGGTATATTATGATTAGCAACAACAAAACCATTCGTTTAAATAACTGCCATTCAAGCCCACTTAATACAACTGATTATATAATCTGCAAAAATGTCTTCTTATTTACAATTTTATCATACAATATGGGTAAGAGACCGCCTCCTTGTAGCAAACGTGAACTATATAAGAACTAAGAATTTTGCACGTCGATTTCTATGTCTTATGATCAAAATCATATTACATTTTTGATTTAGCTTTTTATGAGAGTTTGGGTCGCGAGATGGTACTAAGTCACTTAAAGCATCCGGAAATCCTACTTGTTTGGCTGCAAATAACGACGGCTTTGGTAGAATCAGATAAGGCAACAGAGTGGTAAAATAAATTAGTAATTACCGAGGAATTAACGTTTGATCAAGATAGTTATTAATATGACTTGAAATTCACTTTGAATAAAAACATTGTCATTGTGACAACCATCGCATGGATATCATGCGACCGTCTGCATGCTTGGTTGTACATATATAACTATCCTGGTTTTCTATGGTTTCCTCTTTAATTGCATGGCAGTGGGTCGGGCCTAAGAGTCAATGAAGAAACTGACCTAAAACTTTCATCGAGGGTTGGTGCCTGATGCTTGTCTTTGGCTGGGCCCACCGTGGCACAACTTGAGTTTTTCGTTAGCTCTGACTTTCTATGAGTCATTAGCTATTTTATTTTCCTTTCTATGTGATGATGCATCGCATAAGCTAGGGAACATACATGCGAGCTAAACAATTGTTGTGTTTACCAACTGCATAATCTAGTGCGAAGATTAGGCGCCTGTAAAATACATAATATGGCTTCCGTCTGTTCTAAGGCGATGGCTCTGTTGTTATTGATAGACTGGTTATTGTTTGGGGTGGGTGGATGTTGTGATTGATCATTGTTTTGCTAACCATTACTTAGTGGTTTAAGCCCTTCAGTAAAATATTTTACTGACCGTTCCAAGGCGGTACTTCTTTTGTGGATCTTTTATGTTTTTGTTCTGTCTTGTGTTTGCTTTGTCTTTGTGCGCGTTTGTTTATATGTGCTTTGTGGTCACCTGCTGGGAAAGGGCTGACCTCTTGGCTCTCGTTTGTGGTGTCTGCTGTGAGTTTGTCACTTTCCCATTGGTATCCTGGGTCAGGTGTGGTACTTGATTGTATCGATTCCTGATATTTGCACCCTTACTTACTTTTATTTCACTTTTGCATCATCTAGCAGAGGAAGAAATAGCTGGTTGTCTTCTTGCTGGTGCTGTTGATGCTCTGTGTCTCTTCCTCACGGTGTCGTGGTTTCGGCTGCAGTGTGTAATTGTGGCATTTCCTGGTCATACTTATTTATCTTTTTAGGTACATTACACTTGATTGTTTTTGTTTTATCTTTCACTATTTCATTTACCCTATTATTGTAATCATTACTCTTTCACACTAGTCATGATTTATCTTTAATTGCCACTTCTTAGTTACACGTACTGAAACACTTTGTTCGTATGCGATAATCACACTAGCAACAGTGTAAAGTGGTTTTCCTGCATTACTATGTACACTGGAGAACATCACTGCTGTTAAATTCAGCATGGGAACTAGTGTCAGCTGTAATGCAATAAGTTTACCAGTCTCCCAAATGAGCCTTGAGTAACCCCAATATAACTAGTAAGAAAGGCGACAACGGTCAGGAATTTATATAATCAAGTAATAACTCCAATGTGCTGTATTTGAATTGACAGAGTGTACCTGCGCCAGAAATGGGAGCCAAGAAGACAGGGGTCTAGTGCCTTCTAAAAGTGTACAGATTGCATGGGAATTAAATGGAACTAGATGAACGATCAGGCAAGATGTAGGATAAGCTGAACCTAGTTGAATCCCATAGATAAATTTGCAATAGAATTGTTTTACAGCAGACTCGCGGTAAAAGGATAGTCCCTCGACTAGTCTGCCTATTAGAATTAACTCTATATATATTAGAATAAATTTCTTGTCCTATTACGCCTAATTGGCAGATAAAACGTTAGATAAACGTTTGTAGGATATACTGGTTATTATAATTCTCCTTTTTAAAGAGGAAAGTACTTCTTTTATATAAGATTTTTTCAAGACTTAGCTTTGATATTTGCATTCGTGCATAATTTGAAAATTTTGAAAACGTCTTTAAGGTATAAAGTTTGAGTTGAAGCGTAAGGCAACATTACTTAAGCATAAGCAGGTATTTTTAAATTCGCTGTCACCATAGTTATTTAGCATTGGCAAGTTGCCATGGAATCATTAGATGGTGTAGAACCAGAGATATATTTTTTCTCTTGTAAAGGTATGAACAATATAGTTCTGAACTTTGTGTGTTCTCTCACAAAAGTGAAAGTGTAGATAGCCTTGGGAGGGAAACTGTCCAAGAATTATGTCGTAAGCTGAGATTAGAAAATGATCCACATAATTATGGTTCTGATGATATGGCAATCATCGGTCAAGAGGAAACCTAAATGGCACATGCAGTTTTATAAACACTTTACAAATCAGAACAAACTTGAATGTTTGTTATCAAAATAACCAATTGAATGTGTATCAAAAACAGAATCAGAAGTTAAAGGAGCTTTCAAATTACAAGATAAATGCTTATACAGTGACAAACACTCCATAAACCATTTCTTTTAAGTATAACATAATCATATTATTTGAAACAAATTATTTTATGATCTTCTAATTATTAGTTACAACATATAGTTATGAATATCGCGTGAATATTGCATGTTGGTGCTTCCATAGTATTAGTACTGATTTCATAAAACATTATTACTGACATTGTGATCACCAGAAACATTTAACATACTTTTTTGTCTTTTTTTGTAGCTTAACGGAGCATTTTTCGTAAAATATACCTATTATATTCATTGCCGTATTATGTAATAATAACAACTTAATTTTTTAAATATTTTCTGCATACTAAGTGCGCATATAATAAACTATAAGATATGTAAAAATTATTTTGTTCTCATCACTGATAAGGAAAATAATACATTCGATACACCCCCTATTACAAAATGTATAAGAAACTTATTTACCCATACTTATTCATGGCCATAATAATCCACCGTAGATAAGTGTATCGATCTTTAAAATACTGTCAAAATAATTCTACATAATTTTATTCTAGAAATGCATTGACTTTGTTTGAAAATATACAAAAGCTTCTGAGAAATTTAAGTTGAAATGAGGCTTTCAAAACGAATTACTGCAATTTTGATATTTGTGACGTCATACTTTGAAGCAGCCTAGCGAGTTACTGCCCTTGATTTAATCTTGGCAACATGCAAATTTATTAAATATAACCTAATATATAATCAATTTTAATAATAATCTGCTGTTATACGCTGAGTACTACGAGACCATATTTTGGCAGGCTTGGACCCCGCACTATATGTGATATGAGCTCGGCCTGACAATAGAAAGCTACATAGACTAAAGAAATACTGAAACTGATCTACTGTGAATTGTTTAAACTTAAGTGAATAAATGAAATATAAGTCCAATGTAGTTGCTATTAATTACTGATAACACATAGAGAGAATACCTTCCACTCATACAAGAATCCACATCATTCCCCCCAACTAAAGCTTACGGGAAGCTCACAATATGCATATGCGCAGCCTGATCAGAGCCTTTGCTTGTCGCTAAATATTCTATAACTGTTAAGGTACTGACCGAACATCATTTTGAGTTTCTGACATTAAAAGGAGGCTGCAAAGGCTCGCAAGAGTCTACACTTGTCAAAATGCCACATTGTTGGAAATCACATGTCGCGGGTCAATTATGGTGGATGCGTTTATTAATTTAGTTGAGTATCTCAGTCAGGCCCCCAAGATAACAAATATAAGGTGTGCATTGGTGGTCTTATTTAATAGTTTAGTGTTTCTATGTTTTGTGTGCGTTATTATGATAACGTGTTTACAAAGATAAGACAGAGGAAACAGTACAACCTGTGAGTAATTATCTAATTTATGAAATAACCCTAAATCCTAACCTTTAAAGCGCCAAGAAAAGAAACTGCATCTAAAAATGTCGTCTGCTGAAGTCGTCTGCTGCAAATAATTGCCAAACATTACTGACAAATTAAGTATAGAAGCAAACAGCGCGGACCCAGAACAGACTGCTCCTATAGGAGCTGTCTGATCTGGGTCCACACTGTTTGCCATAGAGGCTTCTTATTAAACATTTCACTAGACGAGGAAAGCAGACGACTTTTGTTGCGATTGGCGCTTTAATTGAATTGTTCATCCTGTTATACAATGACGATCATCTACTGGGAAAGGGCTAACCTCTCGGCTCTCTTGTAATGTGATGTTTTCTTGTGTTTTGTGACTTTCACATGTGGTGTCCTGGGTCGGGTGTGGTACTTGTTTGTGTCGATTCCTGATCTTTGCCTTCTTACTTTTTATAAAGCAACCCGTTACATTTTTCAAATCGAGGGAAAGACAGGGATATCACGTAAGAATTTTCTTGACCTAAGACATATGCTGCTCAACAAAAATTTAGCATGGATAAATAAAAAATAATTTATTTGTGAGTAAATTATTTAAAGTTATAAACTATCTGCAGAAACATTTTTATGAGCCCATATGAGCATGCTTGTCCTATTCAGGGGTCAGAGACACACAGTGCTGATCCAGTTCAAATCGGCGTTTAACCAGGACACGAACTGATTGCTGACAGGTAGTTTAATTAAAAATGAGCCAGTGCATGAGATTTCCAACAACGTGGTATGTGCGACCAGCAAAGCCTCAGATTAGCCTGCGCATATGCGCAGTCTGATCAGCACCTTTGCTAGTCGGTTGAGTATACTATGATTAATAAGCTACTGACTTAAAACCATTTGGAGTTTTTAAGCTTAAAAGAAAGCTGCAGAGGCTCGTCCGAGTCGACACTTGTCAGAATGTCAAATTGTTGGAAATCTCATGCCGCAGCTCAAAGTGAAAAAGTCTGGAAAACGGTCTCATCTTAATGATATGGCCAAGAATGCATCAGTCAACAACATGTAAACAGTAATAAATTATGTTGTTCCTTTCTATTATTAATATTACAGAGCCACACACGTGTAGTGTATCATAATATATACTCCACCAGTCCAACTATGTCGGTGTACTTCAGTACCTTATTGGTAAGTATATTAACAATCATCTAATGGGTTAGTTTTACAAGGAAATATAGGAAAATGACCATGTTATGAAAATGTCCACGTTATGGTCATTTTCCTTCTATTTTTTGTTAAAGTCCAGGATAAAAAGTTTTCGGAGCAACAACATGACTGTGTTATATCCAAATAAGTGCTATAAATGTAATGAGGTTAATAAGTTCAGTGGATGTAATAGTTATTTCTTGTGAAAAATAGTAAATGAGTATGATCAGGAAATACCACTATCACAAACCGCAGACAACCCCGTGGCACCGCGAAGAAGAGCCGCTAAACCATCACGAGACACGAGGAAGACAAATTAAGAAAAGCAATCAGCTCTCTCTTCCCCATCAAGATGATTGCAATACTAGAATGGACATGAAGTAACGTACAACAAAACATAGAACAATTACAGACTCCCACAATGGGAGTAACGATAAACAAAAAGTCAACAACAACAGAACCACCGCCTTAGAACGGACAGCAGCCTAAGCCACCAGTTTCATGCATTGTATATCCTGCTGATAGAATAAACAATCACAATCAAGGATTTTGAGACATTAAAAGTATGAAACTACTGTATTATATTCATATTTGCAACGAATCACATTGTTTGATTTCTTTTGCTCCAGTATTCAGTTGTATGTGCTGTAGAGTCCTTACATTTGAGCCCCGACATGTGATTTCCAACAATGTGACATTTTGACAAGTGTAGACTCAGACGTGCCTATGTAGTCTCTTTTTAAGCTTAGAACCTCCAAATAATGTTCCGTCAGTAGCTTAATACTCATAGAATATTTAAGCGACTAGCAAGGGTTCTGATCAGACTGCGCATATGCGCAGGCTGATCTGAGCCTTTGCTGGTCGTACATACCACATTGTTGGAAATCTTATGCACTGGCTCATTTGTTTTATCAATATTTTTCATCTCTGGATCGTATGTACTAGGAGATGATACATCGATAAGTTAGGATTCTTTCATGCGAACCAAACACCTCATGTGTATCAATCCACATATGAATTTAGGGTGAGGGTGGTACCGTGAAATTAGTTTTAGCCCTCCTGACCGTTCAAAGGCAGAACTTTTTATGTGAGTCTTTTTGTATTGGGATTGTCTTTGCCATATTGTATTGTCTGTGCCATGCAGCACTGAATCACCAGCTAGGAAATGGCTGACTTCTAGGCTCTCATGTATGTGATGCTTTCTTGTTTTTGTCACTTTCCCATATGGTATCCTGGGTCAGGTATGGTACTTGATTGTATTGATTCTTCCTTTCTTCCTTACTTAATGTTGCTTGAAAATAATAATCTATATATGATTGTACCTAGATAGTTATTCTAAAGCTTTTACACGCTGAATATATCATGCTTTACATTCCCTATTTGAAAAATCCACTCCATATATGCGTATGAAAATATCAAAGATCAATGTCTAATACTTCAAAAGTTTTTGTCAATGTCAAAGTTTATTACAGGCTCACACGTAGCCACACACACACACACACACACACACACACACACACACACACACACACACACACACACACACACACACGAACCAACAACAGTATGCCCTCTGGATATATAGTAAGTCATTTCCGTTTGACTTATTTCAGGTGTGCCTAGCTGTCGGTGTTGTCACTGAAGCGTTTGTATTTTCTAACCCATGCGTTGCTCCTCCACCATGCTCGTGCAACGAAAGAATGATACATTGCAGCAACTTTGGACTGTCTCAAGTTCCAAACTTCACAATTCTCTACGCACCAGGATACCTGTACCGGAACAAAGTCCATGTGGAACTGTATAACAACAGACTTACGTCAATACGTGCAAATGCCTTCAAGAACCTAGCTATGACCAGTACTATGAACATTACAATTTGGTTACAAAATAATAGCATTCATAACATTGATGATGAAGCATTTAACAGAATTGAACATGTAGTGGTATCTCTTAACATTGCTAATAATAACTTGACGAGTTTGCCACGTGCATTGGGTAGACTTACAAAGTTAGGTGAATTAAACCTTCTTAACAATCCATTAATTACACTTGATCAGACCGTTATGACGAATATTGGTCAAACACTGAATACATTTGCTTTTGATTGCCAACTATTTTCCACATATCCTACTGAACTTCGATTTTTACAAACACTAAAACACCTCACTATTTCCAATATTCCATTCTACAGATTACCGTCTAATGCATTCGATGGATTTGAAACTTCACTTCTAGACTTAGATATGCCTAATTCAAACTTGGAAAAACTTCCAGATGCCCTGTGCCGTTTGGTTAATTTATCCTCATTAACAGTGAACTCATCTCGAAGCTTAAATAAATATGGATCAATAATATTTGAACAATGCTATAATCAGAATGTCATACACATTAAAACTTTGAAACTGCTTGATAATAATTTAACTAAATTTCCTGACGTTTTTACATACCTACCGAACCTTGAAGTTCTAAATTTGGACCACAATCAGCTGAGCCTACTTGAAATCCCAATTAATATGTATAATGCTTCTTTCAAAATTAGGGAACTTTATCTCAGGTTCAATAATTTCATAAGAATTCCACCGTCAGTAAATTCATTCCCTGATTTAGAGAAATTGGAGCTTCAGTACAATCAGATCACCTCAATACACGATTATGACTTGTTTAGGTTATCTAAGCTAAGGCAAATTGGCATGGATATCAATCCGGTGACATATGTTTCACCTAATGCTTTTAAAGGAAATTTGGAACTAAGTTGGATTGGTCTAGCAGGAGCTAAACTTACACAAGTACCGAGAGGTGTGGTTTCTCTTCCCAAACTAAACATCATTTTCCTCCACGGAAATACAATAACGTGTGGCTGTATAGAAATGCATTATCTGAAAACTTGGAATGTTTCATCTATTGTTATAGGAGGATCATGTCACATCACAGGTGAGCCTCTGACTAGGTACATCACTGGTGATCTTCGGCTATGTCGCTATCCATGACATTACAGATGTGGTCCGTTTTAGTAATATTTAAACTCTTCATCTGCTAATCGCAATTTAATATCGTTGCTTCGAGCATGATTCAATAAGTAACCAGTCTGACCTATTTCTAACTTATCGACACAGTCAAGATTTTCACAGTATGTTTGGACACCATATGAAGACAACTATACAAAGTTTAAGCATTGTTTGGTTCATTAATCGATAATTTATCGCGTCTTTAAGCCTGGTCAGTGAGTCAAAAGATTTGTCTTCGTCAAATGTGGTTGTTATGAAAATTGAACTATTTCATAAATATCTCGAGTATGAAAAATGAAGTATGAATGTGTAATATATCAATAGAATTGAAAATCTGTCACCTACATGGTGGTATAAAAACGATAAGATTGCATAATTTGATAAATCATAATACTTACTTAAGTGCCCCATGGTTAAGGACATGGAAACATAACTTTTTTCAGACATGTTGAAAGCTCTCAGGAAATAAATTTTAACACTTATTTATGAATATATATATATATATATATATATATATATATATATATATATATATATATATATATATATATATATATATATATATATATATTAATATCAAATATAATGATGAATACATTTTTGTCAAAAATGTCTGAAATCTCAAATTTTCAAGAATGATATTTCTATTTTTTTTTTTTCGAAGGAAAACTTAACTATTAATTTTAAACACAGTGATTTTTTTCAATAACAGTGAAACTTAATCTCAGTTTTAAGAATGAAGATCTATTGTATTGGCTTCAATTATAGCTGAGTTTCAAGTAAATAACTTGTAATTTGTCCTTTATAAAGGGTTCTTGAACATAGAAGCACTGCGCATTTCCAAGTCATGTTAGCACACTTTCAATAGTAGCTATATTTTTGATAAATTATTAGATTTTTTTTCAAACATTAGGTCAAAGAGTATCTTGCTAGATATTTATTTCATGAATTCAAAGTAAAATAGATCTATCTAGATTGAAAGTAGAATAGGCTGGTTACTTGTTGAATGACCCTCGTAGTTCATTTCAAATGTCTCTGTAGCATACAACGTGAACCATGTCAGGAACAGTCTGAGCTGGGTCTACACTGCTTTATATATGTTGAAATTAGGCCTAGGCGAAAGCATTTTACTTACATAAGTACAATACCATAAAAGTATGCGTAGGATCTGAAATAAATTCATTTTGGGCCATTTCCTAAAAATAAGCATTTACATCCAGCAGACGACTTAAGAAGTCGACAATTTCAGATGAGGTTTTTAGTAGCAGGCGAAGAGCTAAAGACTATTTTTATTATGGCTTTATGAAACAAAAATGCATGATTTTCTTTTAGTAATAACGTTTTCAAATTTATCTTCCAACCTCCGTAGCAAGAAAATATGAGGCACCGCACACATTCGATGGTGACGCATGCGTGACTATCCTACTTTATAACAACACAACAACGACAAAGAATACATAATAAGCTGAAAAACCTAAGTGGTGTAGAGTCTGTTTTATCCAAAAAAGCTTCCATACATAATAATTAGCAAAACTAAACTGATAAAAAGTCAAAGCACTGAGACTGTGTTTTTAAGATTTGACGTCATTAATGTCCGTGTGGAAAGTTTCCTTTTCGCACACCAGATCCTATTTCAATTGTTTTTTATCCATGTGAGATAATTCTTTCTGACATACCCGTACCAGACCGTGGGAAGACACGTCGATCCGTGACGTCATTATAATGTTAAAATGATCTCACCATATCGCATCACAGCGAATTCAGGATTTTATGAAAAGCCTTTTTCATTTTCTTGCATACAAAATGCGGTACTTAGTGGTGAGCAAGAAAAATAATCCATTATTCGTAATAGGATGAGATAACAAAATTCATCTCTCGTGGTGCTTATCAGGGATCCTTGGGACGGATTTTTCTATCCTATCCTCACACTCATGATGGATTCTTTTACTAGTGAGCCTTAACCTTTTACTGATCATTAGCATTCATTATAATGAGATGAAACACCATCGAAATAAGTAAAACATAACCTTACCTTATGTTTGTTTTATTATCAGTCCATTCTCATAAATCTTGCTTTGGATAGCATCAGTAGTGTGATGGGGACTGCCACTGTTTTGAACAGCATATTTCAACACAAAGTGTTACAACTGATAAGAATTGCAATTGGGAAAGTCCGGCACAATTCGAGAATCAAATCAAGCCTCGGGGCTACGTAATGAACATTACGCGGAGTACTATGTATGAAAAAGTTCCATTTTGTTAGCCGGAACTGGCGTTAGGAAAATTAGTTCTGTAGCATGTTGGTACTACGATGGCCCAAATGGCTTACTTTTTCATTTCAGTGACAATTCACAATTCTGGATTCCGAATTCTGTATCCCAAATTCTGAATTCTGAATTCTGAATTTTGAATAAACCTGATAGACGCTTTCATTTACTATATCATACATTTATGTAAAAGGTCAGACAGACTGAGTACACCCTACCCTCCAGAGGATTGCACTTAAGGGTTTATTCAGTAGAATAGAGGGTACTTTGTGAAATGGAAGTTCCTGTGTGGAGTTCGAGATACTCCCTATTGCACATAGAATAACGCATAATCCAAAGAGTACCTCCTGCGCAAGCACTGAAATAGCCCTACTGAAGTTGGCACCTTGCTTCTAGCGGGTACTCCCTACCATACAGAGTATCATATGGGGAATAGGTGCTACCTGTAGAGTGAGGGAGGGAGTTCTCTGTAGATACGCCATTGGGGTTGAGGTACATGCACTCTGTAGAGTAGAGGTTCTTCCTAGAGTAGGAGGCACGCATGGGTGTCTATGGGTTAGTAGTAATCCCTAGTCTAGAATGCTTATCTGTGCAGTAAGGATTATTATGTACATAAGAGTTACACTGTAAGATAGGGGCTATATACCATTGGAGTTAAATTTTGTGTGTCCATTAATAATTCGGACTTCTGAATTCCGAATTCTGAAATCCAAATTCTGAATTCCGAATTCTGAATTCTGAATTCTGAATTTTGAATTAACTTGATAGACGTTTTCATTTACTATATCATACACTTGTGTAAAACGCCAGACAGACTGAGATCAAAATGGCTGTGTAGATTTCATAGCTTTAGTTGATAACTAGTATTTCTGTGATTTGAAGTATTATAAGACCTCATTCGAAATACTGATATTTTTACAAAGGTAAATACATGTACTTGCTGATAAATGGTTTTCAATTAATTTGTTAGTAGTTTGGAAGGTCACCACTAGTGAAAACGATCGTACTTTCAATAAATGGGTGATGGGGTGTCAAGATAATGCTTAGTAGTTTTCAGTGCTTATGCTTTTCTCTAATAAATGGTAAAGTATTAAGATTGTTTGTTTATTTGCCCAGATATCTTCAGGCCACACCCTGAGTACGATCCCAAGGATCTGTAACCGTTCGGCGCGGCACAGGGATTTATGTCGGTTGATCTGTGATATACTGCGTCACCCGACAAAAGTGCAGTACCCGTCATATGGTGTGCAGACTCTTGCGTTTTTGCACATTGTTATGTTATAGGCTAAGGCTGTTTTTTACATCTCGGCTTGCTGAATTGTGGTAGAGCTTTCAGTATAAGATATGCAGGCTAGTCTCTGCTCATTGGTGACTTAAGGACCTTCTGGTGGAGGTCAGTGAACATTGCGTTCATTAATGTCATACTGGAGTGGTTCAATATTGAGAACCCGGATATTTAAAATAGGAATACGGGAACCAGCAGGCATCACAGCGTATCAAGTACTAGCCAAGAGAAAGTACTTTGTACGGTTACAATCCTATCTTTCCTTGTCTAATGTCAACAATCCTGTCTTTCCTTGTCTAATGTCAAGTCAGCCCTAAGTAAATAATCATAAACATTTGGGATTAACGATTAGTAACAACATGTCTTGGTCATCTCATATAAATGAAATTCTGGCCAAAGCGGAAAAAAGACTCTCAATGATGCGTAGGTCAAAACATATTTTACCAAGAAGTTGCCTTGATAAGCTATACAAAAAGCATGATACTTCCCTTACTCGATTATTGTGATGTTATTTATGATTCTTGTTCCATGTTTGAAAGTGAACAATTTCACAAACTACAAAGGAAAGCCAGCTTATTATGTACTGGTGCATTCAGGATCACCAGCAATGAAAAACTATTAAAAGAGCTAGGATAGCCAAAATTAACAAATAGAAGAACAAGTCACAGGCTTGTCTTATTATATAAAATATTAAATGACCTGACCCCTCAATACTTAAAACATTTATGTAACTTAATACCACATAATACAAATAACTATCAGCTTCGAAGAAACAACTCCTTCCTTGCACCTTTAATTCATAGGGAATTCTTTTCCAAATCTTATTTTCCAAAGACAATTCGTGATTGGAATAAGCTACCAAACGATGTAAAACAATCACAGTCTCTGAATATCTTTAAAACAAGAATTAGGTCCTTATATGAGCCACTAGTTCAAAAAAACTGTATTCTTATGGTCATGGCCTCAGTAAAGTAAATCATCGTAGAATAAGATTAGGCCTTAGCCACCTAAATTCTCATTTACACCGCTACAATCTTGTAGACTCTCCCAGCTGTTCCATTCCAGATTGTGGAGGAACCACAGAATCAGAAGACCACTATTTTCTAATTTACCCTAAATTCACCAATGAAAGACGGTTACTACTTGAAAATGTATCAAATAAACTTTTTCCAAACGTTTAATTATAATACATTTATTACATTAATGCCTAAGTATATATGTAAAGTACTCCTAGATGGCTCCATAGACACATCGTATGATGAAAATACGTCAATTCTAGATGATGTATTCAAATATATGGACTCAACAAAACGTTTTAATACTTTCCAAGAATTAATTGACACCTCAACCAATAATTAATGTTTATTCAAAGAAGTATGAGAAACCTGAACGCCGCAAAAGGTCCTCCTATCAGGCTTTTCTTTTCATTTTTTCGAATAATTTGTGCATCAGTGTGGTTGCTCCATCACGACATAGAATTATTAAACATAAGATGGCTTGTAAATAGCATTTTTTGATAACTGACGTTAAACATCAGTTATTTAAAGATGCTGCAGTTTATATTTCAGCAATAATTTTTGAAGACTCGCTACTATTAGCACTGCTGGCGCAACGTTGTCATTAAACACTATCTAATATCCACTGTCTCAATAGGGTGACTGCTCTATGTCCTCTCTCTACCCTTTTGTGTCTTGTTTTGTCTACTTGTCTGTGTATCTGTCTGTCCGTCTGTCTATCTGTTTTGTCTGTCTGTCTGTCTGTCATATACGTACGTACGTAACACGTATGTATGTACGTGCGTGGGTACGTGAATGCGTACTTACGTAGGTATGTATATATGTATGTATGTATGTATGTATGTATGTATGTATGTATGTATGTCCGCGTCATCATATATATTGTCATATTGTTTAATTGTTATGTCATATGTAAGGAGACCAACTAGTAGCCTCCGGGCTGTTTGGAATCCTTGTAAAATAAATGAAGCATTTAATTAATGTCAAATATATTGGGAGACAGTATACCTGTCCTATCCCCTCCCCCCAATGTCATGTCTCTGAATTTGCTTGAATTTTGGAGATAAATAGCAACACACTGGTAAATGTATACGTCAATTTGCTGGTATTTACACGTATTGCCGGTACTTCATAGACCGAATGTGATCGATATTGGTGTAAATACTATATAGAAAAACATGCCATATGCCACAAGTACTATAAACTACGACCATTTTTAAGTATTCAGTATGTGCATGGCGATTTATGAAAGCATTTAGGAATAGATTCGAGTACCGATCGAATGTACTCGAATCTATTCCTAAATGATAATGAGGCACCACACGAGAAGGCATGGCCTATAGTGGGTACCACACCAGAAGACATGGTTGATAATGAGGCACCTCACGAGAGGTGTGGCCTATAGTGAGGCACCAAACCAGAATATATGGCTGATAATGAGGCACCACACGAGAAGGCATGGCCTATAGTGGGCACCATAACAGAAGTCATGGTTGATAATGAGGCACCTCCCCAGAAGGCATGACCTATAGTGAGGCAACACACCAGCAGGCATGGCTAATAGTGAGGCACCACATTAGAAGGCATGGCTGATAGTGAGGTACCACACCAGAAGGCATGGCCTATAATAAGGCACAGCACCAGCTGGCACGGCTGATATAGAGTCACCACACCAGGGGGCATGGCCTTTAGCGAAGCTTCACACCAGCAGGCCGACTGATAATGAGACACCATACCAACAGATGTGGCAGATAGAGAAGCATGACACCAGCAGACATGCAGGATAAAGTTACAAAAAGATCGGCATAATGATTGAGTGGCAACGGTCCAGCAAGCATCCATCTTGCATCAGCACAGGCCAGTGGTCATGCCTGTTCTACTTGCGACAGCCCAGCAGCCAAGCCATAATTCCCACAGGGTCATCAGACACATTTACCATTAAGCATGTTTGATTGTGTGGCACAGGACCAGTACACATTGTCTGAAACCAAGCAGATTTGCCAAGCACGGCCAGTGGCCATGTCTGTTCTACTTGCACAAGCCCAGCAGCCTAGCCATCATTCACACAGGGTCAGCAGACATATTTACCATTAAACATGCTTGATTGTTTGGCACAGGACCAGTACACATGTCTAAAACCAAGCAGTTTTGTTCTGTAACAGCTTCACGAGACTAGCAGGCCTGTTGCATCACCCATGTGTTTAAAATTTGTTTTTTTAACAGCAGGCATATGTGTTACAGTTGCACCCAACCACCTGGCTTGTCGGTTACAATTTTACTCTAACAGCATGCATGGCTGTTAGAATTGCATCTCACCAGCAGATATGTTTGAATCAGTTGCAACTGATTAGCAAGCACATCTGTAGTTGTAGGGGCTGAACCAGCAGGTATATTTGTTACACTTGCCTCAGACCCGCAGTTGTGTCCCTAAGCTATTACCCAACCAACGGGCTGGTAAGCACAATTGCACCAGACAATCAGGCATGTATGTTACAGTTGCACCTGACCAACAGCCATGTCTTCATAATTTGCTTACTATCCACATGCATGTCTGTTACAGTTTCATCTTATCAGCATCCATGTATATTACATTTGCTCCAGACCATCAACCTTGTCTATAACAAGTGCATCCAACCATTTGCCATGCCTGTCACAGTTGCACCTATCTAGCAGTCATGTCTGTTAAACATGCTCCTACAAGCATGCATGTCTGATACACTTTCACCGGACCAGCATTCATATTTATCATAGCAATATCCAACCCTCTGTGCTGTCTGTTGCACTTGTACCAGACTAGTATATAATAGAAGAAATGGTTGTTGCAATTGCACCGGACCAGCATGCCAGTATTTTAGTTACGAAGATTGTAACGAACATATGCAGCATGCAAATCTCTTACTAAGTTTTTTTGTGTGAATAAACTGCACTTCATAAGTAAATAGTATTTTCTCTCTAAATTGGTAATTTTATCCATCCATCCATAAACCACTTTCCAGCTGAACATTTTTCCGCATATTGATTCAAAAAGGTTTGTACTTTAGGCACACATTCGGCCACAAAGTTTTCAGTGATATAAAACATTCAGTATACCCTGGCAGTTATCTTTTTATTGTTTTGACAGCATGCTTGCCCAAAGTAAGAACTTTTATGAGAATAATATCAGATCCAGCCAAAAGTGGTCTGGAAGGTGGAGCATGGATTTATGGATATGAACCAGAACAAAGACAAAAAACATTACCATTACGAAAAATAAGTCCGTTATTTTTCCGTGCAGTCTATCATAGCAAAGCCCATGTGATTTCCCACCCTGTTATTGCTGCCATTTTGGACGTCATCTTGAATATTTTACAGAGTTGAAAACAAAACCAACATTCCAGTCAAATTCCCCAAATACAACCGCTGTTGAAAACTATCAAAAAATAGTTATTAACTGCGATTTTGATTTCAGGTTGAATCCTGCTTTAAAATTACGGCCATCTTGGACACCATTAACTATTTCAACTGCTGAACTAAACCAATATTTCGTTGTAATCGTTTGCATCATTGGGCCTCTAAACATACATAAAAAGTCAAAAATTAAATTGCTTTTTATTGAGTTTGTTGGTCAGATAGGTCTTAAGAGCCTAACAGGCGGCCATCTTGGATGCCACCTTTAATATTTCAACCCTCTGAATCAAACCAATGTTCCATTTTAATCGTTTGTACCATCCATAAAAATAAAAAAATAAAATCGTTTTTTATCAAATATGTTGGTCAAATAGGTCTTGGAAACCCAATTGACGGCCATTTTGGACGCCATCTTTAATATTTCAACCTTCTGAATCAAATGATTATGTTCGATTTTAATTGTTTGTATCATTTAGCCTCTAAACATCCATAAAAAGACAAAATTAAATTGTTTTTCATCGAGTGTGTTGGTCATATAGGTCTTAGGAGCCTAACTGACGGTCATCTTGGACGTCATCTTTAATATTCCAAAACGCTCAATGATGCCAGAGTAGCATCAGTTGGATTCATCAAGTACAATGCCAACACAACAAGAATCAACAAAGAAAAAAGCTTTAAAATCAAGTTCCTGGTCATTCTGATTTTCTACCGGACTATATTGCCATTAAACAGTGTTTGTAGTTTTTTTTCTTCAACCACATTAACAAGTAAATTAGTTTGATGCCTTCCAACATATTCAGACAAATAATGTTGAATGCAACATCTTCACAACTACAGAGCACGAGCCGAAAGATAAAATCTAACCTCACCGTTATCACGCAAATGCGAAGCACTATTTTTCAGTAACTAAAGGTTTTAATCAACCATAAGATGAGTTACATTGTAAGCCTATGATATCTTTGAAAACTGATTTTCTGTTGAATCGAAAAAACAATTAACATTTAATTTTGAAGTTTAATAAAATGATAACTACGTTTTGACGTCATTGATGGCAGCTGATTTTTCTCAGCAAGAAATCTCTATCACACCTGTCACATACATGTAACCAATAGTTTGTATAGGTGTAATATGCATGAGGAAGATTAAAGACCACCAAACGAAAAATCACTTGCTTATCATTTATGCATTACTTACAACGGATGTGATTTTTGCTTACTGACCCCTCCTGCAATTCTCCCTCTTCCCAAATGCCTATTTTAAGGATGACGTCTGTTAATTCGTGGTTTCATTTGCCTAAGATCCCGTTCTCGTCATTGCAATTAAAATTATCAGAATTTGCACAAAATTGAGTACACAAAAAAGCTAACCATAAGAAATTGCTAAACTTAGTGTCAATAGTATAATTGGTAAATAACAAGTGAGTACAATGTGTGACCAAGACATACCATAGTCACCGACAAAATTATTTCACAAAGAAATAAGAAATGTAAGCTTACAATAAAAATAATTATGACAAGAAAAGGCCCCAATTACCGATCATAGACCACGCTATGGTACCAAGAGAGAAATACATGTGATTTCCAAGAATGTGGTATTATGACAAGTGTAGACTCGGACGGGCCTGTGCAGCCTTCTTTTAAGCTTAGAAACTCCAAATGGTGTTTGGTCAGTGGCCTCAGAGTCATAGAATATTCATATGACTAGCAAAAGCTCTGAACAGACTGCGCGTATGCGCAGGCTGGTTCTTAGCCTTTGCTGGTCACATAAACCACATTGACATACCACATTGATGGAGCTCTAGAACATCTAGAAATAACATAAGAAGCTACGTTGGAAGATATATATCCAGATAAGACTTTTTTGATTGTTGTCTTACATGTACCTACATATATCAGTTAAAATATGTGTTGTGGGTGCTCATTGAGACGGTTCTTTTGAGCACCCACAACATACGTTTTGGTTGTAAAATAAGAAACTAATATTTAAATACGCAATCTGATCTGGAGAAAGTGCCATATACAAGCAAAATTACAACTTATTATAATGTTTATGTTAATATTTTACTAAACAACTAGAGTTTTACTATAAACTATATAGGCCAAGTTTCCATCGAGGACAGTGTTCAAAAGAATACATAAAAATGCTATTTCCCCCTAATTATATTTAGGGTCGGATCCAGGATTTCTTGAAAGAGGGTTCTTCTGTATAAACGTGTGGGGTTCGCTTTGCTGATTTTATCTACTCATTACTACTCTCATTGTTCTTAAAGGTCTCCTATGAAAATGAAATAATTTGGTCTCACCGAGACCAAGTTATTTCTTTTTCACGGGATATCTTAAAGCATTTGGCGGGTGGGGGGTCGAGCATGCCTCATGAACCCCCTCTGAACCCGCCACTGATATTCTGTATGGTGCTTACTAAAGTTATAGGACAGGCTTATCAAACAGACCCTATTAAAGGTCCATATTTAACTCTGGAATAGGGTCGATTAATGAGTGTAGGGAATAAAATCGCATTTTGTCGTTATTAGATATGACAAAGTTTTAATATATTTTTGATTAAACAATATGGTTTTTTAGTTCCATCTACAGTTATTCGCCACGTATACGTATACGTTACAAGCGTGTGCATAGCTTTCTATCACACCTCTGCTCGATTCGCTAGAATGAGATTATGTCATCACGGACTTAGTCAAGCATCAAAGAGTCAAGTGCAGTCTGATCTCGGTCTCGAGTTTGTTCAACCGAAGAGAACTTGACAGTTACATTGTAACACGTACATTATGTCGACCCTTTCACCACCATAGTCCAGTAATCTCGCAGGCAATGTCAGGCGTCTGCTGTTATAAATGCAAACATATGTGGACACAGATCAAACCGCCCCTCGGCAGGGTTAAAACTGTTTATCTGCAACTTGAAAATCTTAACCCATATAAGCCTAGCGTCCTTTTTGTGGGACATAAGTAAACAGCGCAGACCCAGTATCAGACGCCATGGGAACATTCATTCGGTTTAAATGAGTTAACCCTTAAAGCGCCAAGGAAAAAATGTATCTGAAAATGTCGTCTGCTGAAGTCGTCTGTTGCAAATAATTGCCTTACATTACCGACGAATTATGTATAGAAGCAAACAGGATGGACCCAGAACAGACTGCTCCTATAGGAGCAGTCAGATCTGGGTCCACACTGTTTGCCATAGAGGCTTCTTAAACATTTCAGCAGATGAGAAAAGCAGACGACTTTTGTTGCGATTGGCGCATTAAGGGTTAAGATGTGTAAGTAAAACTATACATGTACCACAAATGACATCAGCTGATGAGCTATTTGTTTTCTTTATCATTTCTCTGGTGGTGTCAGGGTCAATAGAAGACAAGATAAGGAGTACAAGTAGGTGTATATTTATTACACACAGATTGCGAAAGGTAAGATCTTTAAGACTTTCAATGTATTAACACAGTCAGTTTCTCGAAGCAGGCCACAATCGGCCCACCGGCGAAACGCCATTTAAATGGCGTTTCGCTGGTGGGCCGATAGCGGTCTAATTAAATGGCGTTTCGCTGATGGGCCGATGCTGTGGCTCGGGGCTGTTTGCTGGCTGAGAATATGGTGTCCTTCAGATTAAAAAGTGGATCCTTTGAAGAGTGAAATTATTCTGCCATCTGAAAGCAGATTGCAGATGGCCTAATTAATTAGTCCCAATAGACTATAATTTGGTCAATAATAGTCTATCGATGGAGGGAGGCGAAGTTTTATCAAACAGCATTACGACAGTTTCATCCTCGATAACCCACCCAGGCATGACTCTGCATTTGCGTTGAGTGAATTCACATCTACTAGGTAACTGAAGAAGCGACAGCTATTGCGAACTCTACACATCTGAAAACCGTTTATAAGGAAAACGCTCATCATCATCATCATCATCATCATCATCATCATCATCATCATCATCATCATCATCATCATTTAATCATTTTCAGCATCATTATCAAATCATAATCAATCTTCGCCATCGTCAATCATGAATATCAATATTCATCATCTGCAATTTTCGCGACGTCATCATCGACCTAATCATCCGCGACGTCGTCATGCTATCGTCATGTCATCACAGATTTCATCATCGACGTTATTTTCGACGTCATCACTGTCGATCTCGCGTTATCACAGACGTCATTATTCACGTCTTCATCAACGCAATCACATCATCAACAAAACTATCGTCCTCTGGAAACTAGTTTGATCTTTTTTTTTATCCTATGTAATGCTGTAGGCCAGCTTAGACCAGTTTTCAGGTAGACATAGAGAGATTCTTGAAGATAAATTGAGCCAATCAGAAGACAGGGTTCTCTCCAATCATACAGCAACTATTAATATCTTCTTTCAGACCTTTAAACATCAACCAGGAAACATAAGCCAGTTTTGCCTGCTGCCCACAACATCATCATGTCCTATTTAGTCAACGTCTGTCTGGTAAGATAGTTCCTTCGATTTCTGAATCTAGACCTTCTAACAGCTATAATCAGGCACATGTATCACCAAGAATTAAAACAAAATGAACAATACCCCAGAAATGTCACAATTGCATACAACAGCCAACACAAGACTCCAAGAAGCTATGCAAAAAAGTCGAACACACACACATGCACGCGCGTGCGGATCAGTTTTAAATGGCATAATAGTGCAGTAGATTATGTCAAATTATATGTAAAAATCAGTTATTTATGCAAGCATGACATTTGGCATACAGTACACATTTCTCAGGCACCCCACTTTCGATAAAGAACGTTAGCCACCTGACAAATTCAATGTTGTGGCCATTTTCAAAGAGGGCGTCTGAGTCGACAAAAAAAAAAAACAATTCTGGCTATGATAGCTCTGTTACGAGTTTCTGTCTCGATACAACGACTTCATTTCAACTGTTTGTGCATAAATCAGGTTCTAAATCATGCATGGAGTGTTAAATACATGTTTTGGGATCATTTAGTTAGTTTCACGACACCTTAATGCGCCAGTTTATGACATTGAAGGTCCTATTTTCTGTACAGTAAAGCCTGTCTTAAGCGGCCACTCCAAAATAGGAAAAACAAAAGTCTTAAAGACAAATGGTAGCTTAATGAAGGTCGAAAGTATTGCAGAATGCTCCAAGAGCATTCTGCAATACTTTTGACCTGCATAAAGCGATAATTGATATTGAAAACCAATTTTGGTCTTCTTTATGAGTGGCCGCTTAAGACAGGTTCTATTGTACTTTCCTTAGTGTGTCTTGATGCTCTTGTAGACTTCCACCCTTTCCATGTACAGTATGAAGAATTATATCTTCCAAAAGTTATTTTGCCTTTCTTGGAAGAAAAAATACAAGCATTTGTTTAAAGCATAAAGCACAACACCACACAAGATGGGCCAAACACCAAGTCCCGCGTCAAAAAGGTGCAAAATAAAGACCAGCAGCCACAACAAATCTCAGTCACACATAGCGATGCATGAACAGTCAAAAGAAAGTTTCAATACATAATTGCCCCTTAAGTTATTATGGCATTTCCTCAAATTTTAATGCAAAGAATAAATTTTACGATGGCTATATATATAGTCCATGCCAGATATACCCAAATTCATAAAAAAAAAAAATAATTTCGCAAATGATGACACCAAAAATACGTTGTAATATGTGATATACTTTTAGTTTCATTACAAGTGTGCCTCGATCTGTCTTCGGGGCTTTGCGAACAACAAAGGCGCATACCAGCCTGCGCATCCACGCTGTCTGATAAGCGCCTTTGTGATTCGCATTTTGGAAAGCATCACTATCTAAACTTGCTAAAAGCGAAATATCACTATTCTAGCTAGTCTCTGTAGCTGAGTAGGCTGGTTTGGGTATGACAGGATAAGAAACCTCGAAGACAGGTCTTGGTGCATCGTGGCCCAGTCCTCATGTTGTAACAGGCCTCCAGATAAAAGTGCGTACCAGAAAATTATTTTTCTTATTTCTCAACCAAAACATATGTTGTGGGTACTCAAAAGAACCGTCTCGATGAGACGGTTCTTTTGAGCATCCAAAACAGATGTTTAAGCTGATGGGTAAGAAAATAATCACAATTTTACGCTAAAATATTTTGCTTAACTGGTCCTATGTTGTAACAATCCATTACAGATTTGCCTAGCCATTGTCTTCTTGTGTGATCACAGCCAACCATTCATGCTATCTAGCACATGTATTGCTTCACCACCATGCAAATGCGACACGACGATTATACGCTGTAACGACATGAGGCTGTCTCAACTTCCTACTTTTACTTCCTACAACGGTCGGGAAGACTACGGACATTATTGGAGCACTATTTATCTAAACTTGATGAACAACCGACTTACAACGATACCTGCAAATACCTTCAGGAACTTAGCTACAACAAAAGCAACAGATATAAACATTCGATTACAAAATAATAACATCAACAAAATTGATGATGGCGCTTTTAATGGCATAGAAAATGCTGTTACTTCTCTAATGCTTGCAAATAACAATTTATCAAGTCTACCACGTGTGTTAAACAAACTAACAAAGTTAACTACTTTGGGTATTAATTCTAATCCTATAAGTACACTTGATGCGACAGTTATGATGAGTATTGGGAGTTCGCTGGTCTCGTTTTCTTTAGATTGTTCATCTTTCAATGCCTTTCCGACAGAACTATCATTTCTTAACAAGTTACAATATCTCTCAATTACAATTCCATTTACAATACTACCATCAAATGCATTCAGAGGTTTAGAAACATCGCTCACACATCTAGATATGTCTTATTCGAACCTTGAAACAGTTCCTGTCGCCATATGTAATTTGGTTAACTTGACTAAATTGACCCTTAGTTCATTGCCAAGATTAAAGGTAAATGATTCGATGTTTGAAATGTGTAACAACAACAAAATGGCATCAGTCACATCACTCACAATGATTGACGATAAAATAATCAAATTTCCAGCAGTTATTTTGTCTCTGTTTCCCAACATTGTGTCTTTAATACTAAACGAAAATAAACTGAGTTTACTAGAAATACCAATTGATATGTACACCGCTTATTTCAAATTGAAAGAGCTGTCCCTTACTAACAATCTCTTTGACAGAATACCTGAATCAGTTAATTTATTCCCAAGCTTGCAAGAGTTACATTTACAGTATAACCAAATCCTGTCTATTCAAGATTACGATCTTTTTCGCTTGAGAAATCTTACAAACCTAGGACTGGGAATGAATCCAGTGACTTATATTTCACCTTATGCTTTCAAACATCTTCAATCACTTAAAAAGCTTGATCTTTACAATACTAAACTTACCCAAATTCCAGACTCTGTACTTTCTCTTTCTAGTTTGGAATCATTTTTCATCAGCGGAGCACCAATCATATGTTCATGCGCTGGTATGGCATATTTGAGCAATTGGAATGTCTCGTCTATTTATGTGAGTGGTAGATGTGAATCAGGCCCGTTTCTGAAGTCATATATCATGAATACTCTTCCGACATGTCCTTAATTCAGGTAAACATGATAGAATATTCCAAGCTTGCTGTTTTTGCAGAATATAGGCCGAAAATATTGCCAGTAAATATATTTAAGACCAATGTTGCGGTGACTGCCGTCTGTTCTAAGGCGCTGCCGTCTGTTCTAAGGCGGGAAATATACTGTTGTCGTTAGATCACTGTTCGTTGACGCTCTCATAGTGTGTGGGTTTTGTGCTGTTTGGTCAAACTTTATGTGTCTTTTAAGGCCACTACCTTGGAATTTGTTTTTCAAAAAAAAAAAAAAAATAGATTCTCTTCATTTTCCGTATTTTTGATAGTTTCTTTCATTTATAATGATATAATACAATTATTGACTTCAATGAGGTAGACATAAGGATTTATCTACCGGAAAAAGTGATAATTCTTTGAGGCAGCTAGGCCGAGGTGAATATCACTTTAAAGGGTAGATAGATCCTTATGTCTACCAAAATTGAAGTCAATAACTGTTTTGTTATATGAGTTTTCATTTAAGAATGAAAAATTTGCTTCTTTCCCTTTTATTGTTAAAGACATGTAAGACATCTAAGGACTTTCTCACAAGTTTTTGCACTTGTTATTTAAATATTTTAATGTACTATTTTGCATTTTCAAACGTATATGATTTCTCTTAATGGGGAATATAGAATGGTACCATAAAACTGTTTTAACTGTTTGTTTATTCAAAAAAAGATAAATAAGCAACAAAAATAAAACAAAACTGTTGTAAAAATTCATGAAAGTCTTTAATTTACCTGTTGGGAGGTGAAACAGCAAATCATGTCAATTTCATGCAGCACATGCTAGTTTCACACTCATCATGCCTTTTTTTTAGCTCTCTAGAGGGTAATATTGCAGAAGTCTCAAAATATTAACTAAAGTCTTCTGGAAACTAGTTCCTGCTGGTTTTCATGCAATATTAACTTGTGGGCCAGTTTAGACCAGTTTCCAGGTAGACATAGAGATTTATAAGGACAAATTGGGCCAATCAGGAGACAGGATTCTCTCCAGTCATATAACAAAAATAATATTGATGTCACCGCTTATTTTTGAGCTACGGCTCTTCAAAGACATGCATAGTACGCCATCATTTTCCCAAAAATGTTCAGAGACGAAGTGAGAGATAAACAGGTCTATGATATGGTAGTTGATGATGATGGCATGATGATGGCATATTGTGAATTATTGTAGCAGAACTGCTTAAGTTTACTTGGCAATTGATGCAAATCTAGCCATTATATATTTACAGACCAACTTTTACATTACAAATAATAGTTCAAATTATTGACAATTTTACGTTTTATCACTGCATATTCAAGTGTTTTATGAATTCTAAAACAATAGAATTTTGTGAAATTTGTATATCATGCACATCATTACAGAAGCTGAATCAATATAAAATTTGAGCAATTTTCACCGTCTAGATATTTCTTGATTACTACCCCTACCCCATGTTATGCACAATTTCACTATTGTAACTTTTTAACACAGAATACAATCATTCCCAGCCAACAAGAAGTGCTTGTTATACTGCTTTGAAACTATCTGTATGTGTAGAAACTAGTTTTGTGAAGATTAATAATTTAAATAAAATTTCCCTTGACAAATGAATACAGGTATCTATTGTTACCGCATCCGCTTTTTTCAAGGATACTTTAAAAGAGTTCAAAGTGGCTCAAACAGTTGCAAACATACATTTCTTTATTTATATATAAAGAAAATTACATAAGTCATCGACATATATCAAACTTGTATATTAATTAAATATTTAATCAATAAATTGGGGTCATCATTGAGACATTTAAAGGCATTTTTATTGATTTTGTCCCACCTCAAAATGCAAAATCAAGGGCATTAACTCATAAATCATAACTCGTAAGTTAGCAGATGTAAAGCTGTATCAAACCAAATATCTTGTATATGCTTTTACTTCAATCTGATCCTTATAAAGCAAGCTATTGGAGAAAATTGGATTTTTGACAAATTTTCTTTGTATATATTAGTACTAAGGGGCAAAAACTCATGTTTGAAAAATACAAAACTGACAGAAGCAACTTATTATCTGCAGTTAGACATAATCATGGTTCAAAACAAGTTTCATCTAATTTAGAAAATATATTTTCAAGTTATTGAGCTTTTTACTCACTTAACTGCAGTTTTCCCATATAAAACAATTATAGTAAAATAATAATCAGGGGCAGTAACTCTTGCTGAAATATGTAGATAATTTAATTCATCACAATTGCGTCTGGCATGCCAATTCCATTTATCTCAGTAAGTTTCATGTAAATACGGTAACACATATTGAGGGAGCGCAGTGGCTCAGTGGTAGAGTGCTTGACTCGAGACCAAGAGGCCGCGGGTTCGAGCCCCGCCGGCGTCACTGTGTTGTGGTCCTTGAGCAAGACACATTTATCCTAGCTTAGAACTGGTTCAAGCCTGGAAGACCCGTCCCTGTTTAACTGAAATATTGTTGATGGGACGTAAAGAATCAAATCAAACAAAAGTAACGCATATTGAAGTTATAAGGCAAAATGTGTTTAGTCATGCAAGAGTTATGGTTATTGGTGTCAGTAGTGACCTTAATATTAGCAACGATCTCATTGGGGAAGAGAGGGACTGGCTGTCTCAATTTGATCGTGTTTGTTTTCGTGGTAGTGTCTATGTTCAAATATCATTTATCAGATGGCGTCACGTCTGGGAGTGAAATAATGCCATGCATTAAAATCGATAAACCATTTCTTGGGAAACGTTATGACGCCCATAATAATATTACGTACATAATGACAAAAATATAACTGTTTTACAGCAGAAATGAGATTTTGAAGTAATCTAAATGTCATATGATAAATAGAATCTAACATTCGTGCTCTTGTATTATAGAATGTATTTAACTCATTGAGAAAAAGAGGTAAAATGTTCGGCAAGCCTCGCATTTTATCTCTTTTTCCCAATTCATTCAATAAATTCAATAAAACATGTACACTCCTCTATATCTGATTTTACTATTTCCTAGTCAAACTCACTTGGTTTTATTTTGTCCTGGTGGATATATCTTTTATTAGTTTCAAGGAAGTGTTAGTCAGTCAGTCTAAATTCAGCATTTCGCATGTTGTATTTAAGAGTACATTACATTGTTGTTGTTATTTTTTCGGCTGCTTACAGCCGTTACTGATATCACTTTCATTCTACATTTCAACCAATCAGATTTAGTCAAAATTTTGCATTTTAGAGTGCCTTCTAGTCTAGCTCCTGGACCTGATGTTTTTGTCAATTTTACTTTACCTTTCATTCAGTATAATTTGATTTCATATAGCTACAGTCTTAGCTCTTCTCTCTTCCTCACTTTATCTCAAATATTTTTTATCATAGTGGAAAGAGGGAGAATAAAGAAATTATTATTTTAAAATGTAATTATCATTTATTAAAAGGAAAATGATATCAAACTGGTACATCGAGCAGTATGGCTTTTGTGATAGCTTACCTGTTATTGCTAGAGTAGCATTCTTTGGGCCAGCTCATGAGGTGTTGGTACCTAAATTATCGGTGAGCAGCGAATACGTAGACGGTTGTGCTGATTTGCACAGTCTCTCCAGAGCCTTCGTGATAATGGCACACTTTCACAATAAGGATTTTAGTCCAGCTGGGTAGCCGAATATGCATGTTAAACAAAGGCAAAATTGGATCGAAAGGCATAGACTTGGAATTAAGGTGACGGTGACGGTTATTGAGTGGGGCATGTACCATTACTCACAAACAAATGAATTTGAAAATGAGCCGCAACATTAGACTTCCAACAATGTGGTATGTGCGACCAGCAAAGGCTCAGACCAGCCTGCGCAAACGCACAGTCTGATCAAAGCCTTTGCTTGTCGCTTGACTATTCAATGACTGTTAATCTATTGACCGAATTGCATTTTGAAATTTTAAGCTTAAATGGTGGCTGCACAGGTTCGTTTTTTAAATCAAATCATTTTTATTTCTCTCAGTCCAAGTACATCGGCAACATGAGGTACAATAAACAAATATGGTTTCAATATATGAGGCATAAATGAAATAACACGAATACAAACGTATTGCATGCATATAGTAATGCTCGTACATATAATGGCGTCTTATAAATTCATAATGGAGCATTGTTTACGACGTGGCTAGTGAATGTGTTTAGAGACCAATAGGTATGATAATATGAGAGAGACATAGAGAGATAGAGCAAACACCCCATCTGTGACGTATTTGTTCTCTAGCGTGACGTATTTGTTCTCTAGCTATTTCTTTTTCTCGCTGTTAAGCGTGGAAAGTCAAATTTCTGAGTTCAAATACAATTTTGAGATTTGGGAAAATAATGATTGTAATTAGTAAATTAGGAATGTTTGACTTATAAATTTGGGCAGGTCAGGTTATTACATTAAGTAGGTTAGAATATGGTTCGGTAATTAAGCATTTTGATTTCTATGCAATTTCTCCCAATCATGATAGTTTTGAGGTTACTAATGGGGGTTGCCTCCATTCAGAGATTTCTCGTAAGGGTATCCTATGGAACGCCATAACTGTCTTATGTTAAGACATGACGTTATGTGCTGTCGGCAGGTATCCTGTAATGTTACCGGATCATCATGTGCTGTTGTAAGACCATGGTGTGATGTTGACAGACCACCGTGTGATGTTGACAGACCGTAATGTAATGTTAATGGACCATTATGTGCTGTTGTAAGACCATGGTGTGATGTTGACAGACCACTATGTGATGTTGACCGACCATTATGTGATGTTAACAGACCATTTTGTGCTGTTGTAAGACCATAGTGTGATGCTGACAGACCACTATGTGATGTTGACCGACCATTATGTGATGTTAAGAGACCATTCTATGCTGTTGTAAGACCATGTTGCGATGTTGACAGACCATTATGTGCTGTTGTAGGACCATTATGTGATGTTGAAAGACCATTAGGTGATGTTGTAAGACCATTAGCCTATGTGATGTTGACAGAACAGTATGTGATGTTAACATATCATTATGTGGTGTTGACAGACCATTATGTGATGTTAACAGATTATAATGTAATGTAGACAGACCATCATGTGATGTTGACGTTCTGTCAAATGTTCATTGTATTGTGTTAGTTCGTCATTATGTTATGTCAAATCATCGTGTTGTTGACATCTAAAAACCAGTACCGCGCGGTTATCGGTAAAAGCCCTTACCGAACCATCCGATTGCTGCCGATGTTAGTCTCCGGAGAATAACGATTTTCGATACCGGCTTTTATCACCGCAGAAGTGTCCCTCAGCTCAGGGCCATTACCGTGAAGTTGAAAGTGGTTTGGCGGAGTGTAGTAACGAGAAAGGGAGAAGGCATCAGAGGTCCAAGTTCTCCCCATCCCCCACCCCCCAGAAAATAAATGTAGTATTCACCAGCGCTTCTGTGTGTGATTTTATTGTACTTTTTACTTGTTTGGGTCCAGACTTCAGTCTTTTCTGGTCACGAAGTTTTGCCAGTTATAAACGAAAAAGAATAAACGTTAGACTCAATTGCAAGAAGATCTTTATCAGCTTAGTCAACCCCTCTGCGAGACTCATAAGGCAGGGCCACCATCGTAAAATATCTACGTTATAGCAAAAATTAAGTCTGGTACAGATATAATCCCCTATCCTTCTCAGCAAAGTTGTAAAAAGACTGCTGAAAATATTAAAAACGCGGGACACCTTTCTTCTGTAACACACACACACACACACATACACATACACACACACACACACACACAGGCACGCACGCACGCAAGCACGCACGCAGGCAGGCACACACGCAAACACACACACACATCAGAAAGGCATTTGGACGGATGGGATGAATAGACAGACAGACGGACATACATAGATAGACACAAATATAGCCACCAACTTGACCGAAGACCTAACTGTTTGTCCGTATGTCTGCCTCATAGTTGTAGTCCCTTTTAGGCCCAACGATTCAAGGCCAAACAAATTTGGATAAACATGTATTGTAATCATTCAGCGTGGATAACATAAGGCTGTTCAGGTCGCCAATGTGACCCTGTAGTCAAAGGTCAAGGTCACATATACTTAACATCTGTCGAAAACTGTCTTACGGCTCGAAATGCGAACTCCGTGTTCATTATTTGACCGAGGGTGTTCATATCTGCCTATGGGATGGAGATGACGAGAGGCTATTCAGATTATTGATATGACATTAGAATCAAAGGTCAAGGGACTTAAAATACGTAAAATCTGTCGAAATTTTACATTCCGTAACGCGAATTCCTCTTTCATTTTCGATGAAGGGAGTTCATGTGCAGTAAAATGATTGCTTATGGTGTGTGTAATAAAACAAAGCTTTCACATTGCTAATATGACACTGGAGTCAAGGTCACACATACTTCAAACTTATCTACATTTCATAATGCAAATTCGTCTTACATGATTTAGGAGTTCATATTGGCACACTATTTGCAAAGGTCTCGAAATATGGATTGACCTTCGGGTTAAAGATCAATATCAAATATTTTTAAATATGTCTTATTGCTCCAAACTCGTATTCCTCTTTCATTTTTTTGATAGAGGGTGTACATATTTAACACAATAATTGCTTGTTGTGTGTTGATTACAACAAAGGTTTCAATTAATCAATTTGTCACCTAAAATAACATTTCTTGTTGCAATTAATATATCTAAGTAAGTAAGGGTGCAAAAATCAGGAATCAATACAATCAAGTACCACACCTGACCCAGGATACCAATGGGAAAGTGACAAACTCACAGTAAGACACCACAAACGAGAGCCAATAGGTCAGCCCGTTCCCAGCAGGTGATCACAAGGCACATATTAAAAGACGCGCACAAAGGCATAGCAAACGCAAGACAGAAAAAAAAGCTCCACAAAAGAAGCACCGCCTTGGAATAGTCAGTAAAATATTTTACTGGAGGGCTTAACCAGGTTTTACGTCGCGCCAACCTCACCCTTAATTCAGATGTGCATTAAGACACATAGATATTTGGTTTGCATGAAAGACCCCTAACTTATCAATGCATCATCTAAGTTTAATAACGTTTTCACATCACAACCGTATCTAGGTTACAAAACAACATTTCCTGCTTTTGTATGTATATGGGCGTGATGCAGTAATTTTAGCAATATATATTATTATTAAGATATATTAAGGCTACATGTACAACTACATTTTTGTATAAAATAGCCTGATTTATGTATGCAATAATGATCGGAGCTATACAAACAGAGATATATAAATAAGCAAGACACAGTCGCCAATATGGTGGGCCCTGAACACATCATTTTTATTTTGATGGGAGGAATGTTAAACTAGCAAACAGGAATATAGAGCCAGCCATCCTTGCATTCTAGTCCATATATTTAAAACCAAAATGAGTTTCCAATTTTCCATTATAATAATTCGTTGCTTAGTTTTGAACGAGAATTTATTTCGATCATCATCTGTTCATGCTATTTTAGTAACTGTCATGAGATCAAGGCCTATCGTAATCAGTTTTATATATTTTAATAAACCGACAATTTTGAAAATCGGTTTGCGTTTATCAGATGTCTGATGCCTTCAATAACCTATACAGCCCTGTTTCCCCTTGACCCAGGGTTCCCTTTACATATGTTGTGTACGTATGTAGCGTCATTTCATTGTCCAAAGGGTATCTTGAGTCAAGGGAGTGGAGGAGGAAGCATGTAAATATAAACTGAAAGGCACGAATTTCAACTTTCCAATGACAAGCGTTTTTAACATTTTTGTACGCATTTCTGCACAGAAAGAAGAATCAAACTTTTTGAATTAAAGATCACGTCTATCCTTAATATTTCAGCATTTTTACTCTTTGGAAAATAGCAATACATTCACTCATAGGCGGAAATTGTACCCAGTTTAAAGACGAAAAATGAGGGATGGGAGCACAATGTGCAAGTTTTCACTACCGTTTGTGAATGATGAGTAAGCTTTGAAATGTATTTTGATGCGTAGTAACCACACCAATTTTAAAAAGACTTTAGGCCCTATCAGTAGAACTCCCGTACAGTTGAAAAAAACGGTACTCTGGTCAACTGTTCAATAGGCTAAAACATTGATACGTCACACTACAAAAACGACCTACAACATGGTCGTTTCACACTAGGGTCTTTTCAGCACAAGTTCTTTTAATTCTCCTGGATTTGGGATATATGTTCAAAGGGAAGGCTGGGGTGCAGAGGGGTGAACGGCTACTCCCAACTTTCTCTGCTACATTTGCTGATCCCCCAGTAACAAGTGTCCCCGCCTTGATCAGAATTTATAGCTGTGAAATCCTGCGGTATTCAGACCAAACTCCCCAACAGTTGCAACCTTCATTTCAGTCGAAATTGACATGTTTTCTGAAGGTCTCGAGGAATTGTAATCAGGCCGACTGTGGAAGCAGAGGTGTTCCGCATTAACCGTCCTGACCGAAGCATACAGAGACTACCGATCTAAGTACAACGACAGGAACCGACATGTCGTCGGAAAAAGATGAAGCCCTTGAAGGGTTTTTAGGGATATAGGAATATTGACCAAATAATTAAAGGGATATAGGATACTTTTGTGAAATTTGTATTTTAGGGGTACAAAGACCGAGGAAGTTTTTCAATATTGGGGAGGGGGAGGGGGTGGCAAGTCCAGCGAGGTCAACTTCAATGCTTGGGGGGGGGGGGGCGTGTGTATTGCAAAACATACATACACGCATACATGCATGCATACATATGTCCACATATATACACATGTGGATGCATCAGTAAAATCAAGGCAATCATGAATGGGCGTCCGTTTATAAGAAACCTAATATATCATTTGAGCACGAGCGAGCGAAGTGAGCTAGGACAATTTTGGCATTTTTGGCAAATTTTAACTAACAACAATGTGTGGAGTCAATTAAGACAGATTATTGGAGGGGCCAAAGGCTACTCTACCCCCCTCCCCTCAAAAAAAAATATTGGGGGGGGGGGGGGTGCAGCCTGTTCCTATGCATATGGGTTATGGTGTCACCATGATACAAAGCTTTCTGAATTTGGGTGAATTTTGGTGATATTTAATTTCTTTTCAGGGATACGGGATATGTGATACCAGGGACCCCCCTTCCATGTATGGCCTAAAAGATGGAAGAGGCAATATAGCATTGAAACAACAATTATACAATAGGGCAAAAATGACTAAAATACGACGAACCGGTGTGCGTGGGGTAGGAGTGGTAGGGGGATGGGGGCAGAGGGATTCTTTGAGGTGTACTTAATATATTCTGAATTTACTACACATTCCTGCTTCAATGGTCGGACTATATCTTTTGTAGATCATTGATTGATTATTTGCGAGCAGAGTATCTCTGAACTATTATATACCAGGGGAGGGATGATAGCACTCAATATTTAAGTGTGGGTACTAACGTGTCAATCAAAGGTCAGTATCAAGGGTCCCAGTCATTGCCACTAGAGATCAGTAAAAGTATCGAGAGTCCATTTTCTGCATCTAGAGGTCAGTCCTAATATCCAGAGTCCTACACATTCCAACTAGAGTTCAGTAAAAGTATCCAAAGTCCCCGTCATTGCCACTTAATATCAGTCAACGTATCCAGAGGCCCTGTCCTTGCCACTAGAGATCAATTAAAGTATCTAGAGTCAATGTAATCGCCACTGGAGGCCAGTACTCGTATCTAAAGTCCCAGCCATTGTCACTAGACAAAAGCCCATCTCATCGCCACAAGAAAACAGTACTAGTATCCAGAGTTCCTGTAATTGCCACTATAGGTCAACACAATTATCCAGAGCCCCAGTCATTGCCAATTGTTGGCTATAAAAGTATCCAGAGTTCCTGTTCTTGCCATTTGATACCAGTACTAATATCTAGAGTCCCTATCATTGCCACTAGTGGTCAGTAATACATGTAGTATCTAGAGTTCCTATCATTGCAATTAAAGGTCAGTACAAGTAGCCAGTAACCCTGTTATTGCCGCTAGAGGTCAGTAAAAGTATCCAGAGTCCCTTTCATTGCCACTATAGATCAGTAGAATGATCCAGAATCACTGTCATTGCCACTAGAAGTCAATACAAGTGTTCAGAGTCCCATTCATTGTCACTAGAGATCAATAATAATATTGGCATACATTTAGATGCGAGGACCTTTTAGACAAGCCTTATTTAAATGGGAAATTAAAACCCCAGCACACCCACGGCACTGCGGGGACATGTTGTAGGTTTAATCCCATTACTTAAGCCTCCCGCTATGTCAACCGTTATCCACGGACCCAAGGGGCGGGGCTGCATTATCTAATAAACATCGAACATTTTTTAATTCAAAGCGGCTGAAAGCCCGTGCGCACGAGGCACGAACACACGGAGTTGTCTCAAATTGGAATTCATTTTTGCGTTCGATATTTAAAATAAAATGGCATGTACGTTAGATAGGGAGTGGGGCTAACCAAATCCAGCAAAACACACACGCGCGCGCGCGCGCACGCAGGCACACAAATGGCTTGTGTCCTGGCTATATGATTATTTTTGCTGTGGAAGCCGTTTAAGTTGAAAAAGTATTAGGTTTTCATATATTTACATTTAGCTTAGGACCATTTAAGAGTACATGCTTAGCTCACCATAATAGATGTCAGTTGTAAAGAATGAATAAATAAATGGCACGACAATTGAGTACAATGTTTGTAGCCTGGATAGTAGAAAATGCGGTTTTTATATTTTCAGCAGTATGTTTCAACTTTGCTGGTTATATCTGTATCAGACTTATTTCTTACTTTAACGTAGACATTTATTCATGATGGCACAGCCTTATGAGTCTCGCAGAGAGAACTTATTGAGAAGTTATCATGTTCAATTCCCGCTTAAAAGTAAGTAATGGTGCAAAGATCAGGAATCGATACAATCAAGTACCACACCTGACCCAGGATACCAATGGGAAAGTGACAAACTCACAGAAGACACCACAAACGAGAGCCAAGAGGTCAGCCCTTTCCCAGCAGGTGACCACAAAGCACATATAAACAGACGCGCACAAAACAAAGCAAACACAAGACAGAACAAAAACATAAAAGATCCTCAAAAGAAGTACCGCCTTGGAACGGTCAGTAAAATATTTTACTGGAGGGCTTAAACCGGTTTAACGGCGCCAACCTCACCCTTAATTCAGATGTGGATCAAGACACATAGATATTTGGTTTGCATGAAAGACCCCTAACTTATCAATGCATCATCTCCTAAAACATATAAATCAAGATATAACAAGGAGATAAAGCAAGGATAAGGACTCAACAGTAAATTAAACTGAATACCGGATCAAAAGAAATCCAACAGGTAAACCCCGGTGGGCCCGAAAAAGCCAAATCGAATACATCTAGAAGCTGTGGGTGAAATAATGCGTCCAACAGGGTGTAGCTTATCAGAGAAACAAGATGATTTCGAGTATTAAACTTTTGATGAAATCTGTCTATAAAACCTAATCTTTGATATAAAATTATACTTTTCTTTTACTATATGATTAAATGTATTTAAAGTAGACTTCATTGTACAAAAGTCATGCAAAATTATTAATCATTTTGGGGACCAGAGACCTTCAAAAAAAACAAATTCCTCTGTTGGGGAGCTTGGCGATAAAAGCCGATACCGAAAATCGTTATTCTCCGTCGGTCCGGATGTTGCTTAGGGCGGTACTGGTTTTTAGATCTCAACACGATGGGACCTCAACACGATGAATGGACATAACGTAATGACGAACTGACACAATACAGTAAATATTGGACAAAACGACATGATAATGAACAAGATATCTTACGAACGAACGTCATGCAATACTTGTAAACAGAGCACTATGCCGTGTGAAAACACTCTAGTGATAAATTAACCAAATAATATAACATATTAAGCCAATAGGATTATAAAGCAACGAGACCACACGACAAACCAAGGCAACAAAATAATGAATTGAAATTACAACACAATGGATAAACCCAAGTAAATTGTGATTTGGCATAGCAGAATGTCGAGTCAACATGTCAATAGATTAAATGGAGCCAACAGAACACCAAGTTAAGAATATGAAATGAAAAATGAACAGTACACAATACTTGTCAACAGCACATAATGTCGTATCTTAACATAAGACAGTTATGGCGTTCCATAGTATCCTACCTACTATGTTTACCTATGTTGATTCTGAACGCAGGACAGCGGCCTCTATGTTCAACTCACCATCCGTGATCTGTATTTCTGCAGATCTCTGACTTCCAGCGTCATGTGTCGTCATATGCGGGTTTGGGTTGTACTCTATGTCAGGGTTAAAATTCATCGGATGGTTGTACCATAGCTTATCAAGGCGATTCTCGAAGGCATTAACACTCGGTGCACATGCAACTTTTTCCATAAATGAATTTCATACGTTTACTACTCTTGAAGTGAAGAAATTCTTGCGGATATCTAACTGGCAGCTATGCTTTGTCAATCTTAAGGAAAGACCACGCGTCCGTGCTTGATCCTTAATATTGAATTATTCTGATGTGACCCGTTCATCATAAACTCTATGTTAAATCTTATAAACCTCGATCATGTCCCCCCTTAGTCTGCGATACTTCAATGTTGGTTATTTCAATATCTGTAAGCGATCTTCATAAGATAATGTCTTAAAACCAGGGATTAACTTGAGTGATCGGCGTTGACTGTTTTCAATCATTTGTTGATGTTTTTTTTTTTAAATACGGGCTCCACACTGGCTGGGCATATTCTAAGCGAGGGCGGAGGAGTGCCTTAAATAGTAATACAAACATTTCCTCATCAAGATACGTGAGAGATCTTCCAATAAGACCCATTGTACTATTTGCTTTGTTCACTTTAGTCACAATATGTTTCTCGAATGATGAGTGCTCATCAATATAAACTCCAACATCTTTTTCACAGTTACTAACCTCTAATTTGATTAAAATTGCATCTGATTTCCGCATGAAATATTCTGGGTTTATATAGTTCTGTTTCCAAGGGAGGTTTCTCCTTATAACTATACTTTATCTGGGTGGAAAAATAACAACCAGTCATCTGACCAATCTTGTAAGTGAAATAGATCATTTTTCACAACAATGATATCTGAATCAAGAAAATAGTTTAGTGTCATTAGCATAAAGGGCAATATCTGAAACAGCCGAATCCAGCAAGTCATTTATGTAAATCACAAACAATATAGGGCCTAATACCGAGCCCTGCGGGATACCGCTGCTAACGTTTGACCACTTAGAAAGTCGTCCATTCACTTGAACACGTTGTTTTCTGCCGTACAAAAAGTCATCTACCCTATTGCACATTCTCTAACTGATTCCATATGTATGGAACGCCTTTACTGCCTTCTGGTGTCTATTAGTAAGGTGTTGTGTCAGTTTGTTGCATGTTTGATGTGCAAACTGCATTATGTGATGTGGAAACGCCTATATATGATTTACATACATCATTATATTATGTTGTAATGCCTTTATATTATGTAAAAACTTCATTATATGACGTGGAAACATCTTCATATGGTTTGCATACATCATTTTATGATGTGGTAATACCTTTATATTATATATAAACTTCATTATATGGTGTAGACACGTCGTTATATGATGTTCATACTTCATTATATGATGTGGACACATCATTTAATGATGTGCAAACTTCGTTATATGATGTGGAAACGTCTCTATATGATGTGCATACTTATTATATGATGTGGAAACGTCTTTATATGATACGCAAACTTCATTATATGATGTGGAATCTACTTTATATGGTGTGCATATTTCGTTATATGATGTGGAAACGTCTTTATATGATATGCAAATGTCATTATGTGAGGAGGAAACGGTTCTATATGGTGTGCATAATATTCATTATATGATGTTGTAACGTCTTGATATTATGTTCAAACTTCATTATATGACGTCGAAATATCTTTATATTTTGTGCAAGCTTCATTATGTGATGTGCAAACGTCGTTATATGGTGTACATTCTTCATTGTATTTGCGTTAGATAGACTGTTCGCTGCACTGATACTTTTGACATGTGCACTTTCTAATTTGTGATGGGCATCTGTCATTTATGTTGTGTGGTCTTATCGATTTTTGCAGGCGGTGCGTAGATTTACAGAAACGTAACCGAAATACCAAAATGATACCGAAATACCATAGATACCGAAACAGCTTTTGGATTTAGAAAATATATTTACGGCCTTCATTAATAATTTGGGATTGGTGAATTGGAAAGATGAGTTTGAACAATTCCAGCTTTCAACATCTTTTGAAATACCGGGACTAATTGTGGGGGGAGGAAAGAACTTTGTAAAATTTGGGATATAAGAACGCAGAAACCTTGCTTTCTGGCCAATATATAGGCTTTCAATCCCACTAGAAACACCGAAATGAATGATTAAAGATGATGCCAGCTACGCAACCATGCAAGACCGTATACAAAGCATTTTATATACAGCTATTAATGCTTGCAAAATAAGATTGGTTTCACAAGAAAAAATGACCTCAAAATGCATTTGAATCGCTTCTACAGACATCTTGAATTAGAAATCCCCCATTCTCCCCACTAACGAGAGCCTTCGACACTACGAAAATGCATTCGACGTTCAATGGCCGTACCACTTTACAATAGCCGACGACGGCCCTGTAATACTTGTACAATAAGCTTGGTTTCACAAGAAAAATTGACCTCACAATGCATTAGCATCGCTTCTACAGACATCTTGAATTAGAACCCCCCCCCCCCCACACACACACACACACACTAACGAGAGCCTTCAACACTACGAAAACGCATACGAGGTTCCATGGCCGTACCACTTTTCAAAAGCCGACGACGGCCCTGCCATGCAGCCAACGCTTTGAACATTGTTCGGAGTCTGAGCCTTGTATTCAGTGCTCATTGTGCATAATGCTTGTGTTCAAATGTTTGAAAACAGGCGTAAATCGTGGCGAAAATCGTTTGCTTAGTTCTTATTGTAAGCAGTGCTGTTACAACGGAATAGATTTTGATGCTGTCCAGTCTCTGAAAGGTAAGTATATTGCTTATTGCTGTCCACAATCATTGCCTGCCAGTTTTGTTTTTCAGGTTTTTTTTGGTTATGCAAACAGTGAATGTTCTTGCGAAGGTGCGCGTTTGCACAGTCTCGTCTAAGCTTTTGCTGCTCGGAATGCATCAATTTGCTTGAGCGCCAAATTTCTATCCATAATCAATATCTGACCGTTTTTGTTAATTATTTTGTAGCAGTGGGTATTCTTGCGAGAATGCGCGCATGTGCAGCCCGTGTGAACCGTCGCTGTTCGATAAAATGTTTGATGCAGTTTGATATTTAGAAAGTTTATAACTTTTGTTTCTGTACTTGTATCTGTTCACAATCATTATACCACCCTTACCAACTTTAGCACGAAATATCTTGTGATGTGCAATGTCTACACTGATGTAGGTGGTATAAAATAGTTATACCATGTTTGTCCACCTGTACGTAAGATAATCCACTCGCTAAAGGTCGTGGATTATCTCCACGTACAGGCGGACAACCCATGGTATAACTATTACTTATCTGCCCATTTTGTAAGTTATTTTGTAGCAGTGAGTGTTCTTTCGAGACGTCGCACATATGCAGTCTTGTATGAACGTTCGCTGCTCAATAGTCGGATATTTGGAAAGTTTATAATTCCTGTTTCTGTTCTCAATCGTTATATGTCCACTTTTGTTAGTTATTTTGTAGCAGTGAGTGTTATTGTATGAGTGCATTCATGTGCATGTGTATAAATTTTAGTCTTTGATTCAATGTTCTTTCGAGAATGTACAATATGCAGTCTCGTCTGAGTTTTAAAAGCACGCATATGATATACGGACCCAAGATGGGTCAACATTTCAATCAACCCATTTAAGACGATTGCAATATCCAACTCTTTTCAATTGGACCAAACACTTACCGTTTTTAGTTAAGATGGCCATGTTGATTGTCAATTAGTCAAGAATTTGATAAGCTACACTGCCGCCCGCGTATTTGTCCTGCGAATTCGCGTTTCAAGGGCGTTTCCAACGCGTTGTACGTGCGTTGAGTTTAAATTGCGTATGAAACGCGAATCAACGTATTTCGAAACTCATGAATATTCATCATTAGCAGCCCTCTAACGCGTTTCAACGATAAAATATGCGTTTCTTCATTTAGCCAATCAAATCGTTTTGTTACAACACAGTAATGCGTAAACCAATCAAAATTTGAGTTGACCTTGCTCAATGTTTACATTGTTGTTCACGGTTTAACTTTGCTTTGAATATTTCTGATAAGACTTGTCTTGCAAATCTCAATTCCCGTTTCCTTTGAGGTTTTAAAGACCAGTTTGAATCAAATATCTCACTCCATTCATTGATCAATATTTTGAGCCGACAATCACGACTTTTCAGCGGAAAAATGAATGGAGTTACTCAAGGCCAAAAAATGAATATATAAAAGTAAAATCACATCGATACTCATCAGATAAAGATCTATAATTAGTCTCTTTTCGCGCCCAATGTAAAATATTTTTCGTAAAACAACGACATGAAGCAAATGAATTGAAAACATGTTGCACTGGATTAAATTTTGTTCCTGGGGATTCGCATCAAACAGTCTCGAACTTTCAGATTCGGTCTACTGAGATTAGATGCAAACTCTCCTTGTTAAGTAAAATAATCGGGCCAAACTCACTTGTCGACATTCTAACTGAATCGATCTCTCTCGAAAGAAAAAAGAAGGCACTCCTAAGCAAAAGCAATTGCATGTGTCCAGGCTTCACCTAATCAGTCCTAAAATAAAAGTAGAGCAGTATATCCAGTTCTGCCCATCTAACCTGCTCAAAAGGTAGAAACTGACACCGCTTAAACAGCCTGCACCCCTGCTCGACAGTGCCAAGAAGGTAGGTTAAGACCGAATTTAAACAGCCTGCACCACTGCCCCACAGTGCCGGGGAGGTAGGTTCCGACACTGCTTAAACAGCCTTCACCTCTGCAACACAGTGCCCGGCAGGTAGGTTCCAACACTGCTTAAACAGCCTGCACCTCTGCATTACAGTGCCTGCAGGTATGTTCCCAGACCTCTTAAACAGCTGCACTCCTGCAGCACAGTGCCGGCAAGTAGGTTGCGACACTGCTTAAACAGCTACACCCCTGCAGCACAGTGCTCGGCAGGTATGTTCAGACACCGCTTAAACAGCTGCACCTGCAACACAGTGCCAGCAGATAGGTTGGGACACTGCTTAAACAGCTGCACCCCTGCAACACAGTGCCAGCAGGTAGGTTGGGACACTGCTTAAACAGCTTCACCCCTGCAACACAGTGGCGGCAGATAAGTTTCGACACCACTTGAACAGCTGCACCTCTGCAACACAGTGCCCGCAGATAGGTTTCGACACCACTTAAACAGCTGCACCCCTGCAACACAGTGCCAGCAGATAGATCTTGACACCGCTTAAACAGCTGCACCCCTGCAACACAGTGCCTGCAGATAATTTGCAACATTTCTTAAACAGCTGCACCTCAGCAACACAGTGCCAGCAGATAGGTTTCGTTACCACTTAAACAGCTGAACCTCTGCAACACAGTGCCGGCAGATAGGTTTCGACACCACTTAAACAGATGCACCCCTGCAACACAGTGCCGGCAGATAGATTTCAACACCATTTTAAAAGCTGCACCCCTACAGCACAGTGCCGGCAGGTAGGTTTCAACACCACTTAAACAGCTGCACCCCTGCAGCACAGTGCCGGCAGATAGGTTGCGACACCGCTTAAACAGCTGCACCCCTGCAGCACAGTGCCCAGCAGATAAGTTGCAACACCGCTTAAACAGCTGCACCCCTGCAACACAGTGCCGACAGATAGGTTTCAACACCACTCAAACAGCTGCACCCCTACAGCACAGTGCCGGCAGATAGGTTTCGACACTGCTTAAACAGCTGCATCCCTGCAACACAGTGCCAGTAGATAGGTTTTGACACCACTTAAACAGCTGCACCCCTGCAGCACAGTGCCAGCAGATAGGCTGCGACACTGCTTAAACAGCTGCACCCCTGCAGCACAGTGCCCGGCAGTTAGGTTGTGACACTGCTTAAACAACTGCACCTCTGCAACACAGTGCCGGCAGATAGGTTTCGAAACCACTTAAACAGCTGCAGCACAGTGCGGGCAGATTGGTTGCGACACCGCTTAAACAGCTGCACCCTTGCAGCACAGTGCCTGGCAGATAGGTAGCGACACCGCTTAAACAGCCTGCAGCCCTAAAACACAGTGCTGGCAGATAGGTTTCAACACTGCTTAAACAGCTGCACCCCTGCAACACAGTGTTGACAGATAGGTTTTGACACCACTTAAACAGCTGCAACCCTGCAGTACAGTGCCGACAGATAGGTTGAGACACAGCTTAAACAGCTTCACCCCTGCAGCACAGTGCCCAGTAGATAGGTTGCTACTCCACTTTTACAGCCTGCACTCCTGCAGCACAGTGCCGGCAGATAGGTTTGGACACTGCTTAAACAGCTGCACCCCTGCAACACAGAGCCAGCAAGTAGGTTGCGACACCGCTTTAACAGCTGCACCCCTGCAGCACAGTGCCTGGCAGATAGGTTGCGTCACGGCTTAAACAGCTGCATCCCTGCAACATAGTGCTTGGCAGATAGGTTTTGACACCGCTTAAACAGCTGCACCCCTGCAGCACAGTGCCCAGCAGATAGGTTTCGACACCGCTTAAACAGCTGGACCCCTGCAGCACAGTGCGAGGCAGTTAGGTTGTGACACTGCTTAAACAGCTGCACCTCTGCAACACAGTGCCGGCAGATAGGTTTCGACACCACTTAAACAGCTGCAGCACAGTGCGGGCAGATTGGTTGCGACACCGCTTAAACAGCTGCACCCTTGCAGCACAGTGCCTGGCAGATAGGTAGCGACACTGCTTAAACAGCCTGCAGCCCTAAAACACAGTGCTGGCAGATAGGTTTCAACACCGCTTAAACAGCTGCACCCCTGCAACACAGTGTTGGCAGATAGGTTTTGACACCACTTAAACAGCTGCAACCCTGCAGTACAGTGCCGACAGATAGATTGAGACACAGCTTAAACAGCTTCACCCCTGCAGCACAGTGCCCAGTAGATAGGTTGCTACACTACTTTAACAGCCTGCACCCCTGCAGCACAGTGCCTGCAGATAGGTTTGGACACTGCTTAAACAGCTGCACCCCTGCAACACAGAGCCAGCAAGTAGGTTGCGACACCGCTTTAACAGCTGCACCCCTGCAGCACAGTGCCTGGCAGATAGGTTGCAACACGGCTTAAACAGCTGCATCCATGCAACACAGTGCTTGGCAGATAGGTTGTGACACCGCTTAATCAGCTGCACCCCAGCAGCACAGTGCCCAGCAGATAGGTTTCGACACCGCTTAAACAGCTGGACCCCTGCTAAACAGTGCCGGCAAATAGTAGTTTGTTACACCACTTAAACAGCTGCACCCCTGCAGCACAGTGCCCGGCAATAGGTTCCGCCACTGTTTAAACAGCCTTCTCTCTCTCTCTCTCTCTCTCTTTCTCTGAACACAGTGCCTTTTGTGAGGCTTGGACCGGGAGCCTAGTTAACTGAAGACCCAAATTTTATCAAGCCAGTAAGAAAAGATTGATCGATAAAGACTTCAAGCTAATTATTTGATCAAAATGCAGCAGGTTCAGGTTCTGAAAGCTACTCCCAAGGCCTGATTACACACAATTACGGACCTGTTTGATGTGGTTGGACTAAACACGCTGAACTGGTCCACATATTTGAATTGCAACCGATGTTAAACAAATGTCATGGGATGTGAAGTCAGCTGACATGAAATATCTCGCAGCGATGGCCATAAATGAGTGAGTGTCATTGACACACACAAAAAAAGAAAACGATAAACAAAGCATTTTGTGGGATAATGTTTTCGCTGTTTTCTTGGTTTCAATAATAAAATTATCATTGATTTACACGTAACAGGTCTGGCAACGCAATTGAACCTTTTTGATTGACTGTTCAACAATGCGTTTCAACGTGAATTGTACGTTGAACTGCGTTGCTATACTTGAATTATTGATTGGTAAACAGGTAAATGCGTTGTACTGCAGTTCAACGTGTATCGAAAGTGGGCTTTGATTGGATTTTCGAAATTCGCGTTGGAAAACTAACGCGTATTACGTGCGTTTTCAATGCGTTTTCAACGCGAATTCGCCAAGGACAAATAGATGGGCGGTTGTGTATTATCATCTAAAATCTCTTATCCGTTTATATTGATTGATTGCTTAATATTAAGAAAACTGAGAAATCAACAGTAATATGCACGAACCATGTTGAATGTTTGCGCTAATTAGAACATAACAGAACAGATTGTTTATTTGACGTAAACTATACACTTTCTAGTCAATCAAATACAATAAAAATTTACATATCAAGGTCACAATTACTTTTAAAATACTTAAAGTAAGTAAGGGTGCAAAGATCAGGAATCGATACAATCAAGTTCCACACCTGACCCAGGATACCAATGGGAAAGTGACAAACTCACAGCAGACACCACAAACGAGAGCCAAGAGGTCAGCCCTTTCCCAGCAGGTGACCACAAAGCACATATAAATAGACGCGCACAAAGACATAGCAAACACAAGACAGAACAAAAAACATAAAATATCCACAAAAGAAGTACCGCCTTGGAACGGTCAGTAAAATATTTTACTGGAGGGCTTAAACCGGTTTAACGGCGCCAACCTCACCCTTAATTCAGATGTGGATCAAGACACATAGATATTTGGTTTGCATGAAAGACCCCTAACTTATCAATGCATCATCTCCTAGAACATATAAATCAAGATATAACAAGGAGATAAAGCAAAGATAAGGACTCAACAGTAAATAATACTGAATACCGGAGCAAAAGAAATCCAACAGGTAAACCCCAGTGTGCCCGACAAACAGCCAAAGCATCAGGCCCCAACCATCTCATCAATAGATAAGTCTTTAAGTGGGAACCATCATAGAGTCTGAAGTCCGACCCACCGGCGTGCAATTAAAGAGGAAAGCGAAGTTGCCAACCGTGAGTAGTTGTAGTGCTTATCTAACGATCTTGGCTTAACCCATATATCCCAATAAAACTGCGGTTCTGATCGGCATTCATGGCTTTAGGTGTATATTATGACTTATTCAAATGTTAGCATTTTTGATAAATTCAAACCAGTTCCATTACGCATTTCAATAACTGGAGGCTGAGCCCAATTCCATCACCCAGTCAGCTCCCACCAACACAAAAAGTGCTTGTAGCGTCCCTTTTGGATAGATCTGGTGCTGACTCAGTTCTTTTTGATGCCTAGCTGAACCCTACAGATTGATATATCAAAAAGCAAAAACTATTACATAAAGCTGACAATTATATAGGATGAAAAGTATGTCATTATATGTTATATGTTATGCACTAATAACATTGCAAAAATTACAAAAGAATGAAAATTCGCATTGTATCGTTTTAAAGTGTATCTTTTTACATTGCACACGATCAGAGTAGAAAAAATGGACGCATTTCTTGAACTCAAAATATTTAAGAACAATTGTTCAACGATGTTGAGAATGCACTTTCAACCAATCGAGCAATGTCACATGACTATGAGAACAGTTATATACATGACTTTTTTTATAACTGTATTTTTCCATCACAGCATGCATCAAATATACCATGTATTAACATATATAACAGTTAGAAACATGGTTTATATCTACATACAGTGTTTGAATTTCTTGTTATATAGGGGGGGGGTGTTCAGCTCCCGTGATAATGGGTCCTATCGCACATGTTGTACAAACGGCCTTGGAATGTACACACCTCCACGTGCCAGTCCTGTAATTTCAGTTTTGTATGGCAGCTAAAATCAAGACCCTACATCCCTACATGGTGTGCGCGGTACTCAAAAGCTCCAGCGATCCGAGCTGGTGCTCATCAAAAGACCTGTTCATCGCAAATGCGATAGATCCCAAAAAGGCAAGAGCTGGTTCATTTTAATTCTTATTTCTATCTTATGAAAAATAGTATTGGCTGCCATATATCCTAAAAACTCCTGCCTTTCGTCAAAACATTTAATTATACTTCCTGATAGTATATCATACCTAATCAATTTCCATAGAAGTTATAGTATAAAAGATAGGTTAGACAGAGCTGTCGTGGCGGTATCTTATTTTTAGTTATATTCATGCCTGTCTTTTAGCGCAGTATATATTTTCTGTACTACAATCGCTATTAAACGACCCACCATTAGTATTTACATGTACACGGTTTACACGTTAGTGTTCATCCAGACGTTAAGAGTTTATAGGCTTATATATGTATGTAGCTATCTGGCATGGATTTAATTTAGTGCGAATTCTGTTTTTAGTGTTTTGTTTCAAAGTGCTGATTCAGTGAAAAGTGGATTATCTGTTGCAGTTGCTGTTTTGTTTGTTTTGAGAAGGTTGATGTGAGTATTCTGATGCTATTAGGTTACCGTTTATACTAGGAGATATGTGGAGATACCGAAAGTCTTCTGTACATGTATGGGTTAACAGCATATAACCCACACTTTTGTGAGACTCATTCCCATAACTTGATGAGAGGAAATTGCCGTCCAAAGTGTTAATTTCACCAAATTTATTTTTATTTTTAGAACCCTAAATAAAACTGTGATAAAAATATTGACTCAAAATGATGTAAATTTCAAATGTTAGCTGGTTCACAGAAAAGTTGCGACTGCAAAAAACATAGACCAGGCTGCACATGTACATTGAAGCCTGGTCAGAAATTATACTGCTTGTCCTAAAATGCTTTTTGAAAGACAGCATGACCAAACGGCACATGAATAAACACGCTGACCTGAGTGTCTCCACTGTTTGAGAATCGGGATAGAATGCACAAACAGTATGGACTGATCAGCATATACATCTGTAACGTGTGATCATAGAAATGCTTCCCAGATAATTTTGAAAAAAAAATCTCACAAAAATGCTGCTAATAAAATTCATTTGTCCCATGTGAACGCATCCATGGCTAAAATAGAAATGAGAGACTCCTAAAGGTAATGCAGCAAAATGCTACATGATGTGTACATTTCAGGATGTGAAATTAACACAGGAAACAGCTGGGCCAGGGCTAAATAGGTTATACAATGTTTTGTGTTTGTTATGAAATATACACTCTGGAGCTCCGCTCCCTCGTATATATTCCATAACCAACACAAAACATTGAATAACCTATACATAACCCACACTTTTGCGAGACTCATTCCCATAACTTGATGAGAGGAAATTGCTGTCCAAAATGTTAATTTCATCCAAATTTAGTTTTAGTTTGAGAACCTTAAATAAAACTGTGAGAAGAATATTGACACAAAACGATGTAAATTTCAAATGTTAGCTGTTTCACAGAAAAGAGACGACGACAGTAAACACTGACCAGGCTGTTATATACTGGACTTCACCATATGAGTCATGTCGAAATAATAAAACTCTAGTACAGGGCCCTGTATTTTGATCCAAATAAGCTTTGTGAGGATTGTTACTAACTGACCACAACAGGTTGGACTGATGCTAACCAAACCCTCGTCCATCAAAAAGGTGGCTTCGCATGCCAGTGGTAAGGGAATGTTGACATCCATGTGTATGTAAAATGTGATCAAAATAATACCATAAATTATGGCTCAAGAGTTATAAAGATTTCCTAGACGCATTATATTTTGTCTTAACCTAATTCCATGCACAGAACGCCAGCAGGGAATGTCGTTGCGATAATGCACACTTGCACAGTCTCCCATTAGCCTTCGCTGCTTGTATATAAATATGGTTTTCTGGATATGTGTTTATGTTAAAACCTTCTCATCCACAAATATTTTTAGACTTATTTTAAATTTCTTGTTTCCGATTAAAATTGTTGGATACATATTGATAAAAGTGCGTATCCATATGACAGATGATTTGAGCCATGGCATGGGATTTCCAACAATGTGGTATGTGCGACCAGCAAAACCTCAGATCAGCCTGCGCATACGCGCAGTCTGATCAGAGCCTTTGCTAATCGCTTCGATATTTTATGAGTATTTAGCTACTGACTGAACATGATTTGGGGTTTCTCAGCTTAAAATGAGGCTGCACAGGCTCGTCTGAGTCTACACTTGTCAAAATGCCACATTGTTGGAAATCACATGTCGAGGCTCATTTTAGCTTTGCAAAGTATTATTCTGTGTCTGAAAGTATCCTTCAATCATTTCTTCCAGGAAGTTTGGCAGATTTCAGCGGGCTAGTTTTGCTGGCTGGTCAATGGAAGAGTATCAATTTTCTATGATTTAAAACTACACCGGAAATTATATTGAATAGACAATATTATGATCAAAAAAGGACTTTATTTGTGACATCGGTGTCGTGGTCAGTATTAATGACAATCTGTTATTCGCTGGTCAAATTTTGAAATAGCCCGCATGTATTGTGTTCTCCTAGCAGCAGTAGTATATGCAAATCCATCAGGTTATATCCCCGATCTACTAATATCCTTTTCAAACTTTGAAAAGTATTACTATAATGATTTCCACAGGGCTCAATGCACTGAGTCTACCCCCTTTGCAATCGATAACTTTAGACGTTTTCCTTCTAATTCAACGAAAATTTCAGTGGTAATTGAATATGTAGTTGGCTACAGCTTTTTGTGTAAAATATCCACAACACGGTGCCATGGAAAAATAGTGAGTATGGAATATGTTCTTAAAAGGGATTCCTTTAGAGGAAGCCCGTTGGTCGCAAAATATTGTTGATGTCTTTTTTACAAGGAAAGTGCATAATTCTCTAATGGCGATAATTGTGTCCAGAACATTACCATATCAGTTACAAATGGGATTTAAATGCATATTGAATGGTTGAAAAAAGATTTCAGGTTATTGGCCTTTTTAAATTAGGGAAAAAACAAGACAACTTCGTCGAATTTATATCCCCGACGAAGGATTATTTTAGAGAAACATGTAAATCACAAAACATAAATCCCATTTTTCTAAACCCTAAGTTCACCTTGTACAATGATGTGTTGTGGTGTTTGATTGAAACTGTTGATTTGAAAAAATGGGTATCTTTAACAAAATTCCATTTTTACATAAAGCGTTCCATGGAGATTTCTGGAAAGGGATTACTTTATTTTCATCAAGAATCATCTTCCTTCATCAGTAACTAAACTAATCACAGGACAAACATGTGTTTGCCTTATTAATCCAACTCTTGCTTTGAGTCGGACTGGGTGCATTTATATTGCGATCAATGGCAAAACACGCAGTGTTCCTTTAATTATTTTGAACAGTGTATATTTCATTACCCTGCAGGCAATTACCTGGTAATTTCAAAACTTCAAACAGCTTTATTCTTTGTGAAACAGCGATGGCTTTAGCAAATATACATGTGCAAAGCTCACCCGAGCCTTCATTGCTTCAATCTGCGATAAGTGCTATCTTCAAATATGCTGGATCATTCAATTTATTGCATGGCCCGCAGGTGTGCACTGTAATCACTGTGTGAGTCCGTCTGTTTGTCTGTCTGTCTGTCTGTCTGTCTGTCTGTTTGTCTGTCTGTCTATCCGTCCTTTAGAAAAATTTAGTAAAAATGCTCATGACTCTTGAAGCACATAGTATATTTTAATTCAATTTTGCATACGTATACATGTCAACACTGTCTTACCACTGACAAGTGTACTGTAATACACTTTTTGGGTGAACCAGGCTTTGCTAAGTATCAGTGCGGTCGGTCTTGGTCAGTTAGTGAAATACTCATAACTTTGAACCACATGATATTTTTGGAGTAAGGAAGCCAAGAGGTCAGCCCTTTTCCAGCAAGGGGCCACAAGGCTGAGAGAAACTGACCAGACAGTATGACAGACATACACTAAACCTCAATAACAAAAAAGGAATCACAAAAGAAACACCACCTTAGAATGGTCAGAAAGAAAATTACTGGAGGGCTAAAAAATGTTTTACGGTACGGGCCTCCCCCTTATTTCGGATGTGGATCAAGACAAACAGATGGTTGGTCTCAATGAAAGGTACCTAACCAATTGATGTATCAAATTGGATCAAATGTTGCATACTTATTTTATTACATTGTCCAGCCACTGTGATGCAAAACAGTGACGAGGCTTTGCTGAGTTTCACTTTAACTGGCTAAGGTATTTTAGTGAAAAGCTCTTTACTCTTGAGCAACACGGTATATTTTGATCAAATTTTGCATACTTATACAGTTTAACATTGTCTAGACACTGGTATGCAAAAGGGCAATGAGGCTTTGCCAAGGATCATTACGGCTGATCATGCATATGGTCAAATGGTGAAAATGCTCATAGCTCTTGAATCATCTGGAATATTTTGATCAATTTTTGCTTACTTATACATTTTACTTATAATTGTCTGGCCATTGGTTTACAAAACGGTGACAAGGCTTCTCAGAGCATTAGTCTGGCCAGTTGAGGCCTTTTAGTGAAAATACTCTTGAACCTCATGGTATATTTTGATCAAATTTTGAATACTTATGCCTTTTAACATTATCTAGACACTTGTCTGAAAAACGTTGATGAGGTTTTGCAGAGCATCAGTCCGAACAGTCGTGGTCAGATTAATCAAAATGCTCATAACTCATAATAATAGACGGTAAAGTTTATTATCACTCGTCTCAATGTCACAGCAAGAAAGATGTTTAACTTCAACTGCAATTTATCACCAATGGCGCTCACCGGTTTTTCAGTCTCGGCACAGTAAAGCAGTACAAACTGATTTTAACTTAAGATATGTTATTTCCAAGATCTACGTTCGCCACGGTCGAGCACATTACGGTCAGTAGATTGAATCGTCAATTCTACAATGCCCATGGCGTTGTTGGATAGACACCAGGGTTCTGTCCTGGGATCTAAACCTAAGAAACTCAGGTCGTTTCAATTACCTGTTATTGACCTTGTCGCCTAAAAACTTAATGATTTTAGGTTATAGTCTAGTGTTTAATTTGATTCTTTATGTCCCAAGAAACAATCTTTCAGTTATGTCGGGACGGGTCTTCCTGGGTTGAACCAGTTCTAAGCAAGGAATAATGTGTATTGCTCAAGGACACAACGCAGTGACGCCGGTGAGGCTCGAATCCGCGGCTCTTTGGTCACGAGTCAAGCACTCTACCACTGAGCCATTGCGCTCCCTTTATAGTCTAGTGTCGCTTCCGATTCGGTTACTGTACGGTTGGACACTGTGAGTTTTCAAATTAGCGGTGCCGCCTCATAAAAAGCCCAACTTTGAAAAAACGTTGAAGAGGCAGAATAGAAGGTAGTTTACCCATAAAATAATGCCAAGTACATCCAACTTAATGAAGACACCAAAGGGTGCAAAGACGTTAACACATACCAGAATAGTATTAATACATGACATAATATCAACTGCATCCAATATAATGACGAAAGCCCGGGGTATAGAGACGTTTGCCCATGATATAACGATATGTGTACATCACATAATATGAGCTGCATCCAATATAATGATGAAAGCACAGACTATAGCGACGCTTGTCCATGATATAACGATATGTGTACAAAACATAATAACATCTGCATCCAATATAATGATGAACGCACATGATATAGCGACGTTTGCCCATGATATAACGATATGTGTACATCACATTATATGGCAGGTACTTCATACTCCCTAACCCGAATTCTGTCTCAGGCACATGCCTATGCAATATACTATGACACAAAGTATCTCAGCATAATTTTCACAATATTCATCTATTAAACGTAGACAGTAAATTTCGGGACACGGAGTATGAAGTACGTAGCCCACAGGAGTCCCCATATATTTCTATAGACCAAATAATTTCTGGACAAAAATGACTGAAATAATTGGACTGTAAATATATTCTATTGAGATATCACATACATATGGAAGGTCCCGATTTTAAGTTCTAAGTTAAGTAAGTTGCCATAGCTGTACATTATAACAGATGAGTTCGGTACATGTATACGCTGAGTACGTTAGAAATAAGTTTTAAACACGTTACGAGTACGCTATAGTACGGTGGTATACGTTGACATACGGCCAAGAGGTCCAACATTTTGTGCATCTTTAAAAAATTACAGCGTATGCGAATGTACTGCTTCTATGCGTTAGGCATATGCTAGATGTACGCAGCAGGTAAACTTTGCATACGATAAGGTACGTTACACGTACATGTAGCACCAACGAATGAGGACGTATGAGAAATTAAGTTAGCTGAATACTTTAGAGATAAGTTTTGAACACGTTACGAATACGCTACTGTATGTTGGTACATGTACAGTGTATACGTAGTCATACGGCGAATAGATCCCAAAATTTTGTACTTGCATAAAAAATTTTCAGCGTATGCCGACGCATTTCATATACGTTCTGTATAAGTTAGGTGTACGCAATGGGTTAGTTATGCATACGGTAAGAAACGTTAGCACCAACGTATGAGGACGTATGAAAATTCACTAATAACGTTGGTGTACGCTGAATAGGTTAGAGATACGTTTTTAATACGTTACGAACACGCTACAGTCGTTTGTATACGCATCAAAGCGAATGTTTGGACAGCCACTGAGTGTTATGCACATACACAAACAAATGACGTAATCAATAGAATAGGAAAAAAAGACGAAAAAGTCGTTGGGCTAAACTTTTCTAAGAAGCATTGTAAAATGAAAAATTTGAGCCAGTGCATGTGAATTCCAACAATGTGGTATGTGCGACCAGCAAAGCCTCAGATCAGCCTGCGCATACGCGCAGTCTGATCAGAGCCTTTGTTAGTCGCTTGAGTATTCTATGATTGTTAAGCTACTGACTGATCACCATTTGGAGTTTCTAAGCTTAAAAGAAGGCCGCAGAGGCTCGTCCCAGTCTACACTTGTCAAAATGTCAAATTGTTGGAAATCTCATGCCGCGGCTCAAATGACACTTAAGTTGACATTTAAAGTTATTCACATATACGCCTTCACACAGGTCATACATGTACATGTATCTAGTTTCGTTTTTCACACTAAGATATTTAATAACATGCAAAAGGTGTGAAACAGTTCTCAGGTTAATACTTCATGTTATTTCAGACAAAATGTGGCTTTGTCATGTCGCGGTTCATATATTAACTCGGGCATACGGGATCAGGATCTACACCGTTTTCTTACTATTATCTACGCTAATGACGATTTTTTTTTGTCGCTGATGGCATTTTCAAACAACTTAGACCCAGTGTTATGTTGGGTCTGATCTGGATCCAAACTGTTCGACACTCGGATGGTAATCGGTAATCTTGAAAGACTTTTTTCTAATCGTATCGTTAATTTGCTAATTTTGTATTAAATAAAATGATATAAAAAGTAGAGAAAAAAAAAAACAGAAGCATATAAGAAGTGGTGGCCTCATCATAAACCAGATGTCTGGATGTCCACTTTTTTCTAACTCTTGTCTGCTAAGCATCTTTGCAAGCAGTTTAGACCCAGATCGGGTCCGGGTCTAAATTGTTTGCAAAGGTGATTGCGAAACTGTTTGACATGCTGATAGTATCCCTGAAATCTTTTTTTTTCTGAAAACCTTGAAATCAGCAGACGACCGAAAAAGCAAGTAAAATGACTCAGCATGCAATGAACTAACGAGGATAGATCTACAATAAGGGGGTTGGACAGAGTGGGTTTAAGCAAACCCCCTGAACCCCATCTGGATCCGCCACTGGATAGATCCAGGCTCAACAGAACAAGGGTTACTCAACTGTTCTGGCTATACAATAGGTTATGCCCTGAGGGTTTGCACTAAATGTTTTTAATTGTATTTCGTAAACTACATTGTGCATGGTTCACGAGTTCTGTGAATGAGTAGTTTTTCATTTACGTATTAGAATTCATGAGACAAGTCAAAAAATATGAAGGCAAAGAATGAACTCAGGTACTATTTTGATATATGTATACCCCAGCATTTATGATTACATAGTTTTAGTCTTTCCGTTTACAAGTCCGTTCGTAGGCTTGTTTGTTCGTTATCAAATTAGGAATGTTCAGCTACACGGGGGGAGGGTTGGGGTATGTTGGTGCAGCCCATTGGCACACTGGTAAAGAGGTTACTACAGGGACCTGGTGGTGGCTAAAAGTATATATGATGCCAGTTAAAATGAGAAGAAACTAGCAACCTACGTGCCATAGAGGACAGAAATCGGATCGGGACGTTAACTGGATGTCCCCTGTGCAGGGAAAGTCACCCCCTGTGCAGGTTAAAGAACCCTACGGTAATTTCGATATGGTTACTTGTAGGCTTTCGTCCTGCAACCCGGAGTGTACAAAGTACACCTGCCGATAATACTCGAAAGAGGGTCTGGCAGTATATAGAGAAAGAAAGAAAGAAATGGCGGGTAGCGGCTGTACCCCACACTGCATTAGTGGATTAAAATGGCGGAAAAGGTAAACAAAAAAACAACCTGATTTATTCAGTAGATTGCGTAATTTCATTTGTGATATTCCGCGGTTAGTAACACTGCAGTTTATGGCTGCCATACACACCCACGAACATTCTAGGCAGGTGTTAGTATCAGAGAGCACACGCGCAAATCCAGAGGGGGGGGGGGGCGCAGGTGGTCCAGACCCCCTCCCCCCGGAAAACACTAGTCCTATTGGTTTCCGTAGGTATTGGACCATCCCCCCTGGAAAGTTGGACCTCCCTTGAGGGGTTAGTAAGAAATAGTCCGAACAAAATTTGGGTGGTTTTGGGTACGCCCATGGCCATGGGCCAGCCTCAAGAGTCCGACATTTTGAATTTTAAATCCTTCTTACACAACTTCACATTCATATATTCATATCTACCATATCCCCTTTACATACGTGATAACGTACTTGATCCATCGGTGATAGGATAGTAAGCCCTGTAGGCTTGTCTTCACCGCCAATATTGTGTCGTCTTGAGTGCTGTGATCAAACTTCCGTTTTATCAAACTGCCGTTTTCAGAAAAAAATCTGCCCACTGGTTAATCGTCCGGGCAAAATTTGGTTGGATATAATAATAATAATAATAATAATGATAATAATAATAATAATAATAATAATAATAATAATAATAATAATAATAACAATAAATTGAGCAAAACACCAAGTTGGGATACTTCATTCGAATTCATCCAGTTTAATTCCAGATCAAACGCTGAAAAATTTACGCACATCAAAGGGAGGCTACTAGATCAAGCAGTTGTTTTTTTTCAATTGCGTCCCTTTTCAAATTGGGAACTTCTCTTTAAGGAAAGAATTCTTTTCTTTCAGAGCAGTTCCTTTTGGTATGGAAAATCACTTATCACATAAGTTGACCTCCCTTGAATGTTACTATTTTTATTACGCACGTATGTAACTGCGTAATGGGAGCTACGCCAATGTGATGAAGCCAGCTGATCTGGATCTACACTGTTCAGAAGATAAAAAAAAGTTATGCACACATTACATTTTACTTTTATCCTGCTGTTTTGCCAAGAAAATATTGTCTTCGTATATAGACGAATTGTACACTGTGTACCCTGATCACACTCCTAATGGAGCCGTCTGGTTCTGGTTCATTTTGTTTGCAATATCGACCACAAAACTACATTAAAAAGCAGAAGTGATGTCGTGATTAGCGGAAAAAAGCTTAAAACAGAGCCATCATAGTTAGACTGGCTACAAGTATATGATATGACACATTGATGAAAATTTGTTTTAAGAACTGTACCCAGTCTACTATGGCATATACCGTATTCAAATGTGCTCAAGAATAATTGTATCACTGAAGAACCGCTAGTTAAAAGTGAGTATGATCAGGAAACACCACAATCACAAACTGTTGACCAACCCGAGGCACCGAAGAGCCACAGGACATCTATAGTAACAAGACACTCATAAGAGAATAAAATCAAAGCAACTAACTCTCTTTTCCTCATCAAGATGAATGCAAAACTAGAAAGGACATAAAGTAATGCATACCAAAACAAAGAACAACACAGAACCCCCACAGACAATTTGAGGTACATAAAACAATTAATCAACAACAGCAGAATCACCACCTTATAATGGAGAACAGCCTAAGCCATCGGGGAAAGGGGTGGGGGGGCTTAAATAAATTTTTCCGGTGCCAAAATTTCGCGCTAGATTCTGTTGTTGTTAAAACACACAAAAAAAAAAATGTTTAGCTCGCATGGAGGCTTCCTAACTAATGCAATGCATCATCACAGAGAAACAATCCAATCAAATTAACACACTATGTTCATACAAAGAAAAAGGCTTATGACTCACAGATAGTCAGAGATAAAGAAAACCTCAAGTTGAGCTACGGTTGGTCCAGCCAAGGACAGGCATCAGGTACCAACCAACGGTTTAAAGCTTTACGTGAGGGCCGTCATTGAGTCTGAGGCCTGACCCACAGTGCAGTTAAAGAGGAAACCATAGCTATAAACCGTGATTGGGTTTACAACCAGGCATGCAGACTGTTGCATGATATCCATGTTGTATCCCACTCTTTTATAACGTTGAATTACTTTTTTTTAAATTGATCACTAAAAAAACTAGGCTTTCCTAATGGAGCAGTCAGATCATAGCGATATAGGCCACTAAATTACATAACCAGAAAACAGAGCAGGTGTAAATTCTCGTGAATAGCGGGTAAATGGTTAAAACACTGTGAGAGCGAGCTACCGTCGGCCCGCTAGCAAAATACCATTCCAATGGCGTATTGCTGGCATGCCGATGGTGGCTCGAGATTGTGTGCTTGTGAGAGATTATGATATAATTACCGATATGCATAAGTGTTGAAACAACGCAGAATAGCACATGAAAGCCCTAAGGCTTATTTTCAATGGGGTCCTGTTGGTTAGATCCAAGACCAAGAGTAAGGAGAGGGGCACAAACATCTCAGGTGATTCCTAAGTTACAATGAATCCTTAGATAAAAGAATCCTAGATAAGATCTATTGTTCAATGTATTATATAGACTCCAATATCATGACTGCTGAATTGATTAATAAGAACACTTTGATTTGCAGGAGTGCGGGTTCGAGTTTGTAGCTCCAGTGAGGATGCCATCAATGTCAAGACGCCCTTCATCTAAAATAATTCTTAACCATATTCTTCTGTGAAATGAGAATCAACCTCCAAGGGGAGCAACTCTAGCCCGTTTGGTATGTCGGTAAGTTGAGAAAGTTCTGTATGTCTGTCTGACTGTTTGGTTTGGCTATATGCTCTCTATCTGCCCGACTGTCTATCTATCTGTCTGTCTGTCTCCATCCATCTGTCCGTCCGTCTGTCTGCCTACCAGCCTGCCTACCAGCCTGCCTGCCTGTCCTTGCGCCCATCTGTCTCTCTGTCTGTCTGTCCATCTTGTCTGTCTGTATGTATGTCTGTTCTCTATCTTTCAGTCTTCTGCTGCCAACCTGCCTGCTCTCTATCTGTCCGTCCATCCATTTTCCATATGTCTGTCTGTCTCTCTGTTCTCTATCGTTCCGTTTGCCTGCCTACTTACCTGCCTGTCTGTGTGTTTGTTTGTCTGTCTGTCTGTCTTGCCTTCACTTTACAAGATACATTAAATTCACCACTGGATATAGTTATTTTAGGCATCATTTTTAATTTCATAATTATTTTTAGTTATGATATTGTTTCTTGTTTATTTTAATTTTGATGGATAGTTGCCATGATGCCAGTTTTTAAGACTGATAAGAGATTATTTATGGTCGGAAGAGGATGGCGGTGGGTGTAAAACTCCTGCACATTGTTTCTGATAACAAACTCATCAAAGTCGTCCAGAGATTTGTATTGTCCCAGTTTCGAATGTTTCGGCGACGAAAGTGTAGCGGTTTCTCATAGTTCTTTTCGTACTCGGAAAACGGTTCTTCTGCTGACCCCAGTTGCCTGAATATGATGAGCGGTCCCGCCCTGAGTGTTTCTCAAAATAGTTTGAAACATTAGCTATGAGAAAGGGCTAGGTTCACGAAGGGGTGAAATCGGCCCTGCCATAGAAATGCATACTGACTTAAAATATGTTTATATGGTTTATTTCATTGAGAAAAATCGTAATTTTATCTGCCTAGTGCTTAAATTGTGAAAACTATGGGTTTCTAAAGACAGGGACCCTCTGTAAATTTTGCGCAAAATTAACGTCATTTACATTGCAATGTAACGCCAAAGACGTCGCTAAGTTTGGTTAACAAATTTATGTTAAACAAGTGTGTGTCGCACCCAAATTTGTGCAAAAATGTATTATAAACCTCAATAAACAGTCTATCACGGTGATACGCCCGCCAACCCTCTGAAATGTGCATGTTTGTTTGAGGCTTTATGTCTATGTATTTTTCATCAATGTTAGTCATATCACGGTAGCGGTCAATGTATCCTATACCGCTACTTTACAAATGGTGTATCAGTATCAAGTACTTACTAAATATTCTCATCAGAATCAGTAGAAGAGAGAAAATAATTTCAACAAAACTGTACAAGGGTTCTAAATCATGACTCTTGACCCCCCCCCCCCCGCCACCCTATAGAGTAGTCCATAGAAGTCAGATTATAAATAGAACTCTGCCGACCACGCTTCGCGGGTCCGAGGAAAAGCGTATTAAACTGTATGCACACAATATTACTGATGCGATGGATAACAAAATCGTAACTCATTTTATGCAATTGAATGCAGAGTGGTCATTTTACGGTAGTCTCGTCATTTTAGACAGGAGCTTGTCATTCTGACTGATCTTAAATACCCGTGCTTATATACATATAGTTGGTTTCCCGGACGTGGTAACTTATTGTAGAGTGATGCTGTAATATTTAACCCTTAAAGCGCCAAGCAAAAAATGCATCTGAAAATGTCGTCTGCTGAAGTCACCTGCTGCAAATAATTCCCTAGCAAACAGTGTGGACCCAGAACAGAGCGCTCCTATAGGAGCAGTCTTATCTGGGTCCACACTGTTTTCCATAGAGGCTTCTTAAACGTTTCAGCAGACGAGAAAGCAGACGACTTTTGTTGCGATTGGCGCATTAAGGGTTAAGTCAGCTCAGAAGATATTTTTATGTTCTTTATCATTTGCGACCAGCGCAGGTGCAGGCTAGATTGAGCATTCAAACACACTAGCCAGAACCTTCCCTGATACTGCCCGCTCAAATTAAAGACAGCGTAGAAGTTTCATGTGCATGTTTTGTGAAATCATTCGTTTTTGATTAAGTCCCAGAAAGAACGTTAAAGCTCTATCCGCCAAAGGCGAAAGGTAATTGCATATTGCTGGGCCGATGGTAAGCTGCTATTTTTGACTCTCCCCGCCTCGCTTAAGTGGGGGCAGGCTTGTCAAAATATGATAATGGGACTTACACTAAGCATTTACACAGAACGAACGAATTCAATAGTGTTAACAGTAAAACCTTGTTTGCCATGAGTCACAACAACAATCTTTCAATTATGTAGGGACGGGTCTTACTGGGTAAAACCTTTACTAAGCTAGGATTAATGTGTCTTCCTCAAGGACACAAAGCTGTAGCGCTGGTGAGGCTTGAACCCACGGACACTCGGTCTCGAGTCAAGCACTCTACCACGACAGTAAATCCCAATTTCTCAATCCTGAAAATAAGTTATACGAAATGAAAAAAAAATCCAGCTGCTATTATTTCGCAATAACGTTTTTATCTTCAATTTGTAGCAAAATGTGTTAACGATAAAGCTGTAGAGAAGACTTTCCGCCAACTTCTCCAAAAGGTCTGGTGTTTGTATCCTATCCTTTGCACGTACAGATTTTGTGTACAGTAAAACCTCAAAAATTCGAACTCCGATTTTTCGAAATACTGGCTAATTCGAAATATTTTGGGACACACTGAATTCAGAGTATAGGACCTTTTCATGATCTTTTTTGATAACTTTCTATAATAATATATGTTTTGGGTTCGTAAAAGAAACGTCTCCCTAAGACGTTTCTTTTATGCACCCAAAACATATATTTAATAAGCCTCATAAATAATAATTATACTTTCTGGGGGCTATATATGTTTTATTTCTTCCTCACTATAATTCGAATTTTCGATAATTCGAAATAGAACCTCTAATCCTTAGGACTTCGAACTAACGAGATTCAACTGTATTTAGATAAAAATTTTGCAATTAATTGAATGCGTTTAACATTTAAAAGTTTGTTTTATTGACGGGTAAAATTCGTATTGGCGTGACAGAAAGAGGTATTATCAAAATAATAATCGTGAACGATGAAAATCCTGTTATTCAAAGGTTGTGTATAACATGAAAGTGATAAAACTGCCATTTGCATGCTCAGAATATTCCGTGCACGCACAGAATCAACGTCAGACAGGCTCATTCGTACGAACAAAGTTTGGGTTTTCGCACAACGTACCATTTTCCTTTGCACGTGTTCTAAAATGTATGGTTCCGAGATGATCCCACTAGCTTAACGCACGTGCGAATGTGATCACTTTGCATGTAACAGGGTACGACCCCGTCTAGTTTGGGCAAGGCCCTTCCAATTTCCGGTACAAGTTCTTTGACGGCAATGTATTCTAGGGGACTCGGGCATAACCCCTTTTTCATAGGTACAACCTCTTCCTGAGGCTTCCAATACTGCCTTATATCCATACATGCGCTGCCCTCGATGATGGTACTATAAACGTTCCGAATTAAGGCGGTACAATGTAACATTTTGATTGACATCTTTTGACTTGTTATATTTGTGCTTTGCTTAAAATGCTCAGAGTGCATCTATGCACAGATGTAACTTCATCATCTTGGATGTTGGAACCGTTTTGAGAAGCTGGCAGGGATGTTTCTGAATAGATCTTCTTTTCATCGGGATAAGGATTTCGAAAAAATGTCGTAGTAAAAATCATCGCAAAAACAGGTCTAAAACATTTCAGGTGGAGTTTAATTGTTAGTATACATGTAATTCAAACTTCTAAGCTTTACATGGATCTTTATTTTCAAAACGATGTGCCTGACTCCTGAAATCATGATAAATCCTAAATCATATTCCCCCCATGCAAATACAAAAACATCTTTTTGTGGCTTTTCCATGGGTAGAAACCAGTACTGGGCCAGGAGGGTTTATGATTTGTGTGTTTATTATATGACGGGAACTCCCGAAGGTTCAACCGAAAGTGGTTTTATGGAGAACCGGGAATCAAACCTGCGACCCTGGTTTACAAGGCATAGCGCTTATCCACTACACCACGGGGGCTTCTCAAAATCCGTTCACCCCACAGATTGCTCATGCTGATGTTTCAAAGATGCAAAATAATAAGACTACAGTAAGCTCAATGTTTACCGTCGTCGCCCTGGGCCCTGTAACCTGTTAAACTAACGGTACCGGGAGCCAACTCACGACAGTAAACATTGAAGGCATTATACACCACATTGTATTGTTTCCATTGAAACGGGTACATAACGGTCAATGAAATACTGCAGTTTGAGGCAGTTTATGTAATATACAGTACCGCCAGCCGTCAAAGTAACCAATGAACGGGTCCAGGTCCGTTTAGCTCGCGTTCATAGCTGGGTCCGCTCACGTTCCGTTTGCGTTCATCGGTAGTTCCGCTCTGGTTTACCTTTACACATCGTTCCGTTCCGTTCCATTCCACCATAGGTAGCTCCACTCCATTCATTCTAATCAGGTCGACATGATAAACACCATAAAAATACAAAATACACGAATTAGCGCGATTATTACTGCATAAAACGATAGACCTTTAAGGAAGCACTTAATAATATATTTTTGTGGGATTGAAAATGATAATACTTACGCTAAATCCTGTATTTTGTATTCAAAAGATGTTTATATAAGTGTTACACAGTCAAAATACATGTGTGTGTGTGTGTGTGTGTGTGTGTGCGTGTGTGCGTACGTGCGTATGGGCGTGTGTGCGCGTGTGTGCCAACAGTTGAGGCAAGTTAGAGAAACATTTTGGAGCATACAAATGTGCACACTGGTCTTTGTTTTGGTAGTTGTAGAATTTTCTGCAAGGGTCCATCCTTTTAGAATATGCTAGATTGGACATTCGCTGTAAGTGGTAGAATCCATGAGCTAAATTTGACAAATAAAAGTGACTTTCGTTTCATTGTGTTTCTTTTACTGTGAGTTTACTATGAAGAGTCAAATGAGGTGAGGTAGTTCTCATGAGAGCGTGGTATTTATCGTACTTTAAAGAAGGGATATAGATGAAGACTCAAGCAAAGCTTTATTGGCCAGTTCATGAGATTCTGGTATTTATTGCACTCTAAAGAATGAATGTAGATGAAGTCTCAAGCCAAACTTTATGGGCCAATTCACAAGGGCTTGGTTCTTATCGCATATGCGAGCAGTGAAGGCTCAAACGAGGCTGTGCATTCGCACAGTCTCGCCAGAGCCTTCCCTGCTCTCACTGAAAAAAGGAATATAATTCAAGCCTAAGGCCAGCTTTATGGGCATGTGCATGACATTAAGGTACTTATTTTTTCTCTAAAGAAGCTATATAGATGAAGGCTCAGGCTAATTATTATGAGCTTGATCATGAGCGTTTGGTACTTATCACATTAGGAGTTGTAAAGGCTCAGGCCAGTCTGCGCTTTCGAAAAGATATAGATGAAAGCTCTGGCCAAAAGTTATACCTAAAGCGCATGTTTAAAGAATGACGTTACGCATATGCGATAAGTAACAAAAACTAGGTTGCTGTACCCATTCAGGAGGAGTGGCAATTCTACCCTTGTCGTAAAGGAGATACTATAGAACAAGAAATGTCACAGTAACGTGACGAATGCCCCCAAAGGAATTGGTCAAGCATTAGACACATTTGATGCAACTTATTTGTTATAAAGGAGATATGCTCAAGATACAAAAAACCTAGAAATGGAGTTGAAGTCAATGTCAAGGTCAAAATACTCCAAAATGGTATGCATCACTCCGCCATCCTAAAAGGAATCCACACACCAATTTTGGGATTCCTACCTCAAATGATATAGGCTATATGCTCGAGAAGATGTTTTTCTAGAAACTAGGTCATAGGTCAAAGTCACAGTGACCTAAAATGGTCAGCGACATTTCAACATCCAAAGATGCATCCATACACCAAATTTGGCATTCCTACCTAAGATAATATACGAGATATGTCCATGACTCGAGAATCTTAGAAAAAAGGTCAAATCTCAGTGACCCAAAACTTGGTTCATTACACTCTGCCATCCCAAGATGCAACCAAACACCAAATTTGGTATTCCTAGCTCAAATAATATGGGAGAAATGCATCAGAAACGATTATTTTAAAATCTAGGCCAGAGGTCAAGGTCAAAGTGACCTAAAATGGTACACGACATATCTCCATACCAAGATACATCCATACACAAATTTTGAGATTTCTATCTCAAAGAATAAAGTACATATGCTCCAAATTCGATGCTAATTCTAGAAACTGGGTCAGAGGTCAAGGTCAAAAGGACCCGAAAATAGGATGGGACACTCCTCCATCCCAATATGCATTCACGCACCGAATTTTGGATAATTATCGCATAATATAAGAGGTATGCTCCGGACATGATTATTCTAAAAACAAGGTCAGAGGTCAAGGTCACAGTGACCCAAAAATGGTATGTGACACTCTGCCATCCAAAAATGTATTCACACACCGAATTTGAAATTATTAAATCAAAGAATATAAGAGATATGCACCAGACACAATGCTAATTCTATAGACTAGGTCAGAAGTCAAGGTCAAGTTCACAGTAACCCATAAATAGCACACGACACTCCACCATCCAAAGATGCACCCAGATACCAAATTTGGGATTCTTATCTCAAATAATACAAGAGATATGCTCCGGACATTATTATTCTAAAAACTAGGTCAGAGGTTAAGGTCACAGTTACCCAAAATCGGTACGTGACACACCACCATCCAAAGATGCTTTCACACACCAAATTTGTAATTCCTAACTCAAAGAATATAGGAGATATGCACAAAACTCAATGCCAATTCTTTTAACTAGGTCAGAGGTCAAGGTCACAGTGACCTAAGGATAGTACGTTACACTTTGTCATCCGAATATGCAACGACACACCAAATTTGGGATTCCTATCTCAAATAATACAAGAGATATGCTCCAGACAAGATTATTCTAAAAACTAGGTCAGGGGTCAAGGTCATAGTGACCTGAAAATGGTGCGCCACACTCTGCAATTCCAAGATGTTTTCCAAATTTGGAATTCCTACCTCAAAGAATATAGGGGATATGCACCAGACTAAATGTGGATTCTAGAAACTAGGTCAGAGGTCAAGGTCGCAGTGACCAAAGGACGGTACGCGACACTTATTCATCCAAAGATGCGTGCACATACCAAAGGACCTCGGACAGTCTTAATGAAGGATTGCCCATAAAAATCGCCAGACGAAAATTTCAAAGAAAAAGATCGTTTTTAATCAAAAAGATAGTAGGTTCAACTGTCGAATTATCCGCAAAAGTGTTTTTCTCCTTGGACAAGCACATATTCAAAATTATGGGTTGAAAACCCTGTTTTTGCTATTCAACGTATAGAAAATAGAAAAAGTTTTACTGAAGTGCTTTCCCCCCCGTGACCAAACTAATCCTTTTGCACACTGTTGTAGTTTTACATTTCACACATCATATAAAAACGCCATGATTGGTCACGGGGGGGAACGATGTCAAAATGCTCAAAAACAATTTATTATAAAAACGTATTAGGAACTTATTTTGTGCAAACCTGTAGGTAAATATCAATTTACAATGGCATATATCAAGGACTTTAGTTATGAATGCGTACCAAGTAGTCATTTGTCTTATTTCTCAACCAAAACATATATGTTGTGGGTACTCAAAAGAACCATCGCAATGAGACGGTTCTTTTAAGCACGAAATTATAGGTCAAATCCGATGATTAAGAAAATATTTAAAAAAATAAGCTCAAAAAGTGTGTTTATCTAGACTCTGATATTTACAGTATGCAGATATGATACAGCTCAGTGAACATGTCAAACTGGCTGAACCACAGGTAAGTGTCAAAAGTTATGGACAGCATACTTATTTAGAAGAAGGATGAAATCTTCTCAACCTGAATTTTATGCAAACGCATCACTTTCGTCTCAAGTTTTATTCCCCAAACATTATATTTTCATGTATTTAGGTGAATACCCGGCGAAACTTTGACTTTCTGTGAAATAAAATTTATTCACAAAAAATACCCCCACCCCCTAAACCCTAATGTCCTGGCATAATCATGCAATATTTTCAAAATATTTCTATTTTGCTTAATACAATAAATGTAAGGGTTTGATTTAAGCACAAAACTATAGTTGTCAAATATGCATTATCCTAGCCACAGGCTGTCAAATTTTGGGCAGATTGAATAGGAGACTGTCCGAGGTCCTTTGGGATTCCTACCTAAAATAATATAAGAGACATGCTCCAGACACGAATTTTCTAAAAATTAGGTCAGAGGTCAAGTTGAAGGTCACAATGACCTGAAAATAGTACGCGACACTCCGCCATCCCAAGATGCATCCACACACCAAATTTGGGATTCTTGCCTTAAAGAATATAGAAGATATGCACTGGACACAAAGCAGGACAGATGGGCGGACGGACTATATGCCTCCCTAAGTTCCTTTGCGGGCATAAAACTAAATGTTCGTGTATCCCAATGAAGCAGAATAACATTAAGAAGGTTATGTTTATATTCAGTCTCCATGTTCATATTCTGTCCGTTTATGTCATCGTTGTAAAATTCATACACGTTGTAAAATTTATAGTGGGGGGGGGGGGGATTATGTCCACGTTGCAAAAATTCAAGGGGGGATTATGTCCACCTATACAAAAATGAGAAGGGGGGTTTGTCGGGGGGACTTTTGTCCTACACTCTGTTGAGTAAACACTATCAGAGTACAGTTGATACCTGACGCTGCATCGACGTCGATCTGCGGTTGCCAAGGTGACGTGAATCCGCTTTGTATATAAAGTGGGGTTCGAGCCTAACCGGCGTCACTGCGTTGTGTCCTTGAGCAAGACACATTAATCCTAGCTTAGTACTGGTTCCAACCAGGAAGACCCGTCCCTACCTTACTGAAAGATTGTTGATGGGACGTAAAGAATCAAATCAAACAAACAAACAAACAAAAAGTATATAAAGTGGTAACACGCATTTTTGATCTACTATTGTGCCAACGAAGAGTGACAGTCACGTGATATTTTGTCTACAGTTGCTGAGTATATAGTACAATACTACCCATAAAATATTAACTTGTGTACTTGACGTTAGAAGATTCTGTAGTATAGTGGTTATGTCTAGGGCGTTATGCGCAGGCGTACCAGGATCGAACCTATCTAGAGGTGTGTTTTTTTTTTAAATATTTTTACTAATATAGTTGACAGACCTATCTCATCAAGTTTTTAATCGCGCGTTATTCCCGTGTACTACACCTCAATTTGATTTTGCCTAGACATATAAATATCGACATGGCAGAGTCTAAGAGTCTTAATTCTATGGCCAAACATGGCAATCGGTACAAAAAATGTAACAACATGATAAACCATGTTCTTGAGATTCAGACCTTGGTCACGAGGCCCAAAAGCAACAGACGGCATTATTACAGCTTACTGTAAATTCGGAAGTTTTCGCGAGGGTTTAATTTTCGCGAAACTTCGCACGTGCAAAATTTCGTGAAAATAGAATCCTCGCGAAATGGCGAGATCACTCTGTTGTTTACTGATATATAGGTTAATCATGCCCTAGTCACAAATTTTGATGTCGCAAATATGTCTTTTAACGCTATTCGCGTTATATATTATTTACGCATTGACAGTAGTTTATGTTGTTACATATGTTTTTATATATGTGCCTTATACAAGTTAAAGGGATGAAAACTAAAAAAAAATAATGACAAAATAAGTAAAAAGAAAAAAAACATGAAGAGAATTACAAAATCAGAACCCCCCCCCCCCCCTCCCGAAATATAAAAATAAAAAAAAACTGAATAAAAAAGAGCAGCCAGTGAGATTCGAACCTAAACAATTTCTTTGCGGTTTAGTAATCCTCCTCGCGACCGCTTGAGCTAACTCGAATATATTGATCAACTGTGTATTAATCCTGTCATAAAAGGTCAGTCCCATAACTTTGTAAACAAAACATGACGTCACTTCAACTCTTGGCTGGCAGAATAATAGTTGTTTTCTTTTTCTTAAGGTACTGAACATGCTCATAGTCTAATGCATGGAGGCTAATAAACTTAACCATTATCCCGCTAACATGCTTTTGTCCTGAAAATGTCTGCTTTTTACGTCTGCTGCATATATCCAAGTGCACTTTCGACTAGCATTCACCATAGAAGCAAAACTACGAAGCCTAATTAGGTTGCTCACGTGGGAACAGTCTGATCTGGGTCCATAATGTTTGCAATATAGGCTACCAAAAATAAATAAGCTGACTGTGTGACGGTTGAACTATTTGCATGCTGAATAATTTAAAAGCTTTTGATATGTACTCGAAGCAATATACACTCTGTATATTGCTTCGAGATATGTAGGCCTGTCTGCTGTTATTTTCCCTAAATCAAACCCTTTCAGAAATCTTTGGGAGTGGGTACCATCAGTGGATCTAGATAAGGACCAACCTTTTGTTCAAAACGGGTTTGGTGTATACTGTAGGACTTTAGTTAAGAGTGCGTAACGACATATTAATTTTCTTATTTCTGAACCAAAACATATGTTGTGGGTACTCCAAATAACCGTCTCAATGAGACAGTTCTTTTGAGCACCCAAAACATATGTTCAATTGATGGATAAGAAAATATTTACAATTTTACGCTGAAAATGTTTGTTTATCTAAACCTGTGTATAATAATACTATAAGAGTGTCAAACAGTTTGGATCCAGATCAGGCCTGATTCTTTGTCTTTGTATAAAGTATACCCATTACCTAAATTAGTTTGTATTTTTTGTGAATGTAGGACAAAACATCCCGGGACAAAACATCCCATGCCATTTTTTGCCACCCCGGACAAAACATCCCACATCAATTTGCCACCCCGGACAAAACATCCCATGCATTTTTTGTCACCCCGGACAAAACATCCCATGCCACTTTTGCCACCCCGGACAAAACATCCCACACTCTGTTTAAAGCCTATGAAAGTGCATAAAACATCCCATTTAGTTAATTGTCACTATTATTATTGATACTCTTAATGTACCATACCTATTGAAATGATTGGAGATCAAAGGTAGATAGATAATTAGACTTATTAGACATATGTTTCTCAATTATTATAGTTTATTTGACCCAAACTGTAAATGATTTCTTTTAAGATGTAATTGGCTTCTTAACACACAAATTTAGTTGTTTGTCACAAGAAGATATAATTATCTTTAATTAAATTCTATTTACAATGTGAAACTGCCTTTCAATCAATTTAAGATCTAGTTTATATCATTTGGACAGTCATACTAGGGCATTCACTGCTAGTACATGTCATAGTAGATGAAGGTCACAAATGAGACTTACCCTGAAGAAGCAGTCTGAGTATGTGATGTTTTGTCCGGGGTGGCAAAAATGGCATGGGATATTATGTCCGGGGTGACAAAAAATGGCATGGGATGTTATGTCCGGGGTGACAAAAACAGCGTGGGATGTTTTGTCTGGGGTGGCAAATCTTTGTGGGATGTTTTTTCCGGGGTGTAAAAAAATGGCATGGGATGTTTTGTCCCGAGATGTTTTGTCCGGCTCCCATTTTTTGTTTACAACAATTCTCGTGTATCTTTGAATCTACTGTACATAACAATTGATGAATGTTAACTACTTTCATGCTGAACCTGGGTTTATCTTTTTACTTCAAAACACTTCAGATCCAGATCAGCCAGCTCCCTACCTCATCAGGATCCACACTTTTGTCATCTCTGCTTGTAAATACATGCAGTTTGATAACTGATAAAAATTTGGTTGAAATACTATGTATAGCATATAAGATTATTCAGTCAATTATTTCTAATGCATCACACATTTATGCATGCATAAACCCCAACCCAAAATTTATGATTTGGCCGAAACGTCCACCTTTGGCATTTTGCGTGGCCAAAACGTCCGTGGCCGAAATGTACGGGCCAAAACGTCCTAGACCGAAATGTCCGTAACCGAAATGTCCTACATTCGGAAGTATAGGTGCCCGTTCCCCAGTCGTCACTAGCATGAAATTTGGATATGCGTTCAAACATCGATGCGCATTCATTGGCAACCATGCACATGCAGGAAGCGTGCAGGGAACATCATGAAATGTGTATGTTCTTGTGTCATCAGGTGTCTGTGCACAAGCAATCACTTCCATTTAACTCGATGTAAACAGGCTGATTTGAGGCATTCGGATAATGTTTGAATGTGGTAATATTCGTAATTCCACCTTTGAGCAAAGTGTATATTTTTGCATTCTCCACGACGGACTTCAGACCAGCATATCATTTCACTCTTTAACTTCGCCAACAGTGAAGATCCAGATGAAATGCAACACAGTGCTGATTTCATCTGGGTCTGTACTAATTGCTAAGATAAGACAGAAATCTATTTAAAAAATATTTGATCTGTGACTACTGAAAATATAAAATGGACAAATCCATGTGTATTACATCAATATGTATAGTAAAATCCGTCAAATTTGAAAAGGGCTAAGGATCATTTTCTTCTTACAACTCGACGTGCCAGGCTAAAACGATGGGCCCTTTGATTAAAACCTCGGATCCAGTATATTTGGTCCGAGTTTAAACTTGAGGCATTGTCACTCATGTGCATTTGCACACTTAAACTATGTATTCTGTACTGCTACACCAATTGTAAAAAATACATACAAAGTAATTTTAAACAAAAGTTCATCGCTATGCAAAACGGACTCTTTAAGAAATATGGTGCTCCATCCCAAACTAATCAAAGGGTCGTTTTCCCGTCTTATTCAATTCACTTCCTGTGTTGGGTGACCTTCTTTGACACTTTTATTGGGGTATTGCACTAATTGGGGTATTGCGATTACCACTGTCACATTTAGACGATACGGACGTGTGCCTTTGAAGACAGGCGCACCGATTATTGTGTGTTCATTGACTTTTATCATATCTATCATTTAACCCTTTTCATTTTGGATACTGTTTGTCAAACAGTGCAGACCGTGATAAAATGCCACATAAGGCGGCATTTCATCTCAGATTGCATTGCTTGCTAAGATAAAAAATCCAATCTTCTTGTCTATCCAAATTAAAGAATATAAAAGCAGAATAACTTTATCTGTCTTTCTGTTCGCGCACCCGTCCCTTCGCCAATCCTAACGTACGTTCTATCCGCGTGCAACTCACTGTATGTGTGCGTACACAATTGTGTACGCGTGTATTTTAATATGAACATTTCTGAATGTTTCTTAATTCTAACTTTTATGCTTGTATGTTAGCAAGACGCACGTGTACCTGCGTGTTCATTGACTTTTTATCACACAGTGAAGACCCAGATGAAACAGGGGTCAGTATTGTTTGCTTAGATAGAAATATTCTTCGGGGACAGAAATATATTTAAATTTATAAAATTCAAACTATGAACCCTAAAATACAAAGTGGAAGAATCTATGCTAGTAGACCCCTTTCACATTGTTATCTCCCTTAGCAATCGCTCTTCAATTGGAAAATCGATTAAGTCGTTTTTGAAAATGAAGGGGCAGATTGCTTATGAGTTACATTGTCAAAATACATAATGATGCTTAATAAGTGGATTATTTGGCCTTTAAACGCTAGGATGAGATTTCTTATTCTAGAAATAATATAAATAAATGTTTTCATATACATCATAATCAAGTTTTATGTTTTCCGTATTTTTTCACCTTAATAAGTGTAAAATATACTTTGATATCGAACTAAAATCGGCGTCTTCTTCAGGCACGAAATCGCCAAAACCATTTAAAATGCATGCATTAATAAAACAAACGAATCTGTTATGCGAACATCAACAACTCAGACGAGTCTGGGCACTCTCACCAGGACATTCGGTGCTCACACACACCTCGGATCCATTGTTGTGCGCACACAAACTAGAAAGGCGGTGCGTGTAGACAGGGATGATCTGACAGAAATAAGATCTAAGACTTCTAGCCCCACCTGATAAGCATGCATGCTACTGCATGCTACCAAATAGACGTGCGTGCATGCTGCTAGATAGTTGCGCATAATGACTAAGCATATGCGATATAAGTCGAGATCTCATTAAACATTACTATAAGTAGATACCTCCATTTATAGGCCCATTAGATTCCATCATTTCTACACAACGTCCATTCGTGCGAAGGCTCGCGAGAATAATCGCTGCTCGCACACACAAATAATGGATGTAGTTGTAGACGCGGATCTATTTCCTAAAACACCAGTCCGGCTGGTTAAGACTGTGTGGGTATCTATTGTCGCCTATAAGTACCAATTGAAGAAAGCGACATCTCACTTCATAAAACATTCGTCGAATTTCAAACGCGTGCCGACGTGTGCTAGGTTAAAATTGCTTTTAAAGGGCCCCATGGCGTAGTATTAAAGGACCGGATGCATATTAGTACATTTTGCAAAGGGCCTCGACGCGAGAATACCTGACTTTGATGCATGTGAACAACAAAGGAGCAGGCCCGTATTCGTATCCCACCGCACAGTCTGATCAGGCCCTTTACTGTTCACTTATGGAAAGTATAATAACTGAACTTGCTTCATGCATAATTTCATTTTACCCGTGGTCTCTGTAGCTGAACAGGCTGGTTTGAGTCTTACTCAGTCGGAAACCCGCAAGACAGGTTTTCTCGCGCGATGGCCTTACTGTATCTTATCACTTATTTAAACCAGAAAGACCCTGTTTAGACGTCATGTGTATGGAATGTAATTTTTTACTAATAGACCTTGATTAAGCACGAAGCTTACCAGACTCTTCACTGCTCGCATACGCATAGTATTGAAGGAAATTATTGATATGATACAGCATATGACCAACGCTGTAGTGCATCCGCTCATTGGTCTCATTCGGAAAATCACTTATTCTGATCTCAGATATTCAGAATATTTAAATTAAGCAATATTTGTTACATTTATCATTTATTTTTAATATAAGTCTAATATTTATTGGCGAATTTATTTTTCTTTTCACCGTTTTTCATATTCCATTGTGTAATGCATAGGCAGCCGTATAAAGGTTGCCCCTTCGAGTGTAATCTCGGGGAGATAACGCGGAACGAGACTATTTGGCGCATGCGCACTAACGATGTGAAAAGAGTCTATTGTATCAATATATATGGGAAAATTCACCATTATTGTTGAAAAGTTAAAAGTGAAATCATTAATTTAATAAAACCTTTTCTTTTTTTAACAGCAACTTTTGTCGTCTGCTGATAACCTCAGCTAAAAATTTCGTCCCAGATCAGGATTGATAGAACAATGGTGTGCCTGTTCAACATTTTTTGAAAAAAGGCCAATTTAGAAAAAAGTCAGCAGACGACAACCGCTACATAAAAATTACCCAGCATGCTAAGAATTATTATAATTATTATTATTATTATTATTATTATTATTATTATTATTATTATTATTATTATCTCATTTTAGTAGATTGTGAAGGAAACTGAAATAATGGTGATCAATATACAATAAATCAATATCGAGTATTTTATTGCCTCATAAATCAGATAAATTAATCCGTTTTTTTATCCAATTGCCCCTTTCCATGCACCACATAGAGAGAGTTTTAATCCATACCTAATTATGGAGTAGATAAGACTGTCCTTTGCTATTTATAATTGGGTGTGTTGGCAAACAGCGAATACCTTGATGAAATACCACTATGCTGGCATTTTATCTGGGTCTGCACCGTTTCCTTAGTTTTTTTTTTTTTAAAAAAACTGTTCTTGGCATAAAGGTTATTCCCGTGCGTCTGTCTGTGTGCAAGCGTACATTCATGTATATGTATGTGTGTATGTATAATATGAACATCTCTGATTTTTCTAATTTCTAACTTCGATGTTTGTATGTAAGCGTGCATGTGTCCTCGTATGCGTGCAAACGTGCGTGTAGACACGTGCGACTGTCTGTATATTTGTATGTATGTATGTTCGTATGCATGTGTGCAGACATGCTTTCGTCAGGGAAGTTCATAGATGCATACACACGAATGTGCGCTCGCACACAGACAGATGCATGTGCTTTGATATGTATACACGAACGAACGTGCGTACAAACGGTCCCTCGAACAGACACACAGATGACACAAAATGGCTTATTCTGCTTTTATATTTATCAAAGAAGATTTTTTCTATCTTAGCAAACAGTGCAGACCCAGATGAAATGTGCCTTGTATGACATTTCATCAAGGTCTTTACTGTTTGCCAGTGTACCGGGTGAGTAGTATTAAGAATGAAAATGGTTTAATGATTACAGGATTCATAGTCAATGAACACGCATGTACCCGTGCGTTTGCCTGTCTGTCACATGCACGCTAACGTTTACTTAGAAACAAGAGTTTATATATACAAATGCACGTATGTTTGCCCGAATATAGACAGACGTACATATGCAAGCGCATGCATACATACGTACCTACGTACGGACTGATGGACAGACAGACAGATGCACCGGTGCCAGCATGTTCATTGACCAATTGCTATGCAAATTGAAGAAAATATAAAAGCACCGAGAATAAGAAAATTCTGCTTTTATATGATAGTCAAGAACATTGAGTTTTTTTTAATCTAAACAGACAGTGCAGACCCAGATGTAGACTTATACAAGGTATCCTCGTATATTTTTTATTATTTTAAAGACGTTTCACAAAAAAACAAAACAAAACATTTTAGCTAATAGAAATCCAATTAACATCCACCGACCACGAGTGAAGCCAAGGACATGCATACATTCCCCCGTATATCCATCCATCCAAACAAACAGTTGTACATACATACATCGTTACATAAATTCATCCATTCGAACAACTGTTGTACTTACATACATACGTATATCCACCAATCCAAACAAAAACGGTTTGTACAGACTGATCCGTACATACGTCCATATAGACTGATTGATTGATTCCGTTAAGAGTCCAAGTCAATACTATTTCAGCCACGTCGTGAGGGAGAGAGAATAGACTAACACACACACACACACACACACACACACACACACACACACGCACACACACACACACACACACACATGCATGTCTGTTTTATCTTGTGAACTCGCATGCAAGTATGGAACAATGAATCGCATGGTCGCAAAAATAATACCAACATAAATTTGGACTGAAACGCGAGAAAATCTGTTTTCGGGGCTATACTAAAACTAGCCTGCTCAGCTAAGGAGACTAGCTAGAATAGTAAAATATTACTTGTAGCAAGTGTTGATTTGATCACAAAACCGCTGAACAGACTGCACGAATATGCAGGCTGGTCTGCGACATTTTTTTGTTCCCAAACCTGTGAAGATAGGTTTTCTTGCCCACGATCCAAATAATTAGTAAAGGTTGAAAATGAAAACGGTTATAGAACATTGACGGATCCAGATGGGGGATTATGGGGGGGTCGGCTCTAATCCCCCCCCCCCCCCCCCGTTTTAAAATATCCTATGAAAATGAAATAATTTGGTCTCATTAATGAGACCAAATTATTTCATTTTTTTAAATATCCTATGAAAATGAAATAATTTGGTCTCATCAATGAGACCAAATTTCATTTTCATGGGATATTTAAGCAAAATGAGATAAAATCAGCAAAGCGAACTCCCACAACTTTATTCATATGAACCCCCTTTCCAGAATCCTGGATCCGCCCCTGTAATGCCAGAACCAATATATTATACACCGCTAGATACGTGCCTTAAACAGTCCAGGGAAGAGCAGTCTGATCAGAGACAATTTTTAAATTGCTTCTTTTAGTTTGTTATATTATTTTATATTCAGAATTAAAAGAACCATCTTTGACAATTTATTTCTAAATGTCAGACATTAACAACAATAACGTACAATCTTCACATAAGATAAAGGAAAAACTCAAACTACTATTTTCAAGAGGCTGTTTAAATTGACAAAAGAAACAAACACTTAAATAATAAGCGATTTATAGGACGTTCGTGTCTTGAATGGATGAAGCGGAACGGAAGTACGATGTGAATTGACTGGACCGCTGTTTAGTATCGTTTGTTCCCGCTTCGTTCATAGGTAGCTCCGGTGGCGGTATAGCTCAGGTAGTTCACCATTCAGCGGTAGAACAGGTGGTGACTTTGACGGCTGGCGTCACTGTACCTGTATAAAATACCTGGATTAGTTCATATTTTTGTTTACAACGATTCTCATCTATCTTTGATTCAACTGTACGTCTTGCCGAACGTATGTGAAACATGCGTCATTACCGATTATTGACCTAAAAATCCCCAGTTCTTAACAAGTTACAGCTTACACATGGGGTACACGGGGACAATGAGGGGCATAAATATAGTAGACCTATCACCTTATCCGAACAGCCGTACATCGCGAATGCCCAATGCGATTTTTCTTTCAAAATCGTCTCCAACTGTGTCACATTTCTAAAGATACGCATGCATATTGGCGATCGAATACGTTATTTTTGCAATAGGAAAATCAGTACAATACAGACTAAACTTAACTCATGATTAAGACATGAAACACGATCATTTTGTGAGGGATCAGTCATGCACGGACCCAGAGAGGAGGTGGGGGGAGGGTCACAGGTGGCCCGGACTCACCTTGTAAATCACAAGTTCTATAGGGAATAAGCAATTGTGTTCGACCCCCACCCCTGGAAAATGTTGGACCCCCTTTGGAACCAAAAATTACATTTTTAGTGAGCTTATGGAATACAATGAAGGCATGTCAAATATGCTTGGCGTAAGTATATACTGGACAGTGAAAGATTTCTGAAACAAAACGACCAGTACATGTGGTTAATTGTTTTCAGCTATCAGATAACCCTCAAAGCTTGCAATAATATACAAACTAGCACTTTGAGAGGTATTAAAGAGAAACGAGAAAAAAAGGAAAGAAAAAAGTTGACGTCGCTGAGGATTGAACCCAGGACCCCTTGCAAATTAAAGTATATATTCTTGGACTTAACCGTACGGCCACGTAGATGTTATAATTTAGTTGCAGCGCACTTAAAAATATATGTTTTTAAATACGAACACAACAACAATAGGCTTTTAGAAATATACAAAAATAAACAAGCTGACACTCATTAATTGTAAAAATATGACCCTGTGTATTTTTCTAATAGTGATTTATGAATAAATTCACATCCCGTTAACCCAAAACGGTAGCATATACATGTGAAATCAGACAAAAACTAACGGTAGCACTACGAGCGTCTCTTACTGAATGATAATTTCGGACGTAACATTATTTCGGCATCGACATTGTTTGCACTGAAAGATATGAGAAAGTAGGCGTATTTTTGGCTTCTAAAATAGTCCAGCCCTGCTTTCAAGAGATAATGTAGTCATATCTGTATATTTTAAGCACTTGAAAATGTATAAATGGCCTGAAAAGACCAAACACTGACAAAATATCCAAACGTGATCGTTTAGGTTACGTAATATTACATTATGAAGCCATAATTTAGACACTTTTTAATCTTTGGTCATGGGTTCTCAATGTTAATTTGCACAGCTAACCCAAAAATTGTGGTGTCGAAATAATGGCCTCATATTTTGTTATGGGTATATTTACACTAAATCCCCACAATATCAGCCATTTTGGGGAAACTGGGGGTCATAATATGGATTTTTGCGGTATAAGGGAAGCATCCAAGAAATTGTTTGGTATGTATTTGAAGAGAGGGAAGATCGTCTTCTTCTGAAATAATGTCATTTATATTATATTCATACATTTCTAAAATAGGATTTTACAGGGCCGATTTTACCCCTTCGTAAACTTAGCTCTTTGTCATTAGATTTTAAATGTTTTAAAGATTTATCAGTAGACATCACAGTTCCTAATAAAATGTATTCTATTAAATATGCTTTTGCAGGTTAGTCTTGTAAAATCGTGCAAGTCATGATTTATGATAAAAAAAAGATTTTTTAAGCATAGTGTATGCCGTGAGACTCGAACTCACGATCTCAATGTTGACAGCTTTACGCTCTATCCAAAGGGCTAAGCGGGACAGTGATGGATACAGGATTAGAAAATACATCACTCTGAAATCAATACTTTTCATAATGTTTGCAAATCTAAAATTAGTTTTACGGAGATAAACAAGTTTATACGGCATATTCATGAGTGCCAGTTTAACTTTGTTTAGCTACAACAATGTTTTAATTCAGATTTCCATATCTCGTGCTTCACTACGGGCTCTATTAACATTTGATCAGTCTAAGGTCGAAATTCACCAGTAACAATGTACAGGGGCTTCCTTTGGTCTTGGTCTTGGGAGAGGGGGGGGCATCATTTCTTGTTTTGCTATCGTCTTGCAGGAAAAAAGGGTGCTGGTTGCTTTGCTTAAATTGTCTTCCTGATATCTTCTTGCGGGAAGTGTTTTGTGGCTCTTCCTCACGGTGCCGTGGGTTGTCTACAGTATGATTGTGGTATTTCCTGGTCATATTTTTTTTATACTCAATCACTTTTTGTATTGGCCAAAGACTTAAAAAATCTGACAGACTTATGGTCGTTTAATTGTAAATTATTGCATAAAGTCAGTGCCGCATGCTTTTAACAGAACCGTCATGTTTCACCGAGCACAAACGTATTGTAAAATAAAGCAATCCACGTGCTGTCGATGCAGGGGTTTGGTGCTTTATATTTGTTCCAGGCCACTGCTGATCCGTTAATCGCTCTTAAATTATGATTGACCCTGGAATGAAAGCGTGCAGCCACGTGTTGACCGTGAAGTGGTGACAATATTGGGATTCACAATATCTGCAAATCTAGTGTGAAAAGGAGCTTCCCTGTGTGCTATTGTATCATGCTTTTTTGTGAATTCCAGAGAGATAAGTCGTCTGCAATCAGTTTTAATCCAGATCAGGCCCGACAATCTGGATCAAAACTGATTGACTTTCTAATGGTATCTCTGATTTTTTTTAAAAAAATGATATTGAAATCTAAAACAAATCATCAGACGCCAAAAACATGAAGAAATATCCAGTGGCCGAGCGCAAAATTGCGAATATTGCCTTATCAATTAATTTTAACATGTGTTTTTGCGACGGTTCTTGAGACGACCCACAAGATAATGCTTTCGTTCCGAAAAAAGAAAATTATTTTATCTAGGGGCATGGATGCTGGCTTCCTTGGGCTGTTGGATGTGAAGGGCAGTGAAGAAAAGGATGAGCCAAGTGTTGACAGATACCTAGTATGATGGTTTCCGAACATTATGATAGAGCACAATGTTGACGGCTTCCGTGTTACGAAATTCTATATCTGAAGATCATGATGACACACAAGTGGTAAGAAACACTTAACCCTTAAAGCGCCACCTATAATGTGCAGAAGACGAAAATTAATTTTTTTTTTTTCCGCTTTTTCAAAAACAAAAATTAAGGCATGATATTTCACGAGAATCGTCTGCTGGCAGACGATTCTCTTGTAATATTATGTCTTATTTTTTTTTCAAAAATGAGGAAAGATTAGGCAAAATCTGTCGTCTGCTGCAGTCGTGATTGGCGCTTTAAGGGTTAAATTATTTATACTACGTATGTCGCCCCTTAAGGGTAGGGAATCGTAATACATTCCCCCTGAGCATCTGTCTTTACCGTCTGTCTGTCCGTATGTCTGTCACAAAATACAAGATCGAGACGGGAGCGCAGTGGCTCAGTGGTAGAGTGCTTGACTCGAGACCGAAGGGCCGCGGGTTCGAGCCTCACCGGCGTCACTGCGTTGTGTCCTTGAGCAAGACACATTTATCCTAGCTTAGTACTGGTTCAACCCAGGAAGACCCGTCCCGCATAACTGAAAGATTGTTGAGTGGACGTAAAGAATCAAATCAAACAAACAAAAAACAAGATCGAGACATCAGTTTTCGTATTGAAAAACAAACACTAGTTGGCAATGTTTCAATCACAGACGGCGTCCCGACATGAATGGGATATTGTCGACTGGGATGTAAAGCATTATCTCGAACCAAAGCACATAAATATTACTGATGTTGGAGGTCAAGGTCACATAAAAACAAAATTATATGCTCCAACCTTCTTCTCCATGATCCTGCTGAGCGCAGATTTTATGCTCTTTAAATAAACTATGAAGATCGAGATCAGCTGGCTTGTTTAGACACGTTATTTGATCTTGATCTACATACAGGGGGAATCCATTTTTACAACCAGGCTACCACCAATTTAACATTTCATTCCAATGAAACTTCTAAAGATAAGCTGTCAATAATATAAAATTGGCTATCCGTTATTGTCATCCAGGTGCAAACCCCAAATTACACAAAACTTGCTCATTTCTACATTCTCGTTACTTTGAAACATTAAAAAATTGTTGAGAAGTTTGTGAAAAAAAAGTTTATGGTGGAAAAAATCTCATTTATTGAATTGACATATGTTGTAGGTGTACATTGGAATTGCCTCGATGAGACAATACCAAATGAATGTGTACCAACAACATATGTTACTGAAATTAAGGAAACCTATCTTGAAATAAACACTAAACAAGAATCATGTCCATTGGCTTTGCATTCTTTAAAAATCTCAAACTCCCAATCAGTAAAATGCCTGTCACTATATAGCAAATTGTTCATACCCCCAATACGAAGTATATAGGGGGTATATAGTTTTTGCCTTTTCTGTAATTATGTTGGTATGTTTGTTGGTTTGTCTGTCTGCAAACTTTTTTTCCGTCAAAACATTTCTCGGCAACTACCCGGGTAAGGATTCTATAATTTAGTACAAAGCTTGATAGTGATGAGTTGTATTGTGTAGCAAAAACAGCCACATATTGCTTATAAGTCCCTTTATTTGTTTATTTTTCTTTCTCCAGTGGAAATTTCTGTCACAGATTTCTCAGCTCCTATTAGAGCCAGTGTTTTAAAATTTTGTGTACATCTTCAGAAAGGCAAAGTGTACTGTGTAAATGAAAATTAAGATGATAATCCTCATTTTGCTTCTTTTTTCAATTTTTCATTCCTTCCTTCTCTCACTCTTATTCATATATGGAATTTTTTTCTATCAAAGATTTCTCAGCAACTACTTAAGTTAGAATTCTGAAATTTGGTACAAAGCTTGATAGTGATTAGTTGTATTGTGTAACAAAAGAACAGCCACATATTACTTATCAGTCCCTTTATTTACTCAGTTTTCTTTCTCTCCAATGAAAATTTCTGTCGCAGATTTCTCGTTTCCTATTGCAGCCAGTGTTTTCAAATTTTGTGTACACCATTAGGTAGGCTAAATATATTGTGTAAATGAAAATAAAGATACTAATCCTCATTTTGCCTTCTTTTTCAAATTTTCCTTCTGTCACTCCTATATAACACATAAGTACGCTTTTTGTCAGAGTTGTCTCAACAACTACTTGATTTAGGATTATGAAATTATGTATACTTTCAGGTAGGCAAAGTGTATTATGTAAATGAAAATTAAGATGCCAATCCTCATTTTGCCTTCTTTTTTCAAATTTTCAATTTTTCCTTTTGTCAATCTTATATAACATATATGGACATTTTTCATCAAAGTTTTCTCAGAAACTACTTGATAAGGATTATGAAATTTTTGACAATTTTGTCTTTTTTCTGAAAGTGTTACAACCTCTGATGGCTACCGCCGGGGGGTATGTGAGCTTTGCTAACTTCTTGCTATATTTATATATACATGACTGCTATATCACTAAACTTGATTTCATGAACAATGCTTTTGATAAACTGGTAGTTGCATGGTTGTAACAGATAAAACAGTGAGTATGATTTAGGAAATACCACAATTACACACTGCAGATCAGCCAACGATACCACAAGGAAGAGCCACAGAACACTAACAGTGACAAGACATCAGGAAGACAATTATTGTAAAGCAACCAAAAAGATCAATTAGTCTTAGACATGATTATAACTGTATACGTTTATTATAACATTACCACAAAATTTAAGGGAACAAAGGAATCAGCAAGACAATTATTCTGGGCCCCAAGTATAGGTCTAGTTAAGCAAAAGTTTTGAGTGTAAAATTGTAATCATTTTCATGTCCATCAATTTAAACATATAATATGTATAAGGTACTCAAAATACTGTCTCACTAAGGCGGTTCTTTTGAACACCCAAAGCATATGTTTTGGTTGAGATTTAAGAAAACTTAATTAGGCACTCTTATCTGGACACCTTTGCAATTCATACCCATTTTACTACTTGCAAGCAAACCAGGCCTGAGGTTATAAAACTTTTTCATGCTCAACTGAGCACGAAATTTTTCATTATCATAAATGTTAAAATGTCATAACTTGCTGGTAATTCAACATTTATGACCATGTAAAATACATGATTAAACCGTTTAAAAGCAAGAAAAGTATTTTTTTCAGCATTTTGTTTCTATGAGCAGTCGTAATTTTATACGCAGTTAAGCATGAAACAACTTTTATAACCCCAGACCAGGTCCCTAGGTTATAAAACGTTTTACATGCTCAACTCAGCTGATCAAAAATTGATCCAGCTGATAAATGATAGAATGCAAACAATTGTTGGCATTTTAATCTTTATTAGCATGATAAAGACTGAACACAAGGAGCTTCTTTATTTGTCGGTATTTTAGTTTCAATGAGCAGTTGAAATTTCATGCTCATTTGAGTTGAGCATGAAAAAAGTTTATGACCTCGGGGCCAGACCTGAGGTTATAAAACTTTTTTATGCTCAACAGAGCACCACATTTTTATTCTAATAAATGATAAAATGCCATAACTTAATGGTAATTCAACATTTATGACCATGTTAAACACATGATTGGACAGTTTAAAAGCATCAAAAGTCTTTTTTCAGCAGTTTTGGTTTTTATGAGCAGTTTTAATTTTATACTCAGTTGAGTTGAGCATGAAACAAGTTTTATAACATCGGGTCAAGACCCTGAGGTTATTAAAATTGTTTCATGCTCAACTCAACTTGAGCATGAAACAAGCTTTATAACATCGGGTCAAGACCCTGAGGTTATAAAACTTGTTTCATGCTCAACTCAACTGAGCACAAAATTATCTTGCTCATAAATGTTAAAATGCCAACAACTGCTGGCATTTTAACAATTATTAGCAAGATAGATACAACAAATGAGATACTTAAACCAAGAAACCTCTTTATTTGTTATTTCAGACTAAAAACTTAAACTTACAGATTCATACTTTCGAAGCAAGCCTTTAACGAATCTTTAGATTTTTGCAACCGTTCATACCCTCATGAAAGACACAAATTTGATAGACAGCTGCAAAGCTCATTTGTCCGTGCAATACGCCTCGAACATCGAATTCATTCGCCAGATGTGGCACGGTGTTGTGGTTGATAGCGAGTCACACCTGAGTCGCACGTGCAGAACAAGCTTCTTGTTTGCTCTATTGTCTGTCCATGCTAACACGGGCTGTTCCGCTTTTCCGTTTACAACTCCAACAAAACCGTTAATACAATTACATATTAAATATAAACTGTTTTATCTCCTAAACTATAAATAACTTCTATTTATAAGATATTTATAGTAGAATGTAAATATAAGTAATACGTTCAATTTTTAGAATTTAGAATGTTCAGGGAATCATGAATATGTCGGGTCTCTTGCAAAGGTAACGTGAGGCCCTTTGGTCTTCACTTACTTTGCAAGAGACCCGAAATATTCATGATTCCATGAACGTTCCAAATATAAAATTTATTTCTTAATAAACACAAATTAATAACATGAAATGATAAACAAACATCTTGAAATTTTAGATTCATGTATTGAAAAAAGCAGATTCATGTTTTGAAAAAGCAGATTCACAACTTGAAATAGTATTTATCATATGACGTCGCGTCTGGGAGTGAAATAACGCCATGCAATAAAATTGATAAACCACTAGTGGTTAATAGATTTACGGGAAACGTTATGGCGTCCATAACAACGTTGCGTATATAATGACAAAATTATAACGTTTTTACACCAGAAATTAGATTTCAAAGTATTTGTCATATGATAAATAGAATCTAACATTCGTGCTCCTGTATTATTGAATTTATTAAACTCGTTGCGAAAAAGTAATAAAATGCTCGGCAAGCCTCGCATTTTATCACTTTTCCCCAACTCGTTTAATAAATTCAATAAAACATGAGCACTCATGTAAGATCCTCTATATATTCACACTTTGGAATAATAAAATAACACCTTGGAATTTCAGATTGATATCATGAAAAGAAAACAACTTAAAATACTAAATGGGCCAGTGCATGAGATTTCCAACAATGTGCCATTTTGACATGTGTGGACTCTGACAAGCCTCTGCAGCCCCCTTTTAAGCTTACAAACTCCAAATGGTGTTCAGTCAGTAGCTTAACACTCATAGAATATTCAAGCGACTAGCAAAGGCTCTGATCAGACTGCGCGTATGCGCAGGCTGATCTGAGGCTTATCTTAAAATGTCAGTTCGATATCTTGACAAAAAACTCAGCAGATTTCCAGCTTGAATTAATAAAATAACATCTTGAATTTTTTAGATTTATATCTTAAAAAAAGATGCCCAACTAAACAAATAAATTAATAGATTAAAATTTTAGTTTCATATCTCGAAATCACCGATTCATGGCCTGTTTTTTCAGGTTGAGAACTCAAAATTTCACATTTGGTTTAGAATTTCAGATTGATGTCTTGAAAAAACAGATAAGCAACTTGCTTGGGGTCACCTGTTGGTAAAGGGCTGACGACCTCTGTGATGTTTTCTTGTGTTTTTGTCGTTTTTCAAAATACCGTGTCCTGGGCCAGGTGTGGAACTTGATTGTATCCATTCCTGATCTTTGAATTCTTTTATTAGTTTGAAATAACAGATAAACATGTTAAAATTATTCGTATCTTGCAAAAACAGAGACGCAATTTGAAATAATAAATTAACATTTTAAAATTGAAGAATCTATATTGTTATTTCGGATTGAGAACTCCAAATTACTCATTAAAGCATCTCATATCTTGAGAAAAAAAGATTTACAACTTGAAATAACAGATTAGTATTTAGTAGCATATCAATTGTTTCAGGATTAAAACAGATTAACCTTGTCCTAGCTTGCTTGCTAAGTTTTTATCCTCACGCTTTTTTTAAAAAAAGCGAAGCGGATATTGTTATCGCCTCCGCCCATCCATCCATGCGTCCATCCGTTATGCTATCTCCTTCTAAAACATTGGACTATAATCAACCAAATTTGGTGTGTGAGTTACTCACAAGAATGGGGCGTGCACTGGCAATTTCTTTTTGGCCCCGCCCCCTGGGGCCCTGGGGAGGGGTCAAAAGGTCAAATATCATTTTTTAATTTCAATTACAAAGTCAATTTTTAAGATTTTTATACCAAACTTTGTGTGTTCTCACAAATGAAAGATACAAAACTTATCAGACGGGATTTTTATTCTATCGCCTGGGTCATGCCCTGGGGGTGGAACTTGGGGTGCTTAGGGGTCAAAAATCAAATTCCGTCCTGCTCTCTGTCCGTTACTATCTCCTCCTGAACCATTCGACGGAATTTAGCGAAATTCGGTGTGTAAGTTACTCACAGGAATGGCGCGTGCTACGGCAAACGTTTTTTGCCACGCCCCTGGGGCCCTGGGGAGGGATCAAAAGGTCAAATATCATTTAATTTCAATTACAATGTCAATTTCAAAGATTTTTATACCAAACTTTGTGTGTGTTCTCACAAATGAAAGATACAACATATATCAGACGGGATTTTTATTCTATTGCCAAGGTCATGCCCCAGGGGTGGGACTTTGGGGCGCTGGGGGTGCCGAGGTGGTCAATCTTTTTTTCAAACATGGTCATGTGGCATATCAAATTGACAGGGGTGACAAGCAGAACAGAATGCAAGTAAAATGTTTATCCTAGGGTCAAACTGGTGACCTTTGGGTGAGGTCAAAGGTCAAATATCATTAAATTTTGATTACCATGTCAATTTCAAAGATTTTTTTTTACCAAACTTTGGGCGTGTTCTCACAAATGAAGATACAAAACATATCAGACGGGATTTTTATTCTGTCCCCTGGTTCATGCACCAGGGGTGGGAATTGGGGGCACTTGGCGTGCCCAGGGGAGTAACAAAACCTTTTTTTCAAACATTGTCATGTGGAGTATCAAATCGACGGGGATGACAAGCAGAACAGAATGCAAGTAACCTCTTCATCTTAGGGTCAAACTAGTGACCTTGAGGCGAGGTCAAAAGGTCAAAAATAATTACCATGTCAGTTTCAAAGATTTTATGCCAAACTTTGTGTTTGTTCTAACAAATAAAAGATAGTAAAAATATTAAACAGAATTTTCATTTTGTTGCCAGGGTCATGCCTCGGGATGGCACTTGGTGTGCTAGGGGAGTCAAAAACTTTAGCGTGGGGATTTGCGATGGCGCCCCATCAACTGCGCGCTCTAGTCATACTGTTGTTGTCCTCTTGCTTTTTTTCAAAATTAATGTGATAGAAACTTTCTTTTGGGAACACTGTTAGAGTGTCGACCAGTTTGGAAACGATATAAGCAGATGACAAAAGTCGACGATAGCAAGGAAAAGGGTTTAAAAACATCATATTTGGGAACACAATTAAAATTTCAAGCCAACGTTCTGAGGCCAAACCGTTTGCAAATGTTATATGTTGCCGCCAGCATTGACAAAATTAATATTTTACTCCATAATGATAAATGTTTCAGTATCTTTATTCTGTTTTTCAGATCACCCTTGTGCTGTTATACGTTCTATTGGTCCTGATCTGGGCTCTAACTGTTGGCAAAGGTTATCAACAGACTACAAAAGTGGCAGAGCGCAAAGGAAGAGTTCAAAGAGCAGAAGAAGGTAGGTTTTATATTCATACAGCTTACTTCTATTTTTATGTGCCACAGCACGACCAATTGCATGTTACTTGCAGCTAGACCAATATTCCAGCCTGTGAAATAGAGGTGAGTGTGACCAGGAAATGCCACAATCATACACTGCAGAATAACCCATGGCACCACGAGGAAGATATACAGAACAATAATAGTAACATGACATAACTCACATAATTAAAGTAAAGCAACCAGTCGTCATCAGCGAGATGATTGTAAACTAATACTGCATTACCAAACAAGGACCAAACACAAAACACACAAACAATGGAACCTACTTATTACAATAAACAATGAATCAACAACAACAGAACCACTGCCTTAGATTGGACAGCAGCCGAATCTTCTAGGGGAGTACTGATCAGAAGGCTGATTGATCATGCTCCCCAGCTCATTCCCATGTTTGTTTCTAGCAGGTGATTGTACCACTGATTGTGTTACCCCACCCCCCGAAAATACATTGACTGGTGAATTTGACATATACTTCATAAGACATATAATAATGGAAAATATGCTTTTTTGCGGATTCTATCCTATGGTTGCATGTTAGCGGCGACTTTTGTTGCCTGCTGATAACCTTTGCAAACAGTCTGGTCCCAAATCAGGCTTGAAAAAATGGCAGGCCTGATCTGGATCCAAACTGTTTGACACTCAATTGGTGTTCTGAAAGAAATTTTTGATAAAAAATAATGAGTATGATCAGGAAGTATCACAATCACAAACTGCAGGCAAATCTGTGGCACCGCGAGGAAGAGCCATACAACAATCACCAGACACCAGGAAGACAAACTAAGCAAAGATAACTTTGGAAAGCGTCAGGAGACGATAAAAAATAAAAAAAAGCATGGAAAATTACCAAGCATGAAAATAATGAATATTTACATTTTTACGCTGAAATGTTTTTGTTTATCTAAGCCTGTGTTGAAGGACACCTGCAGCAGTTAATAAAACCCAGGATCAAGTCAAGACTCTTTTATCTAGAGACCTGCTGTTAATAATTAAAAAAACTTATTCAGAGGAATAATGTGGTCAAATAACTGTTTTACAATGCTAATTTGGTGCCAATACTTAATTGTGATTTCATATGCCCTTAGCACAAAGTATGGGAATACAGAGTTGAATTCTGAAGCCATAATGCCTGATTTTGTGTTTTGCTGATCTAGTTGTTTGGCTGCAGCTTGACAAAGATCTGTGTTAGACAAGTTTGTAAAGTACAATGTAGTTTTGAACATTTACATACAGTTACAGCTAATCCAGACAGAGATGCATACAAACCATTATGAAAGTTTCTTCTAAACCTCTTGTCAAACTATGAACTGACCATTCGTGTTCATTGAAGGATTATAAAGTTAATTGGCAAGCATAGAAAAGGTTTTTATATGTGTTTCTTTAACTTGTCACAAGGTGTTGATATGACAATGAAGTTTGGTTAGGCTATGGGTAGGTTGATAACTCCCTTGAATATTGAGAAATGATTTTGTAGGTAGTTTCCTCTTATCTTCAGCAAAATCTATGTTCATAATCTCTTCACAATAGAACCTGGACAAATATTTTCATTCCCAACAGGTTCCTTGTATGAACACGTGTGAAGTACTTATTACACTTGTTTTGTAAACCAATCACTGATGAAGATTGAAAGCAAGATAAATGAAATCAGCTCTAAGATTCTTTCAAAGGTTAAGAATCAACTTTCCTATTCACAATTGAAATTGAAAAGAATATTGGACGATAAATAAGAGATTTGGAAGACACTTTCATAATGGTTTGTATGGATCTCTCCCTGGATTCGCTGTAATATTAGGGTTCTGGTCAAGGTTAATGATGTGTGTTTAATCATATTATATTAGTCTCCAGGGTAGATTATGTGGTTAGTTTGTATAGTAAATAGTTTGGAACTTTTATATTCAGTTGATATTAGAGTTGGCCTCAAACGTAGATGATGCATTTGCGTCTTCTAAGGTCTCTAGCGTAGAGTATAAGGCAAGGTTATAAAGTAAGTAGTTTAGAGTTCTCTTGAATGTATAGTGATGCACTTGGATCCTCTTAGGTCTCAAATGTAGATTATGAGGTAAGTGCGTAAAGTAAATAGTGAGGTTAGTTTGTAAGGTAAATAGTTTAGGGTTCTGGTCAAGGTTAGTGATGCACTTGAATCCTCTTAGGTCTCCAATGTAGATTATGAGGTAAGTGCGTAAAGTAAATAGTGAGGTTAGTTTGTAAGGTAAATAGTTTAGGGTTCTGGTCAAGGTTAGTGATGCACTTGAATCTTCTTAAGTATCCAAGGTGATTATAAGGTAATTTTGTGAAGTAAATAGTTTAGATTTTTTATATTAAGTTGAAATTAGAGTTGCTTTCTATGTACCATGCAATTCCTTCATGACAAATCTCGATGTAACACAGATAAGGATATAACATAGTCATTTTGTGCCTCCCAAACAGTTTCTACCATGGAATTTTATAAGGGAATTATGGGAAAATGGCCAATCAATCACATACTTAAAACCAATCATGACGCCACAGGAAAGAGTCAAAGGATGATCACAGCGACATGATATTCAGACTTCAACAAAAGTAAAGGAACCAGCTCTCTCTTGCTCAAATTAAAGGCTAACTTTAAACCACAGTTTTATTCCAAGCTGGAGTCCATTTGTATTCTATTTTCTTACAAACCTAAGTTCATTTTGCCTTAAATTTTCTTCCAAACTTTAGTTCATTTTGTCTTAAATTTTCTTCGAAAATGGAGTTTATTTGTCTTCCATTTACACCAAAGGATGGGGTCAGTTATTTTATATTTATTTTGACGCAAGAGTTCAGATATCTTTAAATTCCTTTAAATTGAATAGTTCAGATGTCTTTTCATTTCTTTTAACGGCAGAATCCAGATGTCTTTAAATGTCTTTCAACGCCAAAGAACATATGCCTTTAAATGCCTCTTAAACCTAAAGTTCTGATGTCTTTAAATATCTTTCAACGTCACAGTTCAGATACCTTTAAAAATCAAAGGCAGAGTTTCGATGTATTTAAATTTCTTTCAACGGCAAAGTTCATTTGTCATTAAATTTCTTTAAATGGCAGAGTTCAGATATATTTAAATTTCTTCCAACATCAGAGTTCAGATGTTCTACATCTCTTTCAATGCCAAGAGTTTGAGTCGTAGAATTAATTCCAACAGCAAAGTTTACATGTATTTACATTTTTCTCAACTCCAGAGTTCAGATGTGTGTTGAATTTCATTTAGCACCAGAGTTCAGATATATTTTTCTTATTTCTTTCAATACCAGAGTTCAGATGTCTTCAGATTCTTTTCAACGTCAGAGATCAGATGTCTTTATAACTCTTTCAACGCCAGAGCGTAGATGCCTTAAAATGTCTTACAACGCCATGGTTTAGATAATTTTAAATTTCTTTCAACACCAGAGTTCAAATGTCTTTAAATGTCTTTTGACGACAGAGTTCAGATATTTGTCAATATCTTTAATTGCCAGAGTTCAGATGTCTTTAATTTATTTCAGCACCAGAGTTCAGATGTCTTTAAATTTCATTCAACGCCAGATTTCAGGCCTTTAAATTTATTTTGACACCAGCGTTTAGGTGGTTTTTTTCCAACGCCAGAGATTAAGTGTCTTTAAATGTCTTTCAATGCCAGAGTTCAGTAGCCTTTAAATGGCTTTCAATGTCAGAGTTCAGATGCTTTTAAATGTTTTCCAACGCCAGAGTTCAAACGCCTTTATATGTATATTAACGTCAGGGTTCTGATGTCTTAAATGCCTTTCAACACCACACCTCAGATACCTTGGTTTTTTTCAGTGGCGGAGAACTGAAGTCTAAATTTCATCCAATTGCAGAGTTCAGATTACTTTAGTTTTCTCTCAGTGGCAGAGTTCAGATATTTTTAAGTTTTTTTTTTCTCATGGCAGAGTTCATATGTCTTCAAATTTCTTTCAACGCCTGAGTTCAGGTCTTAAGATTCTTTTGACGCCAGAGTTTAGTTGTATTTTAATATCTCTCAACGCCAGAGTTCAGATGTCTTTAAATTTCTTTTGGGTGAGAGTTTAGATATTTATTAAACAATTTCAATGCCATATTTCATTAGATTTCTTTCTACGCCAGATATCAGATGTCTTTATATTTCTTTCAACGCCACAGTTCAGATATCTTTAAATTTCTTTAAACCCCAGAGTTGAAATGTCTTAAAGCTTCTTTCAACCATAGAGTTTGGATGTCTTTAAATGTCTTTTAACGCTAGAGTTCAGATGTCTGTAAATTTTTCTAATGCCAGGGTTCAGATGTCTTTAAATTTCGTTCAATGCCTGAGTTCAGATGTAAATAAATTTCTCTCAACGCCATAGTTTTTCACAAGCTGGATATAATTTTTGCTTCAATTTTCTTCAAAACCTAGTGATAAGATGTTCTTTATATTTCGATTAATTTAACAAAGCTAGAATACTCAAGTCTTCATCTTCTTTCCTATTAGCTGGATTAAATTTTATCTTCAATTTTTTGTCAAACTAGACAATCTATTTGTCAATTTCCTCCTGAAGCTGGGGTTATACCATAAATCTTTACTTTCAATCTCTGATTTTTACTTTGATAAAATAATAATACAGAGTCAATAAGACCTAGAACATATATATTTTTAATTGGTATGCTTTTTGGATATTTTGTCTGCTTTTCTTTACGTCTCATTATAAACAGTTATAGAATTAAAGAAACTTATAGCATATTTTTAAATGATTTACTTTTAAAACATATTCCCTGAATTTTCTGCTGTTTTTTATGGTTGTGATACAAAGAGACTTTGGATATAAATTACATTTTTTTAAAGGATGTGCATTTTTGGATTTTTTGCCCTATATTTTTCTGTATAAAAACGAGGTAAAAAGGCTAATGTGTCTAGAATATAAATACCTTTTTACAATCACATGCATTTGTGGATATTTGTCTGATTTATCTTATTATTATATAAACACATAGAGTCAAAGTGCCCAAGTATATACAAATATGTTTTTAATAAGTCAACAAGACCTAGAACATAATTATATATTAAAATGATATGCATGTTTGGATTTTTGACTGATAATTTTAATATTATTGATAATGAATATCTCTCAAAGATACCCAGGGCAATTGTTGGTAAAAATGGTGATTTTTTTTATATTTGTCTGATTTTTCCTCTGATAATTAGAAGCTACACAATTTGCATTTAAATAATAGTTTGGAACCAAGATATGGCCAGATTTTTTATAGAGTAGGGAAAATGGGTATTTGATGAATTCATCATCTAAATACTGTAATAAGCTTGCAGAACAGGCAGTTGAATCAATTAATAAAATATCTCTTGAGGGAAGTGTTGGTCAAATTTGCAGCAAATCTGATGTAATTTAAAGATAGCTGCAGAAAGAAAAATAGATTTATCTTTATAGCCTCTTACTTAACTAATTTATAAACTCTTTCTTGTTCGTTGAAATCTCCCATTCAGGTTGATACAATTTTGAAGGTCAGAAATTAACATTTTCGAAATTTAATGATATTTCTATCTCCAAACTAACAAATTAGTGCAGACTGTATTGAGATGACATTAAATGTATTTGCTAAATTGCATCTAAATGTGCTTGGAATTCTTCAAGGTTCTGTTTGTATTTCGCTATTTTTAAAAACGAGAAATCAACGCTTTGTTGTACTATTTTCATGCAAGGTATAGATTCAGTTATTTTCAATTTTCTTGCAAGGTAATATGTCAATCGTCTTATTTTTCAGACAGTTAAAGTACATAAGTTTTCAATTTTCCTCCAAAGCTAGAGTAAATTTTATTCCCTTTTTATCTGAAAGCAAAGTTAATATTTTTTTTCAATTATCTTCCAAATCTTGAATTAATTTTTTGTCTGTGTCATTTTTACCCTACTCTTCTCTTACTCTTGGCAACAGGTCTGTGTCGTTCCCTACTCTACTCTGTTTGTCTTGTCTTACTCTTAGCAACAGGTCTGTGTCATTCTTTACTCTACCCATCTTCTCTTTTTTTACTCTTAGCAACAGGTCTATGTCGTTCTTCACTCTACTCTTCTTGTCTCATCATACTCTTAGCAACATGTCTGCATCATTTTTCTCTGTACTCTTCTTATCTCTTCTTATTCTTAGCAACATATCTGCATCATTCTTTACTCTACTCATCTTGTGTTGTCAAATTCTTAGCAACAGGTCTGCATCATTCTTCACTCTACCCGCTTCATCTAATCTTACTCTTAGCAATAGGTCCACATCATTCATCAATCTACTCTTCTTGTCTTGTCTTACTCTTAGCAACAGGTCTGCGTGATTATTTACTCCACTTATCTTGTCTCACCCTACTATTAGCAACAGGTCTGCGTCATTCTTTACTCTGTTTTTCTAATCTATTTTTACTCTTAGCAGAAGGTCATATGCAATTCGTTACTCTACTCTTCTTGTCTTGTCTTACTCTAATCAACAGGTCTGTGTCATTCTTCACTCTACTCTTCTTGTCTCATCATACTCTTAGCAACATGTCTGCATCATTTTTCTCTGTACTCTTCTTATCTCTTCTTATTCTTAGCAACATATCTGCATCAATCTTTACTCTACTCATCTTGTGTTGTCAAATTCTTAGCAACAGGTCTGCATCATTCTTCACTCTACCCGCTTCATCTAATCTTACTCTTAGCAATAGGTCCACATCATTCAACACTCTACTCTTCTTGTCTTGTCTTACTCTTAGCAACAGGTCTGCGTCATTATTTACTCCACTTATCTTGTCTCATCCTACTCTTAGCAATAGGTCTGCGTCATTCTTTACTCTGTTTTTCTAATCTACTCTTACTCTTAGCAGAAGGTCATATGCAATTCGTTACTCTACTCTTCTTGTCTTGTCTTACTCTAATCAACAGGTATGTGTCATTCTTTACTCTACTCTTCTTGTCTTTTCTTATTCTTATCAACAGGTCTCTGTCATTTGTACTCTACTCTTTTCGTCCCATCATACTCTTAGCAACAGGTCTGTGCCATTCTTTACTCTACTCTTATTGTCATGTCTTACTCTTAGTAACAGGTTTGCATCATTCCTTACTCTACTCATCTTGTCTTATCTTACTCTTAGCAACATGTCTGCGTTATTCTTACTCTACTCATCTTGTCTTGTCTTGCTCTTAGCAACAGGTCTTAGCAACAGGTCTGCGTCGTTCCTTACTCTACTCTTCTTGTCTTGTCGTTACTTACTCTACTCTTCTTGTCTTCTCTTACTCTTAGCAACAGGTCTGTGCCATTCTTTTCTCTGCTCATCTTGTCTTGCCTTGTCTAAGCAACAGGTGTGCGTCATTCCTAACTCTACTTTTCTTGTCTTGTCTTACTCTTAGCAACAGGTCTGCGTCATTTTTACTCTACTTTTCTCATCTAATCTTACTCTTAGCAACAGGTCTGCGCCATTGTTTACTCTAATCTTCTTGTCTTGTCTTACTCTTAGCAACAGGTCTGCGTCATTTTTACTCTACTTTTCTTATCTAATCTTACTCTTAGCAACAGGTCTGCGCCATTCCTAACTCTACTTTTCTTGTCTTGTCTTACTCTTAGCAACATGTCTGCGTCATTTTTACTCTACTTTTCTCATCTAATCTTACTCTTAGCAACAGGTCTGCGCCATTCTTTACTCTAATCTTCTTGTCTTGTCTTACTCTAAGCAACAGGTCTGCGTCATTTCTTTCTCTACTCATCTTGGGTTGTCTTACTCTTAGCAACAGGTCTGCGTCGTTCTTTACTCCACGCATCTGGTCTTGTCTTACTCTTGGCAACATGTCTGCGTCATCATTTAATCTACTCATCTTGTATTGTCTTACTCTTAGCAACAGGTCTGCGTCATTCTTAACTCTACTTATATTGTTTGTCTAACCATTTGTAACAGGGTTGCGTCATTACTTACTCTACTCCTCTTGTCTTGTCTAACTCTGAGAAACAGGTTTGCGTCATTCTTTATCCTACTCTTTTTGTCTTGTCTTACTCTAAGCAACATGTCTACGCCATTCGAACTCTTACTCATACTGTCTTGTCTTACTCTAGCCACTGGTCTACGTCATTCCTTACTCTACTCTTCTTGTCTTATCTTACTCTTAGCAACAGGTCTTCGTCATTCTTCAGTCTACTCTTCGTGTCTCATTTTACTCTTAGAAACAGGTCTTTGTCATTATTTACTCTACACATCTTGTCTTGTCTTACTCTTAATAACAGGTCTGCATCATTCTTTACTCTACCCTTCTCGTCTAATCTTACTCTTAGCAACAGGTCTGCATCATTCTTTGCTGTACTCATCTTGTCTCATCTTACTCTAAGCAGCAGATCTGAGTCACTCTTCACACTCTACTCATCTTGTCTTGTCTTATGATAAGCAAAAGGTCTGCCTTATTCTTTACACTACTCGTCTTGTCTTGTCTTACTCTTAGCAACAGGTCTGCGTCAATGTTTACACAACCCATCTTGTCTTGTCTTACTCTTAGCAACATGTCTGCGTTATCATTTTCTCTACTCTTCTTGTCTTGTCTTATTCTTAGCAACATGACTGCGTCATTCTTATCTCTACTCTTCTTATCTTACTATTAGCAACAGGTCTGCGCATATCTTTATTCTACTCTTCTTGTCTTGTGTTACTCTTAGTAACAGATCTGCGTAATTCTTTATTTTATTTTTCTAATCTTGTCTTACTCTTAGCAAATGGTCTCTGCCATTCTTAACTCTACTCTTCAGGTCTTGTCTTACTCTTAGCAACCGGTCTGTGCTATTCTCTACTTTTACTCATTTTGTCTTGTCTTTCTCTTAGCAACGGGTCTGTGTCATTCTTTACTCATTTCTTATAACAACAGGTCTGCGTCATTCCTTACTCTACTCGTCTTGTCGTGTCTTACTCTTAGCAACAGGTCTGCTTCATTCTTTACTCTACTGTTAATGTCTCGTCTTAATCTTAGCAACAGGTCTGCATCATACCTTACTCTTCTCATCATGTCTTATCTTACTCTTAGCAACAGGTCTGCGTCATTCTTTACTCTACTCCTCGTTTCTTGTCTTATTCTTAGCATCAGGTCTGCGCCATTCTTAGGTCTACTCATCTGGTCTTGTCTTACTCTAGCAACAGGTCTGAGTTATTCCTTACTCTACTCTTCTAGTCTCATCTTACTCTTAGTAACAAATCTGTGTCATTCTTTACTGTACTCTTCTTATCTCATGTTACTGTTAGCAACAGGTCTGTATCATCCTTTATCCTACTCTTCCTGTCTTGTCTTACTGATAGTAACAGATCTGCGTCTTTCCTTGCTCTACTCCTCTTGTCTTGTCTAACTCTAAGCAACAGGTCTGCATCTTTTTCTTCCTATAATCTTCTTGTCTTTTATTACTCATAGCAACAGGTCTACGTCATTCTTAACTCTACTCTTCTCGTATTGACATACTTTTAGCAAGAGCTATGCGTCATTCCTTACTCTACTTATCTTGTCTTGTCTTATTCTTAGTAACTGGTCTGCATCATTTTTTACTGTACTCTTCTTGATTGTCTTACTATTAACAATAGGTCTGCGTCATTTTTTTACTCTACTCATCTTGTTATGTCTTACTCTTTGCAAGAGGTCTGCGTTATTCTTTACTCTGTTTTTCTTATCTTGTCTTACTCTTAGCAAAATGTCTGTGCAATTTGTAACTCTACTCTTCTTGTCTTGTCTTACTCTAAACAACAGGTATGTGTCATTCTTTATTCTACTCATCTTGTTTTGTCTTACTCTTAGCAATGGGTCTGCATCATTCTTTTCTCTTCTCATCTTGTCTCGTCTTATTATTAGCAACAGGTCTGTCTCTGTCATTCTTTACTCTACTCTCTCATCCCATCTTACTCTAAGCAAGAGGTCTGTGTCATTCTTCATTCTACTCTTCTTGTCTTGTCTTACTCCTAGCAGCAGGTCTGCGTCATTCTTTACCCAATTTTTTGTCTAGTATTACTCTTACTAACAGGTCTGCTCCATTATTTGCTCTATTTTTCTCGTCTCATCTTACTCTAAGCAACAGGTCTGCGCCATTCTTTACTCTACTCTTCTTGTCTTGTCTGACTCTTAGCAACAGGTCTTCGTCATTCTTTACTCTACGCATCTTGTCTTGTCTTGTCTTGTCTTACTCTTAGCAACATGTCTGCATCATCCTTTTCTCTACTCTTCTTGTCTTGTGTTACTCTTAGCAACAGGACTGCGTCATTCTTTACTCTTCTCATCTTGTATTGTCTTACTTTCAGCAACATGTTTGCATCATTCTTTACTCTACTCTTCTTGTTTTGTCTTACCATTAGCAACAGGTCTGCGTCATACCTTACTCTACTTATGGTGTCTTGTCTAACTCCTATCTACAGGTCTGCGTCATTCCTTACTCTACTCTTCTTGTCTTGTCTTGTCTTACTATTAGCAACAGGTCTGCATAATTCTTTACTCTACTCATCTTGTCTTGTCTTACTCTTAGCAACAGGTTTGACACTCTTTACACTCTCTCCCTGTCTCATCTTACTCTAAGCAACAGGTCTGCATCATTCTTTACTCTACTGTTTGTCTTGTCTTAATATAAGCAACAGGTCTGCGTCCCTTCTTTATTCTACTCTTCGTGTATCTTCTTACTGTTAGCTATGGGTCTGTGCACTTCCTTACTCTACTCACCTTGTCTTGTCTCACTCTTAGCAACAGGTCTGCGTCATTCTACACTCTACTCATCTCATCTCGTCTTACCCTTACCACAGGTCTGCGGCAATCTTTAATCTACTAATCTTGTCTTGTCTTACTCTTAGCAACAGGTCTGATTCATTCTTTACTCTTATCTTCTTGTCATGTCTTACTCTTAGCAACAGGTCTGCACCGTTCCTGACTCTACTCTTCTTGTCTGGTCTGACCCTTAGCAACAGGTCTGGTTCATTCTTTACTCTTTTCCTCTTGTCTTGTCTTACTCTTAGCAACAGGTCTGCACCGTTCTTAACTCTACTCTTCTTGTCTTGTCTTACTCTTAGCAACAGGTCAGTGCCATTCTTTACTCTAATTATCTTGTCTTGTCTTACTCTTAGCAACAGGTCTGCGTCATACTTTACTTTACTCATCTTGTCTTGTCTTACTCTTAGCAACAGGTCTGTGTCATACATCACTCTACTCGTCTAGTCTCATCTTACTCTTAGCAACATGTCTGCATCATTTTTCTCTGTACGCTTCTTATCTTTTCTTACTCTTAGCAACATGTCCCAGTCATTCTTACTCTGCTCATCTTTTTTCATCTTACTCTTAGCAACATGTCTGCATCATTTTTCTCTGTAAGCTTCTCATATCTTGTTTCTCTTAGAACCAGGTCTGCATCATTCTACTATTCTCTTCTCATCCTACTTTTAGCAACAGTCCTGCGTCATCCTTCTCTCTACTCTTCTTGTCTTGTCTTACTCTAAGCAGCATGTTTGCATCATTATTTACTCTACTCTTCTAATCTCAGCTTACCCTCAGCAACAGGTCTGCGTCATTCTTCACTCTACTCCTCTCATCTTACACTTAGCAACAGGTCTGCAATAATTCTTCACTCTTCTCATCTCATCTAATCCTTAGCAACAGGTCTGCATCATTGTTCACCCTACTTTTTTCATCTCATCTTACCCTTAGCAACAGGACTGCATCATTCTTTACTCTACTCTTCTCTTCTCATCCTACCTTTAGCAACAAGCCTGCGTCATTCTTCTCTCTACCTTATTGTCTTGTCTTACTCTAAGCAACATGTCTGCGTCATTCTTCACTCTATTCTTCTTGTCTCATCTTACCCTTAGCAACAGGTCTGCATCATTCTTTACTCTGTTTTTCTCTTCTCGTCCTACTCTTAGCAACAGTCCTGTGTCATTCTTCTATCTACTCTTCTTGTCGTCTCTTACCCTCAGCAACAGGTCTAGTTCATTCTTTACTCTACTCTTCTCATCTCATCTTACCCTTAGCAACAGGTCCGTGCCATTCTTCTCTCTACTATTCAGGTCTCATCTTACTTGTAGAAACAGGTCTGCACAATTCTTCTTTCTACTCATCTAGTCTCATATTATACTCTTAGCAAGATGTCTGCATAATCTTTCTCTGTTCGATTCTTATCTCTTCTTACTCTTAGCAACTTGTCCCAGTCATTCTTGCTTTACTCATCTTAATTCATCTTACTCTTAGCAACATGTCTGCATCATTTTTCTCTGACGCTTCTCATCTCTTCTTACTCTTATCAACAGGTCTGCATCATTCTTCTTTCTACTCTTCTTGTCTCCTCTTACCCTCAGCAACAGGTCTGCATCATTTTTCTCTGACGCTTCTCATCTCTTCTTACTCTTATCAACAGGTCTGCATCATTCTTCTTTCTACTCTTCTTGTCTCCTCTTACCCTCAGCAACAGGTCTGCGTCATTCTTCACTCTTCTCTTTTCATCCCATCTTACTCTAGCAAAAGGTCTGCGTCAATCTTCACTCTACTCTTCTCATCCCTACTTATCTTAGCAACAGGTCTGGGTCATTCTTCACTCTACTCTTCCTGTCTTGTCTTACTCTAATCAACAGGTCTGCATCATTATTTACTCTACAGATCTTGTCACGTCTTACCATTAGCAACAGGTCTGCGTCATTATTTACTCTTCTTATTCTGTCTCGTCTTACTCTGAGCAACAGGTCTGCGCCAATCTTTACACTACTCATCTTGTCTTGTCTTACTCCCAGAAACAGGTCTGCGTCATTCTTCACTCTACTCTTTTTGTCTTGTCTTACTCTTAGCAACAGGTCTTTGTCATTCTTCACTCTACTCTTCTTGTCTCATCTTACTCTCAGCAACAGGTCTGAGTAAAACTTTCTCTACTCATCTTGTCTTGTCTTATTCTTAGCAGCAGGTCTGTGTTATTCTTCACTCTACTCTTCCTATCTCATCCTACCCTCAGCAACATGTCTGCATCAGTCTGCTCTACTTTTCTCATCTCATCTTACTCTTAGCAACAGGGTCTGCATTATTCTTCTCTCTACTTTTCTCTTCTCTTACTACTTTTAGCAACAGTCCTGCGTCATTCTTCTCTACTCTTCTTGTCTTGTCTTACTCTTAGCAACAGGTCTGCATCGTTCTATACTCTACTCTTCTCGACCCATCTTACCCTTAGCAGCAAGTCTGCATCATTCTTTTCTCTACTGTTCTCATCTCATCCTACTTTTAGCAAAAGGTCTGCGTCATTCTTCACTCTACCATCTTGTATTGTCTTATTCTAAGCAACAGGTCTGCGTCATTCTTCACTCTACTCTTCTCATCTCATCTTACTCTTAGCAACAGGTTTGCATCATTCTTCACTCTACTCTGCTTGTCTTGTCTTATTCTTAGCAATAGGTCTGCGTCATTCTTCAGTCTACTCTTCTCATCCCATCTTATTCTTAGCAACAGGTCTGCGTCATTCTTCACTCTACTCTTCTTGTCTTGTCTTACTCTTAGCAACAGGTCTGTGTCATACATCACTCTACTCGTCTAGTCTCATCTTACTCTTAGCAACATGTCTGCATCATTTTTCTCTGTACGCTTCTTATCTCTTCTTACTCTTAGCAACATGTCCCAGTCATTCTTACTCTGCTCATCTTTTTTCATCTTACTCTTAGCAACATGTCTGCATCATTTTTCTCTGTAAGCTTCTCATATCTTGTTTCTCTTAGAACCAGGTCTGCATCATTCTACTATTCTCTTCTCAACCTACTTTTAGCAACAGTCCTGCGTCATTCTTCTCTCTACTCTTCTTGTCTTGTCTTACTCTAAGCAGCATGTTTGCATCATTATTTACTCTACTCTTCTAATCTCAGCTTACCCTCAGCAACAGGTCTGCGTCATTCTTCACTCTACTCCTCTCATCTAACTCTTAGCAACAGGTCTGCATCATTCTTCACTCTTCTCATCTCATCTAATCCTTAGCAACAGGTCTGCATCATTGTTCACCCTACTTTTTTCATCTCATCTTACCCTTAGCAACAGGACTGCATCATTCTTTACTCTACTCTTCTCATCCTACCTTTAGCAACAAGCCTGCGTCATTCTTCTCTCTACCTTATTGTCTTGTCTTACTCTAAGCAACATGTCTGCGTCATTCTTTCCTCTATTCTTCTTGTCTCATCTTACCCTTAGCAACAGGTCTGCATCATTCTTTACTCTGTTTTTCTCTTCTCGTCCTACTCTTAGCAACAGTCCTGTGTCATTCTTCTATCTACTCTTCTTGTCGTCTCTTACCCTCAGCAACAGGTCTAGTTCATTCTTTACTCTACTCTTCTCATCTCATCTTACCCTTAGCAACAGGTCCGTGCCATTCTTCTCTCAACTATTCAGGTCTCATCTTACTTGTAGAAACAGGTCTGCACAATTCTTCTTTCTACTCATCTAGTCTCATATTATACTCTTAGCAAGATGTCTGCATAATCTTTCTCTGTTCGATTCTTATCTCTTCTTACTCTTAGCAACTTGTCTCAGTCATTCTTGCTTTACTCATCTTAATTCATCTTACTCTTAGCAACAGGTCTGCATCATTTTTCTCTGACGCTTCTCATCTCTTCTTACTCTTATCAACAGGTCTGCATCATTCTTCTTTCTACTCTTCTTGTCTCCTCTTACCCTCAGCAACAGGTCTGCATCATTTTTCTCTGACGCTTCTCATCTCTTCTTACTCTTATCAACAGGTCTGCATCATTCTTCTTTCTACTCTTCTTGTCTCCTCTTACCCTCAGCAACAGGTCTGCGTCATTCTTCACTCTACTCTTTTCATCCCATCTTACTTTAGCAAAAGGTCTGCGTCAATCTTCACTCTACTCTTCTCATCCCTACTTACTCTTAGCAACAGGTCTGGGTCATTCTTCACTCTACTCTTCCTGTCTTGTCTTACTCTAATCAACAGGTCTGCATCATTATTTACTCTACAGATCTTGTCACGTCTTACCATTAGCAACAGGTCTGCGTCATTATTTACTCTTCTTATTCTGTCTCGTCTTACTCTGAGCAACAGGTCTGCGCCAATCTTTACACTACTCATCTTGTCTTGTCTTACTCCCAGAAACAGGTCTGCGTCATTCTTCACTCTACTCTTTTTGTCTTGTCTTACTCTTAGCAACAGGTCTTTGTCATTCTTCACTCTACTCTTCTTGTCTCATCTTACTCTCAGCAACAGGTCTGAGTAATACTTTCTCTACTCATCTTGTCTTGTCTTATTCTTAGCAGCAGGTCTGTGTTATTCTTCACTCTACTCTTCCTATCTCATCCTACCCTCAGCAACATGTCTGCATCAGTCTGCTCTACTTTTCTCATCTCATCTTACTCTTAGCAACAGGGTCTGCATCATTCTTCTCTCTACTTTTCTCATCTCTTACTACTTTTAGCAACAGTCCTGCGTCATTCTTCTCTACTCTTCTTGTCTTGTATTACTCTTAGCAACAGGTCTGCATCGTTCTTTACTCTACTCTTCTCGACCCATCTTACCCTTAGCAGCAAGTCTGCATCATTCTTTTCTCTACCGTTCTCATCTCATCCTACTTTTAGCAAAAGGTCTGCGTCATTCTTCACTCTACCATCTTGTATTGTCTTATTCTAAGCAACAGGTCTGCGTCATTCTTCACTCTACTCTTCTCATATCATCTTACTCTTAGCAACAGGTTTGCGTCATTCTTCACTCTACTCTGCTTGTCTTGTCTTATTCTTAGCAATAGGTCTGCGTCATTCTTCAGTCTACTCTTCTCATCCCATCTTATTCTTAGCAACAGGTCTGCGTCATTCTTCACTCTACTCTTCTTGTCTTGTCTTACTCTTAGCAACAGGTCTGCGTTATTATTTACTCTATTGATCTTGTCTCGTCTTACTCTAAGCAACAGGTCTGCGTCATTATTTACTTTACTCATTCTGTCTCGTCTTACTCTTAGCAACATGTCTGCGTCATTCTTTACTCTACTCATCTTGTCTTGTCTTTCTCTAAGAAACCGGTCTGTGTCATTCTTCACTCTACTCTTCTAGTCTTGTCATAGTCTTAGCAACAGGTCTGTGCCATTCTTCACACTACCCTTCTTGTTTCATATTACTCTTAGCAACAGGTCTTAGTCATTCTTACTATACACATCTTGTCTTGTCTTATTCTTAGCAATAGGTCTGCGTTATTCTTCACTCTACTCTTCTCAGCTCATCTTACGCTTAGCACAGGTCTGTGTCATTCTTCACCCTACTCTTCTTGTCTTGTCTTACTATTAGCAACAGGACTGCGTCATTCTTTACTCTACTCTTCTTGTCTTGTCTTACTCTTTCCAACTGGTCTATGTCATTCTTCACTAAACTCTTCTCATCTCATCTTACTCAAAGCAACAGGTCTGAACCATTCTAACTCTACTCATCTAGTCTCATCTTACTCTAAGCAACATGTCTGCATCATTTTTCTTTGTACGCTTCTTGTCTCTTCTTACTCTTAGCAACATGTCCCAGTCATTCTTACTCTACTCATCCTAATTAATCTTACTCTAAGCAACAGTTCTGCATCATTTTTCTCTCACGCTTCTCATCTCTTCTTACTCTTAGCAACAGGTCTATATCATTCTTCTTTCTACTCTTCTTGTCTCCTCTTACCCTTAGCAACAGGTCTGTGTCATTCTTCACTCTAGTCTTCTTGTCTCATTTTACTCTTAGCAACAGGTCTAAGTCATTCTTACTCTACTCATCTTGTCTTGTCTTACCCTTAGCAACAGGTCTGTGTCATTCTTTACTCTACTCTACTTGTCTAGTCTTACCCTTAGCAACGGGTCTATGTCATTCTTCACTCTACTCTTCTTATCTCATGTTACTCTTTAGCAACAGGTCTGAGTCATTCTGACTCTACTCGTCTAGTCTTATCTTTCTCTTAGCAACAAGTCTGCATCATTTTTCTCTGTATGCTTCTTATCTCTTTTTACTCTTATCAACATGTCCCAGTTATTTTTACTCTACTTATCTTATTTGATCTTACTCTACTCATCTTATTTCATCATCTAATTCTTAGGTACAGCTACATGTCTGCGCCATTCTACTCTCTACTCAACCTATTTTATCCTACTCTTAGGAACAGGTCTGTGTCATTCTTCTCTCTACTCTTCTTGTCTCATCGTACTCTAAGCAACAGATCTGTGGCATTCTTCTCTCTACTATTCTTATCTCGTTTTACTCTAGCAAACAGGTCTGTGACATTCATCTCTCATCTCTACTTGCCTCGTCATTCTTTTAAAAACATGTCTGCACTCTTCTCATCTTACTCTAAACAACAAGTCTTTGTAATTCTTCGCTCTACTCTTCTACTCTTATCTTACTCTATGCAACACGTCTATGTAATTCTTCTCTCTATTGGTCTTGTCTCATCTTACTCCTAGCAGCATGTCTGCGTCAATCTTCTCCATACTCTACTTATATCATCATGCTTTAAGTAACAGGTCTGTGTCATTCAACTATTTTCTCATCTCATCTCGTCTATTTCTTAGCCATTCTTAGAGCGACGTCTGCGCCATTTTTCTCTATTCTTCTTGTTTCATTTTACTCTTATCAACATGCCTGCACCTTTTTCTTTGTGCGCTTCTTATCTCTTCTTACTCTTTAGCAACAGATCTGTGTTATTCTTCTCTCTACTCTTCTTACTCTTCACAACAAGTCTGCGCCATTAATTTCTCTACTCTACTTGTCTCATCCTACTTTTAGCAACAGGTGTGCGTCATTCTTTTCTCTACTCTTCTTGTCTTGTCTTATTCTTAGCAATAGGTCAGTGCAATTCTACACTCTATTCGTCTTGTCTCATCTTACCTTAAACAACAGGTCTGTGTTATTCTTCACTCTACTCTTCTTGTCTCATCTTACTCTTAGCAACATGTCTGCATCATATTTTACTCTACTCTACTTGTCTTGTCTTACTCTTAGCAACAGGTATGCGTCATTCTTTACTCTACTCTTCTTGTCTTATCTTACTCTGAGCAACAGGTCTGGTTCATTCTTTACTCTACTCTTCTTGTCTTGTCTTACTCTTAGCAACTGGTCTGGTTCATTCTTTACTCTATTCTTCTTGTCTTGTCTTACTCTTAGCAACAGGTCTGCTTCATTATTTACTCAACTCTTCTTGTCTTCTCTTACTCTTAGCAACAGGTCTGCTTCATTCTTTCCTCTACTCTTCTTGTCATGTCTTACTCTTAGCAACAAGTCTGTGTCATTCTTCTCTCTTTTCTTTCTTGTCTCTTCTTACTCTTAGCAACAGGTCTGCTTTATTCTCAACTCTACTCTTGTTGTCTTGTCTTACTCTTAGCAACAGGTCTGCTCCACTCTACTATTCATGTCTCCTTCTACCCTCAGCAACAGGTCTGTGTCATTCTTCACTCTACTCTATTTGTCTCATCTTACTCTATGCAACAGGTCTGCGTCATTCTTTACTCTACTCTTCTTGTCTCTTCTTTCTCTCAGAAACATGTCTGCGCCAGTCTTTACTATATTCATCTTGTCTCAACTTACTCATAGCGACAGGTCTGCGTCATTCTTTACTCTACTCATCTTGTCTCATCTTACTCTTAGCAAGAAGTCTGCGTCATGATTTTCTATACTCATCTTGTCTCAGTTTATTCATAGCAATATGTCTGCGTCATCCTTCTCTGTTTATTTTTGTCTCCTCTTACTCTCAGCAACAGTTCTGCGTCATTCTTTACTCAATTCTTCTCAATTCATCTTACCCAAAGCAACTCTACTCTTCTCGTCTCATCTTGCCCTTAGAAACAGGTCTGCGTCATTCTCCACTCTACTCTTCTTGTCTTGTCTTACTCTTAGCAACAGGTCTGCGTCTTTTTTCTACTCTACTCTTCTTGTCTCCTCTTACCCTCAGCAAAAGGTCTGCGTCATTCTTCTCTCTACTCCTCTTGTCTTGTCTTACTCTTAGCGACAGGTCTGCGTCATTCAGATGTAGGATGCAGACGACACTCCATCAGACATTGGATGCAGTAGTCTCCCAATTAGACAGGAGATGCAGAGGACACTGTATCAGACAGGTTTAAAGGACTCTCTCTATCAGACAGCCGATGCAGGAGACACTCTATCAGACAGCAGTTACAGGAGACTCTCTATCAGACATGGGATGCAGGTCGCATCCATCTGATAGAGAGTCTCCTGCATCTGCTGTCTTATAGAGAGTCTCCTGCATCTGCTGTCTGATAGAGATACTCCTGCAACCGATGTCTGTTAGAGAGTCTTCTGCATTCACTGTCTGATAGAGAGACTCCTGCATCCGTTGTCTGATAGAGAGTCACCTACATCTGCTGTCTGATAGAGTGTCTCCTGCATACGCTGTCTGACAGAGAGAATACTGCATCCGCTGTCTGATGGAGATAATACTGCATCCGTTGTCTGATGGAGATAATCCTGCATCTGCTGTCAGGTGGAGATACTCCTGCATCCGCTGTCTGATGGAGAGACTCCTGCATCCGTTGTCTGATAGAGTGCCTCTTGCATTCGCTGTCTGATAGAGAGTATCCTGCATCCGCTGTCTGATAGAGAGTCTCCTGCATCCGTTGTCCGATAGAGAGTCTCCTGCATCTGCCTTCTAATAGAGAGTCCTCTGCATCGGCTGTCTGATAGATTGTCTCTTTCATCAACTGTCTGATGGAGATACTCCTGAATCCTCTGTCTGATGGAAAGTCTCCTGCATCCACTGTCTGATGGAGATACTCCTGCATCCGCTGTCTGATAGAGTGTCTCCTACATCAGCTGGCTGATAGAGAGTCTCCTGCATCCACTGTCTGATAGAGAGTCTCCTACATCCTCTGTCTAATAGAGAGTCTCCTGCATCCACTGTCTGATAGAGTGTCTCCTGCATCCGCTGTCTGATAGAGAGACATCTGCATCCGCTGTCTGAAGGAGAGACACTTGCATCTGCTGTCTGATAGAGAGTCTCCTGCATCAGCTGTTTGATAGAGATACTCCTGCATCTGCTGTCTGATAGAGAGTATCCTGCATCCACTGTCTGATGGAGATACTCCTGCATCCGCTGTCGTTTGGAGATACTCCAGCATAGGCTGTCTGAAAGAGCGTGTCCAGCATCTGCTGTCTGATAAAGAGTCTCCTGCATCCGCTGTCTAATGGAGATACTCCTGCATCCGCTGTCTGATGGAGATACTCCTGCATCCACTGTCTGATAGAAAGTCTCATGCATCCGCTGTCTGATAGAGAGTCTCCTGCATACGCTGTCTGATAGAGTCTCCTGCATCGGCTGCTGATAGAGAGGCTCCTGCAATTGCTGTCTGATGGAAATACTCCTGCATCTGATGTATGATAAAGAGTTTGCTGCACATACTGTCTGATAGAGTGACTCCTGCAATCGCTGTCTGAAGGAGAGACTCCTGCATCCGCTGTCATATAGAGAGTCTCTTGCATCCGTTGTTTGATAGGGAGACACCAGCATCTGCTGTCTGATGGAGATACTCCTGCATCCGCTGTCTGATAGAGAGACTCCTGCACCCGCTGTCTGATAGAGAGACTCCTGCAATTGCTGTCTGAGGGAAATACTTCTGCGTCCAATGTCTGATAGAGAGTCTCCTGCATCCGCTGTCTGATAGAGAGTCTCCTGCATCTCTGTCTGATAGAGAGACTCCTGCAATCGCTGTCTGATGGAGAGACTCCTGCATCCACTGTCTTATAGAGAGTCTCCTGCTTTTGTTGTCTGACAGAGAGACGCCTGCATCTGCTGTCTGATGGAGATTCTCCTGCATCCGCTGTCTGATAGAGAGAATTCTGCACCCGTTGTCTGATAAAGAGTTTCCTTCATCCGCTGTTTGATAGAGAGACTCCTGCATCCGCTGTCTGATGGAGATACTCCTGCATCCACTGTCTGATAGAGAGACTCCTGCATTCGCTCTCTGATAGTCTCCTGTATCCGCTGTCTGATAGAGAGTCTCCTGCATCCGCTGTCTGATAGAGTGTTTCCTGCATCCACTGTCTGATAGAGTGTCTCCTGCATCGGCTGTCTAATAGAAAGTCTCCTGCATCCGCTGTCTAATGTCTCCTGCATCCGCTGTCTGATAGAGAGTCTCCTGCATCCGCTGTCTTATAGAGAGTCTTCTGCATCCGCTGTCCAATGAAGAGTATCCTGCATCCGCTGTCTGATGTGGAGACTTCTGCATCTGCTGTCTGATAGAGAGTCTCCTTCATCCGCTGTCTTATAGAGAGACACCTGCATCCGCTGTTTGATGGAGATACTCCTGCATACGCTGTCTGATAGAGAGACTCCAGCATCTGCTCTTTGATAGATAGCCTCCTGCATCCGCTGTCTTATAGAGAGACACCTGCATCCGCTGTCTGATGGAGATACTCTTGCATCCGCTGTCTGATAGAGAGACTCCAGCATCCGCTCTTTGATAGAAAGACTCCTGCAGTCGCTGTCTTATAAAGAGACACCTGCATCCGCTGTCTGACGGAGATACTCCAGCATCCGCTGTCTAATAGAGAGTCTCCTGCATCCGCTGTCTGATAGAGAGTCTCTTGCATCTGCTGTATGATAGAGAGTCTCCTGCATCCGCTGTCTGATAGAGAGTCTCCTGCATCCACTGACTGATGTAGATACTCCTGCATCCGTTGGCTGATGGAGATACTCCTGCATCCGCTGTCGTTTGGAGATACTCCAGCATAGGCTGTCTGAAAGAGAGTGTCCAGCATCTGCTGTCTGATAAAGAGTCTCCTGCATCCGCTGTCTATTGGAGATACTCCTGCATCCGCTGTCTGATGGAGATACTCCTGCATCCACTGTCTGATAGAGATTCTCCAACATCCGCTGTCTGATGGAGATACTCCTGCATCCGCTGTCTGATGGAGATACTCCTGCATACGCTGTCTGATAGAGTCTCCTGCATCCGCTGCTGATAGAGAGGCTCCTGCAATTGCTGTCTGATGGAAATACTCCTGCATCCGGTGTATGATAGAGAGTCTGCTGCACATGCTGTCTGATAGAGAGACTCCTGCAATCGCTGTCTGATGGAGAGACTCCTGCATCCGCTGTCATATAGAGAGTCTCTTGCATACGTTGTTTGATAGGGAGACACCAGCATCTGCTGTCTAATGGAGATACTCCTGCATCCGCTGTCTGATAGAGAGACGCCTGCACCTGCTGTCTGATAGAGAGACTCCTGCAATTGCTGTCTGAGGGAAATACTTCTGCGTCCAATGTCTGATAGAGAGTCTCCTGCATCCGCTGTCTGATAGAGAGTCTCATGCATCTCTGTCTGATAGAGAGACTCCTGTAATCGCTGTCTGATGGAGAGACTCCTGTATCCGCTGTCTTATAGAGAGTCTCCTGCATTTGTTGTCTGACAGAAGGACACCTGCATCCGCTGTCTGATGGAGATTCTCCTACATCCGCTGTCTGATAGAGAGACTCCTGCACCCGTTGTCTGATAAAGAGTTTCCTTCATTCGCTGTTTGATGGAGAGACTCCTGCATCCGCTGTCTGATGGAGATACTCCTGCATCCACTATCTGATAGAGAGACTCCTGCATTTGCTCTCTGATAGTCTCCTGTATCCGCTGTCTGATAGAGAGTCTCCTGCATTCGCTGTCTGATAGTGAGATTCATGCATCCACACTCTGATAAGGTGTCTCCTGCATCCGCTGTCTGATAGAGTGTTTCATGTATCCTATGTCTGATAGAGTGTCTCCTGCATCGGCTGTCTAATGTCTTCTGCATCCGCTGTCTGATAGAGAGTCTCCTGCATCCGCTGTCTTATAGAGAGTCTTCTGCATCCGCTGTCTGATCCGCTGTCTGATGGGGAGATTCCTGCATCTGCTGTCTGATAGAGAGTCTCCTGCATCCGCTGTCTTATAGAAAGCCTCCTGCATCCGCTGTCTTATAGAGAGACAACTGCATCCGCTGTCTGATGGTGATACTCCTGCATCCGCTGTCTGATAGAGAGACTCCAGCATCCGCTCTTTGATAGAAAGCCTCCTGCATCTGCTGTCTAATGGAGAGACACCTGCATACGCTGTCTGACGGAGGTACTCCAGCATCTTCTTTCTAATAGAGAGTCTCCTGCATCCGCTGTCTGATAGAGAGTCTCTTGCATCCACTGTATGGTAGAGAGTCTCCTGCATCCGCTGTCTGATAGAGAGTCTCCTGCATCCACTGACTGATGTAGATACTCCTGCATCCGTTGGCTGATGGAGATACTCCTGCATCCGCTGTCTGATAGTCTCCTGCATCCACTGTCTGATAGAGAGTCTCCTGCATCCACTGACTGATGTAGATACTCCTGCATCCGTTGGCTGATGGAGATACTCCTGCATCCGCTGTCGTTTGGAGATACTCCAGCAAAGGCTGTCTGAAAGAGAGTGTCCAGCATCTGCTGTCTGATAAAGAGTCTCCTGCATCCGCTGTCTATTGGAGATATTCCTGCATCCGCTGTCTGATGGAGATACTCTTGCATCCACTGTCTGATAGAGATTCTCCAACATCCGCTGTCTGATGGAGATACTCCTGCATCCGCTGTCTGATGGAGATACTCCTGCATACGCTGTCTGATAGAGTCTCCTGCATCCGCTGCTGATAGAGAGGCTCCTGCAATTGCTGTCTGATGGAAATACTCCTGCATCCGATGTATGATAGAGAGTCTGCTGCACATGCTGTCTGATAGAGAGACTCCTGCAATCGCTGTCTGATGGAGAGACTCCTGCATCCGCTGTCATATAGAGAGTCTCTTGCATACGTTGTTTGATAGGGAGACACCAGCATCTGCTGTCTAATGGAGATACTCCTGCATCCGCTGTCTGATAGAGAGACGCCTGCACCTGCTGTCTGATAGAGAGACTCCTGCAATTGCTGTCTGAGGGAAATACTTCTGCGTCCAATGTCTGATAGAGAGTCTCCTGCATCCGCTGTCTGATAGAGAGTCTCATGCATCTCTGTCTGATAGAGAGACTCCTGTAATCGCTGTCTGATGGAGAGACTCCTGTATCCGCTGTCTTATAGAGAGTCTCCTGCATTTGTTGTCTGACAGAAGGACACCTGCATCCGCTGTCTGATGGAGATTCTCCTACATCCGCTGTCTGATAGAGAGACTCCTGCACCCGTTGTCTGATAAAGAGTTTCCTTCATTCGCTGTTTGATAGAGAGACTCCTGCATCCGCTGTCTGATGGAGATACTCCTGCATCCACTATCTGATAGAGAGACTCCTGCATTCGCTCTCTGATAGTCACCTGTATCCGCTGTCTGATAGAGAGTCTCCTGCATTCGCTGTCTGATAGTGAGATTCATGCATCCGCACTCTGATAAGGTGTCTCCTGCATCCGCTGTCTGATAGAGTGTTTCATGCATCCAATGTCTGATAGAGTGTCTCCTGCATCGGCTGTCTAATGTCTTCTGCATCCGCTGTCTGATAGAGTGTCTCCTGCATCCGCTGTCTTATAGAGAGTCTTCTGCATCCGCTGTCAGATGGAGAGTATCCTGCATCCGCTGTCTGATGGGGAGATTCCTGCATCTGCTGTCTGATAGAGAGTCTCCTGCATCCGCTGTCTTATAGAAAGCCTCCTGCATCCGCTGTCTTATAGAGAGACAACTGCATCCGCTGTTTGATGGTGATACTCCTGTATCCGCTGTCTGATAGAGAGACTCCAGCATCCGCTCTTTGATAGAAAGCCTCCTGCATCTGCTGTCTAATGGAGAGACACCTGCATCCGCTGTCTGACGGAGGTACTCCAGCATCTTCTGCCTAATAGAGAGTCTCCTGCATCCGCTGTCTGATAGAGAGTCTCTTGCATCCACTGTATGGTAGAGAGTCCCCTGCATCCGCTGTCTGATAGAGAGTCTCCTGCATCCACTGACTGATGTAGATACTCCTGCATCCGTTGGCTGATGGAGATACTCCTGCATCCGCTGTCTGATAGTCTCCTGCATCCACTGTCTGATAGAGAGTCTCCTGCATCCGCTGTGTGATAGAAAGTCTCCTGCATCTGCTGTATGAATGAGAGTCTCCTGCATTCGCTGTCTGATAGAGAGTCTCCTGCATCCGCTGTCTAATGGAGATACTCCTGTATCCGCTGTCTGATAGTGATACTCCTGCATCCGCTGTCTGATAGTCTCCTGCATCCACTGTCTGATGGAGAGTCATCTGCATTCGCTGTCAGATGGAGATACTCCTGCATCCGCTGTCTGAAAGAGATACTCCTGCATCCGCTGTCTGATAGAGTGTCTCCTGCATCCGCTGTCTGATAGAGAGTCACCTGCATCCGCTGTCTGATGGAGAGTCTCCTGCATCCGCTGTCTGATAGAGAGTCTCCTGCATCTGCTGTCTGATAGAGAGTCTCCTGCAACCGCTGTCTGATAAAGAGTCTCCTCCATCCGCTGTGTGGTAGAGAGACTCCTGCATCTGCTGTCTGATAGAGTGTCTTCTGCATCCGCTGTCTGATAGAGAGACTCCTGCATCCGCTGTCTGATGGAGATACTCTTGTATCCGCTGTCTGATAGGGAGTCTCCTGCATCCGCTGTCTGATAAAGTCTCCTGCATCCGCGGTCTGATAGAGAGTCTTCTGCATCCGCTGTGTGATAGAAAGTCTCGTGCATCCGCTGTCTGAAAAAGAGTCTCCTGCTTCCGCTGTCTGATAGAGAAACTCCTGCAATTGCTGTCTGATGGAAATACTCCTGCATGCAATGTATGATAGAGAATCCACTGCATCTGTTGTCTGATAGAGATACTCCTGCAATCGCTGTCTGAAGGAGAGACTCTTGCATCCGCTGTCTTATAGAGAGTCTCCTGCATCTGTTGTTTGATAGAGAGACACCTGCATCCGCTCTCTGATGGAGATACTCCTGCATCCGCTGTCTGAAAGAGAGAGACTCCTGCTACCGCTGTCTGATAGAGAGACTCCTGCAATTGCTGTCTGATGGAAATACTCCTGCATCCAATGTCTGATAGAGAGTCTTCTGCATCCACTGTCTGATAGAGAGTCTCCTGCATCCTCTGTCTGATAGAGAGACTCCTGCAATCGCTGTCTGATGGAGAAACTCCTGCATCCGCTGTCTGATAGAGAGACTCTCTGATAGTCTCCTGTATCCGATGTCTGATAGAGAGTCTCCTGCGTTCGCTGTCTGATAGAGAGATGTCTGCATCAGCTCTCTGATAAGATGTCTCCTGCATCCGCTGTCTGATAGTGTCTCCTGCATCGGCTGTCTAATAGAAAGTCTCCTGCATCCGCTGTCTAATGTCTCCTGCATCCGCTGTCTGATGAAGATATTCCAGCATCCACTGTCTGTTGGAGATACTCCTTCATCCGCTGTCTGATAGAGAGTCTACTGTATTCGAAGTCTGATAGTGAGACTCCTGCATCTGCTGTCTGATAGAGTGTCTCCTCCATCCGCTGTCTGATAGAGAATCTCCTGCATCCGCTGTCTGATAGAGAGTCTCCTGCATCCGCTGTCTGATGGAGAGTCTCCTGCATCCGCTGTCTGATTGAGAGACTCCTGCATCCGCTGTCTAATACAGAGTCTCCTGCATCCGCTGTCTTATAGAGAGTCTCCTGCATCCGCTGTCTGATGGAGAGCCTCCTGCATCCGCTGTCTGATTGAGAGACTCCTGCATCCGCTGTCTAATACAGAGTCTCCTGCATCCGCTGTCTTATAGAGAGTCTCCTGCATCCGCTGTCTGATGGAGAGCATCCTGCATCCCCTGTCTGATGGAGATACTCCTGCATCCGCTGTCTGGTGGAGATACTCCTGCATCCGCTGTCTGGTGAAGATTCTCCTGCATCCGCTGTCTGGTGGAGATACTCCTGCATCCCCTGTCTGATGGAGATACTCCTGCATACGCTCTAAAATAGAGAGTCTCCAGCATCCGCTGTCTGAATGAGGGTCTCTAGCATCCGCTGTCTGATGGAGAGTCTCCTGCATACGCTGTCTGATAGAGATTCTACCACATCCGCTGTCTGATAGAAAGCCTTCTGCATCCGCTGTCTGATAGAGTGTCTCCTGCATCCTCTGTCTGATAGAGAGTCTCCTGCATCCGCTGTCTGATAGAGTGTCTCGTGCATCCGCTGTATGATAGAGAGTCTCCTGCATACGCTGTCTGATAGAGAGTCTCCTGCATCCGCTGTCTGACGGAGATACTCCTGCATCCACTGACTGATGGAAACACTCATGCATCAGCTGTCTGATGAAGATACTCCTGCATCCGCTGTCTGTTAGTCTCCTGCATCCGCAGGCTAATAGAGAGTCTCCTGCATTGGCTGTCTGATAGAGAGTCTCCTGCATCCGCTGTCTGATAGAGAGTCTCCTTCATCCACTGTCTGATAGAGAGTCTCATGCATCCGCTGTCTGAGAGAGAGTCTCCGTGCATCAGCTGTCTGATAGAAAGTCTCCTGCATCCACTGTCTGATAGAATGTCTCCTGCATCCGCTGTCTGATAGAGAGTCTCCTGCATCCGCTGTCTGATAGAGTCTCCTGCATCCGCTGTATGATAGAGAGTCTCCTGCATCCACTGTCTGATAGAGAGTCTCCTGCATCCGCTGTCTGATAGAGAGTCTCCTGCATCAGCTGTCTGATAGAAAGTCTCCTGCATCCGCTGTCTGATAGAATGTCTCCTGCATCCGCTGTCTGATGGAGAGTCTCCTGCATCAGCTGTTTGATAGAAAGTCTCCTCTATCCGCTGTCTGATAGAATGTCTCATGCATCCGCTGTCTGATAGAGAGACTCCTGCATCCGCTGTCTGATGGAGATACTCCTGCATCCGCCGTCTGATTGAGAGACACTTGCACCCACTGTCTGATAGAGAGTTCCCTGCATCCGCTGTCTGATGGAGAGTATCCTGCATCCGCCGTCTGATTGAGATACTCCTGCACCCGCTGTCTGATGAAGATACTCCTGCATAAGTTGTCTGATAGTGAGTCTCCAGCATCCGCTGTCTGATAGAAAGTCTCCAGCATATGCTGTCTGATGAAGATATTCCAGCATCCACTCTCTATTGGAGATATTCCTTCATCCGCTGTCTGATAGAAAGTCTTCTGCATTCGCTGTCTGATAGTGAGACTCCTGCATCCGCTGTCTGATAGAGTATGTCCTGCATCCGCTGTCTGATAGAGAGTCTCCTGCATCCTCTGTCTGATAGAGAGTCTCCTGCATCCGCTGTCTGATGGAGAGTCTCCTGCATCTGCTGTCTGATAGAGAGTCTCTTGCATCCGCTGTCTTATAGAGAGACCCCTTCATCCGCTGTTTGATGGAGATACTCCTGCATGCACTGTCTGATAGAAAGACTCCTGCATCCGCTGTCTGATAAAGAGCCTCCTGCATCCGCTGTCTGATGGAGAGACATCAGCATCCGCTGTCCCACAGAGATACTCCGATATCTGCTGTCTTATAGAAAGTCTCCTGCATCCGCTGTCTGATAGAAATTATCCTGCATCCGGTGTATGATAGAGAGTCTCTTGCATCCGCTGTCTGACAGAGAGTCTCCTGCATCCGCTGTCTGATGGAGAGCATCCTGCATTCCCTGTCTGATGGAGATACTCCTGCATCTGCTGTCTGATGGAGATACTCCTGCATACGCTGTATAATATAGAGTCTCTAGCATCCGCTGTCTGAAAGAGGGTCTCCATCATCCGCTGTCTGATGGAGATACTCCTGCATCCACTGTCTGATGGGGAGTCTCCTGCATACGCTGTCTGATAGAGATTCTCCCGCATTCCCTGTCTGATAGAAAGCCTCCTGCATCCGCTGTCTGATGGAGAGACAACTGCATCCGCTGTCTGAAGGAGATACTCCTGCATCTGCTGTCTGATAGAGAGTCTCCTGCATCCGCTGTCTGAAAGAGAGTCTCCTGCATCCGCTGTCTGATGGAGATACTCCTGCATCAGCTCTCTGATGAAGATACTGCTGTCTGAGAGTCTCCTGCATCCGCAGGCTGATAGAGAGTCTCCTGCATCCGCTGTCTGATAGAGAGTCTCTTGCATCCGCTGTCTGATAGAGAGTCTCCTGCATCTGCTGCCTGATAGAGAGTCTCCTGCATCCACTGTCTGATAGAGAGTCTCTTGCATCAGCTGTCTGATAGAAAGTCTCCTGCATCCGCTGTCTGATAGAATGTCTCCTGCATCCGCTGTCTGATAGAGAGACTCCTGCATCCGCTGTCTGATGGAGATACTCCTGCATCTGCTGTCTGATAGAGAGACTCCTGTATCCACTCTCTGATAGAGTGTCTTCTGTATACGCTGTCTGACAGAGTGTCTTCTGCATCCACTGTCTGATAGAGTGTCTCCTTCATCGGCTGTCTGATAGGAGTCTCCTGCATCCGCTGTCTGATGGAGAGTCTCCTGCATCCGCTGTCTTATAGAGACACCCTGCATCCGCTGTTTGATGGAGATACTCCTGCATCCGCTGTCTGATAGAGAGACTCCTGCATCCGCTGTCTGATACAGAGCTTCCTGCATCCGCTGTCTGATGGAGAGACACAAGCATCCGTTGTCTGACAGAGATACTCCCGCATCCGCTGTCTTATAGAAAGTGTCCTGCATCCGCTGTCTGATAGAGAGTCTCCTGCGTCCACTCTATGATAGAAAGTCTCTTACAGCCGCTGTCTGATAGAGAGTCTCCTGCATCCGCTGTCTGATGGATAGCATCCTGCATCCACTGTCTGATGGAGATACTCCTGCATCCGCTGTCTGATAAAGATACTCCTGCATACGCTGTATAATAGAGAGTCTACAGCATCCACTGTCTGAAAGAGAGTCTCCTGCATCCGCTTTCTGACAGAGACTCCTGCATCCACTGTCTGATGGAGATACTCCTGCATCTGCTGTCCAATAGAGGGTCTCTAGCATCCGCTGTCTGATGGAGTCTCCTGCATCCGCTGTCTGATAGAGATTCTCCCGTATCCGCTGTCTGATAGAAGGCCTCCTGCAGCCGCTGTTTGATGGAGAGACACCTGCATCCGCTGTCTGAAGGAGATACTCCTGCATCCGCTGTCTGATATAGAGTCTCCAGCATCTGTTGTCTGATAGAGAGTCTCGTGCACCCGCTGTATGATAGAGAGTCTCCTGCATCCGCTGTCTGATAGAGAGTCTCCTGCATCCGCTGTCTGACGGAGATACTCCTGCATCCACTTACTGATGGAAATACTCCTGCATCCGCTGTCTGATGGAGACACTCCTGCATCCGCTGTCTGATAGTCACCTGCATCCGCTGTCTGATAGAGAGTCTCCTGCATCCGCTGTCTGATAGAGAGTCTCCTGCATCCGCTGTCTGATAGAAAGTCTCCTGCATCCGCTGTCTGATAGAGAGTCTCCTGCATCCGATGTCTGATAGAGTCTCCTGCATCCGCTGTCTGATAGAAAGTCTCCTGCATCCGCTGTCTGATAGAATGTCTCCTGCATCCGCTGTCTAATAGAGAGACATCTGTATCCGCTCTCTGAGATAGTGTCTTCTGCATACGCTGTGTGACAGAGTGTCCCCTTCATCCACAGTCTGACTGAGTGTCTCCTGCATCAGCTGTCTGATAGAGAGTTTCCTGCATCTGCTGTCTGATAGAGTGTCTCCTGCATCCGTTGTCTGATAGGAGTCTCTTGCGTCCGCTGTCTGATGGAGAGTCTCCTGCATCCGCTGTCTGATAGAGAGCCTCCTGCATCCGCTGTCTGATAGAGAGTCTCCTGCATCCGCTGTCTTATAGAGACACCCTGCATCCGCTGTTTGATGGAGATACTCCTGCATCCGCTGTCTGATAGAGAGACTCCTGCATCCGCTGTCTGATACAAAGCCTCCTGCATCCGCTGTCTGATGGAGAGACACCTGCATCCGTTGTCTGACGGAGATACTCCCACATCCGCTGTCTTATGGAAAGTCTCCTGCATCAGCTGTCTGATAGAGATGATGCATCCGCTGTATGATAGAGAGTCTCTTACAGCCGCTGTCTGATAGAGAGTCTCCTGCATCCGCTGTCTGATGGAGAGCATCCTGCATCCACTGTCTGATGGAGATACTCCTGAATCCGCTGTCTGATAAAGATACTCCTGCATACGCTGTATAATAGAGAGTCTCCAGCATCACTGTCTGAAAGAGAGTCTCCTGCATCCGCTTTCTGAGAGAGAGACTCCTGCATCCGCTGTCTAATGGAGATACTCCTGCATCCGCTGTCTAATAGAGGGTCTCTAGCATCCGCTGTCTGATGGAGAGACACCTGCATCCGCTGTCTGAAGGAGATACTCCTGCATCCGCTGTCTGATATAGAGTCTCCAGCATCTGTTGTCTGATAGAGAGTCTCGTGCACCCGCTGTATGATAGAAAGTCTCCTGCATCCCCTGTCTGATAGAGAGTCTCCTGCATCCGCTGTCTGACGTAGATACTCCTGCATCCACTTACTGATGGAAATACTCATGCATCCGCTGTCTGATGGAGATACTCCTGCATCAGCTGTCTGATAGTCACCTGCATCCGCTGTCTGATAGAGAGTCTCCTGCATCCGCTGATTGATAGAGAGTCTCCTGCATCTGCTGTCTGATAGAAAGTCTCCTGCATCCGCTGTCTGATAGAGAGTCTCCTGCATCCGCTGTCTGATAGAGTCTCCTGCATCCCCTGTCTGATAGAAAGTCTCCTGCATCCGCTGTCTGATAGAATGTCTCCTGCATCCGCTGTCTGATAGAGAGACTCCAGCATCTGTTGTCTGATAGAGAGTCTCGTGCACCCGCTGTATGATAGAGAGTCTCCTGCATCCGCTGTCTGATAAAGAGTCTCCAGCATCTGTTGTCTGATAGAGAGTCTCGTGCATCCACTGTCTGATAGAGAGTCTCCTGCATCTGCTGTCTGATAGAGAGTCTCCTGCAACCACTGTCTGATAAAGAGTCTCCTCCATCCGCTGTGTGGTAGAGAGACTCCTGCATCCGCTGTCTGATAGAGTGTCTTCTGCATCCGCTGTCTGATAGAGAGACTCCTGCATCCACTTACTGATGGAAATACTCATGCATCCGCTGTCTTAAGGAGATACTCCTGCATCCGCTGTCTGATATAGAGTCTCCAGCATCTGTTGTCTGATAGAGAGTCTCGTGCACCCGCTGTATGATAGAGAGTCTCCTGCATCCACTGTCTGATAGAGAGTCTCCTGCATCCGCTGTCTGACGGAGATACTCCTGCATCCACTTACTGATGGAAATACTCATGCATCCGCTGTCTGATGGAGATACTCCTGCATCAGCTGTCTGATAGTCACCTTCATCCGCTGTCTGATAGAGAGTCTCCTGCATCCGCTGATTGATAGAGAGTCTCCTGCATCTGCTGTCTGATAGAAAGTCTCCTGCATCCTCTGTCTGATAGAGAGTCTCCTGCATCCGCTGTCTGATAGAGTCTCCTGCATAAGCTGTCTGATAGAAAGTCTCCTGCATCCGCTGTCTGATAGAATGTCTCCTGCATCCGCTGTCTGATAGAGAGACTCCTGCATCCGCTAACTGATGTAGATACTCCTGCATCCGCTGTCTGATAGAGAGACACTTGCATCCGCTGTCTGATAGACAGTCTCCTGCATCCGCTGTCTGATGGAGATACTCCTGCATCCGCTGTCTGATAAAGAGTATCCTGCATCCGCTGTCTGATTGAGATACTTCTGCATCCGCTGTCTGATTGGGATACTCCTGCATAAGCTGTCTGATAGAGAGTCTCCAGCATCCTCTGTCTGATAGAGAGTCTCCTGCATCCGTTGTCTGATGGAGATACTCCAGCATCCGCTGTCTCATGGAGATACTTCGGCATCCACTGACTGACAGAGAGCCTCCATCATCCTTTGTCTGATAGAGATACTGCTGCATCAGCTGTCTGATAGAAAGTCTCGTGCATCCCCTGCCTGATAGAGAGTCTACTGCATCCGCTGTCTGATAGAGAGACTCCTGCAAGTGCTGTCTGATGGAGATACTCCTGGATCCATTGTCTGATAGAGAGTCTTCTGAATCATCTGCCTGATAGACAGACTTCTGCAATCACTGTCTGATGGAGAGACTCCTGTATCCGCTGTCTTATAGAGAGTCACCTGCATCCGTTGTCTGATAGAGACACATCTTCATCCGCTGTCTGATGGAGATACTCCTGCATTCGCTGTCCGATAGAGAGACTCCTGCATCCGCTGTCTGATAGAGAGTCTCCTTCATCTGCTGTCTGATGGAAATACTCCTGCATCCACTGTCTGATAGAGAGACTCCTGCTTTCGCTGTCTGATAGTCTCCTGCACCCGCTGTCTGATAGAGAGTCTCCTGCGTTCGCTGTCTGATAGGGAGACTCCTTCATCTGCTCTCTGATAGAGTCTCTCCTATATCCGCTGGCTGCTAGAGTTTCTCCTGCATCCACTGTCTGATAGAGTGTCTCCTGCATCCGCTGTCTGATAGAGTGTCTCTTGCATCCGCTGTCTTATAGAGAGACACCTGCATCCGCTGTCTGATGGAGGTACTCCTGCATCCGCTGTCTGATAGAGAGCCTCCTGCATTCGGCTGTCTGATGGAGAGACACCTGCATCCGCTGTTTGACGGAGATACTCCTGCATCCGCTGTCTGATAGAAAGTCTCCTGCATCTGCCGTCTGATAGAGAGTCTCCTGCATCCGCTGTATAATTGAGAGTCTCTTGCATCCGCTGTCTGATAGAGAGTCTCCTGCATCCGCTGTCTGATGGAAATACTCCTGCATCCACTGTCTGATAGAGAGTCTCCTGCATCCGCTGTCTGATAATAAAATCTACTGCATCCCCTGTCTGATAGAGTGTCTCCTGCATCCGCTGTCTGATAGAGAGACTCCTGCATCCGCTGTCTGATATTCTCCTTCATCCGCCCTCTAACGGATAGTCTTCTGCATCTGCTGTCTGATGGAGATACTCCTGCATCCGCTGTCTGAAAGAGATACTCTTGGATTCGCTGTCTGATAGAGTTTCGCCTGCATCCGCTGTCTGATAGAGAGTCTCCTGCGTCCGCTGTCTGATAGAGTCTCCTGCATCCGCTGTCTGATAGAGAGATTCCTGTATCCGCTGTCTGATGGAGATACTCCTGCATCCGCTGTCTGATAAAGGGTCTCCAGCATCCACTGTCTGATAGAGAGTCTCCTGCATCCGCTGTCTGATAGAGTCACCTGCATCCGCTGTCTTATGAAGAGTCTGCTGCATCCGCTGTCTGATAGAGAGACTCCTGCATTCGCTGTCTGATGGAGATACTCCTACAACCGCTGTCTGATAGAGAGCCTCCTGCCTCCGCTGTCTGATTAAGAGTATCCTGCATCTGCTGTCTGATAGAGAGACTTCTGCAATTGCTGGTTGATAAGGATACTCCTGCATCCAATGTCTGATAGAGAGTCTCCTGCACCCGCTGTCTGATAGAGAGTCTCCTGCATCCGCTGTCTGATATAGTGTCTCCTGCATCCGCTGTCTAATAGAGAGACTCCTGCATCCGCTGTCTGATGGAGATACTCCTGCATCCAATGTCCGATAGAGAGTCTCCTGCATCCGCTGTCTGATAGAGAGTCTCCTCCATCCGCTGTCTGATAGAATAACTCCTGCATCCACTGTCTGATGGAGAGACTCCTGCATCCGCTGTCTGATAGAGAGTCTCCTGCATGCACTGTTTGATAGAGAGTCTCCTGCATCTTGTGACTGAAAGAGTGTCTCCTGCATTGCTGTCTGATTGAGAGACTCCTGCATCCGCTGTCTGATGGAGATACTCTTGCATCCGCTGTCTGAGAGAGTCTCCAGCATCAGCTGTCTGATGGAGATACTCCTGCATAGCTGTCTGATAGAGAGTCTCCTGCATCCGCTGTCTGATAATAAAATCTACTGCATCCCCTGTCTGATAGAGTGTCTCCTGCATCCGCTGTCTGATAGAGAGACTCCTGCATCCGCTGTCTGATATTCTCCTTCATCCGCCCTCTAACGGATAGTCTTCTGCATCTGCTGTCTGATGGAGATACTCCTGCATCCGCTGTCTGAAAGAGATACTCTTGGATTCGCTGTCTGATAGAGTTTCGCCTGCATCCGCTGTCTGATAGAGAGTCTCCTGCGTCCGCTGTCTGATAGAGTCTCCTGCATCCGCTGTCTGATAGAGAGATTCCTGTATCCGCTGTCTGATGGAGATACTCCTGCATCCGCTGTCTGATAAAGGGTCTCCAGCATCCACTGTCTGATAGAGAGTCTCCTGCATCCGCTGTCTGATAGAGTCACCTGCATCCGCTGTCTTATGAAGAGTCTGCTGCATCCGCTGTCTGATAGAGAGACTCCTGCATTCGCTGTCTGATGGAGATACTCCTACAACCGCTGTCTGATAGAGAGCCTCCTGCCTCCGCTGTCTGATTAAGAGTATCCTGCATCTGCTGTCTGATAGAGAGACTTCTGCAATTGCTGGTTGATAAGGATACTCCTGCATCCAATGTCTGATAGAGAGTCTCCTGCACCCGCTGTCTGATAGAGAGTCTCCTGCATCCGCTGTCTGATATAGTGTCTCCTGCATCCGCTGTCTAATAGAGAGACTCCTGCATCCGCTGTCTGATGGAGATACTCCTGCATCCAATGTCCGATAGAGAGTCTCCTGCATCCGCTGTCTGATAGAGAGTCTCCTCCATCCGCTGTCTGATAGAATAACTCCTGCATCCACTGTCTGATGGAGAGACTCCTGCATCCGCTGTCTGATAGAGAGTCTCCTGCATGCACTGTTTGATAGAGAGTCTCCTGCATCTTGTGACTGAAAGAGTGTCTCCTGCATTGCTGTCTGATTGAGAGACTCCTGCATCCGCTGTCTGATGGAGATACTCTTGCATCCGCTGTCTGAGAGAGTCTCCAGCATCAGCTGTCTGATGGAGATACTCCTGCATAGCTGTCTGATAGAGAGTCTCCTGCATCCGCTGTCTGATAATAAAATCTACTGCATCCCCTGTCTGATAGAGTGTCTCCTGCATCCGCTGTCTGATAGAGAGACTCCTGCATCCGCTGTCTGATATTCTCCTTCATCCGCCCTCTAACGGATAGTCTTCTGCATCTGCTGTCTGATGGAGATACTCCTGCATCCGCTGTCTGAAAGAGATACTCTTGGATTCGCTGTCTGATAGAGTTTCGCCTGCATCCGCTGTCTGATAGAGAGTCTCCTGCGTCCGCTGTCTGATAGAGTCTCCTGCATCCGCTGTCTGATAGAGAGATTCCTGTATCCGCTGTCTGATGGAGATACTCCTGCATCCGCTGTCTGATAAAGGGTCTCCAGCATCCACTGTCTGATAGAGAGTCTCCTGCATCCGCTGTCTGATAGAGTCACCTGCATCCGCTGTCTTATGAAGAGTCTGCTGCATCCGCTGTCTGATAGAGAGACTCCTGCATTCGCTGTCTGATGGAGATACTCCTACAACCGCTGTCTGATAGAGAGCCTCCTGCCTCCGCTGTCTGATTAAGAGTATCCTGCATCTGCTGTCTGATAGAGAGACTTCTGCAATTGCTGGTTGATAAGGATACTCCTGCATCCAATGTCTGATAGAGAGTCTCCTGCACCCGCTGTCTGATAGAGAGTCTCCTGCATCCGCTGTCTGATATAGTGTCTCCTGCATCCGCTGTCTAATAGAGAGACTCCTGCATCCGCTGTCTGATGGAGATACTCCTGCATCCAATGTCCGATAGAGAGTCTCCTGCATCCGCTGTCTGATAGAGAGTCTCCTCCATCCGCTGTCTGATAGAATAACTCCTGCATCCACTGTCTGATGGAGAGACTCCTGCATCCGCTGTCTGATAGAGAGTCTCCTGCATGCACTGTTTGATAGAGAGTCTCCTGCATCTTGTGACTGAAAGAGTGTCTCCTGCATTGCTGTCTGATTGAGAGACTCCTGCATCCGCTGTCTGATGGAGATACTCTTGCATCCGCTGTCTGAGAGAGTCTCCAGCATCAGCTGTCTGATGGAGATACTCCTGCATAGCTGTCTGATGGAGATACTCCTGCATCCGCTGTCTGAAAGAGAGTATCCTGCATCCTCTGTCTGATTGAGATACTCCTGCATCCTCTGTCTGATGGAGATACTCCTGCATCCGCTGTCTGATGGAGATACTCCTGCATACGCTGTCTGATAGAGAGTCTCCAGCATCCGCTGTCTGAAAGAAAGTATCCTGCATCCGCTGTCTGATGGAGATACATCTGCATCCGCTGTCTGATAGAAAGTCTCTTGCATCAGCTGCCTGATAGAGAGTCTCCTGCATCCGCTGTCTGAAGGAGATATTCATGCATCAGGTGTCTGGTAGAGAGACTCCTGCATCAGCTGTCTGATAGAGAGTCTCCTGCATCCGCTGTCTGATGGAGAGACTCCAGCATCCACTGTCTGATAGAGAAACTCCTGCATCCGCTGTCTGATAGAGAGTCTCCTGCATCAGCTGTCGGATAGAGAGTCTCCTGCATTCGCTCTCTGATAGTTTCCTGCGTCCGCTGTCTGATAGAGAGTCTCATGCATCAGCTGTCTGATAGAGACTCTTCTGCATCCGCTGTCTGATAGAGAGTCTCCTGCATCCGCTGTCTGATAGAGAGTCTCCTGCATCCGCTGTCTTATAGAGAGTCTCCTGCATCCGCTGTCTGATAGAGATACTCCTGTATCCGCTGTCTGATAGAAAGTCTCTTGCATCCGCTGCCTGATAGAGAGTCTCCTGCACCCGCTGTCTGATGGAGATATACATGCATCAGCTGTCTGATAGAGAGACTACTGCATCCAATGTCTGATAGAGAGTCTCCTGCATCCGATGTCTGATGGAGATACTCCTGCATCCGCTGTCTGATAGAGAGTATCTTTCATCCACTGTCTGATGGAGATACTCCTGCATTCGCTGTCTGATAGAGAGTCTCTTTCATCCGCTGTCTGATGGAGATACTACTGCATCTGCTGTCTTATGGAGATACACCTGCATCCGCTGTCTGATGGAGATACTCTTGCATCCGCTTCTGAAAGAGAGTGTCCAGCATACGCTGTCTGATAGAGATACTCCTGCATCCGCTGTCTGATAGAGAGTCTCCTGCATCCGCTGTCTGATGGAGATACTCCTGCATCTGCTGTCTGATAGAGAGTCTCTTTCATCCGCTGTCTGATGGAGATACTACTGCATCTGCTGTCTGATGGAGATACTCTTGCATTCGCTGTCTGATAGAGTCTCCTGCATCCGCTGTCTTATGAAGAGTCTGCTGCATCCGCTGTCTGATAGAGAGACTCCTGCATTCGCTGTCTGATGGAGATACTCCTGCATCCGCTGTCTGATAGAGAGTCTCCTGAATCCGCTGTCTGAAAGAGAGTCTCCTGCATCCGCTGTCTGATAGAGAGACCTCTGCAATTGCTGGTTGATAAGGATACTCCTGCATCCAATGTCTGATAGAGAGTCTCCTGCATCCGCTGTCTGATAGAGAGTCTCCTGCATCCGCTGTCTGATAGCGAGTTTCCCACATCCCCTGTCTGATAGAAAGTCTCCTGCATCCGCTGTCTGATATAGTGTCTCCTGCATCCGCTGTCTGATAGAGAGACTCCTGCATCTGCTGTCTGATGGAGATACTCCTGCATCCAATGTCCGAGAGAGAGTCTCCTGCATCCGCTCTCTGATAGAGAGTCTCCTACATCCGCTGTCTGATAGAAAGACTCCTGCATCCACTGTCTGTTGGAGAGACTCCTGCATTCGCTGTCTGATAGAGAGTCTCCTGCATGCACTGTCTGATAGAGAGTCTCCTGCATCTTGTGACTGAAAGAGTGTCTCCTGCATCCGCTGTCTGATTGAGAGACTCCTGCATCCGCTGTCTGATGGAGATACTCTTGCATCCGCTGTCTGAGAGAGTCTCCAGCATCAGCTGTCTGATGGAGATACTCCTGCATAGCTGTCTGATTGAGATACTCCTGCATCCGCTGTCTGATAGAGAGTATCCTGCATCCTCTGTCTGATAGAGATACTTTTGCATCCTCTGCCTGATGGAGATACTCCTGCATCTGCTGTCTGATGGAGATACTCCTGCATACGCTGTCTGATAGAGAGTCTCCAGCATCCGCTGTCTGAAAACGAGTATCCTGCATCCGCTGTCTGATGGAGATACATCTGCATCCGCTGTCTGATAGAAAGTCTCTTGCATCCGCTGCGTGAAAGAGAGTCTCCTGCATCCGCTGTCTGATGGAGATATTCATGCATCAGGTGTCTGGTAGAGAGACTCCTGCATCAGCTGTCTGATAGAGAGTCTCTTGCATCCGCTGTCTGATAGGGAGACTCCAGCATCCGCTGTCTGATTGAGAAACTCCTGCATCGGCTGTGTAAAGGAGATACTCCTGCATCAGCTGTCGGATAGAATTTCTCCTGCATTCGCTCTCTGATAGTCTCCTGCGTCCGCTGTCTGATAGAGAGTCTCATGCATCTGCTGTCTGATAGAGAGTCTCCTGCATCCGCTGTCTGATAGAGTGTCTCCTGCATCCGCTGTCTGATAGAGAGTCTCCTGCATCCCCTGTATTATAGAGAGTCTCCTGCATCCGCTGTCTGATAGAGAAACTCCTGCATCAGCTGTCTGATAGAGAGTCTCCTGCATCCGCTGTCTGATGGAGAGACTCCAGCATCTGCTGTTCGATGGAGAAACTCCTGCATCCACTGTCTGATGGAGATACTCCTGCATCAGCTGTCTGATGGAGATACTCCTACATCCGCTGTCTGATAGAGAGACACCTGCATCTGCTGTCTTATAGAGAGTCTCCTGCATCCAATGTCTGATGGAGATACTCCTGCATCCGCTGTCTGATAGAGAGTCTCTTTCATCCGCTGTCTGATGGAGATACTCATGCATCCGCTGTCTGATGGAGATACCCATGCATCCGCTTCTGATAGAGAGTGTCCAGCATACGCTGTCTGATAGAGATACTCCTGCATCCGATGTCTGATAGAGAGTCTCCTGCATCCGCTGTCTGATGGAGATACTCCTGCATCTGCTGTCTGATAGAGAGTCTCTTTCATCCGCTGTCTGATGGAGATACTCCTGCATCTGCTATCTGATGGAGATACTCTTGCATTCACTGTCTGATAGAGAGTCTCCAGCATCCGCTGTCTGATAGAGATACACCTGCATCCGCTGTCTGATGGATATACTCCTGCAATCGCTGTCTGATAGAAAGTCTCTTGCATATGCTGTCTGATAGAGAGTCTCCTGCATCCGCTGTCTGATAGAGAGTCTCTTGCATTCGCTACCTGAATGAGAGGCTCCTGTATTCGCTGACTGATTGAGATACTACTGCATACGCTGTTTGATAGAGAGTCTCCATCATCAGCTGTCTGACAAAGAGTCCCCTGCATCCTCTGTCTGATAGGGAGACTCCTGCAATCAGGCAGCGGATGCAGGAGTATCTCAATCAGACAGCGGATGCAGGAGTATTTCCATCAGACAGCGAATGCAGGATACTCTCTATCAGACAGCAGATTCAGGAGACGCTCTATCAGACAGCGGATGCAGGAGTCTCTCCGTCATACAGCGGATGCATGAGACTCTCTATCAGACAGTGGATGTAGGAGTATCTCCATCAGACAGCGGATGCAAGAGACACTCTATTAGACAGCGGATGCAGGAGACTCTCTATCAGACAGCGTATGCAGGATACTCTTTATCAGACAGAGTATGCAGGAGATATCCTAACAGACAACGGATACAGGAGTCTCTTCATCAGACAGCGGATGCAGGAGTCTCTCTATCAGACAGCAGATGCTGGAGACACTCTATCAGACAGCGGATGCAGGAGTCTCTCCACCAGGCAGCGGATGCAGAAGACACTCTATCAGACAGCGGATGCAGGAGACTCTCTAACAGACATCGGTTGCAGGAGTATCTCTATCTGACAGCGGATGAAGGAGACTCTCTATCAGACAGCGGATGCAGGAGACTCTCTATCAGACAGCGGATGCAGGAGACCCTCTATCAAACGAATGAGACCTGCATCCAATGTCTGATAGAGATACTCCTGCAACTGCTGTCGGATAGAGTGTCTCCTGCATCCGCTGTTTGATAGAGAGACTCCTGCAAACCTGTCCGATAGAGTGTCTCCTGCATCTCCTGTCTAATAGGGAGACTACTGCATCCGATGTCTGATAGAATGTCTCCTGCATCCTACATCCGAATGACGCAGACGTGTTGCTAAGGGTATGATGAGACAAGATGAGTAGAGAGAAGAATGACGCAGACCTGTTGATTAAAGTAAGACAAGATAAGAGGAGTAGAGAGAAGAATGACGCAGACCTGTTGCTGAGGGTAAGAGGAGACAAGAAGAGTAGAGTAGAGAATGAGTCTGTGCAATTCGTTACTCTACTCTTCTTGTCTTGTCTTACTCTAAGCAACAGGTATGTTTCATTCTTTACTCTGCTCATCTTGTCTTGTCTAACACTTAACAACGGTTCTGCATCATTCTTTACTCAACTCATCTTGTCTTGTCTTATTATTAGCAACAGGTCTCTGCCATTCTTTACTCTTCTCTTCTCATCCCATCTTACTCTAAGCAACAGGTCTGTGCCATTCTTCACTCTACTCTTCTTGTCTTGTCTTACTCTTAGCAGCAGGTCTGCATCATTCTTTACTCTACTCTTATTGTCATATCTTACTCTTAGTAACAGGTCTGCGTCGTTTCTTACTCTACTCTTCTTGTCTTGTCTTACTCTTAGCAACAGGTCTGTGTCATTCTTATACTAATTCATTTGTCTCATCTTACTCTAAGCAACAGGTCTGCGCCATTCTTTACTCTACTCTTCTTGTCTTGTCTGACTCTTAGCAACAGGTCTGCATCATCCTTTTCTCTATTCTTCTTGTCTTGTCTTACTCTTAGCAACAAGACTGCGTCATTCTTTACTCTACTCATATAATATTGTCTTACTCTTAGCAACAGGTCTGCGTCATTCTGTACTCTACTCATCTTGTTTTGTCTTCCTATTAGCAACAGGTCTGCGCAATTCCTTACTCTACTCTTCTTGTCTTGTCTTGTCTTACTATTAGCAACAGGTCTGCGTAATTCTTAACTCTACTCTTCTTATATCGTCTTACTCTTAGCAACTGGTCTGCGTCATGTTTTACTCTACTCATCTTGTCTTACTCTTAGCAACAGGTGAGACACTTTTTTCTCTCTCCCTATGTCTCATCTTACTCTTAGCAAAAGGTCTGCATCATTCTTTACTCTACTGTTTCGTCTTAATGTAAGCAACAGGTCTGCGTCGTTCCGTACTCTACTCTTCTTGCATCTTCTTACTCTTAGCTACAGGTCTGTGCCATTCTTACTCTACTAATCTTGTCTCACTCTTAGCATCAGGTCTGCGTCATTCTTCACCCTACTCTTCTCATCTCGTCTTACTCTTAGCAACAGGTCTGCGTCATTCTTAACTCTACTCTTCTTGTCTTGTCTTACTCTTAGCTACAGGTCTGGTTCATTCTTTACTCTTCTCCTCTTGTCTTGTCTTACTCTTAGAAACAGGTCTGCACCGTTCCTAACTCTACTCTTCTTGTCTTGTCTTACTCTTAGCAACAGGTCAGTGCCATTCTTTACTGTACTCATCTTGTCTTGTCTTACTCTTAGCAACATGTCTGAGTCATTCTTCAATCTACTCATCTAGTATTGTCTTACTTCTAGCAACAGGTATGTGTCATTCTTGATTCTACTCTTCAGGTTTTGTCTTACCATAAGCAACAGGTCGGCGTCATTCCTTACTTTACTTTTCTTGTCTTGTCTAACTCTAAGCAACAGGTCTGCGTCATTCCTTACTCTGTTCATCTTGTCATGTCTTACTCTAAGCAGCAGGTCTGCGTCATTTCTTACTCTGCTCGTTTTGCCTGTGTCATTCCTCACTCGACTCTTCTGGTCTCATTTTACTCTTAGCAACAGGTTTGCATCAATTTTCTTTTACTCTTCTTATCTCCACCTACTTTTAGCAACATGTCTGCGTCATTCTTTACTCTTCTCATCTGTTCTTGTCTTAATCTTAGCAACAGGTCTGCATCTGTCTTCACTCTACTCTTCTCATCTAATCTTACTCTTAGCAACAGGTCTGCGTCATCATTTACTCTTCTCATTTTGTCTCGTCTTACTCTTAGCAACAGGTCTGCGTCATTCTTTACTCTACTCATCTTGTCTTTTCTTACTCTAAGGTCTGTGTAATTCTTTACTCTACTCATCTTGTCTTACTCTTAGCAACAGATGAGACACTCTTTTCTCTCTCCCTCTGTCTCATCTTACTCTTAGCAAAAGGACTGCATCATTCTTTACTCTACTGTTTTGTCTTGTCTTAATGTAAGCAACAGGTCTACGTCGTTCCTTACTCTACTCTTCTTGTATCTTCTTACTCTTTGCTACAGGTCTGTGCCATTCTTACTCTACTCATCTTGTCTTGTCTCACTCTTAGCAACAGGTCTGCGTCATTCTTCACTCTACTCTTCTCATCTCGTCTTACTCTTAGCAACAGGTCTGCGTCATTCTTCACTCTAGTCTTCTTGTCTTGTCTTACTCTTAGCCACAGGTCTGTGATATTCTTCACTCTACTTTTCTCGTCTCATCTTGCTCTCAGCAACATGTCTAAATCATGCTTACTCTACTCATCTTGCGTAGTCTTATTCTTATCAACAGGTCTGCGTTATTCTTCACTCTACTCTTTTCTTCTCATCTTACTCTTAGCAACAGGTCTGCGTCATTCTTCACCCTACTCTTCTTGTCTTGTTTTACTCTAAGCAACAGGTCTGCGTCATTCTTTACTCTACTCTTCTTGTCTTGTCTTACTCTTAGCAACTGGTCTATGTCATTCTTCACTCTACTTTTCTTATCTCATCTTACTCTTAGCAACAGGTCTGAGTCATCCTTACTCTACTCATCTAGTCTCATCTTACTCTTAGCAACATGTCTGCATCATTTTTCTCTGTACGCTTCTTATCTCTTTTTACTCTTAGCAACATGTCCCAGTCATTCCTACTCTACTCATCTTAATTCATCTTACTCTTAGCAACATGTCTGCTTTATTTTCCCTGTACGCTTCTCATCTCTTTTTACTCTTAGCAACAGGTCTGAATCATCCTTCTTTCTTCTCTTATTGTCTTGTCTTACTCTTAGCAATAGGTCTGCATCATTCTTTGCTCTACTCTTCTCTTCCCATCTTACCCTTTGCAGCAGGTCTGCATCATTCTTTACTCTACTCTTCTCTACTATCCTACTTTAAGCAACAGGTCTGCGTCATTCTTCACTCTACTCAACTTGTCTTGTCTTGTTCTTAGCAACAGGTCTGCGTCATTCTTCACTCTTCTCTTCTAATCTCATCTTACTCTTAGCAACAGGTCTGCGTCATTCTTCAGTCTACTCTTATTGTCTTGTATTATTCTTAGCAACAGGTCTGCGTCATTCTTCACTCTAGTCTTCTTGTCTTGTCTTACTCTTAGCAACAGGTCTGTGCCATTCTTCACTTTACTCTTCTTGTCTCATCTTACTCTTAGCAACAGGTCTAAGTCATTCTTACTCTAATCATCTTTTCTTGTCTCATTCTTAGCAACAGGTCTGCGTTATTCTTCACTTTACTCTTCTCATCTCATCTTACTCTTAGCAACAGGTCTGTGCCAATTTTCACCATACTCTTCTTGTCTTTTCTTTCTCTTAGCATCAGGTCTGCGTCATTTTCTACTCCACTCCCCTTGTCTTGTCTTACTCTTTGCAACTGGTCTATGTCATTCTTCACTCTACTCTTCTTATCTCATCTTACTCTAAGGAACAGGTCTGAGTTGTTCTTACCCTTCTCATCAAGTCTCATCTTACTCTTAGCAGCATGTCTGCATCATTTTTCTCTGTACGCTTCTTTTCTTTTTTTTTTACTCTTAGCAACATTTACTAGTCGTTCTTACTCTACTCATCTTAAGTCATCTTACTCTTAGCAACATGTCTGCATCAATTTTCTCTGTACGCTTCTGATCTCTTCTTACTCTTAGCAACAGGTCTGCATCATTCTTATTTCTACTCTTCTTGTCTCCTCTTACCCTAAGCAACAGGTCTGTGTCATTCTTCTCTCTACTTTTCTCATCTCATCTTACTCTTAGCAACAGGTTTGCATCATTCTTCACTTTACTCTTCTCATCTCATCTTACCCTAAGCAATAGTTCTGCATGATACTTCACTCTTCTCTTCTCTTCTCATCTCATCTTACCCTTAGCAACAGGTCTGTATCATTCTTTACTCTACTCTTCTCTTATCATTCTACTTTTAGCAACAGTCCTGCGTCATTCTTCTCTCTACCCTTCTTGTCTTGTCTTACTCTTAGCAACTGGTCTGCGTCATTCTTCAGTCTACTCTAATTGTCTTGTAGTATTCTTAGCAACAGGTCTGCGTCATTTTTCACTCTACTCTTCTCATCTCATCCAACTCTTAGCAACAGGTCTGCGTCATTCTTCACTCTACTCCTCTAGTCTTGTCTTACTCTAAGCAACAGGTCTGCGTTATTATTTACTCGACTGATTTTGTCTCGTCTTACTCTTAGCAACAGGTCTGTGTCATTATTTACTCTACTCTGTCTGTCTCGTCTTACTCTTAGCAACAGGTCTGCGTTATTCTTTACTCTTTTCATCTTGTCTTGTCTTACTCTAAGAAACAAGTCTGCGTCATTCTCCACTCTACTCTTCTTGTCTTGTCAAACTTTTGTCTGCATCTGTCTTTACTCTACTCTTCTCATCTCATTTTACTCTTAGCAACAGGTCTGCGTCATTCTTCACTCTTCTCTTCTTGTATTGTCTTACTCTTTGCAACAGGTCTGTGTCATTATTTACTCTACTCATTTTGTCTCGTCTTACTCTTAGCAACAGGTCTTCGGCATTCTTTACTCTACTCATCTTGTCTTGTCTTACTCTAAGCAGCAGGTCTGCGTCATTCTTCACTCTAGTCTTCTTGTCTTGTCTTACTCTTAGCAACAAGTCTGTGCCATTCTTCACTCTACTCTTCATGTCTCATCTTACTCTTAGCAACAGGTCTAAGTCATTCTTACTCTAATCATATTTTCTTGTCTCATTCTTAGCAACAAGTCTGCGTTATTCTTCACTCTACTCTTCTCATCTCATCTTACTCTTGACAACAGGTCTGTGCCATTCTTCACCCAACTCTTCTTGTCTTTTCTTACTCTTAGCAACAGGTCTGCGTCATTTTCTACTCTACTCTCCTTGTCTTGTCTTACTCTTTGCAAAGGGTCTATGTCATTCTTTACTCTACTCTTCTTATCTCATCTTACTCTAAGGAACAGGTCTGAGTTGTTCTTACCCTTCTCATCTAGTCTCATTTCACTCTTAGCAGCATGTCTGCATCATTTTTCTCTGTACGCTTCTTATCTTTTTTTTTATTCTTAGCAGCATGTCCTAGTCGTTCTTACTCTACTTATCTTAAGTCATCTTACTCTTACCAACATGTCTGCATCAATTTTCTCTGTACGCTTCTCATCTCTTCTTACTCTTAGCAACAGGTCTGCATCATTCTTATTTCTACTCTTCTTGTCTCCTCTTACCCTAAGCAACAGGTCTGCGCCATTCTTCTTTCTACTTTTCTCATCCCATCTTACTCTTAGCAACAGGTTTGCATCATTCTTCACTCTACTCTTCTCATCTCATCTTACCCTAAGCAACAGTTCTGCATGATTCTTCACTATACTCTTCTCATCTTACCCTTAGCAACAGGTCTGCATCATTCTTTACTCTACTCTTCTCTTATCATTCTACTCTAGCAACAGTCCAGCGTCATTCTTCTCTCTACCCTTCTTATCTTGTCTTACTCTTAGCAACTGGTCTGCATCATTATTAGCTCTACTTTTCTTGTCTCATCTCACCCTTTGCACCAGGTCTGCAGCATTCTTTACACTGTTCTGTTCTTCTCTTCTCTTCTCATTCATCTTTTAGCAACATCCCTGTGTTATTCTTCTCTCTACTCTTCCTGTCATCTCTTACCCTCAGCAACAGGTCTAGTTTATTCTTAACTCTACTTTTCTTATCTTACCCTTAGCAAAAGGTCTGTGCCATTCATCTCTCTACTATTCAGGTCTCATCTTACTTGTAGAAACAGGTCTGCACAGTTCTGCTTTCTACTCATCTAGTCTCATCTTACCCTTAGCAATATGTCTGTGCCATTCTTACTCTACTCATCTTGTCTTGTCTCACTCTTAGCAACAGGTCTGCGTCATTCTTCACTCTACTCTTCTCATCTCGTCTTACTCTTAGCAACAGGTCTGCGTCATTCTTCACTCTAGTCTTCTTGTCTTGTCTTACTCTTAGCCACAGGTCTGTGATATTCTTCACTCTACTTTTCTCGTCTCATCTTGCTCTCAGCAACATGTCTAAATCATGCTTACTCTACTCATCTTGCGTAGTCTTATTCTTATCAACAGGTCTGCGTTATTCTTCACTCTACTCTTTTCTTCTCATCTTACTCTTAGCAACAGGTCTGCGTCATTCTTCACCCTACTCTTCTTGTCTTGTTTTACTCTAAGCAACAGGTCTGCGTCATTCTTTACTCTACTCTTCTTGTCTTGTCTTACTCTTAGCAACTGGTCTATGTCATTCTTCACTCTACTTTTCTTATCTCATCTTACTCTTAGCAACAGGTCTGAGTCATCCTTACTCTACTCATCTAGTCTCATCTTACTCTTAGCAACATGTCTGCATCATTTTTCTCTGTACGCTTCTTATCTCTTTTTACTCTTAGCAACATGTCCCAGTCATTCCTACTCTACTCATCTTAATTCATCTTACTCTTAGCAACATGTCTGCTTTATTTTCCCTGTACGCTTCTCATCTCTTTTTACTCTTAGCAACAGGTCTGAATCATCCTTCTTTCTTCTCTTATTGTCTTGTCTTACTCTTAGCAATAGGTCTGCATCATTCTTTGCTCTACTCTTCTCTTCCCATCTTACCCTTTGCAGCAGGTCTGCATCATTCTTTACTCTACTCTTCTCTACTATCCTACTTTAAGCAACAGGTCTGCGTCATTCTTCACTCTACTCAACTTGTCTTGTCTTGTTCTTAGCAACAGGTCTGCGTCATTCTTCACTCTTCTCTTCTAATCTCATCTTACTCTTAGCAACAGGTCTGCGTCATTCTTCAGTCTACTCTTATTGTCTTGTATTATTCTTAGCAACAGGTCTGCGTCATTCTTCACTCTAGTCTTCTTGTCTTGTCTTACTCTTAGCAACAGGTCTGTGCCATTCTTCACTTTACTCTTCTTGTCTCATCTTACTCTTAGCAACAGGTCTAAGTCATTCTTACTCTAATCATCTTTTCTTGTCTCATTCTTAGCAACAGGTCTGCGTTATTCTTCACTTTACTCTTCTCATCTCATCTTACTCTTAGCAACAGGTCTGTGCCAATTTTCACCATACTCTTCTTGTCTTTTCTTTCTCTTAGCATCAGGTCTGCGTCATTTTCTACTCCACTCCCCTTGTCTTGTCTTACTCTTTGCAACTGGTCTATGTCATTCTTCACTCTACTCTTCTTATCTCATCTTACTCTAAGGAACAGGTCTGAGTTGTTCTTACCCTTCTCATCAAGTCTCATCTTACTCTTAGCAGCATGTCTGCATCATTTTTCTCTGTACGCTTCTTTTCTTTTTTTTTTACTCTTAGCAACATTTACTAGTCGTTCTTACTCTACTCATCTTAAGTCATCTTACTCTTAGCAACATGTCTGCATCAATTTTCTCTGTACGCTTCTGATCTCTTCTTACTCTTAGCAACAGGTCTGCATCATTCTTATTTCTACTCTTCTTGTCTCCTCTTACCCTAAGCAACAGGTCTGTGTCATTCTTCTCTCTACTTTTCTCATCTCATCTTACTCTTAGCAACAGGTTTGCATCATTCTTCACTTTACTCTTCTCATCTCATCTTACCCTAAGCAATAGTTCTGCATGATACTTCACTCTTCTCTTCTCTTCTCATCTCATCTTACCCTTAGCAACAGGTCTGTATCATTCTTTACTCTACTCTTCTCTTATCATTCTACTTTTAGCAACAGTCCTGCGTCATTCTTCTCTCTACCCTTCTTGTCTTGTCTTACTCTTAGCAACTGGTCTGCGTCATTCTTCAGTCTACTCTAATTGTCTTGTAGTATTCTTAGCAACAGGTCTGCGTCATTTTTCACTCTACTCTTCTCATCTCATCCAACTCTTAGCAACAGGTCTGCGTCATTCTTCACTCTACTCCTCTAGTCTTGTCTTACTCTAAGCAACAGGTCTGCGTTATTATTTACTCGACTGATTTTGTCTCGTCTTACTCTTAGCAACAGGTCTGTGTCATTATTTACTCTACTCTGTCTGTCTCGTCTTACTCTTAGCAACAGGTCTGCGTTATTCTTTACTCTTTTCATCTTGTCTTGTCTTACTCTAAGAAACAAGTCTGCGTCATTCTCCACTCTACTCTTCTTGTCTTGTCAAACTTTTGTCTGCATCTGTCTTTACTCTACTCTTCTCATCTCATTTTACTCTTAGCAACAGGTCTGCGTCATTCTTCACTCTTCTCTTCTTGTATTGTCTTACTCTTTGCAACAGGTCTGTGTCATTATTTACTCTACTCATTTTGTCTCGTCTTACTCTTAGCAACAGGTCTTCGGCATTCTTTACTCTACTCATCTTGTCTTGTCTTACTCTAAGCAGCAGGTCTGCGTCATTCTTCACTCTAGTCTTCTTGTCTTGTCTTACTCTTAGCAACAAGTCTGTGCCATTCTTCACTCTACTCTTCATGTCTCATCTTACTCTTAGCAACAGGTCTAAGTCATTCTTACTCTAATCATATTTTCTTGTCTCATTCTTAGCAACAAGTCTGCGTTATTCTTCACTCTACTCTTCTCATCTCATCTTACTCTTGACAACAGGTCTGTGCCATTCTTCACCCAACTCTTCTTGTCTTTTCTTACTCTTAGCAACAGGTCTGCGTCATTTTCTACTCTACTCTCCTTGTCTTGTCTTACTCTTTGCAAAGGGTCTATGTCATTCTTTACTCTACTCTTCTTATCTCATCTTACTCTAAGGAACAGGTCTGAGTTGTTCTTACCCTTCTCATCTAGTCTCATTTCACTCTTAGCAGCATGTCTGCATCATTTTTCTCTGTACGCTTCTTATCTTTTTTTTTATTCTTAGCAGCATGTCCTAGTCGTTCTTACTCTACTTATCTTAAGTCATCTTACTCTTACCAACATGTCTGCATCAATTTTCTCTGTACGCTTCTCATCTCTTCTTACTCTTAGCAACAGGTCTGCATCATTCTTATTTCTACTCTTCTTGTCTCCTCTTACCCTAAGCAACAGGTCTGCGCCATTCTTCTTTCTACTTTTCTCATCCCATCTTACTCTTAGCAACAGGTTTGCATCATTCTTCACTCTACTCTTCTCATCTCATCTTACCCTAAGCAACAGTTCTGCATGATTCTTCACTATACTCTTCTCATCTTACCCTTAGCAACAGGTCTGCATCATTCTTTACTCTACTCTTCTCTTATCATTCTACTCTAGCAACAGTCCAGCGTCATTCTTCTCTCTACCCTTCTTATCTTGTCTTACTCTTAGCAACTGGTCTGCATCATTATTAGCTCTACTTTTCTTGTCTCATCTCACCCTTTGCACCAGGTCTGCAGCATTCTTTACACTGTTCTGTTCTTCTCTTCTCTTCTCATTCATCTTTTAGCAACATCCCTGTGTTATTCTTCTCTCTACTCTTCCTGTCATCTCTTACCCTCAGCAACAGGTCTAGTTTATTCTTAACTCTACTTTTCTTATCTTACCCTTAGCAAAAGGTCTGTGCCATTCATCTCTCTACTATTCAGGTCTCATCTTACTTGTAGAAACAGGTCTGCACAGTTCTGCTTTCTACTCATCTAGTCTCATCTTACCCTTAGCAATATGTCTGTGCCATTCGTATATACTATTCAGGTCTCATCTAACTTGTAGAAACAGGTCTGCATAATTCTTCTTTCTACTCATTTTGTCTAATTTTACCATTAGCAACAGGAATGCATCATTATTCTCTCTAGTCTCACTGTCTTGTATCATTCTTAGCGACATGTCTGCCATTCTTCTCTCTACTTTTCTTGTCTCATCTTAATTTTAATACATGTATTCGTCAAGCTTCCCTTTTCTCTTCTTGTCTCATCTAATTCTTAAGTACAGCTACATGTCTGCGCCATTCTACTCTCTACTCAACCTATTTTATCCTACTCTTAGGAACAGGTCTGGGTCATTCTTCTCTCTACTCTTCTTCTCTCATCGTACTCTAAGCAACAGATCTGTGGCATTATTCTCTCTACTATTCTTATCTCGTTTTACTCTAAGCAACAGGTCTGTGACATTCATCTCTCAAATCTACTTGCCTCATCGTTCTTTTAAAACATGTCTGCACTCTTCTCATCTTACTCAAAACAACAAGTCTATGTAATTTTTCGCTCTACTCTTCTACTCTTATCTTACTCTATGCAACACGTCTATGTAATTCTTCTCTCTATTGGTCTTGTCTCATCTTACACCTAGCAGCATGTCTGCGTCAATTTTCTCCGGACTCTACTTATATCATCTTGCTTTAAGTAACAGGTCTGTGTCATGCAACTATTTATTCATCTCATCTCGTCTATTTCTAAGCCAATCTTAGAGTGACGTCGGCGCCATTTTTCTCTATTCTTCTTGTTTCATTTTTCTCTTAGCAACATGTCTGCAACATTTTCTCTGTATGCTTCTATATCTCTTCTTACTCTTAAGCAAAATATCTCTGTTATTCTTCTCTCTACTCTTCTTACTCTTCACAAGAAGTCTGCGCCATTCTTTTCTCTACTCTACTTGTCTCATCCTACTTTTAGCAACAGGTCTGCGTCATTCTTGTCTCTACTCTTCTTGTCTCTTCTTTCTCTGAGCAACATGTCTGCGTCAGTCTTTACTCTCTTCATCGTGTCTCAACTTACTCATAGCGACAGGTCTGCGTCATTCTTTACTCTACTCATATTGTCTCAACTTACTCTTAGCAACAAGTCTGCGTCATTCTGTTCTTTACTCATCTTGTCTTACTTTATTCATAGCAACATGTCTGCGTCATCCTTCTCTGTTTTCCTCTTGTCTTCTCTTACTCTCAGCAACAGGTCTAAGTCATTCTTACTTTACTCATCTTGTCTTGTCTTACTCTTAGCAACAGATCTGCGTCATTCTTTACTCATCTTGTCTCATCTTACCCAAAGCAACTCTACTCTTCTCCTCTCACCTAGCCCTTAGAAACAGGTTTGCTTCATTCTCCACTCTACTTATCTTGTCTCGTCTAACTCTTAGCAACAGGTCTGCGTCATTCTCCACTCTACTCTTCTTGTCTTGTCTAACTCTTAGCAACAGGTCTGCGTCATTCTCTACTCTACTCTTGTCTCCTCTTACCCTCAGCAACAGGTCTAAGTCATTCTTACTTTACTCATCTTGTCTTGTCTTACTCTTAGCAACAGATCTGCGTCATTCTTTACTCTACTCATCTTGTCTCATCTTACTCTTAGCAACAGGTCTGCGTCATTCTTCTCTCTACTCCTCTTGTCTTGTCTTACTCTTAGCAACAGGTCTGCGTCATTCTTCTCTCTGCTCATCTTGTCTCATCATACCCTAAGCAGCAGGTCTGCGTCATTCGGATGCAGGATGCAGGATACACTCTATCAGACATCGGATGCAGTAGTCTCCCTATTAGACAGGAGATGCAGCAGACACTCTATCAGACAGGTTTGCAGGAGTCTCTCTATCAGACAGCGGATGCAGAAGTCTCTCTATCAGACATCGGATGCAGATCCCATCCGTCCGATAGAGAGTCTCCTGAATCCGCTGTCTGATAGAGTGTCTTCTGCATCCACTGTCTGATAGAAATTCTTCTGCATACGCTGTCTGATAGAGAGAATACTGCATCCGCTGTCTGATGAAGATAATCCTGCATCCGCTGTCTGATTGAGACACTCCTGCATCCGCTGTCTGATGGAGACACTCCTGCATGCGTTTTCTGATAGAGTGTCTCCTGCATCCGTTGTCTGATAGAGAGTCTCCTGCATTCGCTTTCTGATAGAGAGTCTCCTGCATCCGCTGTCTGATAAAGTGTCTCCTGCATCCACAGTTGGATAGAGAGACTCTTGCATCTGCTGTCTGATTGAGAGTCTCCTGCATCCGTTGTCTGATAGAGAGAAACTTGCATCCGCTGTCTGTTAGAGAGTCTCCTGCATCCGCTGTCTGATAGAGAGTCTCCAGCATCTGCTGTCTGATAGAGTCTCCTGCATCCGACGTCTGATGGAGATACTCCTGCATCCGCTGTCTGATTGAGATACTCCTGCATTCGCTGTCTTGTAGAGTCTCCAGCATCCACTGTCTGATGATAATACTCCTGCATCCACTGCCTGATGGTAATTCTCATGCAACGGCTGTCTAATAGAAAGTCTGACACATCCCCTGTCTGATAGAGAGTCTCCTGCATATGCTGTCTGATAGAGTCTCCTGCATCTGCTGTCTCATAGTGAGTCTCCTGCATACGCTGTCTGATAGAGAAACTCGTGCAATAGCTGTCTGATGGGGATACTCTTGCATCCATTGTCTGATAGAGAGTCTCCTGCAATCGCTGTCTGATAGAGAGACTCCTGCATCCTCTGTCTGATAGAGAGTCTCCAGCATCCTCTGTCTAATAGAGAGTCTCCTGATTCCGCTGTCTAATAGAGAGTCTCCTGCATACGCCGTCTGATAGAGAGAATCCTGCAATTGCTGTCTGATGGAAATACATAGAGAGTCTTCTGCATCGGCTGTCTGATAGAGAGTCTCCTGCCATCGCTGTCTGATAGAGAGACTCCTGCATCTGCTGTCTGCAAGAGAGTCTCCAGCATCGGCTGTCTGATCGAGATACTCCTGCATCCGCTGTCTGATGGAGATTCTCCTGTATCCAGTGTCTGATAGAGAGTCTCCAGCATCGGCTGTGTGATGGAGAGTCTCCAGCATCCGCTGTCTGATAGAGAGTCTCCTGCATTTGCTGTCTAATGGAGATACTCCTACATCCGATGTCTGATGGAGATATTCCTGCATCCGCTGTCTGATAGAGTGTCTCCAGCATCCGCTGTCTGATGGAGATACTCCTGCATCCGCTGTCTGATAGAGACATTCCTGCACCCGCTGTCTGATAGAGAGTCTCCAGCATCCGCTGTCTGATGGAGATACTCCTGCATCCGATGTCTGATAGAGAGACTCCTGTACCCGCTGTCAGAGAGAGTGTCTCCTGCATTCGCTGTCTGATAGAGAGTCTCCTGCATCAGCTGTCTAAAAGAGAGTCTCCTACATCCGCTGTCTGATAGAAAGTCTCCTGCATCCGCTGTCTGATAGAGTGTCTCCTGCATCCGCTGTTTTATAGAGAGACTCTTGCATCCGCTGTCTGATAGAGATACTCCTGCATCCGCTGTCTGAAAGTGACACAATGGAATCCGCTGTGTGATAGAGAGACTCCTGCATCCGCTGTCTGATAGAGATATTCCTGCATCCGCTTTCTGATAGAGAGCCTCCAGCATCCACTGTCTGATAAAAAGTCTTATGCATCCGCTGTCTGATAGAGTCTCCTGCATCCGCTGTCTAATAGAAAGTCTCCTGCATACGCTGTATGATAGACTCCTGCAATGGCTGTCTGGTGGAGATACTCCTGCATCCGCTGTCTGATAGAGAGTCCCCTGCAATCGTTGCTGTAAGAGACTCCTGCATCCGCTGTCTGATAGAGAGTTTCCAGCATCCGTTGTCTTATGGAGATACTCCTGCATCTGCTGTCTGAAGGAGAGTCTTCTGCATCCGCTGTCTGACGGAGAGACTCCTGCATCCGCTGTCTGATAGAGTGTATCCTGCATCCGCTGTCTGATAGAGAGTCTACTGCATCAGCTTTTTGATAGAGAGTCTCCTGCATCCACTGTCTGATAGAGTGCCTCCTGCATCCGCTGTCTGATAGAGAGACTCCTGCATCCGCTGTCTTATTGAGAGTCTCCTGCATCCGCTGTCTGATAGAGAAACACTTGCATCCGCTGTTTGATAGCGAGTCTCCTGCATCTGCTGTCTGATGGAGTGTCTCCAGCATCCGCTGTCTGATAGAGAGTCTCCTGCATCCGCTGTCTGATAGAGATACTCCTGCATCCGCTCTCTGATGGAGATACTCCTGCATCCGCTGTCTGATGGAGATACTCCTGCATCGGCTGTCTGATAGAAAGTATCGTGCATCCGCTGTCTGATAGAGAGTCTCCTGCATCTGCTGTCTGATAGAGTCTCCCGCTTCCGCTGTCTGATAGAGAGTCTCCTGCATCCGCTGCCTGATAGAGAGTCTCCTGCATCCGCTGCTTGATAGAGAGTCTTCTGAATCTGCTGTCTGATGGAGAGAATTCTGCATCCGCTGTCTGATAGAGTGTCTCCAGCATCCGCTGTCTGATAGAGAGTCTCCTGCATTCACTATCTGATAGAGAAACACTTGCATCCGCTGTCTGATAGAGGGTCACCTGCATCCGTTGTCTGATAGAGAGTCCTCTGCATCTGCTGTCTGATAGAATGTCTCTTATATCCGCTGTCTGATGGAGATACACCTGCATCCGCTGTCTGATGGAGAGACTCCTGCATCCGCTGTCTGACGGAAAGACTCCTGCATTCGCTGTCTGATAAAGTGTCTCCTGCATCCGCTGTCTGATAGAGAGTCTCCTGCATCCACTTTCTGATAGAGAGTCTCCTGCATCCGCTGTCTGATAAAGTGTCTCCTGCATCCACTGTCGGATAGAGAGACTCTTGCATCTGCTGTCTGATTGAGTGTCTCCTGCATTCGTTGTCTGATAGAGAGAAACTTGCATCCGCTGTCTGTTAGAGAGTCTCCTGCATCCGCTGTCTGATAGAGAGTCTCCAGCATCCGCTGTCTGATAGAGAGTCTCCTGCATCCGACGTCTGATGGAGATACTCCTGCATCCGCTGTCTGATGGAGATACTCCTGCATTCGCTGTCTTGTAGAGTCTCCAGCATCCGCTGTCTGATGGAAATACTCCAGCATCCGCTGTCTGATCGAGAGTCTCCTGCATCGCTGTCTGACAGAGAGACTCCTGCATCCGCTGTCTGATAGAGTGTCTCCTGCATATGCTGTCTGATAGAGAAACTCCTGCAATAGCTGTCTGATGGAAATACTCCTGCATCTGCTGTCTGATGGGGATACTCCTGCATCCGCTGTCTGATAGAGAGTCTCCAGCATCTGCTGTCTGATGGAGAGTCTCCAGAATCCGCTGTCTGATAGAGAGTCTCCTGCATCCGCTGTCTGATTAAGATACTCCTACATCCGCTGTCTGATAGAGATACTCCTGCATCCGCTGTCTGAAAGAGAGTCTCCAGCATCCGCTGTCTGATGGAGAAACTCCTGCATCTGCTATCTGGTAGAGAGACTCCCTCACCCGCTGTCTGATACAGAGTCACCTTCATCCGCTGTCTGATAGAGAGACACCTGCATTGCTGTCTGATAGTCTCCTGCATCCGCTGTCTGATAGAGAGTCTCCTGCATTCGCTGTCTGATAGAGAGATTCTTGCATCCGCTCTCTGATAGAGTGTCTCCTGCATCCACTGTCTTATAGAGTGTCTCCTGCATCCACTGTCTGAAAGAGAGTCTCCTGCATTCGCTGTATGATAGAGAGTCTCCTGAATCTGCTTTCTGATAGAGAGTCTCCTGCATCCGCTGTCTGTTGAAGATACTCCTGCATCCGCTGTCTGATAGAGAGACTCCTGCATCCGCTGTCTGATAGAGAGTCTCCTGCATCGCTGTCTGATGGAGATACTCCTGCATTCACTGTCTGATAGTCTCCTGCATCTGCTGTCTGATAGAGAGTCTCTTCCATCCGCTTTCTGATAGAGAGTCTCAAGCATCCGCTGTCTGAAAGAGATACTACTGCATCCACTGTCTGATAGAAAGACTCCCTCACCCGCCGTCTGATAGAGAGTCTCCTGCATCAATGTCTGACAGAGAGACTCCTGCATCCGCTGTCTGATAGAGTGTCTCATGCATCCGCTGTCTGATAGTGAGTCTGCTGCATCCGCTTTCTAATAGAGAGTCTCTTGTATCTGCTGTCTGGAAGAGTGTCTCCTGCATCCTCTGTCTGATAGAGAGTCTCCTGCATCCACTGTCTGATAGAGAGTCTCCAGCATCGGCTGTCTGATAGAGAGTCTCCTGCATCCGCTGTCTAATAGAGAGTCTCCTTTATCCGCTGTCTGATAAAGAGTTTCCAGCATCCTCTGTCTGATTGAGATTCTCCTGCATCCGCTGTCTTATGGAGATACTCCTGCATCGGCTGTCCAATAGAAAGTCTCGTGCATCCGCTGTCTTATAAAGAGTCCCCTGCATTCGCTGTCTGATACAGTCTCCTGTATCCGCTGTCTGATAGAGAGTCTCCTGCATATGCTGTCTGATAGAGAAACTCCTGCAATAGCTGTCTGATGGAGATACTCCTGCATCTAATGTCTGATAGAGAGTCTCCTGCAACCGCTGTCTGATAGAGAGTCTCCTGCAATCGCTGTCTGATAGAGAGACCTCTGCATCCGCTTTCTTATAGAGAGTCTCCAGCATCCGCTGTCTGATGGAAATACTCCTGCATCCGCTGTCTGATGGAGATACTCCTGCATCAGCTGTCTGATAGAGAGTCTCCAGCATCTGCTGTCTGATGGAGAGTCTCCAGAATCCGCTGTCTGATAGAGAGTCTCCTGCATCCGCTGTCTGATTAAGATACTCCTACATTCGCTGTCTTGTAGAGTCGCCAGCATCCGCTGTCTGATGGAAATTCTCCAGCATCCGCTGTCTGATGGAGAGACTCCTGCATCAGCTGTCTTACAGAGAGACTCCTGCATCCGCTGTCTCATAGAGTGTCTCCTGCATATGCTGTCTGATAGAGAAACTCCTACAATAGCTGTCTGATGGAAATACTCCTGCATCTGCTGTCTGATGAAGATACTCCTGCATCCGCTGTCTGATAGAGAGTCTCCAGCATCTGCTGTCTGATGGAGAGTCTCCAGAATCCGCTGTCTGATAGAGAGTCTCCTGCATCCGCTGTCTGATTAAGATACTCCTACATCCGCTGTCTGATAGAGATACTCCTGCATCCGCTGTCTGAAAGAGAGTCTCCAGCATCCGCTGTCTGATGGAGATACTCCTGCATCTGCTGTCTGGTAGAGAGACTCCCTCACCGGCTGTCTGATACAGAGTCTCCTTCATCCGCTGTCTGATAGAGAGACTCCTGCATTGCTGTCTTATAGTGTCCTGCATCCGCTGTCTGATAGAGAGTCTCCTGCATTCACTGTCTGATAGAGAGATGCTTGCATCCGCTCTCTGATAGAGTGTCTCCTGCATCCGCTGTCTTATAGAGTGTCTCCTGCATCCACTGTCTGAAAGAGAGTCTCCTGCATTCGCTGTATGATAGAGAGTCTCCTGCATCCGCTTTCTGATAGAGAGTCTCCTGCATCCGCTGTCTGTTGAAGATACTCCTGCATCCGCTGTCTGATAGAGAGACTCCTGCATCCGCTGTCTGATAAAGAGTCTCCTGCATCCGCTGTCTAATAGTGAATACTCCTGCATTCACTGTCTGATAGTCTCCTGCATCCGCTGTCTGATAGAGAGTTTCTTGCATCCGCTGTCTGATAGTGTCTCCTACATCGGCTGTCTAATAGAGAGTCTCCTGCATCCACTATTTGATAAAAAGTCTCCTGCATCCGCTGTCTGATAGAAAATCTACTGCATCCCCTGTCCGATAGAGTGTCTCCTGCATCCGCTGTCTGATAGAGAGTCTCCAGCATACGCTGCCTGATAGAGAGTCTTCTGCATCCGCTGTCTGATGGAGATACTCCTACATCCGCTGTCTGATGGAGATACTCCTGCATCCGCTGTCTGATAGAGAGTCTCAAGCATCCGCTGTCTGACGGAGATACTCCTGCATCCGCTGTCTGATAGAGAGACTCCCTCACCCACCGTCTGATAGAGAGTCTCCTGCATCGCTGTCTGACAGAGAGACTCCTGCATCCGCTGTCTGATAGAGTGTCTCATGCATCCGCTGTCTGATAGAGAGTCTGATGCTTCCGCTTTCTAATAGAGAGTCTCCTGCATCTGCTGTCTGAAAGAGTTTCTCCTGTATCCGCTGTCTAATAGAGAGTCTCCTGCATCCACTGTCTGATAGAGAGTCTCCAGCATCGGCTGTCTGATAGAGAGTCTCCTGCATCCGCTGTCTAATAGAGAGTCTCCTTTATCAGCTGTCTGATGGAGAGTTTCCAGCATCCTCTGTCTGATTGAGATACTCCTGCATCTGCTGTCTTATGGAGATACTCCTGCATTGGCTGTCCAATAGTGGTCTCGTGCATCCGCTGTCTTATAAAGAGTCCCCTGCATTCGCTGTCTGATACAGTCTCCTGTTTCCGCTGTCTGATAGAGAGTCTCTTGCATATGCTGTCTGATAGAGAAACTCCTGCAATAGCTGTCTGATGGAGATACTCCTGCATCTAATGTCTGATAGAGAGTCTCCTGCATCCGCTGTCTGATAGAGAGTCTCCCGCAATCGCTGTCTGATAGAGAGACCTCTGCATCCGCTGTCTTATAGAGAGTCTCCAGCATCCGCTGTCTGATGGAAATACTCATGCATCCGCTGTCTGATGGAGATACTCCTGCAACCGCTGTTTGATAGAGAGTCTCCAGCATCTGCTGTCTGATGGAGAGTCTCCAGAAGTTGCTGTCTGATAGAGAATCTCCTGCATCCGCTGTCTGATTAAGATACTCCTACATCCGCTGTCTGATAGAGATACTCCTGCATCTGCTGTCTGAAAATGAGTCTCCAGCATCCGCTGTCTGATGGAGATACTCCTGCATCCGCTGTCTGGTATAGAGACTCCCTCATCTGCTGTCTGATAGAGGGACTCCTGCATCCGCTGTCTGATACAGGTACTCCTGCATCTGCTGTCTGATAGAGAGACTCCTGCATTCGCTGTCTGATAGTCTATTGCATCCGCTGTCTGATGGAGAGTCTCCTGCAATCGCTGTCTGATAGAGAGATTCCTGCATCTGCTCTCTGATAGAGTATCTCCTGTATCGGCTGTCTGATAGAGTGTCCTCTGCATCCACTGTCTGATAGAGTGTCTCCTGCATCTGATGTCTGATAAAGAGACTCCTGCATCCGCTGTCTGATAGAGAGTCTCCTGCATCCGCTGTCTGATGGAGAGTCTCCTGCATTGGCTGTCTGAAAGAGAGACTCCTGCATCTGCTGTCTGATAGAGAGACACTTGCATCTGCTGTCTGATAGAGAGTCTTCTGCATCCGCAGTCTGATGGAGATACTCCTGCATCCGCTGTCTGATAAAGAGTATCCTGCATCTGCTGTCTGATGGAGATACTCCTGGATAAGCTGTCTAATAGAGAGTCTCCTGCATCCGCTGTCTAATAGAGAGTCTCCTGCATACGCCGTCTGATAGAGAGAATCCTGCAATTGCTGTCTGATGGAAATACATAGAGAGTCTTCTGCATCGGCTGTCTGAAAGAGAGTCTCCTGCCATCTCTGTCTGATAGAGAGTCTCCTGCATCGCTGTCTGATGGAGATACTCCTGCATTCACTGTCTGATAGTCTCCTGCATCTGCTGTCTGATAGAGAGTCTCTTGCATCCGCTTTCTGATAGAGAGTCTCAAGCATCCGCTGTCTGAAAGAGATACTCCTGCTTCCGCTGTCTGATAGAAAGACTCCCTCACCCGCCGTCTGATAGAGAGTCTCCTGCATCACTGTCTGACAGAGAGACTCCTGCATCTGCTGTCTGATAGAGTGTCTCATGCATCCGCTGTCTGATAAGAGTCTGCTGCATCCGCTTTCTAATAGAGAGTCTCCTGCATCTGCTGTCTGGAAGAGTGTCTCCTGCATCCTCTGTCTGATAGAGAGTCTCCTGCATCCACTGTCTGATAGAGAGTCTCCAGCATCGGCTGACTGATAGAGAGTTTCCTGCATCCGCTGTCTAATAGAGAGTCTCCTTTATCCGCTGTCTGATAGAGAGTTTCCAGCATCCTCTGTCTGATTGAGATACTCCTGCATCCGCTGTCTTATTGAGATACTCCTGCATCGGCTGTCCAATAGAAAGTCCCCTGCATTCGCTGTCTGATATAGTCTCCTGTATCCGCTGTCTGATAGAGAGTCTCCTGCATATGCTGTCTGATAGAGAAACTCCTGCAATAGCTGTCTGATGGAGATACTCCTGCATCTAATGTCTGCTAGAGAGTCTCCTGCATCTGCTGTCTGATAGAGAGTCTCCCACAATCGCTGTCTGATAGAGAGACCTCTGCATCCGCTGTCTTATAGAGAGTCTCCAGCATCCGCTGTCTGATGGAAATACTCCTGCATCCGCTGTCTGATGGAGATACTCCTGCATCCGCTGTCTGATAGAGAGTCTCCAGCATCTGCTGTCTGATGGAGAGTCTCCAGAATCCGCTGTCTGATAGAGAGTCTCCTGCATCCGCTGTCTGATTAAGATACTCCTACATTCGCTGTCTTGTAGAGTCTCCAGCATCCGCTGTCTGATGGAAATACTCCAGCATCCGCTGTCTGATGGAGAGACTCCTGCATCAGCTGTCTGACAGAGAGACTCCTGCATCCGCTGTCTGATAGAGTGTCTCCTGCATATGCTGTCTGATAGAGAAACTCCTGCAATAGCTGTCTGATGGAAATACTCCTGCATCTGCTGTCTGATGAGGATACTCCTGCATCCGCTGTCTGATAGAGAGTCTCCAGCATCTGCTGTCTGATGGAGAGTCTCCAGAATCCGCTGTCTGATAGAGAGTCTCCTGCATCCGCTGTCTGATTAAGATACTCCTACATCCGCTGTCTGATAGAGATACTCCTGCATCCGCTGTCTGAAAGAGAGTCTCTAGCATCCGCTGTCTGATGGAGATACTCCTGCATCTGCTGTCTGGTAGAGAGACTTTCTCACCGGCTGTCTGATACAGAGTCTCCTTCATCCGCTGTCTGATAGAGAGACTCCTGCATTGCTGTCTGATAGTCTCCTGCATCCGCTGTCTGATAGAGAGTCTCCTGCATTCGCTGTCTGATAGAGAGATTCTTGCATCCGCTCTCTGATAGAGTGTCTCCTGCATCCGCTGTCTTATAGAGTGTCTCCTGCATCCACTGTCTGAAAGAGAGTCTCCTGCATTTGCTGTATGATAGAGAGTCTCCTGCATCCGCTTTCTGATAGAGAGTCTCCTGCATCCAATGTCTGTTGAAGATACTCCTGCATCCGCTGTCTGATAGAGAGACTCCTGCATCCGCTATCTGATAGAGAGTCTCCTGCATCCGCTGTCTAATAGTGAATACTCCTGAATTCACTGTCTGATAGTCTCCTGCATCCGCTGTCTGATAGAGAGTCTCTTGCATCCGCTGTCTGATAGAGCGTCTCCAACATCCGCTGTCTGAAAGAGGTACTCCTGCATCCGCTGTCTGATAGTGTCTCCTGCATCGGCTGTCTAATAGAGAGTCTCCTGCATCCACTATTTGATAGAGAGTCTCCTGCATCCGCTGTCTGATAGAAAATCTACTGCATCCCCTGTCCGATAGAGTGTCTCCTTCATCCGCTGTCTGATAGAGAGTCTCCAGCATACGCTGCCTGATAGAGAGTCTTCTGCATCCGCTGTCTGATGGAGATACTCCTACATCCGCTGTCTGATGGAGATACTCCTGCATCCGCTGTCTGATAGAGAGTCTCAAGCATCCGCTGTCTGACGGAGATACTCCTGCATCCACTGTCTGATAGAGAGACTCCCTCACCCACCGTCTGATAGAGAGTCTCCTGCATCGCTGTCTGACAGAGAGACTCCTGCATCCGCTGTCTGATAGAGTGTCTCAAGCATCCGCTGTCTGATAGAGAGTCTGCTGCATCCGCTTTCTAATAGAGAGTCTCCTGCATCTGCTGTCTGAAAGAGTTTCTCCTGTATCCGCTGTCTGATAGAGAGTCTCCTGCATATGCTGTCTGATAGAGAAACTCCTGCAATAGCTGTATGATGGAGATACTCCTGCATCTAATGTCTGATAGAGAGTCTCCTGCATCCGCTGTCTCATAGAGAGTCTCCCGCAATCGCTGTCTGATAGAGAGACCTCTGCATCCGCTGTCTTATAGAGAGTCTCCAGCATCCGCTGTCTGATGGAAATACTCCTGCATCCGCTGTCTGATGGAGATACTCCTGCATCCGCTGTCTGATAGAGAGTCTCCAGCATCTGCTGTCTGATGGAGAGTCTCCAGAATCCGCTGTCTGATAGAGAGTCTCCTGCATCCGCTGTCTGATTAAGATACTCCTACATTCGCTGTCTTTTAGAGTCTCCAGCATCCGCTGTCTGATGGAAATACTCCAGCATCCGCTGTCTGATGGAGAGACTCCTGCATCAGCTGTCTGACAGAGAGACTCCTGCATCCGCTGTCTGATAGAGTGTCTCCTGCATATGCTGTCTGATAGAGAAACTCCTGCAATAGCTGTCTGATGGAAATACTCCTGCATCTGCTGTCTGATGAGGATACTCCTGCATCCGCTGTCTGATAGAGAGTCTCCAGCATCTGCTGTCTGATGGAGAGTCTCCAGAATCCGCTGTCTGATAGAGAGTCTCCTGCATCCGCTGTCTGATTAAGATACTCCTACATCCGCTGTCTGATAGAGATACTCCTGCATCCGCTGTCTGAAAGAGAGTCTCCAGCATCCGCTGTCTGATGGAGATACTCCTGCATCTGCTGTCTGGTAGAGAGACTCTCTCACCGGCTGTCTGATACAGAGTCTCCTTCATCCGCTGTCTGATAGAGAGACTCCTGCATTGCTGTCTGATAGTCTCCTGCATCCGCTGTCTGATAGAGAGTCTCCTGCATTCGCTGTCTGATAGAGAGATTCTTGCATCCGCTCTCTGATAGAGTGTCTCCTGCATCCGCTGTCTTATAGAGTGTCTCCTGCATCCACTGTCTGAAAGAGAGTCTCCTGCATTCGCTGTATGATAGAGAGTCTCCTGCATCCGCTTTCTGATAGAGAGTCTCCTGCATCCGCTGTCTGTTGAAGATTCTCCTGCATCCGCTGTCTGATAGAGAGACTCCTGCATCCGCTATCTGATAGAGAGTCTCCTGCATCTGCTGTCTGAAAGAGTTTCTCCTGTATCCGCTGTCTGATAGAGAGTCTCCTGCATCCACTGTTTGATAGAGAGTCTCCAGCATCCGCTGTCTGATAGAGAGTCTCCTGCATCCGCTGTCTAATAGAGAGTCTCCTTTATCCGCTGTCTGATAGAGAGTTTCCAGCATCCTCTGTCTGATTGAGATACTCCTGCATCCGCTGTCTTATGGAGATACTCCTGCATTGGCTGTCCAATAGAAAGTCTCGTGCATCCGCTGTCTTATAAAGAGTCCCCTGCATTTGCTGTCTGATACAGTCTCCTGTTTCCGCTCTCTGATAGAGTGTCTCCTGCATCCGCTGTCTTATAGAGTGTCTCCTGCATCCACTGTCTGAAAGAGCGTCTCCTGCATTCGCTGTATGATAGAGAGTCTCCTGCATCCGCTTTCTGATAGAGAGTCTCCTGCATCCGCTGTCTGTTGAAGATACTCCTGCATCCGCTGTCTGATAGAGAGACTCCTGCATCCGCTATCTGATAGAGAGTCTCCTGCATCCGCTGTCTAATAGTGAATACTCCTGCATTCACTGTCTGATAGTCTCCTGCATCCGCTGTCTGATAGAGAGTCTCTTGCATCCGCTGTCTGATAGAGAGTCTCCAACATCCGCTGTCTGAAAGAGATACTCCTGCATCCGCTGTCTGATAGTGTCTCCTGCATCGGCTGTCTAATAGAGAGTCTCCTGCATCCACTATTTGATAGAGGGTCTCCTGCATCCGCTGTCTGATAGAAAATCTACTGCATCCCCTGTCCGATAGAGTGTCTCCTGCATCCGCTGTCTGATAGAGAGTCTCCAGCATACGCTGCCTGATAGAGAGTCTTCTGCATCCGCTGTCTGATGGAGATACTCCTACATCCGCTGTCTGATGGAGATACTCCTGCATCCGCTGTCTGATAGAGAGTCTCAAGCATCCGCTGTCTGAGGGAGATACTCCTGCATCCGCTGTCTGATAGAGAGACTCCCTCACCCACCGTCTGATAGAGAGTCTCCTGCATCCCTGTCTGACAGAGAGACTCCTGCATCCGCTGTCTGATAGAGAGTCTGCTGCATCCGCTTTCTAATAGAGAGTCTCCTGCATCTGCTGTCTGAAAGAGTTTCTCCTGTATCCGCTGTCCAATAGAAAGTCTCGTGCATCCGCTGTCTTATAAAGAGTCCCCTGCATTTGCTGTCTGATACAGTCTCCTGTTTCCGCTCTCTGATAGAGTGTCTCCTGCATCCGCTGTCTTATAGAGTGTCTCCTGCATCCACTGTCTGAAAGAGAGTCTCCTGCATTCGCTGTATGATAGAGAGTCTCCTGCATCCGCTTTCTGATAGAGAGTCTCATGCATCCGCTGTCTGTTGAAGATACTCCTGCATCCGCTGTCTGATAGAGAGACGCCTGCACACGCTATCTGATAGAGAGTCTCCTGCATCCGCTGTCTAATAGTGAATACTCCTGCATTCACTGTCTGATAGTCTCCTGCATCCGCTGTCTGATAGAGAGTCTCTTGCATCCGCTGTCTGATAGAGAGTCTCCAACATCCGCTGTCTGAAAGAGATACTCCTGCATCCGCTGTCTGATAATGTCTCCTGCATCGGCTGTCTAATAGAGAGTCTCCTGCATCCACTATTTGATAGAGGGTCTCCTGCATCCGCTGTCTGATAGAAAATCTACTGCATCCCCTGTCCGATAGAGTGTCTCCTGCATCCGCTGTCTGATAGAGAGTCTCCAGCATACGCTGCCTGATAGAGAGTCTTCTGCATCCGCTGTCTGATGGAGATACTCCTACATCCGCTGTCTGATGGAGATACTCCTGCATCCGCTGTCTGATAGAGAGTCTCAAGCATCCGCTGTCTGACGGAGATACTCCTGCATCCGCTGTCTGATAGAGAGACTCCCTCACCCATCGTCTGATAGAGAGTCTCCTGCATCCCTGTCTGACAGAGAGACTCCTGCATCCGCTGTCTGATAGAGAGTCTGCTGCATCCGCTTTCTAATAGAGAGTCTCCTGCATCTGCTGTCTGAAAGAGTTTCTCCTGTATCCGCTGTCTGATAGAGAGTCTCCTGCATCCACTGTCTGATAGAGAGTCTCCAGCATCCGCTGTCTGATAGAGAGTCTCCTGCATCCGCTGTCTAATAGAGAGTCTCCTTTATCCGCTGTCTGATAGAGAGTTTCCAGCATCCTCTGTCTGATTGAGATACTCCTGCATCCGCTGTCTTATGGAGATACTCCTGCATTGGCTGTCCAATAGAAAGTCTCGTGCATCCGCTGTCTTATAAAGAGTCCCCTGCATTTGCTGTCTGATACAGTCTCCTGTTTCCGCTGTCTGATAGAGAGTCTCCTGCATATGCTGTCTGATAGAGAAACTCCTGCAATAGCTGTATGATGGAGATACTCCTGCATCTAATGTCTGATAGAGAGTCTCCTGCATCCGCTGTCTCATAGAGAGTCTCCCGCAATCGCTGTCTGATAGAGAGACCTCTGCATCCGCTGTCTTATAGAGAGTCTCCAGCATCCGCTGTCTGATGGAAATACTCCTGCATCCGCTGTCTGATGGAGATACTCCTGCAACCGCTGTCTGATAGAGAGTCTCCAGCATCTGCTGTCTGATGGAGAGTCTCCAGAATCCGCTGTCTGATAGAGAGTCTCCTGCATCCGCTGTCTGATTAAGATACTCCTACATCCGCTGTCTGATAGAGATACTCCTGCATCTGCTGTCTGAAAATGAGTCTCCAGCATCCGCTGTCTGATGGAGATACTCCTGCATCAGCTGTCTGGTATAGAGACTCCCTCATCCGCTGTCTGATAGAGGGACTCCTGCATCCGCTGTCTGATACAGGTACTCCTGCATCTGCTGTCTGATAGAGAGACTCCTGCATTCGCTGTCTGATAGTCTATTGCATCCGCTGTCTAATGGAGAGTCTCCTGCATTCGCTGTCTGATAGAGAGATTCCTGCATTCGCTCTCTGATAGAGTGTCTCCTGCATCGGCTGTCTGATAGAGTGTCTTCTGCATCCACTGTCTGATAGAGTGTCTCCTGCATCTGATGTCTGATAAAGAGACTCCTGCATCCGCTGTCTGATAGAGAGTCTCCTGCATCCGCTGTCTGATGGAGAGTCTCCTGTATCGGCTGTCTGAAAGAGAGACTCCTGCATCTGCTGTCTGATAGAGAGACACTTGCATCTGCTGTCTGATAGAGAGTCTTCTGCATCCGCAGTCTGATGGAGATACTCCTGCATCCGCTGTCTGATAAAGAGTATCCTGCATCTGCTATCTGATGGAGATACTCCTGGATAAGCTGTCCAATAGAGAGTCTCCTGCATCCGCTGTTTAATAGAGAGTCTCCTGCATACGCCGTCTGATAGAGAGAATCCTGCAATTGCTGTCTGATGGAAATACATAGAAAGTCTTCTGCCATCGCTGTCTGATAGAGAGACTCCTGCATCGGCTGTCTGCTGGAGAGTCTCCAGCATCGGCTGTCTGATGGAGATACTCCTGCATCCGCTGTCTGATGGAGATACTCCTGTATCGGGTGTCTGATAGAGAGTCTCCAGCATCGGCTGTGTGATGGAGAGTCTCCAGCATCCGCTGTCTGAAAGAGAGTCCCCTGCATTCGCTGTCTGATGGAGATACTCTTGCATCCGCTGTCTGATGGAGATACTCCTGCATCCGCTGTCTGATCGAGAGTCTCCAGAATCCGCTTTCTGATAGAGAGTCTCCTGCATCCGCTGTCTGATTAAGATACTCCTACATCCGCTGTCTGATAGAGATACTCCTGCATCCGATGTCTGAAAGAGAGTCTCCTGCATCCGCTATCTGATGGAGATACTCCTGCATCCGCTGTCTGGTAGAGAGACTCCCTCACCCGCTGTCTGATACAGAGTCTCCTTCATCCACTGTCTGATAGAGAGACTCCTGCATTCGCTGTCGGATAGTCTCCTGAATCCGCTGTCTGATAGAAAGTCTCCTGCATTCGCTGTCTGATAAAGAGATTCTTGCATCCGCTCTCTGATAGAGTGTCTCCTGCATCCGCTGTCTAATAGAGTGTCTCCTGCATCCACTGTCTGAAAGAGAGTCTCCTGCATTCACTGTATGATAGAGAGTCTCCTGCATCCGCTTTCTGATAGAGAGTCTCCTGCATCCGCTGTCTGTTGGAGATACTCCTGCATCCGCTGTCTGATAGAGAGTATCCTGCATCCGCTGTCTGATAGAGAGTCTCCTGCTTCCGCTGTCTAATGGAGATACTCCTGCATTCACTGTCTGATAGTCTCCTGCATCCGCTGTCTGATAGAGAGTCTCTTGCTTCTGCTTTCTGATAGAGAGTCTCCAGCATCCGTTTTCTGAAAGAGATACTCCCGCATCCGCTGTCTGATAGTGTCTCCTGCATCGGCTCTCTGATAGAGAGTCTCATGCATCCACTGTCTGATAGAGTGTCTCCTGCATCCGCTGTCTGATAGAGAGTCTCCTGCATCCGCTGTATGATAGAGATACCCCTGCACCCGCTGTCTGATAATGAGACACTTGCATCCGCTGTCTGATAGAGAGTCTCCTGCATCTGCAGTCTGATTGAGATACTCCTGCATCGGCTGTCTGATAGAGAGTCTCCAGCATCCGCTGTCTGATGGAGAGTCTCCAGCATCCGCTGTCTGATAGAGAGTCTTCTGCATCCGCTGTCTGATGGAGAAACTTCTACATCCACTGTCTGATTGAGATACTCCTGCATCCGCTGTCTGATAGAGAGTCTCAAGCATCCGCTGTCTGACAGAGGTACTCCTGCATCCGCTGTCTGATAGAGAGACTCCCTCACCCGCTGTCTGATAAAGAGTCTCCTTCATCCGCTGTCTGATAGAGTGACTCCTGCATCTGCTGTCTGATGGAGATATTCCTGCATCTGCTGTCTGATAGAGAGACTCCTGCATTCGCTGTCTGATAGTCTATTGCATTCGCTGTCTGATAGAGAGTCTCCTGCATTCGCTGTCTGATAGAGAGATTCCTGCATCCGTTCTCTGATAGAGTGTCTCCTGCATCCGCTGTCTGATATAGTGTCTTCTGCATTTACTGTCTGATAGAGTGTCTCCTGCATCTGATGTCTGATAGAGAGTCTCCAGCATCCGCTGTCTAATGGAGATACTCCCTCACCCGCTGTCTGATGAAGAGTCTCCCTCATCTGCTGTCTGATAGAGAAACTCCTGCATCCGCTGTCTGATGGAGATACTCCTGCATCTGCTGTCTGATAGAGAGACTCCTACATACGCTGTCTGATAGTCTATTGCATTCGCTGTCTGATAGAGAGTCTCCTGCATTCGCTGTCTGATAGAGAGATTCCTGCATACGCTCTCTGATAGACTGTCTCCTGCATCCGCTGTCTGATAGAGTGTCTTCTGCATCCACTGTCTGATAGAGTGTCTCCTGCATCTGATGTCTGATAGAGTGTGTCCTGCATCCGCTGTCTTGTGGAGAGTCTCCTGCATCGGCTGTCTTAAATTGAGACTCCTGCATCTGCTGTCTGATAGAGAGACACTTGCATCCGCTGTCTGATAGAGAGTCTTCAGCATCCGCAGTCTGATGGAGATACTCCTGCATTCGCTGTCTGATAAAGAGTATCCTGCATCCGCTGTCTGATGGAGATACTCCTGGATAAGCTGTCTAATAGAGAGTCTCCTGCATCCGCTATCTAATAGAGAGTCTCCTGCATACGCCGTCTGATAGAGAGAATCCTGCAATTGCTGTCTGATGTAGAAACTCCTGCATCCGCTGTATGTCTGATATAGAGTTTCTTGCATTGGCTGTCTGATAGAGAGTCTCCTGCAATCGCTGTCTGATAGAGAGACTCCTGCATCCGCTGTCTGATAGAGAGTCTCCAGCATCCGCTGTCTGATGGAGATACTCCTGCATCCGCTGTCTGATGTAGATACTCCTGCATCCGGTGTCTGATAGAGAGTCTCCAGCATCGGCTGTGTGATGGAGAGTCTGCTGCATTCGCTGTCTGATGGAGATACTCCTACATCCGCTGTCTGATGGAGATATTCCTGCATCCACTGTCTGATAGAGTGTCTCCAGCACCCGCTGTCTGATAGAGAGTCTCCAGCATCTGCTGTCTGATGGAGATACTCCTGCGTCCGCTGTCTGATAGAGAGACTCCTGCACCAGCTGTCTGAGAGAGTGTCTCCTGCATCCACTGTCTGATAGAGAGTCCCCTGCATCCGCTGTCTGATAGAAAGTCTCCAGCATCCGCTGTCTGTGTCTGATAGAGTGTCTCCTGCATCTGCTGTCTGATAGAGAGACTCTTGCATCCGCTGTCTGATAGAGATACTCCTGCATCCGCTGTCTGATAGAGACACTCTTGCATCCGCTGTCTGATAGAGAGTCTCCTGCATCCGCTGTCTGATAGAGATATTCCTGCATCCCCTGTCTCATAGAGAGTCTCCAGCATCCGCTGTGTGATAGAAAGTCTTATGCATCCGCTGTCTGATAGAAACTCCTGCATCTGCTGTCTGATAGAAAGTAACCTGCATACGCTGTCTGATAGACTCCTGCAATGGCTGTCTGATGTAGATACTCCTGCATCCAATGTCTGATAGAGAGTCTCCTGCATCCGCTGTCGGATAGAGAGTCTCCTGCAATCGCTGTCTGTAAGAGACTCCTGCATCCGCTGTCTGAAAGAGAATCTCCAGCATCCGTTGTCTGATGGAGATACTCCTGCATCCGCTGTCAGATGGAGAGTCTTCTGCATCCGCTGTCTGAGGGAGAGACTCCTGCATTCGCTGTCTGATAGAGTGTATCCTGCATCCGCTGTCTGATAGAGAGTCTCCTGCATCCGCTTTCTGATAGAGTGTCTTCTGCATCCACTGTCTGATAGAGTGTCTCCTGCATCCGCTGTCTGATAGAGAGACTCCTGCATCCGCTGTCTTATTGAGAGTCTCCTGCATCCGCTGTCTGATAGAGAGACACTTGCATCCGCTGTCTGATAGAGAGTCTCCTGCATCAGCTGTCTGATGGAGTGTCTCCAGCATCCGCTGTCTGATAGAGAGTCTCCTGCATCCGCTGTCTGATAATGATACTCCTGCATCCGCTCACTGATGGAGATCCTCATGCATCCGCTGTCTGATAGAGAGTCTAAAGCATACGCTGTCTGATGAAGATACTCCTGCATCCGCTGTCTGATGGAGATACTCCTGCATCTGCTGTCTGATAGAAAGTCTCCTGCATCTGCTGTATGATAGAGAGTCTCCTGCATCTGCTGTCTGATGGAGTGTCTCCAGCATCCGCTGTCTGATAGAGAGTCTCAAGCATCTGCTGTCTGATGGAGATACTCCTGCATCCGCTGTCTGATGGAGATACTCCTGCATCCGCTGTCTGATGGAGATACTCCTGCATCCGCTGTCTGATAGAGAGTCTCCAGCAATCTTTTTCTGATGGAGAGTCTCTAGCATCCGTTGTCTGATAGAGAGTCTCCTGCATCCACTGTCTGATTGAGATACTCCTACATCCGCTGTCTGATGGAGATATTTCTGCATCCGCTGTCTGATAGAGAGTCTCCAGCATCCGCTGTCTGATGGAGATACTCCTGCATCTGCTGTCTGATAGAGAGACTCCTGCTCCCGCTGTCTGATAGAGAGTTTCCTTAATCGGCTGTCTGATAGAAAGACTCCTGCATCCGCTGTCTGATAGTCTCCTGCATCCGCTGTCTGATAGAGAGATTACTGCATCCGCTGTCTGATAGAGTATCTCCTTCATCCGCTGTCTGACAGAGTGTCTCCTGCATCCACTGTCTGATAGAGTGGTTCCTGCATCCGATATCTGATAGAGAGACTCCTGCATCCGCTGTCTGATGGAGAGTCTCCAGCATCCGCTGTCTGATGGAGATACTCCCTCACCCGCTGTCTGATTAAGAGTCTCCTTCATCTGCTGTCTGATAGAGAGACTCCTGCATCCGCTGTCTGATGGAGATACTCCTGCATCTGCTGTCTGATAGAGAGACTCCTGCATTCGCTGTCTGATAGCCTATTGCATTCGCTGTCTGATAGAGAGTCTCCTGCATTCGCTGTCTGATAGAGAGATTCCTACATCCGCTCTCTGATAGAGTGTCTCCTGCATCCGCTGTCTGGTATAGTGTCTTCTGCATCCACTGTCTGATAGAGTGTCTCCTGCATCTGATGTCTGATAGAGAGTCTACTGCATCCGCTGTCTGATGGAGAGTCTCCTGCATCGGCTGAATGAAAGTGAGACTCCTGCATCTGCTGTCTGATAGAGAGACACTTGCATCTGCTGTCTGATAGAGAGTCTTCTGCATCCGCAGTCTGATGGAGATACTCCTGCATCCGCTGTCTGATAAAGAGTATCCTGCATCCGCTGTCTGATGGAGATACTCCTAGATAAGCTGTCTAATAGAGAGTCTCCTGCATCCGCTGTCTAATAGAGAGTCTCCTGCATACGCCGTCTGATAGAGAGAATCCTGCAATTGCTGTCTGATGGAGATACTCCTACATCCGCTGTATGTCTGATATAGAGTCTCCTGCATCGGCTGTCTGATAGAGAGTCTCCTGCAACCGCTGTCTGACAGAGAGACTCCTGCATCCGCTGTCTGATAGAGAGTCTCCAGCATCCGCTGTCTGATGGAGATACTCCCTCACACGCTGTCTGATAAAGAGTCTCCTTCATCTGCTGTCTGATAGAGAGACTCCTGCATCCACTGTCTGATGGAGATATTCCTGCATCTGCTGTCTGATAGAGAGACTCCTGCATTCGCAGTCTGATAGTCTATTGCATTCGCTGTCTGATAGAGAGTCTTCTGCATTCGCTGTCTGATAGAGTGATTCCTGCATACGCTCTCTGATAGAGTGTCTCCTGCATCCGCTGTCTGATAGAGTGTCTTCTGCATCCACTGTCTGATAGAGTTACTCCTGCATCCGCTGTCTGATAGAGACACACTTGCATCCGCTGTCTGATAGAGAGTCTCCTGCATCCGCTGTCTGATAGAGATATTCCTGCATCCCCTGTCTCATAGAGAGTCTCCAGCATCCGCTGTGTGATAGAAAATCTTATGCATCCGCTGTCTGATAGAAACTCCTGCATCTGCTGTCTGATAGAAAGTCCCCTGCATACGCTGTCTGATAGACTCCTGCAATGGCTGTCTGATGGAGATACTCCTGCATCCAATGTCTGATGGAGAGTCTCCTGCATCCGCTGTCTGATAGAGAGTCTCCTGCAATTGCTGTCTGTAAGAGACTCCTGCATCCGCTGTCTGAAAGAGAATCTCCATCATCCGTTGTCTGATGGAGATACTCCTGCATCCGCTGTCAGATGGAGAGTCTTCTGCATCCGCTGTCTGAGGGAGAGACTCCTGCATCCGCTGTCTGATAGAGTGTATCCTGCATCCGCTGTCTGATAGAGAGTCTCCTGCATCCGCTTTCTGATAGAGTGTCTTCTGCATCCACTGTCTGATAGAGTGTCTCCTGCATTCGCTGTCTGATAGAGAGACTCCTGCATCCGCTGTCTTATTAAGAGTCTCCTGCATCCGCTGTCTGATAGAGAGACACTTGCATCCGCTGTCTGATAGAGAGTCTCCTGCATCAGCTGTCTGATGGAGTGTCTCCAGCATCCGCTGTCTGATAGAGAGTCTCCTGCATCCGCTGTCTGATAATGATACTCCTGCATCCGCTCACTGATGGAGATCCTCATGCATCCGCTGTCTGATAGAGAGTCTAAAGCATACGCTTTCTGATGAAGATACTCCTGCATCCGCTGTCTGATGGAGATACTCCTGCATCTGCTGTCTGATAGAAAGTCTCCTGCATCTGCTGTATGATAGAGAGTCTCCTGCATCTGCTGTCTGATGGAGTGTCTCCAGCATCCGCTGTCTGATAGAGAGTCTCAAGCATCTGCTGTCTGATGGAGATACTCCTGCATCCGCTGTCTGATGGAGATACTCCTGCATCCGCTGTCTGATGGAGATACTCCTGCATCCGCTGTCTGATAGAGAGTCTCCAGCAATCTTTTTCTGATGGAGAGTCTCTAGCATCCGTTGTCTGATAGAGAGTCTCCTGCATCCACTGTCTGATTGAGATACTCCTACATCCGCTGTCTGATGGAGATATTTCTGCATCCGCTGTCTGATAGAGAGTCTCTAGCATCCGCTGTCTGATGGAGATACTCCTGCATCTGCTGTCTGATAGAGAGACTCCTGCTCCCTCTGTCTGATAGAGAGTTTCCTTAATCGGCTGTCTGATAGAAAGACTCCTGCATCCGCTGTCTGATAGTCTCCTGCATCCGCTGTCTGATAGAGAGATTACTGCATCCGCTGTCTGATAGAGTGTCTCCTTCATCCGCTGTCTGACAGAGTGTCTCCTGCATCCACTGTCTGATAGAGTGGTTCCTGCATCCGATATCTGATAGAGAGACTCCTGCATCCGCTGTCTGATGGAGAGTCTCCAGCATCCGCTGTCTGATGGAGATACTCCCTCACCCGCTGTCTGATTAAGAGTCTCCTTCATCTGCTGTCTGATAGAGAGACTCCTGCATCCGCTGTCTGATGGAGATACTCCTGCATCTGCTGTCTGATAGAGAGACTCCTGCATTCGCTGTCTGATAGCCTATTGCATTCGCTGTCTGATAGAGAGTCTCCTGCATTCGCTGTCTGATAGAGAGATTCCTGCATCCGCTCTCTGATAGAGTGTCTCCTGCATCCGCTGTCTGGTATAGTGTCTTCTGCATCCACTGTCTGATAGAGTGTCTCCTGCATCTGATGTCTGATAGAGAGTCTACTGCATCCGCTGTCTGATGGAGAGTCTCCTGCATCGGCTGAATGAAAGTGAGACTCCTGCATCTGCTGTCTGATAGAGAGACACTTGCATCTGCTGTCTGATAGAGAGTCTTCTGCATCCGCAGTGTGATGGAGATACTCCTGCATCCGCTGTCTGATAAAGAGTATCCTGCATCCGCTGTCTGATGGAGATACTCCTAGATAAGCTGTCTAATAGAGAGTCTCCTGCATCCGCTGTCTAATAGAGAGTCTCCTGCATACGCCGTCTGATAGAGAGAATCCTGCAATTGCTGTCTGATGGAGATACTCCTACATCCGCTGTATGTCTGATATAGAGTCTCCTGCATCGGCTGTCTGATAGAGAGTCTCCTGCAACCTCTGTCTGACAGAGAGACTCCTGCATCCGCTGTCTGATAGAGAGTCTCCAGCATCCGCTGTCTGATGGAGATACTCCCTCACACGCTGTCTGATAAAGAGTCTCCTTCATCTGCTGTCTGATAGAGAGACTCCTGCATCCACTGTCTGATGGAGATATTCCTGCATCTGCTGTCTGATAGAGAGACTCCCGCATTCGCAGTCTGATAGTCTATTGCATTCGCTGTCTGATAGAGAGTCTCCTGCATTCGCTGTCTGATAGAGTGATTCCTGCATACGCTCTCTGATAGAGTGTCTCCTGCATCCGCTGTCTGATAGAGTGTCTTCTGCATCCACTGTCTGATAGAGTTACTCCTGCATCCGCTGTCTGATAGAGACACACTTGCATCCGCTGTCTGATAGAGAGTCTCCTGCATCCGCTGTCTGATAGAGATATTCCTGCATCCCCTGTCTCATAGAGAGTCTCCAGCATCCGCTGTGTGATAGAAAATCTTATGCATCCGCTGTCTGATAGAAACTCCTGCATCTGCTGTCTGATAGAAAGTCCCCTGCATACGCTGTCTGATAGACTCCTGCAATGGCTGTCTGATGGAGATACTCCTGCATCCAATGTCTGATGGAGAGTCTCCTGCATCCGCTGTCTGATAGAGAGTCTCCTGCAATTGCTGTCTGTAAGAGACTCCTGCATCCGCTGTCTGAAAGAGAATCTCCATCATCCGTTGTCTGATGGAGATACTCCTGCAACCGCTGTCAGATGGAGAGTCTTCTGCATCCGCTGTCTGAGGGAGAGACTCCTGCATCCGCTGTCTGATAGAGTGTATCCTGCATCCGCTGTCTGATAGAGAGTCTCCTGCATCCGCTTTCTGATAGAGTGTCTTCTGCATCCACTGTCTGATAGAGTGTCTCCTGCATTCGCTGTCTGATAGAGAGACTCCTGCATCCGCTGTCTTATTAAGAGTCTCCTGCATCCGCTGTCTGATAGAGAGACACTTGCATCCGCTGTCTGATAGAGAGTCTCCTGCATCAGCTGTCTGATGGAGTGTCTCCAGCATCCGCTGTCTGATAGAGAGTCTCCTGCATCCGCTGTCTGATAATGATACTCCTGCATCCGCTCACTGATGGAGATCCTCATGCATCCGCTGTCTGATAGAGAGTCTAAAGCATACGCTTTCTGATGAAGATACTCCTGCATCCGCTGTCTGATGGAGATACTCCTGCATCTGCTGTCTGATAGAAAGTCTCCTGCATCTGCTGTATGATAGAGAGTCTCCTGCATCTGCTGTCTGATGGAGTGTCTCCAGCATCCGCTGTCTGATAGAGAGTCTCAAGCATCTGCTGTCTGATGGAGATACTCCTGCATCCGCTGTCTGATGGAGATACTCCTGCATCCGCTGTCTGATGGAGATACTCCTGCATCCGCTGTCTGATAGAGAGTCTCCAGCAATATTTTTCTGATGGAGAGTCTCTAGCATCCGTTGTCTGATAGAGAGTCTCCTGCATCCACTGTCTGATTGAGATACTCCTACATCCGCTGTCTGATGGAGATATTTCTGCATCCGCTGTCTGATAGAGAGTCTCTAGCATCCGCTGTCTGATGGAGATACTCCTGCATCTGCTGTCTGATAGAGAGACTCCTGCTCCCTCTGTCTGATAGAGAGTTTCCTTAATCGGCTGTCTGATAGAAAGACTCCTGCATCCGCTGTCTGATAGTCTCCTGCATCCGCTGTCTGATAGAGAGATTACTGCATCCGCTGTCTGATAGAGTGTCTCCTTCATCCGCTGTCTGACAGAGTGTCTCCTGCATCCACTGTCTGATAGAGTGGTTCCTGCATCCGATATCTGATAGAGAGACTCCTGCATCCGCTGTCTGATGGAGAGTCTCCAGCATCCGCTGTCTGATGGAGATACTCCCTCACCCGCTGTCTGATATAGAGTCTCCTTCATCTGCTGTCTGATAGAGAGACTCCTGCATCCGCTGTCTGATGGAGATACTCCTGCATCTGCTGTCTGATAAAGAGACTCCTGCATTCGCTGTCCGATAGCCTATTGCATCTGCTGTCTGATAGAGAGTCTCCTGCATTCGCTGTCTGATAGAGAGATTCCTGCATCCGCTCTCTGATAGAGTGTCTCCTGCATCCGCTGTCTGGTATAGTGTCTTCTGCATCCACTGTCTGATAGAGTGTCTCCTGCATCTGATGTCTGATAGAGAGTCTACTGCATCCGCTGTCTGATGGAGAGTCTCCTGCATCGGCTGAATGAAAGTGAGACTCCTGCATCTGCTGTCTGATAGAGAGACACTTGCATCTGCTGTCTGATAGAGAGTCTTCTGCATCCGCAGTCTGATGGAGATACTCCTGCATCCGCTGTCTGATAAAGAGTATCCTGCATCCGCTGTCTGATGGAGATACTCCTAGATAAGCTGTCTAATAGAGAGTCTCCTGCATCCGCTGTCTAATAGAGAGTCTCCTGCATACGCCGTCTGATAGAGAGAATCCTGCAATTGCTGTCTGATGGAGATACTCCTACATCCGCTGTATGTCTGATATAGAGTCTCCTGCATCGGCTGTCTGATAGAGAGTCTCCTTCAACCGCTGTCTGATAGAGAGACTCCTGCATCCGCTGTCTGATAGAGAGTCTCCAGCATCCACTGTCTGATGGAGATACTCCCTCACCCGCTGTCTGATAAAGAGTCTCCCTTATCTGCTGTCTGATAGAGAGACTCCTGCATCCGCTGTCTGATGGAGATATTCCTGCATCTGCTGTCTGATAGAGAGACTCCTGCATTCGCTGTCTGATAGTCTATTGCATTCGCTGTCTGATAGAGAGTCTCCTGCATTCGCTGTCTGATAGAGTGATTCCTGCATACGCTCTCTGATAGAGTGTCTCCTGCATCCGCTGTCTGATAGAGTGTCTTCTGCATCCACTGTCTGATAGAGTTACTCCTGCATCTGATGTCTGATAGAGTGTCTCCTGCATCCGCTGTCTGATGGAGAGTCTCCTGCATCGGCTGTCTGAAAGTGAGACTTTTGCATCTGCTGTCTGATAGAGAGACACTTGCATCCGTTGTCTGATAGAGAGTCTTCTGCATCCGCAGTCTGATGGAGATACTCCTGCATCCGCTGTCTGATAAAGAGTATCCTGCATCCGCTGTCTGATGGTGATACTCCTGGATAAGCTTTCTAATAGAGAGTCTCCTGCATCCGCTGTCTAATAGAGAGTCTCCTGCATACGCCGTCTGATAGAGAGAATCCTGCAATTGCTGTCTGATGGAGATACTCCTGCATCCGCTGTATGTCTGATATAGAGTTTCTTGCATCGGCTGTCTGATAGAGAGTCTCCTGCAATCGCTGTCTGATAGAGAGACTCCTGCATCCGCTGTCTGATAGAGAGTCTCCAGCATCCGCTGTCTGATGGAGATACTCCTGCATCCACTGTCTGATGGAGATACTCCTGCATCCGGTGACTGATAGAGAGTCTCCTGCATCGGCTGTGTGATGGAGAGTCTCCAGCATCTGCTGCCTGATAGAGAGTCTCCTGCATTCGCTGTCTAATGGAGATACTCCTAAATCCGCTGTCTGATTGAGATATTCCTGCATCCGCTGTCTGATAGAGTGTCTCCAGCATCCGCTGTCTGATAGAGAGTCTCCAGCATCTGCTGTCTGATGGAGATACTCCTGCGTCCGCTGTCTAATAGAGAGACACCTGCACCAGCTGTCTGAGAGAGTGTCTCCTGCATCCACTGTCTGATAGAGAGTCTCCTGCATCAGCTGTCTAATAGAGAGTCTCCTACATCCGCTGTCTGATAGAAAGTCTCCTGCATCCGTGTCTGATAGAGTGTCTCCTGCATCCGCTGTCTGATAGAGAGACTCTTGCATCCACTGTCTGATAGAGATACTCCTGCATCTGCTGTCTGATAGAGACACACTTGCATCCGCTGTCTGATAGAGAGTCTCCTGCATCCGCTGTCTGATAGAGATATTCCTGCATCCCCTGTCTCATAGAGAGTCTCCAGCATCCGCTGTAAGATAGAAAGTCTTATGCATCCGCTGTCTGATAGAAACTCCTGCATCTGCTGTCTGACAGAAAGTCCCCTGCATACGCTGTCTGATAGACTCCTGCAATTGCTGTCTGATAGAGAAACTCCTGCATCTGCTGTCTGATAGAGAGTCTCCTGCATTCGCTGTCTGATAGAGAGATTCCTGCATACGCTCTGTGATAGAGTGTCTCCTGCATCCGCTGTCTGATAGAGTGTCTTCTGCATCCACTGCCTGATAGAGTGTCTCCTGCATCTGATGTCTGATAGAGAGTGTCCTGCTCCCGCTGTCTGATGGAGAGTCTCCTGCATCGGCTGTCTGAAAGTGAGACTCCTGCATCTGCTGTCTGATAGAGAGACACTTGCATCCGCTGTCTGATAGAGAGTCTTCTGCATCCGCAGTCTGATGGAGATACTCCTGCATCCGCTGTCTGATAGAGAGAATCCTGCAATTACTGTCTGATGGAGAAACTCCTGCATCTGCTGTATGTCTGATATAGAGTTTCTTGCATCGGCTGTCTGATAGAGAGTCTCCTGCAATCGCTGTCTGATAGAGAGTCTCCTGGATAAGCTGTCTAATAGAGAGTCTCCTGCATCCGCTGTCTAATAGAGAGTCTCCTGCATGCGCCGTCTGATAGAGAGAATCCTGCAATTACTGTCTGATGGAGAAACATCTGCATCTGCTGTATGTCTGATATAGAGTTTCTTGCATCGGCTGTCTGATAGAGAGTCTCCTGCAATCGCTGTCTGATAGAGAGACTCCTGCATTCGCTTTCTGATAGAGAGTCTCCAGCATCCGCTATCTGATGGAGATACTCCTGCATCCGGTGTCTGATAGAGAGTCTCCAGCATCGGCTGTGTGATGGAGAGTCTGCTGCATTCGCTGTCCGATGGAGATACTCCTACATCCGCTGTCTGATGGAGATATTCCTGCATCCACTGTCTGATAGAGTATCTCCAGCACCCGCTGTCTTATAGAGAGTCTCCAGCATCTGCTGTCTGATGGAGATACTCCTGCGTCCGCTGTCTGATAGAGAGACTCCTGCACCAGCTGTCTGAGAAAGTGTCTCCTGCATCCACTGTCTGATAGAGAGTCCCCTGCATCAGCTGTCTGATAGAGAGTCTCCTACATCCGCTGTCTGATAGAAAGTTTCCAGCATCCGCTGTCTGTGTCTGATAGAGTGTCTCCTGCATCCGCTGTCTGATAGAGAGACTCTTGCATCCGCTGTCTGATAGAGATACTCCTGCATCTGCTGTCTGATAGAGACACACTTGCATCCGCTGTCTGATAGAGAGTCTCCTGCATCCGCTGTCTGATAGAGATATTCCTGCATCCCATGTCTCATAGAGAGTCTCCAGCATCCGCTGTGTGATTGAAAGTCTTATGCATCCGCTGTCTGATAGAAACTCCTGCATCTGCTGTCTGATAGAAAGTCCCCTGCATACGCTGTCTGATAGACTCCTGCAATTGCTGTCTGATGGAGATACTCCTGCATCCAATGTCTGATAGATAGTCTCCTGCATCCGCTGTCTGATAGAGAGTCTCCTGCAATCGCTGTCTGTAAGAGACTCCTGCATCCGCTGTCTGATAGAGAATCTCCAGCATCTGTTGTCTGATGGAGATACTCATGCATCCGCTGTCAGATGGAGAGTCTTCTGCATCCGCTGTCTGACGGAGAGACTCCTGCATTCGCTGTCTGATAGAGTGTATCCTGCATCCGCTGTCTGATAGAGAGTCTCCTGCATCCGCTTTCTAATAGAGTGTCTCCTGCATCCACTGTCTGATAGAGTGTCTCCTGCATCCGCTGTCTGATAGAGAGACTCCTGCATCCGCTGTCTTATTGAGAGTCTGCTGCATTCGCTGTCTGATAGAGAGACACTTGAATCCGCTGTCTGATAGAGAGTCTCCTTCATCAGCTGTCTGATGGAGTGTCTCCAGCATCCGCTGTCTGATAGAGAGTCTCCTGCATCCGCTATCTGATAATGATACTCCTGCATCCGCTCACTGATGGAGATCCTCATGCATCCGCTGTCTGATAGAGAGTCTAAAGCATACGCTGTCTGATGAAGATACTCCTGCATCCGCTGTCTGATGGAGATACTCCTGCATCTGCTGTCTGATAGAAAGTCTCCTGCATCCGCTGTATGATAGAGAGTCTCCTGCATCCGCTGTCTGATGGAGTGTCTCCAGCATCCGCTGTCTGATAGAGAGTCTCAAGCATCTGCTGTCTGATGGAGATACTCCTGCATCCGCTGTCTGATGGAGATACTCCTGCATCCGCTGTCTGATAGAGAGTCTCCAGCAATCTTTTTCTGATGGAGAGTCTCTAGCATCCGTTGTCTGATAGAGAGTCTCCTGCATCCACTGTCTGATTGAGATACTCCTACATCCGCTGTCTGATGGAGATATTTCTGCATCCGCTGTCTGATAGAGAGTCTCTAGCATCCGCTGTCTGATGGAGATACTCCTGCATCTGCTGTCTGATAGAGAGACTCCTGCTCCCTCTGTCTGATAGAGAGTTTCCTTAATCGGCTGTCTGATAGAAAGACTCCTGCATCCGCTGTCTGATAGTCTCCTGCATCCGCTGTCTGATAGAGAGATTACTGCATCCGCTGTCTGATAGAGTGTCTCCTTCATCCGCTGTCTGACAGAGTGTCTCCTGCATCCACTGTCTGATAGAGTGGTTCCTGCATCCGATATCTGATAGAGAGACTCCTGCATCCGCTGTCTGATGGAGAGTCTCCAGCATCCGCTGTCTGATGGAGATACTCCCTCACCCGCTGTCTGATTAAGAGTCTCCTTCATCTGCTGTCTGATAGAGAGACTCCTGCATCCGCTGTCTGATGGAGATACTCCTGCATCTGCTGTCTGATAGAGAGACTCCTGCATTCGCTGTCTGATAGCCTATTGCATTCGCTGTCTGATAGAGAGTCTCCTGCATTCGCTGTCTGATAGAGAGATTCCTGCATCCGCTCTCTGATAGAGTGTCTCCTGCATCCGCTGTCTGGTATAGTGTCTTCTGCATCCACTGTCTGATAGAGTGTCTCCTGCATCTGATGTCTGATAGAGAGTCTACTGCATCCGCTGTCTGATGGAGAGTCTCCTGCATCGGCTGAATGAAAGTGAGACTCCTGCATCTGCTGTCTGATAGAGAGACACTTGCATCTGCTGTCTGATAGAGAGTCTTCTGCATCCGCAGTGTGATGGAGATACTCCTGCATCCGCTGTCTGATAAAGAGTATCCTGCATCCGCTGTCTGATGGAGATACTCCTAGATAAGCTGTCTAATAGAGAGTCTCCTGCATCCGCTGTCTAATAGAGAGTCTCCTGCATACGCCGTCTGATAGAGAGAATCCTGCAATTGCTGTCTGATGGAGATACTCCTACATCCGCTGTATGTCTGATATAGAGTCTCCTGCATCGGCTGTCTGATAGAGAGTCTCCTGCAACCTCTGTCTGACAGAGAGACTCCTGCATCCGCTGTCTGATAGAGAGTCTCCAGCATCCGCTGTCTGATGGAGATACTCCCTCACACGCTGTCTGATAAAGAGTCTCCTTCATCTGCTGTCTGATAGAGAGACTCCTGCATCCACTGTCTGATGGAGATATTCCTGCATCTGCTGTCTGATAGAGAGACTCCCGCATTCGCAGTCTGATAGTCTATTGCATTCGCTGTCTGATAGAGAGTCTCCTGCATTCGCTGTCTGATAGAGTGATTCCTGCATACGCTCTCTGATAGAGTGTCTCCTGCATCCGCTGTCTGATAGAGTGTCTTCTGCATCCACTGTCTGATAGAGTTACTCCTGCATCCGCTGTCTGATAGAGACACACTTGCATCCGCTGTCTGATAGAGAGTCTCCTGCATCCGCTGTCTGATAGAGATATTCCTGCATCCCCTGTCTCATAGAGAGTCTCCAGCATCCGCTGTGTGATAGAAAATCTTATGCATCCGCTGTCTGATAGAAACTCCTGCATCTGCTGTCTGATAGAAAGTCCCCTGCATACGCTGTCTGATAGACTCCTGCAATGGCTGTCTGATGGAGATACTCCTGCATCCAATGTCTGATGGAGAGTCTCCTGCATCCGCTGTCTGATAGAGAGTCTCCTGCAATTGCTGTCTGTAAGAGACTCCTGCATCCGCTGTCTGAAAGAGAATCTCCATCATCCGTTGTCTGATGGAGATACTCCTGCAACCGCTGTCAGATGGAGAGTCTTCTGCATCCGCTGTCTGAGGGAGAGACTCCTGCATCCGCTGTCTGATAGAGTGTATCCTGCATCCGCTGTCTGATAGAGAGTCTCCTGCATCCGCTTTCTGATAGAGTGTCTTCTGCATCCACTGTCTGATAGAGTGTCTCCTGCATTCGCTGTCTGATAGAGAGACTCCTGCATCCGCTGTCTTATTAAGAGTCTCCTGCATCCGCTGTCTGATAGAGAGACACTTGCATCCGCTGTCTGATAGAGAGTCTCCTGCATCAGCTGTCTGATGGAGTGTCTCCAGCATCCGCTGTCTGATAGAGAGTCTCCTGCATCCGCTGTCTGATAATGATACTCCTGCATCCGCTCACTGATGGAGATCCTCATGCATCCGCTGTCTGATAGAGAGTCTAAAGCATACGCTTTCTGATGAAGATACTCCTGCATCCGCTGTCTGATGGAGATACTCCTGCATCTGCTGTCTGATAGAAAGTCTCCTGCATCTGCTGTATGATAGAGAGTCTCCTGCATCTGCTGTCTGATGGAGTGTCTCCAGCATCCGCTGTCTGATAGAGAGTCTCAAGCATCTGCTGTCTGATGGAGATACTCCTGCATCCGCTGTCTGATGGAGATACTCCTGCATCCGCTGTCTGATGGAGATACTCCTGCATCCGCTGTCTGATAGAGAGTCTCCAGCAATATTTTTCTGATGGAGAGTCTCTAGCATCCGTTGTCTGATAGAGAGTCTCCTGCATCCACTGTCTGATTGAGATACTCCTACATCCGCTGTCTGATGGAGATATTTCTGCATCCGCTGTCTGATAGAGAGTCTCTAGCATCCGCTGTCTGATGGAGATACTCCTGCATCTGCTGTCTGATAGAGAGACTCCTGCTCCCTCTGTCTGATAGAGAGTTTCCTTAATCGGCTGTCTGATAGAAAGACTCCTGCATCCGCTGTCTGATAGTCTCCTGCATCCGCTGTCTGATAGAGAGATTACTGCATCCGCTGTCTGATAGAGTGTCTCCTTCATCCGCTGTCTGACAGAGTGTCTCCTGCATCCACTGTCTGATAGAGTGGTTCCTGCATCCGATATCTGATAGAGAGACTCCTGCATCCGCTGTCTGATGGAGAGTCTCCAGCATCCGCTGTCTGATGGAGATACTCCCTCACCCGCTGTCTGATATAGAGTCTCCTTCATCTGCTGTCTGATAGAGAGACTCCTGCATCCGCTGTCTGATGGAGATACTCCTGCATCTGCTGTCTGATAAAGAGACTCCTGCATTCGCTGTCCGATAGCCTATTGCATCTGCTGTCTGATAGAGAGTCTCCTGCATTCGCTGTCTGATAGAGAGATTCCTGCATCCGCTCTCTGATAGAGTGTCTCCTGCATCCGCTGTCTGGTATAGTGTCTTCTGCATCCACTGTCTGATAGAGTGTCTCCTGCATCTGATGTCTGATAGAGAGTCTACTGCATCCGCTGTCTGATGGAGAGTCTCCTGCATCGGCTGAATGAAAGTGAGACTCCTGCATCTGCTGTCTGATAGAGAGACACTTGCATCTGCTGTCTGATAGAGAGTCTTCTGCATCCGCAGTCTGATGGAGATACTCCTGCATCCGCTGTCTGATAAAGAGTATCCTGCATCCGCTGTCTGATGGAGATACTCCTAGATAAGCTGTCTAATAGAGAGTCTCCTGCATCCGCTGTCTAATAGAGAGTCTCCTGCATACGCCGTCTGATAGAGAGAATCCTGCAATTGCTGTCTGATGGAGATACTCCTACATCCGCTGTATGTCTGATATAGAGTCTCCTGCATCGGCTGTCTGATAGAGAGTCTCCTTCAACCGCTGTCTGATAGAGAGACTCCTGCATCCGCTGTCTGATAGAGAGTCTCCAGCATCCACTGTCTGATGGAGATACTCCCTCACCCGCTGTCTGATAAAGAGTCTCCCTTATCTGCTGTCTGATAGAGAGACTCCTGCATCCGCTGTCTGATGGAGATATTCCTGCATCTGCTGTCTGATAGAGAGACTCCTGCATTCGCTGTCTGATAGTCTATTGCATTCGCTGTCTGATAGAGAGTCTCCTGCATTCGCTGTCTGATAGAGTGATTCCTGCATACGCTCTCTGATAGAGTGTCTCCTGCATCCGCTGTCTGATAGAGTGTCTTCTGCATCCACTGTCTGATAGAGTTACTCCTGCATCTGATGTCTGATAGAGTGTCTCCTGCATCCGCTGTCTGATGGAGAGTCTCCTGCATCGGCTGTCTGAAAGTGAGACTTTTGCATCTGCTGTCTGATAGAGAGACACTTGCATCCGTTGTCTGATAGAGAGTCTTCTGCATCCGCAGTCTGATGGAGATACTCCTGCATCCGCTGTCTGATAAAGAGTATCCTGCATCCGCTGTCTGATGGTGATACTCCTGGATAAGCTTTCTAATAGAGAGTCTCCTGCATCCGCTGTCTAATAGAGAGTCTCCTGCATACGCCGTCTGATAGAGAGAATCCTGCAATTGCTGTCTGATGGAGATACTCCTGCATCCGCTGTATGTCTGATATAGAGTTTCTTGCATCGGCTGTCTGATAGAGAGTCTCCTGCAATCGCTGTCTGATAGAGAGACTCCTGCATCCGCTGTCTGATAGAGAGTCTCCAGCATCCGCTGTCTGATGGAGATACTCCTGCATCCACTGTCTGATGGAGATACTCCTGCATCCGGTGACTGATAGAGAGTCTCCTGCATCGGCTGTGTGATGGAGAGTCTCCAGCATCTGCTGCCTGATAGAGAGTCTCCTGCATTCGCTGTCTAATGGAGATACTCCTAAATCCGCTGTCTGATTGAGATATTCCTGCATCCGCTGTCTGATAGAGTGTCTCCAGCATCCGCTGTCTGATAGAGAGTCTCCAGCATCTGCTGTCTGATGGAGATACTCCTGCGTCCGCTGTCTAATAGAGAGACACCTGCACCAGCTGTCTGAGAGAGTGTCTCCTGCATCCACTGTCTGATAGAGAGTCTCCTGCATCAGCTGTCTAATAGAGAGTCTCCTACATCCGCTGTCTGATAGAAAGTCTCCTGCATCCGTGTCTGATAGAGTGTCTCCTGCATCCGCTGTCTGATAGAGAGACTCTTGCATCCACTGTCTGATAGAGATACTCCTGCATCTGCTGTCTGATAGAGACACACTTGCATCCGCTGTCTGATAGAGAGTCTCCTGCATCCGCTGTCTGATAGAGATATTCCTGCATCCCCTGTCTCATAGAGAGTCTCCAGCATCCGCTGTAAGATAGAAAGTCTTATGCATCCGCTGTCTGATAGAAACTCCTGCATCTGCTGTCTGACAGAAAGTCCCCTGCATACGCTGTCTGATAGACTCCTGCAATTGCTGTCTGATAGAGAAACTCCTGCATCTGCTGTCTGATAGAGAGTCTCCTGCATTCGCTGTCTGATAGAGAGATTCCTGCATACGCTCTGTGATAGAGTGTCTCCTGCATCCGCTGTCTGATAGAGTGTCTTCTGCATCCACTGCCTGATAGAGTGTCTCCTGCATCTGATGTCTGATAGAGAGTGTCCTGCTCCCGCTGTCTGATGGAGAGTCTCCTGCATCGGCTGTCTGAAAGTGAGACTCCTGCATCTGCTGTCTGATAGAGAGACACTTGCATCCGCTGTCTGATAGAGAGTCTTCTGCATCCGCAGTCTGATGGAGATACTCCTGCATCCGCTGTCTGATAGAGAGAATCCTGCAATTACTGTCTGATGGAGAAACTCCTGCATCTGCTGTATGTCTGATATAGAGTTTCTTGCATCGGCTGTCTGATAGAGAGTCTCCTGCAATCGCTGTCTGATAGAGAGTCTCCTGGATAAGCTGTCTAATAGAGAGTCTCCTGCATCCGCTGTCTAATAGAGAGTCTCCTGCATGCGCCGTCTGATAGAGAGAATCCTGCAATTACTGTCTGATGGAGAAACATCTGCATCTGCTGTATGTCTGATATAGAGTTTCTTGCATCGGCTGTCTGATAGAGAGTCTCCTGCAATCGCTGTCTGATAGAGAGACTCCTGCATTCGCTTTCTGATAGAGAGTCTCCAGCATCCGCTATCTGATGGAGATACTCCTGCATCCGGTGTCTGATAGAGAGTCTCCAGCATCGGCTGTGTGATGGAGAGTCTGCTGCATTCGCTGTCCGATGGAGATACTCCTACATCCGCTGTCTGATGGAGATATTCCTGCATCCACTGTCTGATAGAGTATCTCCAGCACCCGCTGTCTTATAGAGAGTCTCCAGCATCTGCTGTCTGATGGAGATACTCCTGCGTCCGCTGTCTGATAGAGAGACTCCTGCACCAGCTGTCTGAGAAAGTGTCTCCTGCATCCACTGTCTGATAGAGAGTCCCCTGCATCAGCTGTCTGATAGAGAGTCTCCTACATCCGCTGTCTGATAGAAAGTTTCCAGCATCCGCTGTCTGTGTCTGATAGAGTGTCTCCTGCATCCGCTGTCTGATAGAGAGACTCTTGCATCCGCTGTCTGATAGAGATACTCCTGCATCTGCTGTCTGATAGAGACACACTTGCATCCGCTGTCTGATAGAGAGTCTCCTGCATCCGCTGTCTGATAGAGATATTCCTGCATCCCATGTCTCATAGAGAGTCTCCAGCATCCGCTGTGTGATTGAAAGTCTTATGCATCCGCTGTCTGATAGAAACTCCTGCATCTGCTGTCTGATAGAAAGTCCCCTGCATACGCTGTCTGATAGACTCCTGCAATTGCTGTCTGATGGAGATACTCCTGCATCCAATGTCTGATAGATAGTCTCCTGCATCCGCTGTCTGATAGAGAGTCTCCTGCAATCGCTGTCTGTAAGAGACTCCTGCATCCGCTGTCTGATAGAGAATCTCCAGCATCTGTTGTCTGATGGAGATACTCATGCATCCGCTGTCAGATGGAGAGTCTTCTGCATCCGCTGTCTGACGGAGAGACTCCTGCATTCGCTGTCTGATAGAGTGTATCCTGCATCCGCTGTCTGATAGAGAGTCTCCTGCATCCGCTTTCTAATAGAGTGTCTCCTGCATCCACTGTCTGATAGAGTGTCTCCTGCATCCGCTGTCTGATAGAGAGACTCCTGCATCCGCTGTCTTATTGAGAGTCTGCTGCATTCGCTGTCTGATAGAGAGACACTTGAATCCGCTGTCTGATAGAGAGTCTCCTTCATCAGCTGTCTGATGGAGTGTCTCCAGCATCCGCTGTCTGATAGAGAGTCTCCTGCATCCGCTATCTGATAATGATACTCCTGCATCCGCTCACTGATGGAGATCCTCATGCATCCGCTGTCTGATAGAGAGTCTAAAGCATACGCTGTCTGATGAAGATACTCCTGCATCCGCTGTCTGATGGAGATACTCCTGCATCTGCTGTCTGATAGAAAGTCTCCTGCATCCGCTGTATGATAGAGAGTCTCCTGCATCCGCTGTCTGATGGAGTGTCTCCAGCATCCGCTGTCTGATAGAGAGTCTCAAGCATCTGCTGTCTGATGGAGATACTCCTGCATCCGCTGTCTGATGGAGATACTCCTGCATCCGCTGTCTGATGGAGATACTCCTGCATCCGCTGTCTGATAGTCTCCAGCAATCTTTTTCTGATGGAGAGTCTCTAGCATCCGCTGTCTGATAGAGAGTCTCCTGCATCCACTGTCTGATTGAGATACTCCTACATCCGCTGTCTGATGGAGATATTTCTGCATCCGCTGTCTGATAGAGAGTCTCCAGCATCCGCTGTCTGATGGAGATACTTCTGCATCTGCTGTCTGATAGAGAGACTCCTGCTCCTGCTGTCTGATAGAGAGTTTCCTTCATCGGCTGTCTGATAGAAAGACTCCTGCATCCGCTGTCTGATAGTCTCCTGCATCCGCTGTCTGATAGAGAGATTACTGCATCCGCTGTCTGATAGAATGTCTCCTGCATCCGCTGTCTGACAGAGTGTCTCCTGCATCCACTGTCTGATAGAGTGGTTCCTGCATCTGATATCTGATAGAGAGACTCCTGCATCCGCTGTCTGATAATGATACTCCTGCATCTGCTCACTGATGGAGATCCTCATGCATCCGCTGTCTGATAGAGAGTCTAAAGCATACGCTGTCTGATGAAGATACTCCTGCATCCGCGGTCTGATGGAGATACTCCTGCATCTGCTGTCTGATAGAAAGTCTCCTGCATCCGCTGTCTGATGGAGTGTCTCCAGCATCCGCTGTCTGATAGAGAGTCTCAAGGATCTGCTGTCTGATGGAGATACTCCTGCATCCGCTGTCTGATGGAGATACTCCTGCATCCGCTGTCTGATGGAGAGTCTCCTGCATCCGCTGTCTGAAAGTGAGACTTTTGCATCTGCTGTCTGATAGAGAGACACTTGCATCTGCTGTCTGATAGAGAGTCTTCTGCATCCGCAGTCTGATGGAGATACTCCTGCATCCGCTGTCTGATAAAGAGTATCCTGCATCCGCTTTCTGATGGAGATACTCCTGGATAAGCTGTCTAATAGAGAGTCTCCTGCATCCGCTGTCTAATAGAGAGTCTCCTGCATACGCCGTCTGATAGAAAGAATCCTGCAATTGCTGTCTGATGGAGATACTCCTGCACCCGCTGTATGTCTGATATAGAGTTTCTTGCATCGGCTGTCTGACAGAGAGTCTCCTGCAATCGCTGTCTGATAGAGAGACTCCTGCATCCCCAGTCTGATAGAGAGTCTCCAGCATCCGCTGTCTGATGGAGATACTCCTGCATCCGCTGTCTGATGGAGATACTCCTGCATCCGGTGTCTGATAGAGAGTCTCCTGCATCGGCTGTGTGATGGAGAGTCTCCAGCATCTGCTGCCTGATAGAGAGTCTCCTGCATTCGCTGTCTGATGGAGATACTCCTAAATCCGCTGTCTGATGGAGATATTCCTGCATCCGCTGTCTGATAGAGTGTCTCCAGCACCCGCTGTCTGATAGAGAGTCACCAGCATCCGCTGTCTGATGGAGATACTCCTGCGTCCGCTGTCGGATAGAGAGACTCCTGCACCAGCTGTCTGAGAGAGTGTCTCCTGCATCCACTGTCTGATAGAGAGTCTCCTGCATCAGCTGTCTAAAAGAGAGTCTCCTACATCCGCTGTCTGATAGAAAGTCTCCTGCATCCGCTGTCTGATAGAGTGTCTCTTGCATCCGCTGTCTGATAGAGAGTCTCTTGCATCCACTGTCTGATAGAGATACTCCTGCATCTGCTGTCTGATAGAGACACAGTTGATAGAAAGTCCCCTGCATACGCTGTCTGATAGACTCCTGCAATTGCTGTCTGATAGAGAAACTCTTGCATCCGCTGTCTGATGGAGATACTCCTGCATCTGCTGTCTGATAGAGAGACTCCTGCATTCGCTGTCTGATAGTCTATTGCATTCGCTGTCTGATAGAGAGTCTCCTGCATTCGCTGTCTGATAGACAGATTCCTGCATACGCTCTCTGATAGAGTGTCTCCTGCATCCGCTGTCTGATAGAGTGTCTTCTGCATCCACTGTCTGATAGAGTGTCTCCTGCATCTGATGTCTGATAGAGAGTCTCCTGCATCCGCTGTCTGATGGAGAGTCTCCTGCATCGGCTGTCTGAAAGTGAGACTCCTGCATCTGCTGTCTGATAGAGAGACACTTGCATCCGCTGTCTGATAGAGAGTCTTCTGCATCCGCAGTCTGATGGAGATACTCCTGCATCCGCTGTTTGATAAAGAGTATCCTGCATCCGCTGTCTGATGGAGATACTCCTGGATAAGCTGTCTAATAGAGAGTCTCCTGCATCCGCTGTCTAATAGAGAGTCTCCTGCATACGCCGTCTGATAGAGAGAATCCTGCAATTGCTGTCTGATGGAGATACTCCTGCATCCGCTGTATGTCTGATATAGAGTTTCTTGCATCGGCTGTCTGAAAGAGAGTCTCCTGCAATCGCTGTCTGATAGAGAGACTCCTGCATCCGCTGTCTGATAGAGAGTCTCCAGCATCCGCTGTCTGATGGAGATACTCCTGCATCCGCTGTCTGATGGAGATACTCCTGCATCCGGTGTCTAATAGAGAGTCTCCTGCATCGGCTGTGTGATGGAGAGTCTCCAGCATCTGCTGCCTGATAGAGAGTCTCCTGCATTCGCTGTCTGATGGAGATACTCCTAAATCCGCTGTCTGATGGCGATATTCTTGCATCCGCTGTCTGATAGAGTGTCTCCAGCACCCGCTGTCTGATAGAGAGTCTCCAGCATCCGCTGTCTGATGGAGATACTCCTGCGTCCGCTGTCTGATAGAGAGACTCCTGCACCAGCTGTCTGAGAGAGTGTCTCCTGCATCCACTGTCTGATAGAGAGTCTCCTGCATCAGCTGTCTAATAGAGAGTCTCCTACATCCGCTGTCTAATAGAAAGTCTCTTGCATCCGTTGTCTGATAGAGTGTCTCCTGCATCCGCTGTCTGATAGAGAGACTCTTGCATCTACTGTCTGATAGAGATACTCCTGCATCTGCTGTCAGATTGAGACATACTTGCATCCGCTGTCTGATAGAGAGTCTCCTGCATCCGCTGTCTGATAGAGATATTCCTGCATCCCCTGTCTCATAGAGAGTCTCCAGCATCCGCTGTGTGATAGAAAGACTTATGCATCCGCTGTCTGATAGAAACTCCTGCATCTGCTGTCTGATAGAAAGTCCCCTGCATACGCTGCCTGATAGACTCCTGCAATTATTGTCTGATGGAATACTGCTGCATCCAATGTCTGATAGAGAGTCTCCTGCATCCGTTGTCTGATAGAGAGTCTCCTGCAATCGCTGTCTGATTGAGATACTCCTGCATCCGCTGTCTGATAGATAATCTCCAGCATCCGTTGTCTGATGGAGATACTCCTGCATCCGCTGTCAGATGGAGAGTCTTCTGCATCCGCTGTCTGACGGAGAGACTCCTGCATCCGCTGTCTGATAGAGTGTATCCTGCATCCGCTGTCTGATAGAGAGTCTCCTGCATGCGCTTTCTGATAGAGTGTCTCCTGCATCCACTGTCTGATAGAGTGTCTCCTGCATCCGCTGTCTGATAGAGAGACTCCTGCATCCGCTGTCTTATTGAGAGTCTCCTGCATCCGCTGTCTGATAGAGAGACACTTGCATCTGCTGTCTGATAAAGAGTCTCCTGCATCAGCTGTCTGATGGAGTGTCTCCAGCATCCGCTGTCTGATAGAGAGTCTCCTGCATCCGCTGTCTGATAGAGATACTCCTGCATCCGCTCTCTGATGGAGATCCTCATGCATCCGCTGTTTGATAGAAAGCATCCGTTGTCTGATGAAGATACTCCTGAATCCGGTGTCTGATGGAGATACTCCTGCATCTGCTGTCTGATAGAAAGTCTCCTGCATCGGCTGTATGATAGAGAGTCTCCTGCATCCGCTGTCTGATGGAGTGTCTCCAGCATCCGCTGTCTGATAGAGAGTCTCAAGCGTCCGCTGTCTGATGGAAATACTCCTGCATCCGCTGTCTGATGGGATACTCCTGCATCCGCTGTCTGATGGAGATACTCCTGCATCCGCTGTCTGATAGAGAGTCTCCAGCAATCTTTTTCTGATGGAGAGTCTCTAGCATCCGCTGTCTGATAGAGAGTCTCCTGCATCCACTGTCTGATTGAGATACTCCTACATCCGCTGTCTGATGGAGATATTTCTGCATCCGCTGTCTGATAGAGAGTCTCCAGCATCCGCTGTCTGATGGAGATACTCCTGCATCTGCTGTCTGATAAAGAGACTCCTGCTCCCGCTGTCTGATAGAGAGTTTCCTTCATCGGCTGTCGGATAGAAAGACTCCTGCATCCGCTGTCTGATAGTCTCCTGCATCCGCTGTCTGATAGAGAGATTCCTGCATCCGCTGTCTGACAGAGTGTCTCCTGCATCCACTGCCTGATAGAGATACTCCTGCATCGGCTGTCCAATAGAAAATCTCGTGCATCCGCTGTCTGATAAAGAGTCCTCTGCATCCGCTGTCTGATAGAGTCTCCTGTATCAGCTGTCTGACGGAGATACTCCTGCATCCGCTTTCTGATAGAGAGTCTCCTGCATATGCTGTCTGATAGAGAAAGTCCTGCAATAGCTGTATGATGGAGATACTCCTGCATCCACTGTCTGATAGAGAGTCTCCTGCATACGCTGTCTGATAGAGAGTCTCCTGCAATCGCTGTCTGATAGAGAGACCTCTGCATCCGCTGTCTAATAGAGAGTCTCCAACATCCGCTGTCTGATGGAAATACTTGTGCATCCGCTGTCTGATGGAGATACTCCTGCCTCCGCTGTCTGATAGAGAGTCTCCAGCATCTGCTGTCTGATGGAGAGTCTCCAGAATCCGCTGTCTGATAAAGAGTCTCCTGCATCGGCTGTCTGATTGAGATACTCCTACATCCACTGTCTGATAGAGATACTCCTGCATCCGCTGTCTGAAAGAGAGTCTCCAGCATTCGCTGTCTGATGGAGATACTCCTGCATCCGCTGTCTGCTAGAGAGACTCCCTCACCCGCTGTCTGATACAGAGTCTCCTTCATCCGCTGTCTGATAGAGAGACTCTTGCATTCGCTGTCGGATAGTCTCCTGCATCCGCTGTCTGAAAGAGATACTCCTGCATCCGCTGTCTGATAGTGTCTCCTGCATCGGCTGTCTGATAGAGAGTATCCTGCATCCACTGTTGAGAGTCTCCTGCATCCGCTGTCTGATAAAAAATCTACTGCAACCCCTGTCTGATAGAGTGTCTCCTGCATCCGCTGTCTGATAGAGAGACTCCTGCATCCGCTGTCTGATGGAGATACCCCTGCACCCGCTGTCTGATTGAAAAACACTTGCATCCGCTGTCTGATAGAGAGTCTCCTGCATCCGCTGTCTGATGGAGAGTCTCCTGCATCGGCTGTTTGAAAGAGAGACTCCTGCATCTGCTGTCTGATAGAGAGACACTTGCTTCAGCTGTCTGATAATGAGTCTTCTGCATCCGCAGTCCGATGGAGATACTCCTGCATCCGCTGTCTGATGGAGATACTCCTGGATAAGCAGTCTAAAAGAGTGTCCCCTGCATCCGCTGTCTAAAAGAGAGTCTCTTGCATACGCCGTCAGATAGAGAGAATCCTGCAAATGCTGTCTGATGGAGATACTCCTGCATCCGCTGTATGTCTGATAGAGAGTCTCCTGCATCGGCTGTCTGAAAGAGAGTCTCCTGCAATCGCTGTCTGATAGAGAGACTCCTGCATCCACAGTCTGATAGTGAGTCTCCAGCATCGGCTGTCTGATGGAGATACTCCTGCATCCGCTGTCTGATGGAGATACTCCTGCATCCGGTGTCTGATAGAGAGTCTCCAGCATTGGCTCTGTGATGGAGAGTCGCCAGCATCCGCTGTCTGATAGATAGTCTCCTGCATTCGCTGTCTGATGGAGATACAGACATCCGCTGTTTGATGGAGATATTCCTGCATCCGCTGTCTGAAAGAGTGTATCCAGTATCCGCTGTCTGATGGAGATACACCTGCATCCGCTGTCTGATGGAGATACTCCTGCATCCGGTGTCTGATAGAGAGTCTCCAGCATTGGCTCTGTGATGGAGAGTCGCCAGCATCCGCTGTCTGATAGATAGTCTCCTGCATTCGCTGTCTGATGGAGATACAGACATCCGCTGTCTGATGGAGATATTCCTGCATCCGCTGTCTGAAAGAGTGTATCCAGTATCCGCTGTCTGATGGAGATACACCTGCATCCGCTGTCTGATAGAGAGACTCCTGCACCTGCTGTCTGAGAGAGTGTCTCCTGCATCCGCTGTCTGATAGAGAGTTTTTTGCATCAGCTGTCTAATAGAGAGTCTCCTACATCCGCTGTCTGATAAAAAGTCTCCTGCATCCGCTGTCTTATAGATTGTCTCCTGCATCCGCTGTCTGATAGAGATACTCCTGCATTTGCTGTCTGATGGAGAGACTCCTGCTCCCGCTGTCTGATAGAGAGTTTCCTTCATCCGCTGTCTGATAGAAAGACTCCTGCATCCGCTGTCTGATAGTCTCCTGCATCCGCTGTCTGATAGAGAGATTACTGCATCCGCTGTCTGATAGAGTGTCTCCTGCATCCGCTGTCTGACAGAGTGTCTCCTGCATCCACTGTCTGATAGAGTGGTTCCTGCATCCGCTGTCTAATGGAGATACTCCTGCATCCGCTGTCTGATAGAGAGACCCCTGCACCTGCTGTCTGAGAGAGTGTCTCCTGCATCCGCTGTCTGATAGAGAGTTTTTTGCATCAGCTGTCTAATAGAGAGTCTCCTACATCCGCTGTCTGATAAAAAGTCTCCTGCATCCGCTGTCTGATAGATTGTCTCCTGCATCCGCTGTCTGATAGAGATACTCCTGCATTTGCTGTCTGATGGAGAGACTCCTGCTCCCGCTGTCTGATAGAGAGTTTCCTTCATCCGCTGTCTGATAGAAAGACTCCTGCATCCGCTGTCTGATAGTCTCCTGCATCCGCTGTCTGATAGAGAGATTACTGCATCCGCTGTCTGATAGAGTGTCTCCTGCATCCGCTGTCTGACAGAGTGTCTCCTGCATCCACTGTCTGATAGAGTGGTTCCTGCATCCGCTGTCTGATAGAGAGACTCCTGCATCCACTGTCTAAAAGATAGTCTTCTACAGCCACTGTCTGAGAGAGTGTCTCCTGCATACGCTGTCTGATAGAGAGAATACTGCATCCACTGTCCGATGAAGATAATCCTGCATCGGCTGTCTGATAGAGAGTTGCCAGCATCCACTGTCTGATAGAGGGATTCCTGCGTCCGCTGTCTGATAGAGTCTCCTGCATCCGTTGTCTGATAGAAGGTCCTCTGCATCAGCTGTCTGATAGAGTGTCTCTTGCATCTGCTGTCTGATGGAAATACTCCTGCATCCGCTGTCTGATGGAGAGTCTCCTGCATCTCTGTCTGACAGAGAGACTCCTGCATCCGCTGTCTGATAGAGTGTCTCCTGCATCCGCTTTCTGATAGAGAGTCTCCTGCATCCGCTGTCTGATAGAGTGTCTCCTGCATCTGCTGTCTGATAGAGAAACTCTTGCATCCACTGTCTGATTGAGAGTCTCCTACATCCGCTATCTGATAGAGAGACACTTGCATTCGCTGTCTGATAGAGAGTCTCTTGCATCTGCTGTCTGATGGAAATACTCCTGCATCCGCTGTCTGATGGAGAGTCTCCTGCATCTCTGTCTGACAGAGAGACTCCTGCATCCGCTGTCTGATAGAGTGTCTCCTGCATCCGATTTCTGATAGAGAGTCTCCTGCATCCGCTGTCTGATAGAGTGTCTCCTGCATCTGCTGTCTGATAGAGAAACTCTTGCATCCACTGTCTGATTGAGAGTCTCCTACATCCGCTATCTGATAGAGAGACACTTGCATTCGCTGTCTGATAGAGAGTCTCCTGCATCCACTGTCTGATAGAGAGTCACCAGCATCCGCTGTCTGATAGAGAGTGTCCTGCATCCGGTGTCTAACAGAGAGTCTCCTTTATCCGCTGTCTGATAGAGAGTCTCCAGCATTTGCTGTCTGATTAAGATACTCCTGCATCCGCTGTCTGATGGAGATACTCCTGCACCGGCTGTCCAATAAAAAGTCTCGTGCATCCGCTGTCTGATAAAGAGTCCTCTGCATCCGCTGTCTGATAGAGTCTCCTGTATCAGCTGTCTGACGGCGATACTCCTGCATCCGCTTTCTAATAGAGAGTCTCCTGCATCCCCTGTCTGATAGAGTCTCCTGTATCCGCTGTCTGATAGAGAGTCTCCTGCAAATGCTGTCTGATAAAGAAACTCCTACAATAGCTGTCTGATGGAGATACTCCTGCATCCAATGTCTGATAGAGAGTCTCCTGCATCCGCTGTCTGATAGAGAGTCTCCTGCAATCGCTGTCTGATAGAGAGACCTCTGCATCCGCTGTCTAATAGAGAGTCTCCAGCATCCGCTGTCTGATGGAAATACTCGTGCATCCGCTGTCTGATGAAGATACTCCTGCCTCCGCTGTCTGATAGAGAGTCTCCAGCATCTGCTGTCTGATGGAGAGTCTCCAGAATCCGCTGTCTGATAAAGAGTCTCCTGCATCGGCTGTCTGATTGAGATACTCCTACATCCGCTGTCTGATAAAGATACTCCTGCATCCGCTGTCTGTAAGAGAGTCTCCAGCATCCGCTGTCTGATGGAGATACTCCTGCATCCACTGTCTGCCAGAGAGACTCCCTCACCCGCTGTCTGATACAGAGTCTCATTCATACGCTGTCTGATAGAGATACTCTTGCATTCGCTGTCGGAAAGTCTCCTGCATCCGCTGTCTGATAGAGAGTCTCCTGCATTCGCTGTTTGATAGAGAGATTCCTGCATCCACTCTCTGATAGAGTGTCTCCTGCATCCGCTGTCTAATAGAGTGTCTCCTGCATCCACTGTCTGAAAGAGAGTCTCCTGCATTTGCTGTATGATAGAGAGTCTCCTGCATCCGCTTTCTGATAGAGAGTCTCCTGCATTCACTGTCTGATAAAGAGACTCCTGCATCCGCTGTCTGATAAAGAGACTCCTGCATCCGCTGTCTGATAGAGAGTCTTCTGCATCCGCTGTCTGATGGAGATACTCCTGAATTTACTGTCTGATAGTCTCCTGCTTCCGCTGTCTGATAGAGAGTCTCTTGCATCCGCTTTCTGATAGAGAGTCTCCAGCATCCGCTGTCTGAAAGAGTTACTTATGCATCCGCTGTCTGATAGTGTCTCCTGCGTCGGCTGTCTGATAGAGAGTATCCTGCATCCGCTGTCTGATAGAAAATCTACTGCAACCCCTGTCTGATAGAGTGTCTCCTGCATCCGCTGTCTGATAGAGAGACTCCTGCATCCGCTGTCTGATGGAGATACCCCTGCACCCGCTGTCTGATTGAGAAACACTTTCATCCGCTGTCTGATAGAGAGTCTCCTGCATCCGCTGTCTGATGGAGAGTCTCCTGCATCGGCTGTTTGAAAGAGAGACTCCTGCATCTGCTGTCTGATAGAGAGACACTTGCATCCGCTGTCTGATAATGAGTCTTCTGCATTCGCAGTCTGATGGAGATACTCCTGCATCCGCTGTCTGATTGAGATACTCCTGGATAAGCTGTCTAATAGAATGTCCCCTGCATCCGCTGTCTAAAAGAGAGTCTCTTTCATACGCCGTCTGATAGAGATAATCCTGCAAATGCTGTCTGATGGAGATACTCCTGCATCCGCTGTATGTCTGATAGAGAGTCTCCTGCATCGGCTGTCTGATAGAGAGTCTCCTGCAATCGCTGTCTGATGGAGAGACTCCTGCATCCACAGTCTGATAGTGAGTGTCCAGCATAGGCTGTCTGATGGAGATACTCCTGCATCCGCTGTCTGATGGAGATACTCCTGCATCCGGTGTCTGATAGAGAGTCTCCAGCATTGGCTGTGTGATGGAGAGTCGCCAGCATCTGCTGTCTGATAGATAGTCTCCTGCATTCGCTGTCTGATGGAGATACTCCTACATCCGCTGTCTGATGGAGATATTCCTGCATCCGCTGTCTGATAGAGTGTCTCCAGTATCCGCTGTCTGATGGAGATACTCCTGCATCAGCTGTCTGATAGAGAGACTCCTGCACCCGCTGTCTGATAGAAAGTCTCCAGCATCCGCTGTCTAATGGAGATACTCCTGCATCCGCTGTCTGATAGAAAGACTCCTGCACCCGCTGTCTGAGAGAGTGTCTCCTGCATCCGCTGTCTGATAGAGAGTTTCTTGCATCAGCTGTCTAATAGAGAGTCTCCTACATCCGCTGTCTGATAGAAAGTCTCCTGCATCCGCTGTCTGATAGATTGTCTCCTGCATCCGCTGTCTGATAGAAAGAATCTTGCATCCGCTGTCTGATGGAGATACTCCTGCATCTGATAGAGACACACTTGTCTCCACTTTCTGATAGAGAATGTCCTGCATCCGTTGTCTGATAGAGATATTCCTGCATCCGCTGTCTGATAGAGAGTCTTCAGCATCCGCTGTCTGATAGAAAGTCTTATGCATCCGCTGTCTGATAGAGTCTCCTGCATCGGCTGTCTGATAGAAAGTCTCCTGCATACGCTGTCTGATAGTGAGTCTCCATCATCAGCTGTCTGACAAAGGGTCCCCTGCATCCTCTGTCTGATAGAGAGACTCCTGCAATCAGGCAGCGGATGCAGGAGTATCTTAATCAGACAGCCGATGCAGACGACTCTCTATCAGACAGCGGATGCAGAGGACTCTCTATTAGACAGCGGATGCAGGAGACTCTCTATCAGACAGCGGATGCAGGAGTCTCTCCATCAGACAGCGGATGCAGAAGACACTCTATCATACAGCGGATGCAGGAGACTCTCTAACAGACATCGGTTGCAGGAGTATCTCTATCTGACAGCGGATACAGGAGACTCTCTATCAGACAGCAGATGCAGGAGACTATCTATCAGACGGATGAGACCTGCATCCAATGTCTGATAGAGAGACTCCTGCAACTTGCTGTCTGATAAAGTGTCTCCTGCATCCGCTGTCTGATAGAGAGACTCCTGCAAACCTGTCTGATAGAGTGTCTCCTGCATCTCCTGTCTAATAGGGAGACTACTGCATCCGATGTCTGATAGAGTGTCTACTGCATCCTACATCCCAATGACGCAGACCTGTTGCTAAGGGTATGATGAGACAAGATGAGTAGAGAGAAAAATGACGCAGACCTTTTGCTAAAAGTAAGACAAGATAAGAGGAGTAGAGAGAAGAATGATGCAGACCTGTTGCTGAGGGTAGGAGGAGACAAGAAGAGTAGAGTAGAGAATGAGTCTGTGCAATTCGTTACTCTTCTCTTCTCTTCTTGTCTTACTCTAAGCAACAGGTATGTTTCATTCTTTACTCTACTCATCTTGTCTTGTCTAACACTTAGCAACGGGTCTGCGTCATTCTTTACTCTACTCATCTTGTCTTGTCTTATTATTAGCAACAGGTCTCTGTCATTCTTTACTCTACTCTTCTCATCCCATCTTACTCTAAGCAACAGGTCTGTGCCATTCTTCACTCTACTCTTCTTGTCTTGTCTTACTCTTAGCAGCAAGTCTGCATCATTCTTTACTCTTCTCCTATTGTCATATCTTACTCTTAGTAACAGATCTGCGTCGTTCCTTACTCTACTCTTCTTGTCTTGTCTTACTCTTCTTTAATCTTTAATCTACTCATCTTGTCTTACTCTTAGCAACAGGTGAGACACTCTTTTCTCGCTCTCTCTGTCTCATCTTACTCTTGGCAAAAGGTCTGCATCATTCTTTACTCTACTGTTTTGTCTTGTCTTAATGTAAGCAACAGGTCTGCGTCGTTCCTTACTCTACTCTTCTTGTACCTTCTTACTCTTAGCTACAGGTCTGGTTCATTCTTTACTCTTCTCCTCTTGTCTTGTCTTAACATAAGCAACAGGTCTGCAGCGTTCCTAACTCTACTCTTCTTGTCTTGTCTTACTTTTAGCAACAGGTCAGTGCTATTCTTTACTCTACTCATCTTGTCTTTTCTTACTCTTAGCAACATGTCTGAGTCATTCTTTAATCTACTCATCTAGTATTGCCTTACTCATAGCAACATGTATGTGTCATTCTTGAATCTACTCTTCATATTTTGTCTTACAATAAGCAACAGGTCTGCGTCATTCCTTACTTTACTTTCCTTGTCTTGTCTAACTCTAAGCAACAGGTCTGCGTCATTCCTTACTCTGTTCATCTTGTCATGTCTTACTCTAAGCAGCAGGTCTGCGTCATTTCTTACTCTACTCATCTTGTCTTGTCTTACTCTTCGCAACAGGTCTGCGTCATTCCTTACACTTCTCTTCTACTCTTCTCATCTTCTTTTGTCTTACTGTTAGCAACAGGTCTGCGTCATTCATTACTCTGCTCGTTTTGTCTGTGTCATTCCTCACTCGACTCTTCTGGTCTCATTTTACTCTTAGCAACAGGTTTGCATCAATTTTCTTTTACTCTTCTTATCTCCACCTACTTTTAGCAACATGTCTGCGTCATTCTTTACTCTTCTCATCTGTTCTTGTCTTATTCTTAGCAACAGGTCTGCATCTGTCGTCACTCTACTCTTCTCATCTCATCTTACTCTTAGCAACAGGTCTGCGTCATTTTTCACTCTTCTCTTCTCGTCTCATCTTGCTCTTAGCAACATGTCTAAATCATGCTTACTCTACTCATCTTGTCTAGTCTTATTATTAGCAACGGCTCTCTGTCATTCTTAACTCTACTCTTCTCATTCCATCTTACTCTAAGCCACAGGTCTGTGCCATTCTTCACTCCACTCTTCTTGTCTTGTCGTACTCTTAGCAGCAGGTCTGCATCATTCTTAACTCTTCTCCTATTGTCATATCTTACTCTTAGTAACAGATCTGCGTCGTTCCTTACTCTACTCTTCTTGTCTTGTCTTACTCTTAGCAACATGTCTGTGTCATTCTTATACTATTTTTTGTCTCATCTTACTCTTAGCAACAGGTCTGTGCCATTCTTTACTCTACTCTTCTTGTCTTGTCTGACTCTTAGCAACAGGTCTTCGTCTTTCTTTACTCCATACATCTTGTCTTGTCTTACTCTTAGCAACAGGTCTGCATCATCCTTTTCTCTTCTTATCTTGTCTTGTCTTACACTTAGCAGCAAGACTGCGTCATTCTTTACTCTTCTCATATTATATTGTCTTACTCTAACCAACAGGTCTGCGTATTTCTGTACTCTACTAATCTTGTTTTGTCTTCCCATTAGCAACAGGTCTGCGTCATTCCTTACTTTACTCATCTTGTCTTGTCTTGTCTTACTATTAGCAACAGGTCTGCGTAATTCTTTACTCTACTCTTCTTGTATCGTCTTACTCTTAGCAACTGGTCTGCGTCATTCTTTACTCTTTTCATCTTGTCTTACTCTTAGCAACAGGTGAGACACTCTTTTCTCTCTCCCTCTGTCTCATCTTACTCTTAGTAAAAGGTCTGCATCATTCTTTACTCTACTGTTTTGTCTTGTCTTAATGTAAGCAACAGGTCTGCGTCGTTCCTTACTCTACTCTTTTTGTATCTTCTTACTCTTAGCTACAGGTCTGTGCCATTCTTACATTACTCATCTTGTCTTGTCTCACTCTTAGCAACAGGTCTGCGTCATTATTCACTCTACTCTTCTCATCTCGTCTTACTCTTAGCAACAGGTCTGCGTCATTCTTTACTCTACTCTTCTTGTCTTGTCTTACTGTTAGCAACAGGTCTGGTTCATTCATTACTCTTCTCCTCTTGTCTTGTCTTACTCTTAGCAACAGGTCTGCACCGTTCCTAACTCTACTCTTCTTGTCATGTCTTACTCTTAGCAACAGGTCAGTGCCATTCTTTACTCTACTCATCTTGTCTTGTCTTACTCTTAGCAACATGTCTGAGTCATTTTTAAATCTACTCATCTAGTATTGCCTTACTCTTAGCAACAGGTATGTGTCATTCTTGAATCTACTCTTCGTGTTTTGTCTTACCATAAGCAACTGGTCTGCGTCATTCCTTACTTTACCTTTCTTGTCTTGTCTAACTCTAAGCAACAGTTCTGCGTCATTCCTTACTCTGCTCATCTTGTCATGTCCTACTCTAAGCAACAGGTCTGCGTCATTTCTTACTCTACTCATCTTGTCTTGTCTTACTCTTCCCAACAGGTCTGAGTCATTCCTTACACTTCTCTTCTACTCTTCTCATCTTGTCTTGTCTTACTGTTAGCAACAGGTCTGCGTCATTCATTACTCTGCTATTTATGTCTGTATCATTCCTCAATCGACTCTTCTGGTCTCATCTTACTCTTAGCAACAGGTTTGCATCAATTTTTTTACTCTTCTTATCTACACTTTCTTTTAGCAACATGTCTGCGTCATTCTTTACTCTTTTCATCCGTTCTTGTCTTATTCTTAGCAATAGGTCTGCATCTGTCTTCACTCTACTCTTCTCATCTCATCTTACTCTTAGCAACAGGTCTGCGTCATTCTTCACTCTTCTCTTCTTGTCTTGTCTTACTCTTAGCAACAGGTCTATGTCATTATTTACTCTACTGATCTTGTCTCGTCTTATTCTTATCAACAGGTCTGCGTCATTATTTACTCTACTCATTTTGTCTCGTCTTACTCTTAGCAACAGGTCTGCGTCATTTTTTACTCTACTCATCTTGTCTTGTCTTACTCTTAGCAGCAGGTCTGCGTCATTCTTCACTCTAGTCTTCTTGTCTTGTCTTACTCTTAGCAACAGGTCTGTGATATTCTTCACTCTACTCTTCTCGTCTCATCTTTCTCTTAGCAACATGTCTAAATCATGCTTACTCTACTCATCTTGTCTAGTCTTATTCTTAGCAACAGGTCTGCGTACTTCTTCACTCTACTCTTCATCTCATCTTACTCTTAGCAACAAGTCTGCGTCATTCTTCACCCTACTCTTCTTGTCTTGTTTTACTCTTAGCAACAGGTCTGAGTCATTCTTACTCTATTCATCTAGTCTCATCTTACTCTTAGCAACATGTCTGCATCATTTTTCTCTGTACGCTTCGTATCTCTTCTACCTCTTAGCAACATGTCCCAGTCATTCTTACTCTACTCATCTTAATTCATCTTACTCTTAGCAACATGTCTGCTTCATTTCCCTGTACGCTTCTCATCTCTTCTTACTCTTGGCAACAGGTCTGAATCATTCTTCTTCCTTCCCTTTTTGTCTTGTCTCACTCTTAGCAACAGGTCTGCATCATTCTTTACTCTACTCTTCTCTTCCCATCTTACTCTTTGCAGCAGGTCTGCATCATTCTTTACTCTACTCTTCTCTACTATCCTACTTTAAGCAACAGGTCTACGTCATTCTTCACTCTACTTAACTTGTCTTGTCTTATTCATAGCAACAGGTCTGCGTCATTCTTCACTCTACTCTTCTCATCTCATCTTACTCTTAGCAACAGGTCTGCGTCATTATTCAGTCTACTCGTATTGTCTTGTATTATTTTTAGCAACAGGTCTGCGTCATTCTTCACTCTACTCTTCTCATCTCATCAAACTCTTAGCAACAGGTCTGCGTCATTCTTCACTCTTCTCTTCTTGTATTGTCTTACTCTTAGCAACGGGTCTGTGTCATTATTTACTCTACTGATCTTGTCTCGTCTTATTCTTATCAACAGGTCTGCGTCATTATTTACTCTACTCATTTTGTATCGTCTTACTCTTAGCAACAAGTCTGCGTCATTTTTTACTCTACTCATCTTGTCTTGTCTTACTCTGAGCAGCAGGTCTGCGTCATTCTTCACTCTAGTCTTCTTGTCTTGTCTTACTCTTAGCAACAGGTCTGTGATATTCTTCACTCTACTCTTCTCGTCTCATCTTTCTCTGAGCAACATGTCTAAATCATGCTCACTCTACTCATATTGTCTAGTCTTATTCTTAGCAACAGGTCTGAGTTATTCTTCACTCTACTCTTCATCTCATCTTACTCTTAGCAACAAGTCTGCGTCATTCTTCACCCTACTCTTCTTGTCTTGTTTTACTCTTAGCAACAGGTCTGAGTCATTCTTACTCTATTCATCTAGTCTCATCTTACTCTTAGCAACATTTCTGCATCGTTTTTCTCTGTACGCTTCGTATCTCTTCTTACTCTTAGCAACATGTCCCAGTCATTCTTACTCTACTCATCTTAATTCATCTTACTCTTAGCAACATGTCTGCTTCATTTTCCCTGTATCTTCTCATCTCTTCTTACTCTTGGCAACAGGTCTGAATCATTCTTCTTCCTTCTCTTTTTGTCTTGTCTTACTCTTAGCAATAGGTCTGCATCATTCTTTACTCTACTCTTCTCTTCCAATCTTACCCTTTGCAACAGGTCTGCATCATTCTTTACTCTACTCTTCTCTACTATCCTACTTTAAGCAACAGGTCTGCGTCATTCTTCACTCTACTCAACTTGTCTTGTCTTATTCTTAGCAACAGGGTGCGTCATTCTTTACTCTTCTCAACTTGTCTTGTGTTACTCTAAGGAACAAGTCTGCGTCATTCCTCACTCTACTCTTCTTGTCTTGTCAAACTCTTGTCTGCATCTGTCTTCACTCTACTCTTCTCATCTCATCTTACTCCTAGCAACAGGTCTGCGTCATTCTTCACTCTTCTCTTCTTGTCTTGTCTTGCTCTTAGCAACAGGTCTGTATCATTATTTACTCTACTGATCTTGTTTCGTCTTACTCTTAGCAACAGGTCTGCGTCATTATTTACTCTACTTATTTTGTCTCGTCTTACTCTAAACAACAGGTCTGCGTCATTCTTTACTCTACTCATCTTGTCTTGTCTTACTCTAAGCAGCAGGTCTGCGTCATTCTTCACTCTAGTCTTCTTGTCTTGTCTTACTCTTAGCAACAGGTTTGTGCCATTCTTCACTTTACTCTTCTTGTCTCATCTAACTCTTAGCAACAGGTCTAAGTCATTCTTACTCTTATCATCTTTTCTTGTCTCATTCTTAGCAACAGGTCTGCGTTATTCTTCACTCTACTCTTCTCATCTCATCTTACTCTTAGCAACAGGTCTGTGCCATTCTTCAACCTACTCTTCTTGTCTTTTCTTACTCTTAGCAACAGGTCTGTGTCATTTTTTACTCTACTCTCCTTGTCTTGTCTTACTCTTTGCAACAGCTCTATGTCATTCTTTACTCTACTCTTCTTATCTCATCTTACTCTAAGGAACAGGTCTGAGTTGTTCTAACCCTTCTCGTCTAGTCTCATCTCACTCTTAGCAACATGTCTGCATCATTTTTCTCTGTACGCTTCTTTATCTTTTTTTACTCTTAGCAACATGTCCCAGTCGTTCTTACTCTACTCATCTTAATTCATCTTTCTCTTAGCAACATGTCTGCATCAATTTTCTCTGTACGCTTCTCATCTCTTCTTACTCTTAGCAACAGGTCTGCATCATTCTTTTTTCTACTTTTCTTGTCTCCTCTTACCCTCAGCAACAGGTCTGCATCATTCTTCTCTCTACTTTTCTCATCTCATCTTACTCTTAGCAACAGGTTTGCATCATTCTTCACTCTACTCTTCTCGTCTCATCTTACCCTAAGCAACAGTTCTGCATGATTCTTCACTCTACTCTTCTCATCTGATCTTACCCCTAGCAACAGGTCTGCATCATTCTTTACTCTACTCTTCTCTTCTCATTCTACTTTTAGCAACAGTCCTGCGTCATTCTTCTCTCTACTCTTCTTGTCTTGTCATAGTCTTAGCAACTGGTCTGCGTCATTATTAGCTCTACTTTTCTTGTCTCATCTTACCGTTTGCACCAGGTCTGCAGCATTCTTTACACTGTTCTGTTCTCCTCTTCTCGTCCTTCTTTTAACAACATCCCTGTGTCATTCTTCTCTCTACTCTTCCTGTCGTCTTTTACCCTCAACAACAGGTCTAGTTTATTCTTAACTCTACCCTTCTCATCTCATCTTACCCTTAGCAACAGGTCTGTGCCATTCTTCTCTCTACTATTCAGGTCTCTTCTTACTTGTAGAAACAGGTCTGCACAATTCTGCTTTCTGCTCATCTAGTCTCATCTTACCCTTAGCAATATGTCTGTGCCATTCGTCTATACTATTCAGGTCTCATCTAACTCGTAGAAACAGGTCAGCATAATTCTCCTTCTACTCATCTTGTCTTATTTTACCATTAGCAACAGGAATGCATCATTATTCTCTCTACTCTCACTGTCTTGTATCATTCTTGGCGACATGTCTGTGCCATTCTTCTTTCTACTTTTCTTGTCTCATCTTAATTTTAATACATGTATTCGTCAAGCTTCCCTTTTCTCTTCTTGTCTCATCTAATTCTTAAGTACAGCTACATGTCTGCGCCATTCTACTCTCTACTCAGCCTATTTTATCCTACTCTTAGGAACAGGTCTGTGTCATTCTTCTCTCTACTCTTCTTGTCTCATCGTACTCTAATCAACAGATCTGTGGCATTCTTCTCTCTACTATTCTTATCTCGTTTTACTTTAAGCAACAGGTCTGTGACATTCATCTCTCAAATCTACTTGCCTCGTCGTTCTTTTAAAAACATATCTGCACTCTTCTCATCTAACTCTAAACAACAAGTCTATGTAATTCTTTGCTCAACTCTTCTACTCTTATCTTACTCCATGCAACACGTCTATGTAATTCTTCTCTCTATTGGTCTTGTCTCATCTTACTCCTAGCAGCATGTCTGCGCCATTTTCTCTGTACTCTAGTTATATCATCTTGCTTTAAGTAACAGGTCTGTGTCATTCAACTATTTTCTCATCTCATCTCGTCTATTTCTTAGCCAATCTTAGACCAACGTCGGCGCCATTTTTCTCTATTCTTCTTGTTTCATTTTTCTTTTAGCAACATGTCTGCAACATTTTCTCTGTACGCTTCTAATCTCTTCTTACTCTTAAGCAAAATATCTCTATTATCTCTCTACTCTTCTTACACTTCACAAGAAGTCTGCGCCATTCTTTTCTTCACTCTTCTTGTCTCATCCTACTTTTAGCAACAGGTCCGTGTCATTCTTGTCTCTACTCTTCTTGTCTTATCTTTCTCTTAGCAGCATGTCTGCATCATATTCTACTCTACTCTTCTTGTCTTGTCTTACTCTAAGCAAAAGGTATCCATCATTCTTTACTCTACTCTTCTTGTCTTGTCTTACCCTTAGCAACAGGTCTGGTTCATTCTTTACTCTACTCTTCTTGTCTTGTCTTACTCTTAGCAACAGGTCTGGTTCATTCTTTAATCTACTCTTCTTGTCTAGTCTGACTCTTAGCAACAGGTCTGCTTCATTCTTTACTCTACTCTTCTTGTCTTCTCTTACTCTTAGCAACAGGTCTGCTTCATTCTTTACTCTACTCTTCTTGTCTTGTCTTACTCTTAGCAACAAGTCTGTGTCATTCATCTCTCTGCCCATATTGTATCATCATACCCTTAGCAGCAGGTCTGCGTCATTCTCCACTCTACTCTTCTTGTCTTGTCTTACTCTTAGCAACAGGTCTGTGCCATTCCTCACTCTATTTGTCTTGTCTCATCTTACACTAAGCAACAGGTCTGTGTCATTCTTCACTCTACTCTTCTTGTCTTATCTTTCTCTTAGCAGCATGTCTGCATCATATTCTACTCTACTCTTCTTGTCTTGTCTTACTCTAAGCAAAAGGTATCCATCATTCTTTACTCTACTCTTCTTGTCTTGTCTTACCCTTAGCAACAGGTCTGGTTCATTATTTACTCTACTCTTCTTGTCTTGTCTTACTCTTAGCAACAGGTCTGGTTCATTCTTTAATCTACTCTTCTTGTCTAGTCTGACTCTTAGCAACAGGTCTGCTTCATTCTTTACTCTACTCTTCTTGTCTTCTCTTACTCTAAGCAACAGGTCTGCTTCATTCTTTACTCTACTCTTCTTGTCTTGTCTTACTCTTAGCAACAAGTCTGTGTCATTCATCTCTCTGCCCATATTGTATCATCATACCCTTAGCAGCAGGTCTGCGTCATTCTCCACTCTACTCTTCTTGTCTTGTCTTACTCTTAGCAACAGGTCTGCGTCATTCTTTACTCTACTATTCTTGTCTCCTCCTGCCCTCAGCAACAGGTCTGCGTCATTCTTCACTCTACTCTTCATGTCTCATCTTACTCTTAGCAACATGTCTGCGTCATTCTTCACTCTACTCTTCTTGTCTCATCTTACTCTTAGCAACAGGTTAGCATCGTTCTTTACTCTACTCTTCTTGTCTCTTCTTTCTCTGAGCAACATGTCTGCGTCAGTCTTTACTCTCTTCATCGTGTCTCAACTAACTAATAGCGACAAGTCTGCGTCATTCTTTTCTCTACTCATATTGTCTCATCTTTTTCTTAGCAACAAGTCTGGGTCATTCTTTTCTTTACTCATCTTGTCTCACTTTATTCATAGCAACATGTCTGCGTCATCCTTCTCTGTTTTCTTCTTGTCTTCTCTTACTCTCAGCAACAGGTCTGCGTCATTCTTCACTCTATTTTTCTCAACTCATCTTACCCAAAGCAACTCTACTCTTCTCGTCTCACCTAGCCTTTAGAAACAGGTCTGCGTCATTCTCCACTCTACTTATCTTGTCTTGTCTAACTCTTAGCAACAGGTCTGCGTCATTCTCCACTCTACTTATCTTGTCTTGTCTAACTCTTAGCAACAGGTCTGCGTCATTCTCTACTCTACTCTTCTTGTTTCCTCTTACCCTCAGCAACAGGTCTAAGTCATTCTTACTCTACTCATCTTGTCTCATCTTACTCTTAGCAACAGGTCTGCGTCATTCTTCTGTCTACTCATGTTGTCTCATCATACCCCTAGCAGCAGGTCTGCGTTATTCGGATGTAGGATGCAGGATACACTCTATCAGACAACGGATGCAGTAGTCTCCCTATTAGACAGGAGATGCAGTAGACACTCTATCAGACAGGTTTGCAGGAGTCTCTCTATCAGACAGCGGATGCAGGAGTCTCTCTATCAGACATCAGATGCAGATCCCATCCGTCTGATAGAGAGTCTCCTGCATCCGCTGTCTGATAGAGAGTCTCCTGCATCCGCTGTCTGATGGAGAGACTTCTGCCTCCGCTGTCTGATAAATGTCTCCAGCATCTGCTGTCTGATGGAGAATCTCCTGCATCCGCTGTCTGATGGAGATACTCCTGCATCGGCTGTCTAATAGAAAGTCTTGTGCATCTCCTGCATCTGCTGTCTGATAGAGTCTCCTGCATCCACTGTCTGATAGAGAGTCTCCTTCATCCGCTGCCTGATAGAGAGTCTTCTGCATCTGCTGTCTGATGGAGAGACTCCTGCATCTGCTGTTTGATAGAGAGTCTCCAGCATCCGCTGTCTGATAGAGAGTCTCCTTCATTCACTGTCTGATAGAGAGACTCCTGCATCCGCTGTCTGATAGAGAGTCTCCTGCATCTCCTGTCTGATAGAGAGTCCTCTGCATCCGCTGTCTGATAGAGTGTCTCTTGCATCCGCTGTCTGATAGAGATACTCCTGCATCTGCTGTCTGATGGAGAGTCTCCTGCATCCGCTGTCTGACGGTGAGACTCCTGCATCTGTTGTCTGATAGAGAGTCTCCTGCATCCGCTTTCTGATAGAGAGTCTCCTTCATCCGCTGTCTGATAAAGTGTCTCCTGCATCCACTGTCGGATAGAGAGAATCTTGCATCCGCTGTCTGATTGAGAGTCTCCTGCATCCGTTGTCTGATAGAGAGACACTTGCATCCGCTGTCTGTTAGAGAGTCTCCTGCATCAGCTGTCTAAAGAGAGTCTCCAGCATCCGCTGTCTGATAGAGAGTCTCCTGCATCCGACGTCTGATGGAGATACTTCTGCATCCGCTGTCTGATGGAGATACTCCTGCATTCGCTGTCTGATAGAGAGTCTCCAGCATCCACTGTCTGATGGAGATACTCCTGCAATGGCTGTCTAATAGAAAGTCTCATGCATCCGCTGTCTGATAGAGAGTCTCCTGCATACGCTGTCTGATAGAGCCTCCTGCATCTGCTGTCTGATAGAGAGTCTCATGCATAGGCATTCTGAAATAGAGACTCCTGCAATGACTGTCTGATAGAGAGACTCCTGCATCCGCTGTCTGATAGAGAGTCTCCAGCATCCGCTGTCTGATGGAAATACTCCTGCATCCGCTGTCTTATGGAGATACTCCTGCATCCGCTGTCTTATAGAGTCTCTAGCATCTGCTGTCTAATGGAAAGTCTCCAGCATCTGCTGTCTGATAGAGAGTCTTCTGCATCCGCTGTCTGATGGAGATACTCCTACATCCGCTGTCTGATGGAGATACTCCTGCATCCGCTGTCTGATAGAGAGACACTCTCACCCGCTGTCTAATAGAGAGTCTCCTTCATCCGCTGTCTGATAGAGAGACTCCTGCATCCGCTGTCTGATGGAGATACTCCTGCATCCGCTGTCTGATAGAGAGACTCCTTCATTCGCAGTCTGATAGTCTCCTGGATGCGCTGTCTGATGGAGAGTCTCCTGCAGTCGCTGTCTGATAGAGAGATTCCTGCATCCGCTCTCTGAAAGAGTGTCTCCTGCATCCGCTGTCTGATAGAGTGTCTTCTGCATCCACTGTCTGAAAGAGTGTCTCCTGTATCTGATGTCTGATAGAGAGACTCCTGCATCCGCTGTCTGATAGATAGTCTCCTGCATCCGCTGTCTGATGGAGAGTCTCCTGCATCGGCTGTCTGAAAGAGAGACTCCTGCATCTGCTGTCTGATAGAGAGTCTCCTGCATCCGCTGTCTTATAGAGAGATACCTTCATCCGCTGTCTGATGGAGACACTCCTGCATCCGCTTTATGATAGTGAGTCTCCTGCATCCGCAGTCTGATAGAGTCCTCTGCATTCGCTGTATGATAAAGAGTCTCCTGCATCCACTGTCTGATAGAGAGTCTCCTGCATCCGCTGGATGTTGGAGATATTCCTGCATCCACTGTCTGATGAAGATACTCCTGCATCCGCTGTCTGATTGAGATATTCCTGCATCTGCTGTCTGATAGTCTTCTGCATCCACTGTCTGGTAGAGAGTCTCCTGCATCCGCTGTCTGAAAGAGATACTCCTGCATCCGCTGTCTGATAGAGTGTCTCCTGCATCCATTGTCTGATAGTCTCCTGCATCCGTTGTCTGATAGAGAGTCTCCTGCATCCGCTGTCTGATAGAGAGTCTCCTACATCCGCTGTCTGATAGAAAGTCTCATGCATCCGCTGTCTGATGCAGATACACCTGCATCGGCTGTCGAAGAGAAAGTCTCCTGCATCCGCTGTCTGATAGAGAGTCTCCTGCATCAGACGTCTGATGGAGATACTCCTGCATCCGCTGTCTGATGGAGATACTCCTGCATTCGCTGTCTGATAGAGAGTCTCCAGCATCCACTGTCTGATGGAGATACTCCAGCATCCACTGTCTGATGAAGATACTCCTGCAACGGCTGTCTAATAGAAAGTCTCGTGCATCTGCTGTCTGATAGAGAGTCTCATGCATTCGCAGTCTGAAATAGAGACTCCTGCAATGGCTGTCTAATAGAGAGTCTCCTGCTTCCGCTGTCTGATAGAGAGTCTCCAGCATCCGCTGTCTGATAGAGATACTCCTGCATCCGCTGTATGATGGAGATACTCCTGCATCCGCTGTCTTATAGAGTCTCTAGCATCTGTTGTCTGATGGAGAGTCTCCAGCATCCGCTGTCTGATAGAGAGTCTTCTGCATCCGCTGCCTGATGGAGATACTCCTACATCCACTGTCTGATGGAGATACTCCTGCATCCGCTGTCTGATAGAGAGACTCCTTCACCCGCTGTCTGATAGAGAGTCTCCTCCATCCGCTGTCTGATAGAGAGACTCCTGCATCCTCTGTCTGATGGAGATACTCCTGCATCCGCTGTCTGATAGAGAGACTCCTGCATTCGCTGTCTGATAGTCTCCTGCATCCGCTGTCTGATAGAGAGTCTCCTGCAGTTGCTGTCTGATAAAGAGATTCCTGCATCCGCTCTCTAAAAGAGTGTCTCCTGCATCCGCTGTCTGATAGAGTGTCCTCTGCATCCACTGTCTGATAGAGTGTCTCCTGCATCTGATGTCTGATAGAGAGACTCCTGCATCCGCTGTCTGACAGATGGTCTCCTGCATCTGCTGTCTGATGGAGAGTCTCCTGCATCGGCTGTCTGAAAGAGAGACTCCTGCATCTGCTGACTGATAGAGAGTCTCCTGCATCCGCTGTCTTATTGAGAGACACCTTCATCCGTTGTCTGATGGAGACACTCCTGCATCCGCTTTATGATAGAGAGACTCCTGCATCCGCTGTCTGATAGAGATATTCCTGCATCCCTTGTCTGATAGAGAGTCTCCTGCATCGGCTGTCTTATAGAGAGTCTCCTGCATTTGCTGTATGATAAAGAGTCTCCTGCATCCACTGTCTGATAGAGAGTCTCCTGCATCCGCTGTCTGTTGGAGATATTCCTGCATCCACTGTCTGATGAAGATACTCCTGCATCCGCTGTCTGATGGAGATATTCCTGCATCTGCTGTCTGATAGTCTCCTGCATCCACTGTCTGGTAGAGAGTCTCCTGCATCCGCTGTCTGAAAGAGATACTCCTGCATCCACTGTCTGATAGAGTGTCTCCTGCATCCGTTGTCTGATAGAGAGTCTCCTGCATCCGTTGTCTGATAGAGAGTCTCCTGCATCCGCTGTCTGATAGAGAGTCTCCTACATCTGCTGTCTGATAGAAAGTCTCATGCATCCGCTGTCTGATGCAGATACACCTGCATCGGCTGTCTAAGAGAAAGTCTCGTGCATCCGATGTCTGATAGAGAGTCTCCTGCAATAGCTGTCTGATGGAGATACCCCTGCATCCAATGTCTGATAGAGAGTCTCCTGCATCCGCTGTCTGATAGAGAGTCCTATACATCCGCTGTCTGATGAAGAGACTCCTGCATCCGCCGTCTGATAGAGAGTCTCTAGCATCCGCTGTCTGATAGAGAGTCTCCTGCATTCACTGTCTGATAGAGAGACTCCTGCATCCGCTGTCTGATAGAGATACTCTAGCATCCACTGTCTAATGGAGATACACCTGCATCGGCTGTCTAATAGAAAGTCTCGTGCATCCGCTGTCTGATAGAGTGTCTCCTGCATACGCTGTCTGATAGGGAGAATACTGCATCGGCTGTCTGATAGAGAGTTGCCTGCATCCGCTGTCTGATAGATAGACTCCTGCGTCCGCTGTCTGATAGACTCTCGTGCATCGGCTGTCTGATAGAAGGTCCTCTGCATCCGCTGTCTGATAGAGTGTCTCTTGCAACTGCTGTCTGATGGAAATACTCCTGCATCCGCTGTCTGATAGAGTGTCTCCTGCATCCGCTGTCTGATAGAGAGTCTGCTGCATCCGCTTTCTGATAGAGAGTCTCCTGCATCCGCTGTCTGATAGAGTGTCTCCTGCATCCGCTGTCTGAAAGAGAGACTCTTGCATCCACTGTCTGATTGAGAGTCTCCTGCATCCGTTGTCTGATACGGGGACACTTGCATTCGCTGTCTGATAGAGAGTCTCCTGCATCCACTGTCTGATAGAGAGTCTCCAGGATCCGCTGTCTGCTAGAGAGTCTCCTGCATCCGCTGTCTAAAAGAGAGTCTCCATTATCTGCTGTCTGATAGAGAGTCTCCAGCATCCGCTGTCTGTTTGAGATACTCCTGTATCCGCTGTCTGATGGAGATACTTCTTGATTGGCTGTCCAATAGAAAGTCTCGTGCATCTGCTGTCTGATAGAGAGTCCCCTGCATCCGCTGTCTGATAGAATCTCCTGTATCCGCTGTCAGATAGAGAGTCTTCTGCATATGCTCTCTGATAGACAAACTCCTGCAATAGCTGTCAAATGGAGATATTCCTGCATCCAATGACTGATAGAGAGTCTCCTGCATCCGCTGTCTGATAGAGAGTCTCCTGCAATTGCTGTCTGATAGAGAGACTTCTGCATCCGCTGTCTAATAGAGAGTCTCCAGCATCTGCTGTCTGATGGAAATACTGCTGCATCCGCTGTCTGATGGAGATACTCCTGCATCCGCTGTCTGATAGAGAGTCTCCAGCATCTGCTGTCTGATGGAGAGTCTCCAGAATCCGCTGTCTGATAGAGAGTCTCCTGCATCCACTGTCTGATTGATATACTCCTACATCCGCTGTCTGATAGAAATACTCCTGTATCCGATGTTTTAAAGAGAGTCTCCAGCATCCGCTGTCTGATGGAGATACTCCTACATCAGCTGTCTGATAGGGAGACTCCCTCACACTCTGTCTGATACAGAGTCTCCTTCATCCGCTGTCTGATAGAGAGACTCCTGCATTTGCTGTCGGATAGTCTCCATCATCCGCTGTCTGATAGAGAGTCTCCAACATTCGCTGTCTGATAGAGAGATTCCTGCATCCGCTCTCTGATATAGTGTCTCCTGCATCCGCTGTCTAATAGATCGTCTCCTGCATCCACTGTCTGATAGAGAGTCTCCTGCATTCGCTGTATGATAGAGAGTCTCCTGCATCCGCTTTCTGATTGAGAGTCTCCTGCATCCGCTGTCTGTTGGAGATACTCCTGCTACCGCTGTCTGATAGAGAGACTCCTGCATCCACTGTCTGATAGAGAGACTCCTGCATCCGCTGTCTGATGGAGATACTTCTGCATTCACTGTTTGATAGTCTCCTGCATCCGCTGTCTGATAGAGAGTCTCTTGCATCCGCTTTCTGACAGAGAGTCTCTAGCATCCGCTGTCTGAAAGAGATACTCCTGCATCCGCTGTCTGATAGTGTCTCCTGCATCGGCTGTCTGATAGAGAGTCTCCTGCATCCACTGTCTGATAGAGAGTCCCTTGCATCCGCTGTCTGATAGAAAATCTACTGCATCCGCTGTCTGATAGAGTGTCTCCTGCATCCGCTGTCTGATTGAGAGAATCCTGCATCCGCTGTCTGATGGAGATACCCCTGCACCCGCTGTTTGATAGAGAGACACTTGCATCCGCTGTCTGATAGAGAGTCTCCTGCATCCGCAGTCTGATGGAGATACTCCTGCATCCGCTGTCTGATAAAGAGTATCCTGCATCCGCTGTCTGATGAAGATACTCCTGCATGCGCTCCATGCGCTGTCTGATAGAGATACTCCTGGATAAGCTGTCTAATAGAGAGTCTCCTGCATCCGCTGTCTAATAGAGAGTCTCCTGCATACGCCGTCTGATTGAAAGAATCCTACAATTGCTGTCTGATGGAGATACTCCTGACGCCGCTGTATGTCTGATAGAGAGTCTCCTGCATCGGCTGTCTGATAGAGAGTCTCCTGCAATCGCTGTCTGATAGAGAGACTCCTGCATCCGCTGTCTGATAGAGAGTCTCCAGCATCCGCTGTCTGATGGACATACTCCTGCATCTGGTGTCTGATAGAGAGTCTAATAGAGAGTCTCCTGCATACGCCGTCTGATTGAAAGAATCCTACAATTGCTGTCTGATGGAGATACTCCTGACGCCGCTGTATGTCTGATAGAGAGTCTCCTGCATCGGCTGTCTGATAGAGAGTCTCCTGCAATCGCTGTCTGATGGAGAGACTCCTGCATCGGCTGTGTGATGGAGAGTCTTCAGCATCCGCTGTCTGATAGAGAGTCTCCTGCATTCGCTGTCTGATGGAGATAGTCCTACATCCGCTGTCTGATGGAGATATTCCTGCATACGCTGTCTGATGGAGATATTCCTGCATCCGCTGTCTGATAGAGTGTCTCCAACATCGGCTGTCTGATGGAGATACTCCTGCATCCGCTGTCTGATAGAAAGACTCCTGCACCCGCTGTCTGATAGAGAGTCTCCAGCATTCGGTGTCTGATGGAGATACTCCTGCATCCGCTGTCTGAAAGAGTGTCTCCTGCATCCGCTGTCTGATAGAGAGTCTCCTGCATCAGCTGTCTAATAGAGAGTCTCCTACATCCGCTGTCTGATAGAAAGTCTCCTGCATCCGCTGTCTGATAGAGTGTCTCATGCATCAGCTGTCTGATAGAGAGACTCTTGCATCCGCTGTCTTATGGAGATTCTCCTGCATCCGCTGTCTGATAGAGACACACTTGCATCCGCTGTCTGATAGAGAGTCTCCTGCATCCGCTGTCTGATAGAGATATTCCTGCATCCACTGTCTGATAGAGAGTCTCCAGCATTCGCTGTCTGATAGAAAGTCTTATGCATCTGCTGTCTGATAGAGTCTCCTGCATCCGCTGTCTGATAGAAAGTCTTCTGCATACGCTGTCTGATAGACTCCTGCAATTGCTGTCTGTTGGAGATACTCCTGCATCCAATGTCTGATAGAGAGTCTCCTGCATCCGCTGTCTGATAAAGAGTCTCCTGCAATTGCTGTCTGTAAGAGAATCCTGCATCCGCTGTCTGATTGAGAGTCTCCAGCATCCGCTGTCTGATGGAGATACTCCTGCATCCGCTGTCTGATGGAGAGTCTTCTGCATCCGCTGTCTGAAGGAGAGACTCCTGCATTCGCTGTCTGAAAGAGAGTCACCTGCATCCGCTGTCTGATAGAGTCTCCTGCAACCGCTTTCTGATAGAGAGTCTCCTGCATCCACTGTCTGATAGAGCGTCTCCTGCATCCGCTCTCTAATAGAGAGACTCCTGCATCCGCTGTCTGATTGAGAGTCTCCTGCATCCGCTGTCTGATAGAAAGACACTTGCATCCGCTGTCTGATAGAGAGTCTCCTGTATCCGCTGTCTGATGGAGAGTCTCCAGCATCCGCTGTCTGATAGAGAGTCTCCTGCATCCGCTGTCTGATGGAGATACTCCTGCATACGCTGTCTGATAGAGAGACTCCTGCAATTGCTGTCTGATAGAGATACTCTTGCACCAAATGTCTAAAAGAGATTTTCCTGCATCCGCTGTGTGATTGAGAATCTCCTGCAATCGCTATCTGATAGAGAGACTACTGCATCCGCTGTCTGATAGAGAGTCTCAAGCATCCGCTGTCTGATGTAGATACTCCTGCATCCACTGTCTGATGGAGATACTCCTGCATCCGCTGTCTGATAGAGAGTCTCTTGCAATCTTTTTCTGATGGAGAGTCTCCAGCATCCCCTGCCTGATAGAGAGTCTCCTGCATCCGCTGCCTGATTGAGATACTCCTACATCCGCTGTCTGATGTAGATACTTCTGCATCCACTGTCTGATAGAGAGTCTCCAGCATCCGCTGTCTGATGGAGACACTCCTGCATCTGCTGTCTGATAGAGAGACTCCTGCTACCGCTGTCTGATTGAGAGTCTCCTTGATCCGCTGTCTGATAGAGAGACTCCTGCATCCGCTGTCTGATAGAGAGTCTCCTGCATCCGCTGTCTGATAGAGAGTCCTCTGCATCCGCTGTCTGATAGAGTGTCTCTTGCATCCGATGTCTGATGGAGATACTCCTGCATCCACTGTCTGATAGAGTATCTCCTGCATCCGCTGTCTGATAGAGAGTCTCCTGCATCCGCTGTCTGATGGAGAGTCTTCTGCATCCGCTGTCTGATAGAGAGTCTCTTGCATCTGCTGTCTGAAAGAGAGTCTCCTGTAAACGCTGCCTGATAGAGAGTCTCATGCATCTCTTGTCTGAAAGAGATTCTCCTGCATCCGCTGTCTTATAGAGATACACCTGCATCCGCAGTCTGAAGGAGATACTCCTGCATCCGCTGTATGATAGAGAGACTCCTGCATCCACTGTCTAATAGAGAGCCTCCTGCATCCGCTTTCTGACGGAAAAACACCTGCATCCGCTGTCTGAACGAGATACTCCTTCATCCACTGTATGATAGAGAGTCTCCTGCATCCGCTGTCTGATAGTCTCCTGCATCCACTGTCTGTTGGAGATACTCCTTCATCCACTTTCTGGTGAAGATACTCCTGCATCTGCTGACTGATGGAGATACTCCTGCATCCACTGTCTGACTGTCTCCTGCATCCGCTGTCTGATAGAGAGTCTCCTGCATCCGCTGTTTGATGGAGATACTCCTGCATCCGCTGTCTGATAGAGAAATTCTTGCATCCGCTGTCTGATGGAGAGTCTTCTGCATCCGCTGTCCGATAAGGATACTCCTACTTTCGCTGTCTGATAGAAAGTATCCTACATCCACTGTCTGATGGACAGACTCCTGCATCCGCTGTCTGATGGAGATTCTTCTGCATAAGCTGTCTGAAAGAGAGTCTCAAGCATCCGCTGTCTGATAGAGAGTCTTCTGCATTCGCTGTCTGATGGAGATACTTCTGCATCTGCTGTCTGATCGAGATACTCCTGCCTCCGCTGTCTGATAGAGAGTCTCCAGCATCCGCTGTCTGATAGAGAGTCTCCTGCATCCACTGTCTGATAGAGTCTCCTGCATCCGCTGTCTGATAGAGAGTCTCCTACATCCGCTGTACATGTCTGATAGAGAGGCTCCTGCAATTGCTGTTTGATGGAGATACTCCTGCATCCAATGTCTAATAGAGAGTTTCCGCATCCGTTGTCTGATAGAGAGTCTCCTGCAACCTCTTTTTGATAGAGAGACTTCTGCAATCGCTGTCTGTTAGAGAGACACCTGCATCCGCAAGCTGATTGAGATACTCCTGCATCAGCTGTCTGATGGACATACGCCTGCATCCGCTGTCTGATAGAGAGTTTCCAGCATCCGCTGTCTGATGGAGATACTCTTGTATCGGCTGTCTGATAGAAAGTCTCGTGCATCCGCTGTCTGATAGAGAGTCTCCTGCATCCGCTGTCTGATAGAGTCTCCTGCATCCACTGTCTGATAGAGAGTCTCCTGCATACGCTGTCTGATAGAGAGATTCCTGCGATTGCTGTCTGATGGAGATACTCCTGCATCCACTGTCTGATAGAGTGTCTCCTGCATCCGCTCTCTGATAGAGAGACTCCTGCATCCGCTGTCTGATTGAGAGTCTCCTGCATCCGCTGTCTGATAGAGAGACACTTGCATCCGCTGTCTGATAGAGAGTCTCCTGCATTCGCTGTCTGATTGTCTCATGCATCCGCTGTCTGATAGAGAGTCTCCTGCGTCCGCTGTCTGATAGAGAGACTCCTGCATCCGCTGTTTGATAGAGTGTCTCCCGCATCTGCTGTCTGATAGAGTGTTTCCTGCATCGGCTGTCTGATAGAGAGACTCCTGCATCTGCTGTCTGATAGAGAGTCTTGAGCATCCGCTGTCTGATTAGGTGTTACCTGCATTCGCTGTCTAATAGAGAGTCTCCTTTATCCGCTGTCTGATAGAGAGTTTCCTGAATCCGCTGTCTGATGGAGAGTCTCCTGCATCCGCTGTCTGATAAGGTGTCTCCTGCATCCACTGTCTGATTGAAAGGCTCCTGCATCCGCTGACTGATGGAGATACCCCTGCATCCGCTGTCTGACAGGGAAACACTTGCATCTGCTGTCTGATGGAGAGCCTCCTGCATCTGCTGTCTGATGGAGATACTCCTGCATTCGCTGTCTGATAGAGAGTATGAATCATCCACTGTCTGATTGAGAAACTCCTGCATCCGCTGTCTAATGGAGATTCTTCTCAATAAGCTGTCTGATAGAGAGTATCCAGCATCCGCTGTCTAATAGAGAGTCTCCTGCATCCGCTGTCTGATGGAGATACTTCTGCATCCGCTGTCTGATGGAGATAATACTGCCTCCGCTGTCAGATAGAGAGTCTCTAGCATCAGCTGTCTGATGGAGATACTCTTGCATCGGCTGTCTGATAGAAAGCCTTGTGCATCGGCTGTCTGATAGAGAGTCTCCTGCATCCGCTGTCTGATAGAGTCTACTGCATCCGCTGTCTGATAGAGAGGCTCCTGCAATTGCTGTTTGATGGAGATACTCCTGCATCCAATGTCTAATAGAGAGTTTCCTGCATCCGCTGTCTGATAGAAAGTCTCCTGCATTCTTCTGTTTGACAGAGAGACTCCTGCAATCGCTGTCTGATAGAGACACCTGCATCCGCAATCTGATGGAGATACTCCTGCATCCGCTGTCTGATGGACATACTCCTGCATCTGCTGTCTGATAGAAAGCCTTGTGCATCGGCTGTCTGATAGAGAGTCTCCTGCATCCGCTGTCTGATAGAGTCTACTGCATCCGCTGTCTGATAGAGAGGCTCCTGCAATTGCTGTTTGATGGAGATACTCCTGCATCCAATGTCTAATAGAGAGTTTCCTGCATCCGCTGTCTGATAGAAAGTCTCCTGCATTCTTCTGTTTGACAGAGAGACTCCTGCAATCGCTGTCTGATAGAGACACCTGCATCCGCAATCTGATGGAGATACTCCTGCATCCGCTGTCTGATGGACATACTCCTGCATCCGCTGTCTGATAGAGAGTCTCCAAAATCCGCAGTCTGATGGAGATACTCCTGCATCCGCTGTCTGATGGAGATACTCCTGCATCGGCTGTCTGATAGAAAGTCACGTGCATCCCCTGTCTGATAGAGAGTCTCCTGCATCCGCCGTTTGATAGAGTCTCCTGCTCACGCTGTCTGATAGATTCCTGCAATTGCTGTCTGATGGAGATACTCCCGCATTCAATGTCTGATAGAGAGTCTCCTGCATCCACTCTCTGATAGGAAGACTCCTGCATCCGCTGTCCAATGGAGATACTCCTGCATCTGCTGTCTGATAGAGAGACTCCTGCATTCGCTGTCTGATTGTCTCCTGCATCTGCTGTCTGATAAAGAGTCTCCTGCATCCGCTGTCTGATAGAGAGACCCCTGCATCCGCTGTTTGATAGAGTGTCTCCTGCATCCGCTCTCTGATAGAGTGTTTTCTGCATCGGCTGTCTGATAGAGAGTCTCATGTATCCGCTGTCTGATGGAAATGCTCCTACATCCGCTGTCTGATAGAGAGACTCCTGCATCCGCTGTCTGATAGAGAGTCTCCTGCATCCGCTGTCTGATAAGGTGTCTCCTGCATCCGCTGTCTGATTGAAAGGCTCCTGCATCGGCTGACTGTTGGAGATAATCCTGCATCCGCTGTCTGATGGAGATACTCCTGCATCCGCTGTCTGACAGAGAGACTCCTGCTTCCGCTGTCTAATAGAGAGTCTCCTGCATTCGCTGTCTGATAGAATGACTCCTGCATCCGCTAGCTTATAAAGAGTCTACTGCATCAGCCGTGTGATAGAGTGTCCTGCATCCGCTGTCTTATGGAGCTACTCCTGCATCAGCTGTCTGATGGAGAGTCTCTTGTATCCGCTGTCTGATGGAGAGACAATTGCATCTGCTGTCTGATAGAGAGTCTCTAGCATCAGCTGTCTGATGGAGATACTCTTGCATCGGCTGTCTGATAGAAAGCCTTGTGCATCCGCTGTCTGATAGAGAGTCTCCTGCATCCGCTGTCTGATAGAGTCTCCTGCATCAGCTGTGTGATAGAGAGGCTCCTGCAATTGCTGTTTTATGGAGATACTCCTGCATCCAAAGTCTAATAGAGAGTTTCCTGCATCCGCTGTCTGATAAAAAGTCTCCTGCATACTTCTGTTTGACAGAGAGACTCCTGCAATCGCTGTCTAATAGAGAGACACCTGCATTCGCAATCTGATGGAGATACTCCTGCATCCGCTGTCTGATGGACATACTCCTGCATTCGCTGTCTGATAGAGAGTCTCCAAAATCCGCAGTCTGATGGAGATACTACTGCAACCGCTGTCTGATGGAGATACTCCTGCATCGACTGTCTGATAGAAAGTCTAATGCATCCGCTGTCTGATAGAGAGTCTCCTGCTTCCGCTGTCTGATAGAGTCTCCCGCATCTGCAGTCTGATAGAGAGTCTGCTGCTCACGCTGTCTGATAGATTCTTGCAATTGCTGTCTACTGGAGATACTCCTGCATTCAATGTCTGATAGAGAAGCTCCTGCATCCACTCTCTGATAGGAAGACTCCTGCATCCGCTGTCCAATGGAGATACTCCTGCATCCGCTGTCTGATAGAGAGACTCCTGCATTCGCTGTCTGATTGTCTCCTGCATCCGCTGTCTGATAGAGTTTCTCCTGCATCCGCTCTCTTATAGAGTGTTTTCTGCATCGGCTGTCTGATAGAGAGGTTCCTGCATCCGCTGTCTGATAGAGTGTTACCTGCATCCGCTGTCTAATGGAGAGTTTCCTTTATCCGCTGTCTGATAGAGAGTCTCATGCATCCGCTGTCTGATGGAAATGCTCCTACATCCGCTGTCTGATAGAGAGACTCCTGCATCCGCTGTCAGATAGAGAGTCTCCTGCATCTGCTGTCGAATAAGGTGTCTCCTGCATCCGCTGTCTGATTAAAAGGCTCCTGCATCCGCTGACTGTTGGAGATAATCCTGCATCCGCTGTCTGATGGAGATACTCCTGCATCCGCTGTCTGACAGAGAGACTCCTGCTTCTGCTGTCTAATAGAGAGTCTCTTGCATTCGCTGTCTTATAGAACGTCTCCTGCATCCGCTAGCTGATAAAGAGTCTACTGTATCAGCTGTGTGATAGAGTGTCACCTGCATCCGCTGTCTTATGGAGCTACTCCTGCATCAGCTGTCTGATGGAGAGTCTCTTGAATCCGCTGTCTGATGGAGAGACAATTGCATCCGCTGTCTGATAGAGAGTCTCCTGCATTCGCTGTCTGAAAGAGTGTCTCCTGCATCCGCTGTCTGATAGAGTCTCCTGCAACCGCTTTCTGAAAGAGAGTCTCCTGCATCCACTGTCTGATAAAGTGTCTCCTGCATCCGCTCTCTGATAGAGAGACTCCTGCATCCCCTGTCTGATTGAGAGTCTCCTGCATCCGCTGTCTGATAGAAAGACACCTGCATCCGCTGTCTGATAGAGAGTCTCCTGCATCCAATGTCCGATGGAGATATTCCTGCATCCGCTGTCTGAAAGAGAGTCTCCTGCATCCGCTGTCTGATAGAGATACTCCTGCATCCGCTTTCTAATGGAGATACTCCTGCATTCGCTGTCTGATAGAGAGTCTCCTGCATCTGCCGACTGATATATTGTCTTCTGCATCCGCGGTCTGATGGAGGAACTCCTGCATCCGCTGCCTGATGGAGATACTTCTGCTTCCGCTGTCTGATAGAGATACTCCTGCATCCGCTGTCTGATAGAGAGTCTCCCGCATCCGCTGTCTGATAAAGATAATCCTGCATCCGCTGTCTGCTAGAGTGTAACCTGCATCCGCTCTCTGATAGAATGTCTCCTGCATCCGTGGTTTGATGGATATACTCCTGCATCCGCTGTCTGATGGAGAGTCTTCTGCATCCACTCTCTGATGGAGATACTCCTGCATCTGCTGTCTGAAAGAGACACTCTTGCATCCGCTGTCTGATAGGGACTCTCCTGCATCCACTGTCTGAAAGAGAGTCTCCTGCATCCGCTGCTGATAGAGAGTCTCCTGCGTCGCTTCTGATAGAGAGTCTTCAACATCCGCTGTCTGATAGAGTGTCTCCTGCATCCCCTGTCTGATAGAGAGTCTCCTGCATCCGCTGTCTGATAGAGAGTCCGCTGCATCCTCTGCTGATAGAGAGTTTCCTGCATCCACTGTCTGATAGAGAGTTTCCTGCATCCGCTGTCTGATAGAGTGTCTCCTTCATCCGCAGTCTGATAGAGAGACTCCTGCATCCGCTGTCTGATGGAGATACTCCAGACCTGCATCCGCTGTCTTATAGAGAGACACCTGCATCCGCTGTCTGATAGAGAGTCTCCTGCATCCGCTGTCTGATTGAGATACTCCTGCATCCGCTGTCTGATAGAGAGTCTCCTGCATCCGCTGTCTGATGAAGATACTCCTGCATACGCTGTCTGATATAGAGTCTCCAGCATCCGCTGTCTGAAAGAGAGTCTCCTGCATCCGCTGTCTGACGGAGATACTCCTGCATCCGCTGTCTGATAGAGAGTCTCCAGCATCCACAGTCTGATAGAGAGTCTCCTGCATCCGCTGTATGATAGAGAGATACTCCTGCATACACTGTCTGATAGAGAGTCTCCTGCATCCGCTGTCTGATGGATATACTCCTGCATCTGCTGTCTGATAGTCTCCTGCATCCGCTGTCTGATAGAGAGTGTCCTGCATCCGCTGTCTGTTGAAGATACTCCTGCATCCGCTTTCTGAAAGAGATACTCCTGCATCCACTGTCTGATAGAGTATCTCCTGCATCCGCTGTCTAGTTTAAACATATTTTATTTGATAAACTCTTTAGATGTGTACAAACAAGAGCATACATACAATCTATTACAGAGATTATAAAATGGGATTCAGAAATGATTCATCCGCTGTCTGATAGAGAGTCTCCTGCATCTACTGTCTGATGTTGAGTCTTCTGCATCCGCTGTCTGATAGAGAGTCTCCTGCATCCGCTGTCTAAAAGAGAGTCTCCTGCAAACGCTGTCTAATAAGGAGTCTCCTGCATCCGCTGTCTGATAGAGAGTCTCCTGCATCCGCTGTCTGATAGAGTGTCTCCTGCATCCGCATTCTGATAGAGTGTCCTGCATCCGCTGTCTGATAGAGATACTCCTGCATCCCCTGTCTGATAGAGAGTCTCCTGCATCCGCTGTCTTAAAAAGAGTCTCCTGCATCCGCTGTCTGATAGAGTATCTCCTTCACCAGGTGTCTGATGGAGATACTCTTGCATCCGCTGTCTGATGAAGATACTCCTGCATCCACTGTCTGATGGAGAGACTCCTGCATCTGCTGTCTGATAGAGTGTCTCCTGCAGCCGCTGTCTGAGAGAGAGTCTCCTCTTTCCACTGTCGGATAGAGAGTCTCCTGCATCCGCTGTCTGAAAGAGACAATTGCATCCGCTGTCTGATAGAGAGATACTCCTGCATCCGCTGTCTAATGGAGATACTCCTGCATACGCTGTCTGATAGAGAGTCTCCTGCATCTGCCGACTGATATATTGTATTCTGCATCCGCGGTCTGATGGAGATACGCCTGCATCCGCTGTCTGATAGAGATACTCCTGCATCCGCTGTCTGATAGAGAGTCTCTCGCATCCGCTGTCTGATAAAGATAATCCTGCATCCGCTGACGATAGAGTCTAACCTGCATCCGCTGTCTAATAGAATGTCTCCTGCATCCGCGGTTTGATGGATATACTCCTGCATCAGCTGTCTGATTTAGATACTCCTGCATCCGCTGTCTGATGTTGAGTATCCTGCATCCGTTCTCTGATAGAGATACTCCTGCATCCGCTGTAGGAAAGAGAGACTCTTGCATCCGCTGTCTGATAAGGAGTCTCCAGCATCCGCTGTCTGATGGAGATACTTCTGCATCCGCTGTCTGATAGAGATACTCCTGCATCCGCTGTCTGATAGAGAGTCTCTCGCATCCGCTGTCTGATAAAGATAATCCTGCATCCGCTGACGATAGAGTCTAACCTGCATCCGCTGTCTGATAGAATGTCTCCTGCATCCGCGGTTTGATGGATATACTCCTGCATCAGCTGTCTGATTTAGATACTCCTGCATCCGCTGTCTGATGTTGAGTATCCTGCATCCGTTCTCTGATAGAGATACTCCTGCATCCGCTGTAGGAAAGGGAGACTCTTGCATCCGCTGTCTGATAGGGACTCTCCTGCATCTGCTGTCTGATAGAGAGTCTCCTGCATCCGCTATTGATAGAGAGTCTCCTGCATCCGCTTCTGATAGAGAGTCTTCAACATCCGCTGTCTGATAGAGTGTCTCCTGCATCAACTGTCTGATTGAGATACTCCTGCATCCGCTGTCTGATAGAGAGTCCGCTGCATCCGCTGCTGATAGAGACTCTCCTGCATACCCTATCTGATAAACAGTCTTCTGCATCCCCTGTCTGATAGAGAGTCTCCTGCATCCCCTGCTGATAGAGAGTCTCCTGCATCCACTGTCTGATGGAGATACTCCTGCATCGACTGTCTAATGGAGAGATTCCTGCATCCGCTGTCTGATGGAGAGACTCCTGCATCCGCTGTCTGATAGAGTGTCTCCTGCATCCGCATTCTGATAGAGTCTCCTGCATCCGCTGTCTACTAGAGATACTCCTGCATCCCCTGTCTGATAGAGAGTCTCCTGCATCCGCTGTCTTAAAGAGTCTCCTGCATCCGCTGTCTGATAGAGTATCTCCTTCACCAGGTGTCTGATGGAGATACTCTTGCATCCGCTGTCTGATGAAGATACTTCTGCATCCACTGTCTGATGGAGAGACTCCTGCATCCGCTGTCTGATAGAGAGTCTCCTGAGAGAGAGACTCCTGCTTCCGCTGTCGGATAGAGAGTCTCCTGCATCCGCTGTCTGAAAGAGTGTATTTTACATCCGCTGTCTGATACCTATACTCCTGCATCCGCTGTCTGATATATTGCCTCCTGAATCCGCGGTCTGATGGAGATACTCCTGCATCCACTGTCTGATAGAATGTCTCCTGCATCCGCAGTCTGATAGAGTGTCTTTTGCATCCGCTGTCTGATAAAGATACTCCTGCATCCGCTGTCTGATATGGAGATATTCTTGCATCCGCTGTCTGATAGAGAGTCTCCTGCAACTGCTGTCTGATAGAGAGTCTCCTGCATCAGCTGCTGAAAGAGTCTCCTGCAACTGCTGTCTGATGGAGAATACTTCTGCATCGACTGTCTGATGGAGATTCTCCTGCATCCGCTGTCTAATAGAGAGACCCCTGCATCCAATGTCTGAAAGAGTGTCTCCTGCATCCGCTGTCTGATAGAGAGTCTCCTGCATCCGCTGTCTGATGGAAATACTCTTGCATCCGCTGTCTGATAGAGAGTCTTCTGCATCCGATGTCTGATAGAGTGTCTCCTGCATCTGCTGTATGATAGAGAGACACCTGCATCCGCAGTCTGATGGAGATAATCCTTCATCCGCTGTTTAAAAGAGAGACTCCTGCATCTGCTGTCTGATAAGAGTCTCCTGCATCCGATGTCTGATAGAGAGACTCCTGCAACCGCTGTCTTAAGAGAGTCTCCTGCATCCGCTGTCTGATAGCATGACTCCTGCATCCCCTGTCTGTTGGAGATACTCCTGCATCCTCTGTCTGATAGAGAAACTCCTGCATTCGCTGTCTAATAGTCTCCTGCATGCGTTGTCTGATAGAGAGGCGTCTGTATCCGCTGTCTGTGGTGTGTGCCTGCATCCGCTGTCTGATAGAGTGTCTCCTGCATCCGCTGTCTGATAGAGAGTCTTCTGCATTCGCTGCTGAAAGAGAGTCTCCTGCAACTGATGTCTGATGGAGATACTTCTGCATCGACTGTCTGATGGAGATTCTCCTGCATCCGCTGTCTAATGGAGAGACTCCTGCATCCGATGTCTGATAGAGTGTCTCCTGCATCTGCTGTCTGATAGAGAGTCTCCTGCATCCGCTGTCGGATGGTAATACTCCTGCATTTCCTGTCTGATAGAGCGTCTCCTGCATCCGCTGTCTGATACAGAGTCTCCAGCATCAGATGTCTGATAGAGTGTCTACTGCATCCGCTGTCTGATAGAAAGTCTCCTGCATCTGCTGTCTGATAGAATGTCTACTGCATCTGCTGTCTGATAGAAAGTCTCCTGCATCCGCTGTCAGATAGAAAGTCTCGTGCATCCGGTGTCTGATGGAGATACTCCTGCATCCGCTGTCTGATAGAGAGACTCCTGCATCCGCTGTCTGATAGAGAGACTCCTGCCTCCGCTGTGATAGAGAGTCTCCTGCATCCGCTGTCTGATGGAGATACTCCTGCATCCATCCGTTGTCTGATAGAGAGACTCCTGTAACCGCTGTCTGATTGTATGTCTCCTGCATCCGCGGTCTGATGGAGATACTCCTGCATTCGCTGTCTGATAAAGAGACTCCTGCATCCGCTGTCTGATAGAGAGCCTCCTGCATCCTCTGTCAGATCAAGATACTCCTGCATCCGCTGTCTGATAGAGAGGCTCCTGCATCGACTGTCTGATGGAGATACTCCTGCATCCGCTGTCTGATGGAGACACTCTTGCATCCGATGTCTGATAGAGTGTCTCCTGCATCCACTGTCTGATAGAGAGTCTCCTGCAGCCGCTGTCTGATGAAGATACTCCTGCATCCGCTGTCTGATTGAGAGTCTCCTGCATCCGCTGTCTGATAGAGTGTCTCCTGCATCCGCTGTATGATAGAGAGACACCTGCATCCGCTGTCTCATGGAGATAATCCTTCATCCGCTGTCTGATAGAGAGACTCCTGCATCTGCTGTCTGATAGAGAGTCTCCTGCATCCGCTGTCTGATAGAGAGACTCCTGCATCCGCTGTCTGAGGGAGATACTCCTGCACCCGCTGTCTGCTAGAGTAACTCCTGCATTCGCTGTCTGATAGTCTCCTGCATCCGCTGTCTGATAGAGAGACTCCTGCATCCACTGTCTGATAGAGTGTCTCCTGCATCCGCTGTCCTATAGAGAGACTCTTGCATCCGCTGTCTGATAGAGAGTATCCTGCAACCGCAGTCTGATAGAGTGTCTACTGCATCCTTCTGTCTGATAGAAAGTCTCCTGCATCCGCTGTCTGATAGAGTGTCTACTGCATCCGGTGTCTGATAGAAAGTCTCCTGCATCCGCTGTCTGATAGAGAGTCACCTGCATCCGCTGTCTTATGGAGATACTCCTGCATCCGCTGTCTGATAGAGAGACTCCTGCATCCACTGTCTGATAGAGAGACTCCTGCATCCGCTGTCTGATAGAGAGTCTACAAAATCCCCCCTGGGGGGAGGTTAACCATATCCAGCCAGTGGCATATTTATTTAGCATGATAATATCAGACTCCCTGCCTTTATTCATTATATCAATACAAAACTCATCCCACTTGTTGGACAAACTGTCAACATTGAGTAACAACAAAATATATTAGAAACATCAACTGACGAACTATTATTTACAGTAATATTTACATTACTTGACTAACAGTTCATTAAGCCACCGTCTCCTCTTCCCGCCCCCGTTTGGTTTCTAGCAAAGCCTGACCGTCTGTTGATTCCATGATGGCGCCCTTACCTTGTAGACGAATTTTCATCCTTATTGTCATTTGCTGTCTTTAGTTTGGCTTCACTTAATTTAAGTTTATTTACCTGTCTCTCAGCCTTTGGCATGTCATGGGTAACACTAATCTTTTTAAAGCTTTCTTGCGCCGATCATTCAGTGATATATTTCAAATTTGCGACTTTCCGCTTAACTTCGCGTTTCTGCTTAGGGTTTACACAAGTGACTTTGATTGGCCTAACTTTGTTATCTTTATTTTTTGATCGCGCCCCTATACGCGTAACTCTAGCCGCTTATACCTCCCTGGAATCAATGCAATGTAGAAAGTCATTTACAAAAGTGTCATATTCTTTTCTTTCGATAGCTTCCTCAGAGTCACATTCTTCTACCCTGAACATAATAAAGTTTGCTTCTCGATTAATGCTATCATGACAGTCCTTTACTGTGGCCAGCACAGCTTCATGTGATTGTTTTTCTTTTGGGGGGGGGTTCTTAAATAATACTGTCTGTTGACATATACTGAAGGACTTTAAAAACACACCACCTGCTTAAATGCTAATTTATGTAGAAAATTGGATTTTTTCATTATGTGAAAAATAAAATTGACAAGTTCCGTCATTTAGCTTGCATTCAATAAGAAAATCAAAACGCTCTGGCTTATGATTGCCGTGACGTCGCAATAATTCTGAGACAACTCAAACTCAAAAAGTCACAGAGTCCCCATACCTTCCATTATGAACAAAAAAAGTTTTCGAACCAATGTTTGTTCTTGAAAGCAAAAGGAAAGACAAAAACAAATCACGAAGTTTTAGGCCTCTAGCAACGTTCATTACGTCTACATGACGTCATTGATTTTTGACGTAATTGGCCGTTTATATCCTATGGATCATGAATAATCAAAATGTTTTTGTTGCCAACAGATACTCCTCAATCAATTGCATAAAAGACCAAAGTATCGCGACATGCGCGGACGTCACCCGTCTGTTATTGATGCTTGAAAATTTAAGACTGACGTTAGCAAAGAAACGCTGCGAGTGGGAGTGTAATAAAACAATTATTTCTGAAAACGTTTGTGTTTTTTTTTATTTCTTAAGACATCTGGCTACCTCTTAAAAGTGTTTGTTTTCAAATTGAATCAAATTCACATCTGTCAGACGACAATTGTTGAAAAACACTTACGTCGATATTACGTCAGAACTAACAGCATGAGCAAATTGAAATAATGACAAATCATGGCCCATTTTGCAAGAGGATAAAAAATGATAAAGAAAACATCCTCAAATTAATCATGTGGAAGAGCAAAGAATGTAAAACGGTGCGTTTTTGAAGTCTCACAGTATATTTTCTACAATTTCTCTCACCTGTTTTTTATCAACTTTACTAGCTATTTGGCCTTCTAGCGCATCAACCCTGGCGTAAAATATCTTCAGAAACTATGCAGAGCGTTCTTCTATTTCCCTATCATTTCCTATCATATTTTTCATAAAGTTTATCTTCACAATGTGCACAAAACATGTGAAGGCTAATTTTCTAAAATACATCGTATGCTGTTACCGTTACTGTTATATTAGAAACGTCAACTGACGAGCGATTATTTACAGTAATATTTACATTACTTGACTAACAGTACATTTAGCCACCGTCTCCTCTTCCCGCACCCATCTGGTTTCTAGCAAAGCCTGACCGTCTGTCGATTCCATGATGGCCCCCTTACTTTGTAGACGAATTTTCCATCCTGATTGTCATTTGCTGTCTTTAGTTTGGCTTCACTTAATTTAAGTTTATTTACCTGTCTCTCAGCCTTTGACATGTCATGGGTAACACTAATCTTTTTAAAGCTTTCTTACTTTGCATATAGTTTGTTTATGCATGGATTTTCCATTTATGAAATAAAAAGGATATGTCACCGTGCTTAGTTTTCATAATCTCATAGTGTAGTTTTAGGCATTTCTAATCAGAAGAAAGAATAATACTTGTCCTAAATATCAAGCTATGTTGTAATCTTCAGACAGCTTCTTTATAATAGCTCAAATTATTGCTCATGGCCTCAAACCTTCTTGAAAATATGCAAGTTTATTTGTTAACCCAAGGTGTAACAAGAAACTGCATGATATATTTTAGCAATTCGTCGAAATTTGGAACTTCTTTTTAGAATAAATAATATATAAAGAAATCTGATGATTAAAATCTCAAGAATTTATTTTTATTTCATTGGCCATTATAATACCTTAAAGAAAAAATAATCTTGGGTCACGGAACTAATTAACTTTCTGGAGGGCCAAATCTAACCCAACTCCCATAGATTTCAATAATAATTCTTAAAAGTTACAGGTTGACAATTTTGGTCATTTTGATGATGCCCCTTTTCTAAAAGGTAATTCAGCATTAAAACGCTTAAAGGGAAGAAGAAAAAACAGACTGAAAATACGTGCTCTCCCTGGGAATCGACCCGGGACCTCTGGTTTTGTAGGGCGACACACCAACCACTAGGCTACATGTACAAGATCAGGTCGTGCGCGGCTCAAAATAACGGTACATATAGGAAAGACAATCCGAGTCTCGGCTAATATCCTATTTGTAACCAACCTGAGGGTCAAAACCTGAAAATTGTGTACATCGTTTGTTTTCGCCTGATCTATTTACAAAAATGTACATGTATTTGTATTGGTGCTGAGACGATCAAGCCTGATGAAAGATCAAATAGATATTTCGGAAACATTTTAGTTAGGAAGCGTCTATTTACAGTTGACTGTCAATAGCCAAAAAAAGTTAAAATGGCTATTTACAGTTAACTGTCAATAGCCAAAAAACGTTAAAGTGACTATTTACAGTCAACTGTCAATAGCTAAAAACGTTAAAATGGCTATTTACAGTTGACTGCCGTTAGCAAGAAAACGTTAAAAAAGGCTATTGAAAGTCATCTTTAAATACCCATTTTAACGTTTATTGGCTATTTACAGATTAATCAGATATTATAAAATGATGTTGACTTAATATTTGAATACTCGAAGAACATTTTCAAATATAGGTGGAAGATTTGTGTTTGTTCAATTGTAGTAATTGAATTCTGCAGGTGGTACATGAGCCATAACCGTGAGTTTGGGGTACTTGTCGCATGCAAACAAAGAAAAAATACAAAATGTACACGAACTTGTGCATGCGCACAGATTCTCCGTAGCCATTGCTATTCGCGTGTACAATGCGATAACTTTTCACATAAAAAGCCTAATATTTTCAAAGAAATGAGTCATGCGAAAGGCAATCTGACTTATTGTTTGTAATTGTTTCAAGATAACCGATGATTATTTGCTTGGAAAAAATCATTTCAGCTTTAAAAGCATAGGCTTGCGATCACCCCAGGCTTTATCCATTCCGTATAACAACTAAGGTCTCTATACAACATTTCCTCTCATTCAAATCTGATTGTTTCACTTTAATTGTGATGTGGCTGGTCGTGCTCTGTGTCTTTTCCTCGTGTTGCCGTGTGTTGGTCTGCAATCTGTGATTGTGGATTTTCTGACCATCTTTTAAAACGCAGACTTCTTTTTTGAAGCACGTATTCCTCAATTTTTCAAACAAGATTGCATGGTACATAACCATATTAAATGGACTTACCATTTATTTTGAACGTCTTCTTACCGAAACGTATAACTCTTATGCCAGGGTTACATTAAGACCGACAGTCGGCCGACTAGATTTTTACATGTTGATCGGCCGAAAAATCTGTTTTCAGTCTGCGGCCTGGAGCAGTTACATTGAAAATAATCCTCACCGATTGACTTCATCAACCACAAAGTTTTCCAATCGTCTGACCATCGCCAGATTGAATTTACCTGTCGAGCAGCATACAATTATTTGGGTGATGATCGGCCGACGATCGGCCGACTGATCAAACTATAATATGACTTTTTGGCTTCAGTACCAATGCGCATTCTGTATAAAGAAGTGGAATTGACAGTTTGTACTAAGTCACTTTCCGCCTAAAGAGGAAAACATTCAGAGAAAGCAGAAAGTTCAAAATAATTTATACGCGCACACTATAAAAACTTATGGGGCAAGGCTTATAATGGCCAACAATCGGGCGACTGTCTGCCTACGGTCGGCTGTTATAAATGATCGCCCGCCGTCACTCTGTCGACTGTCGCCCGATGATTGGCCGACGATCAGTCAACTGTCAGCAGAGTTTGAGTCTGTCTATGCATCGAATATGACACCATTGCAACACAGAGTACATAGATACTGTAAAACAGTGTCCCAAAATCATATTTCTTCGATGTAAAATTTGCAATATGAAATCTCTCTGATACTGTATTTGTGGTTGATTCTAGTTGGGGTAGGGTGTTCGAGGGACATCTATATCAAATCCTTTAAGTTATTTGTGTATATTGTCATTGATTCAGTCTTTAAATAACTTAAATGAGACAGCTGTACACTTGTGAGAGTTATTCTTGATTAGATCATTTTCAACATTGCATTTTAATTGTAGATAACGGAAAACTATGGCGGGAAACTCGGTCCGCATTTTCCATCTTTCAAGTTTATTTTTCATCTTCCACCTTTAAAATTTGTAACTCATTCAGATATTGTTAAGCATGAGAAACGCCCATGAATGTTGTATAAACAAGGGTTTTCAAATTTAATACCAGGCAGCGCGCACGTCAGCGTCTAGAGTACATGCATGTGCCATCTTTGATAGCCTATGCAAACAGTTTGTGCCTCTGGATCTAATGTGTTGAAGGCACCTCGAAAGCACTTATAATCAGATATTCCAATATGCAATAAAAGCCAATGAGGATACAACATAATACATTTTTATGACAGAAGATAGTGTAGTACATGTAACATGCAATAAAATCTTGTTCCCAGGGACTTTTTTTTTGGGGGGGGGGGGGGGGGGGCAATATATTGAGAGACATCAATGGCCAGGATCATCAGACATCGATGACCAGGATCAGTGTGAGCATATGTTCAATCTGTTCATGGTCATCGCAATCTTCTGATGGCATAGGGAAACAATATTCGATAGCAATTGTTTATGGCAACCACAATACGTAGTGGAAAATCATAAAAACTACTGTACAATGAGTTTCAGACAGACCGCGCATATGCCTATTCAGCTCGAGAACCTTGCATATGGATAATAATGACACAGAAAGTGGTTTACAAACCTTATTAAAGTCTCGTCTCCTGAATATATGTTGTCACACCTATTAATCCGGCACGTGTCAAGCGCCACGGGAGTTGTATTGATTCCCGATAAAGTACACTAATCCTGTTTATTGGGACAGATTAAGCTTTTGGGTGATACTTAAGTGAAATCAAAAATAGATTATATTAAAAGATTATATTCTGTTTATACTAATTCCCTAATAAAATCTTCCAATATCACCTCCATCGTAATCCCACCACCCCACCCCACCCCACCCATCCCCACCCCCTCCAAAAAAAACAATTTAAAAAAAAATGAAAATATCCGTTTATCTCGAAATAAAAAAAATATCGAAAAATGTGCAAAATTTTGTACTTTTTTGCACAGGTTTCATATTCTGCACATTTTTGCACATGTTTTATATTTTGCACATTTTTTGAGACTAAGTTTTTTTAGCAAAGCCTTTTCCCAAATTCGCAGGTGTATGTAAACCTTTTACAAAATATAAATAAATTTCAACAAGCTACTTTAGGCCGAAAAGAAAATTAATAATGAAAAGAATGAAAGAAATAAAATTGATGGCTGTCTCAATGACGAGCATGTTGAATATGCCACTTGGATCCTCTCTTCGAGACAATACTACCAATAATTTAGGGGAAGGGTCAAGGAGAATAAGAGAAATGAAAAAGAAAATCGATGACGATCTACTTTAACTTTTGCACATTACCTCGGCTTCGAGACATTAACCACTATTATCAACTCTGTGCGGCCAAAAACTTGACACCGTTTTACCCCAGCTTGGATAAATGGTCGTTTTGGCTGACATACGTTTATTGTTTAGTTAAGTTGATCTCCGTTTTGAGAAAACAGACACTCTCTTACTAATTGGGGTATATGAGCCCCCACCACGAGAAAACCTGACTTTAATGCAAATAACAAACGCGCTTTACCAGTCTGCACACTGTTTTGTTTGATAATCGAATCTGCTAATGGTTGCTTGATATATTGTAAGATACAGTTAGCATACTTGATTTGAGTGAGAAATAAGACTTTAGACCAATTTTAATTTGGAGATAGAAATATTCATATAGAATAGACTTAGCTACTAGCCAGGCAACGGTCTTTTCTATGTATAGTGAGTCCCTGGTTCAACATTCTCAAATAAACACCCAGCTGACGTATCTGGCAGGGCTCAAGGTCTAGATTTTGATTTGAGTTTTCATCTGCATCCATACTTTGCATACGGGAGAAGGGAAGGTTCTGAGGAGTCTTCCCATATGCCGACACGCCTTCGCCTTCCATGCTCGAATATGCGTTAAGTATAAGTTCAGAAATACCTGTACTGGCCCTCGTACACATACACAGGAAATGATGGACAAAAACTTAGCTGTCTCACGACAACTTACACAACATCCATAAGCAGTGCAGATCAGAATCAGACAACTCCTATAGGAATTATCTGTTATAATCAGATCATAACTCACTCTTGTTTGATATTCTAGCAGTAGTCTGCAGAGCAAACTAAACGGTTACGATTATGAGTTTGACGAATAATTGAATACACTGTATAACCAGATGAGATATCTATTAAAGTAAAGTATTATAAATGCCAACACTGAGCCTATTTTGGATCCGTGATACCAAATAGTTTCAATCCAGATCTGGACCGATATTTTTAAACAAAAACCTTTGAGAGAGAAGTTTCCAAGTCTTAAAATCACCAACAAAGACAAGGCTGCTCGTGTTACTGCGAAATTCTTCTTACTCTGCACTTAAATCATATCGAAATAATGTTAGGAAGCTCTAGATTAACTGCTAACCACATCTTTGCAATTAGTCTGTTTAATTTCTTGATTTTGCGATCGTTAAGTTCTTTTTCCACTTTCGGAGCGGGAAGTCGTTGATCATGAAAAATGCTTCAGCAAAAGCCAAAATATGATTTCAGCTAAAAGAAGGGATAAGTAAATTTTGATTTAACTAATAATTTCCCTCTGTATCCCAAATAAATAACGACACTGACGTTAAATAGCCAAAAACGTTAAAATGGTTATATACAGTCAACTGTCATTAGCCAAAAAACGTTAAAATGGCTAGTGACAGTCAACTGTAAATAGCCATTTTAACGTTTTTTGGCTATTGACAGTTGACTGTAAACAGCCATTGGCTATTTACAGTTGACTGTAAATAGCCACTTCGTTTTAGTTACTTTATTTTGTAAAGATAACGTCGGCACATCGATCTGCAATAAGAGAATCTGAAATCTGTATTGATCCGATTTCATAACTGGTCGAAAGACAGGACCCAAACCAACTTTCCCTGTAATGTGCGCATGGGAATTAACCGCATACGTCTTTAAGACTTAATATCTAGGCAATGACGTATATGTAAACATCGATCAATACAGTTATATAGGCTGCGGTTATGCACTCTTGCAATTTTCATAGTAGCTCCATTGTCTCCGCCGGGAAGCATCTTTCAAATACTCACCTGTCTGATTTGAGCATTATGGGTACACGTGACATATTTATTTACCGATAGCGTCATCAAATCATGTGATTCGCCCGATTGGTTGGCTCAAACTTGTTATCAATCTGCGTCATCACGTGTCACTGAAACCAAATTTTTGACTCAAAAGAGTTTTAGAGGTAAAATTTGTAAAGAGTACAGTGACGTCACTAATTATAACTGTAATCGGAGAGGTCTATTGACAATAAAAGGTAATCCCGCATTTAGACACTCAGGTAAACAAACGTGGATATTGGTAGTTATATCCTTACTAATGCATTAAAGCTACCATTGGGTGTCACAGACCAGTGGTCCAGTGGTTAAGTAGCGATATTTACATATGCAAACCTGTATTTTTTTCTGAGGGCTCGAATCCCTGAGTTTTTCTTTTCTTTTTTTCTTTTTCTTACTCCTTCAGTTGGCAGTTTGAATTACCTCATATTCCGATTACAGTTATAATTAGTGACGTCACTGTACTCTATACAAATTTTACCTCTACTGGATGTCTCCATAAACGGATTATTTATAGCCACTCAGTGCTTGTTACTTTTTAAAATAGTGTTTCGGGTAATGCACACCGCGTATTGACACAAACCCGTCTTTTCCGTCGTGATGTGCCTTAGCAGACAGGTCGATTCTTTAGTATCGCGCCTGCGCAAGACAATGTAGTAGCTCTGCTCGTATTTGGCATTTAACTGAGTTATGTTTAAATTTGAAACAGATCAGAACAATAAAGGTCCGGATCAGATTGTGTTGTTGCGCAAGCTGGTCAGGGCTGTTTGCATACAACTAAGAGGGTATACTTAAATATATTTCATAAATTACATTTAACAGTACCTGTAACCTGAAATAATCTATGGCATACACGTGTTTGGCATTCAACTGAGTTGTGTTTAAATTTGGAACAGATCCTACAATAAAGGCTCGTCTGAGCTTTAGACTTGTGTAGCCGTTTTAGTTAAGTTTCATCCTGATTATACTATAATATTATAGATTTATACATTTTCTTTTCTCTATTAGCCCAATGAAAGCTAAAACTGTAGTCGTTTCAGTAAAAAGTTTTATCCTGATTATACTATTACCAGACTTGGGGTCAATTACTTTGAAAAAGTAATTAATTACATACAATTACATTGGAAATTGTTCAATTAAATTACAATTACAATTACATGCCTTTTGGGCAAAGTAATTAATTACATAAAATTACTTTGCCAAATGTAATTAATTTCATTACAATTACATTTCACTGCCACTTAGATAGCATCATAAGATTTTAATATCAGAGATATTTGAAATGAGTTAAAATCTCCTTAAAAGTCTGAGTAACCTTGATATTTTAAATTCAATATATGTCTATTAGGTTGATTTATTTTTCCCCTTGTATCAAATTATTTTATTGTCAAGTGATGCAAATGGAATGTACAAAATCAATTGTTTTTTTTTGTGATTGATGCCTGATCACACAAGAGAAAATACAGAAATTTTCTTGGTGGGGAGGAGGGGCAGGGGGATAAATTGCCAAAGTTCTCAAACTAGCTGTTAAAACAAAGTTCAGGAATACACATTGGCATGAGAAAAGTCTTACAACTCTGGACAATTAACCATGGAAATTATTTTGTTTAAGTAGCTTAAATGCCAGGGATTAAAACTGTTTTCAAAAAGTGTTGATAAAAAATCTATGTGACCCTATGAGTTCTGAAAGTTGGCAAAAAAGTACAATAAAGAATATCAGATAGTGACAAACTAAAATATCACTAGCCTGTTGAAATGCTGGCTTGGCAAGCAAGAGGTCGCTAGTTCGGTCACCACTGGAACATCTATTTTATTTTTGTTTTTGTTTTTATATTAACAATGATGGGCCCCAGGTACACTGAATGAGTGATATTCAATTTAATTTTCTGAATCACATTTGATGATTATTAATTTTATGATTATGATTATTATTATTATTATTATTATTATTATTATTATTATTGAAAATGGCAAATGGCTTTAAATAGTGTAGTAGATAGATTGGGCCATGCAACTTAGCATTAAGTGTGTTGATCCTAGGTGTGAACATTTAACAAAATGCCTTCAAGGAGTCAATTCACTAACCAACACTATTGTCTGAGTAAATACTATTGTTGAGATTTTCACACCTTTGTTTTGTATTGTTTTGGTAACTTCACTATCAAAGGTTGGTTGTCACAAAGCCACATCTTTTATAAGCAGATGAACAAAGAATAAATAATTTGCTTAAAAAAGGAATAGTAGAAGTAACATACAGTCTGTGTCTGCAGTAAAATTGTTATATTCTATTTTTATGTCTATAGATACTAGCATGACTATTCCCAATTCTCATTTGTTTCATGGTGCATTCAACTAGTACAGCAAATGATATATGCATTTACAAAGGCCAAGAACAATTAATTTAGCAGTATTTTAGTATCTATGATAATCTTTAGTAACTGAAGTTCATAACGGATCTGAAAAGTAATTAAAAAGTAATTGAAAGTAATTGTTAATTACTCCCATTTTCGGCCATGTAATTAATTACATTCAATTACTGTAATTAAAGAAATGTCTTAATTACAATTACATGCAATTACTTTAGAAAATGTAATTAAATGACAATTAATTACAATTACAATTTTAATTACCCCAACTCTGACTATTACATAATAGAGATATACATGTACATTTTCTCCTCTATTACCCAATGAAAGCTAAAACTAAACAGTTTGAAAGAGTTAAAGTGCTATTAGAGAGGATGATTTCTTGTTAGTATTAGGTATTGGCTGAGTATAGGTACATTTCAACTATTTGGGCGGTTTCCAGTCAAGTCCGAGTATATTCCTTTCAAAATGCCACATCATTGGGAATCTCATGTCGCGGCTCAAATGTCTCATACCATTTTCAGCATAATTATTCTTTCAGTAATCATTGTTTTCATTTGCTGCCGCTACTTTAATTGTTTTGTATTTGGTATTGCTTGTTTTGTATTTGTTGTTGCGTGTTTTGATTTTATCGTTTTTTTATGTTTTGTTTATTGTTTTTAAATTAATTGTTGATTCTATTTTAGTACTTGGATAATCCAGGCTCTATGATTCTAATTAACAATCATCTACTGATCTACCAAACGCTTTGAAGCGTGACTCTATTTACAATATCGATATGTTGTTCTAGAAAAAAGGGTTTCGGGCATTTATTTACATTTATTATAAAAGCTTTGTCATACACATGTTCCATCCAGACTGGCTCATTTTACGGATTCTGCATCAATCGTTTGAAATAGAAAGACCCAAAGGTCATTGGTCAGAGGTCGTGGTACATCTGTACATGTTTCACGATCCACTCTTTCTGTTACAATAATAGCACAGCTATACAACCTGAATAAATTCGTTTTTACATAATGACATAAGAAGGTGTAAACTAATAAAGAATGTTGCAAATCTGAGAATTTTTCTTCTTGGTAAAGTTGAATATATACATAATATTAAACAGATTCCAAACCACGGGCCGCTTTTCCCACCAAAAATGATTTATGTACATTGCACATACAATTATGATTAGCCTTTTACATTTTTTGCAGGTGAAATCTATACTGTAAATTCGGAAATTTTCGCGAGGAATTTATTAAAGCAATAATAGACACATTTGCGACGTAAAAAATCGCAAACAGGGCATGATTTACAATGTACCTATATCAGCAAACAACAGAATAATATCGCAAATTCGCGAGGGTTTTATTTTCACGAAACTTCGCATATGCAAAGTTTCGCTAAATTTAAACTCTCGCAAAAACTTCCGAATTTACAGTATGCACTCTATCAATACTTTCAAAAATGTGATGGAAAATCTTGAAACTATACAACGTTTTAAACAGATGTGATTACATGTATTCCAGTTTGCTGATCTCGTGGAATGAAGAAAAATATAAAACCTGTGCAAATTGCACAGATTTTATATACTGAAACAATAAAGTTATGTCCGCTTGACGTTTATGACTGCTAGTTCCAAATGTATGAACGCATTTCATTCAAGTTTTCACATTATCAACTGTGATCATTTAGAAACATTTGCACCTAAGAAAAATTCATTTGATAGTCAGTTGAGCCGCTGACAAAGCAACGAACAAGAGCACCCTTAAAATCAAAAGTCACAACATCAGTAGCTTGTGTGTACGTCATAATCCCGTTTTTTAAGCACATTTAAACATCACTGAGCAAACTCTATAGTAAGATGTTATGCTTGCTAGCTGTATGCATTGCTTTTACGACAACATCCATTAATCTGTAACATACTCTGACGTCACAATACATCGATCACGAGCGTGCGTGAAAACACTCAGAAAAGTCATTTTTGGTCAAGCATTTTGATAACCAACAGAATCGGACAAATTTGATTTTTTTTCGTCATCACAAGCATTTCAACATTAATTAAGACTAATCAGCATCAAACCAATTGATAATGGAAATTTTCTGATGATTTTTCAGTAAAAGGTGGGGTATAAAACACAGATTTAGTAAACTTTTGATGCCCGACATCAGCCATAGTTTTTGTTGTTCTCTTTTGTGTAATTGTTGTTATATTCCAAACACAATACATTAAAACAAAAACGGTCTCAAAATAATGTTAGGTTAAGGAGATTTGGATGTTCTTAAATTGTTCTTTGTTTAATTCAAAGGGAGGTAATTTTGGTCATTTTCGTAAATTAAAGGTTTTGAACTGCAATTTCTCTCGTTCAATAAGCAGACTTGGTATTTTTAGATGTCTTTTTATCGTCGGCATTTAACGTTAAATGTGTCACGTTTTGATGATCAACTTCCTGATTATAATCGAAAAAGCTGTGTGCACATTAGGTTCAATAACCCTTCAAGATAAGAAGATAAAATCAAATAATTACCGATTTTTGTGTGTCCGACGTTTGATAAACATTTTGGTTTTATTTTTGTTGCGACATCTTAACTGGATCGAAATGTACAGTACCATGAAAATCGGACGTTTCTTTTTTGTTTGAGTATATTTTGTGCATTCTGCGCGGTTATAGTCCTTTACACACTTGAAGTACCGGGCCCCGTAGCGCAGTCGGTAACGTGCCTTACTGCAGAAACGTGCCTGACTGCAGATCCGGGGTTGCGAGTTCTATCCCGGCCCGGTCCCATACTTTCGTGGAGATTGATCATGAAATAATTTCTACGGCCTCCCTTCCGCTGGTTCGAGAAGGGTTGTTTTTAGTTACAAGCGAAAGTATGTGCACGAAATAATGGTTAACCGCCCAGGAAAAATCTGTGGTTGATTGATGGACCGTCCCGACATGACCATATATGTTGACTAGAAGCCAATGTATTTTCTTTCGAGATGTTGACTGGGACGTAAATAATCAAACCAAACGCACTTCAAGTAGCTTCAAATGTTGGATGCTACTGAAAATTAGGAAATTTTCGCGAGGGTTATATTTTCGCGAAACTTCGCATATGCGAAGTTTAGTGAAAATAAAACCCTCGCAAAATTGCAAAATCACTCTGTCGTTTACTGATGCAGGTAAATCATGCCATAGTCGCAAATTATTAACTTGGCAAATATGTCTAATTACGCTATTCACGAAAATAAAGTTCTCGCTAAAATTTCGGAATATACAGTATAACCTCTAGCAATTTCCACTTTTGTTCACAGTGACTCAGTGGTAGAGTGCTTGACTCGAGACCGAGGTTCGAGCCTCACCGGCGTCACTGCGTTGTGGTACTTGAGCAAGACACATTTATCCTAGCTTAGTACTGGTTCAACCCAGGAATACCCGTCCCTGTTTAACTGAAAGAGTGTTGATGGGACGTAAAGAATCAAATCAAACAACCAAACTTTTGTTCACAATCCTTGAGTTGGTCCTTGGCTTGAAATATTTTTTCAATCTGATTGATATCATGGTGAGATAAGGAGCACAATGACTCAGTGGAAGATAGCTCGACTTTAGATCGAAGGGTCAATAGTTTGAGTCACATGGGAGACACTGTGTTGTTTCGCTGAGCAAGACACTTTAACATCTGCTTAGTACTGGTTTAACCCAAGAAATGCCCGATATGACAGACCACTTGTTGCCTGCGACATAAAGCACCAAGTTGAGTAAACAAACAAACAAACAGACAAAAGCTATGATGAAGTTGGGATTTGCAAAGATTTGTCAATACCAATTCTGAACACAAACTTTAATCAGAATAATGAGAATATAAAATGAGCCGCGACATGTGATTTCCAACAATGTGGTATTTTGACAAGTGTAGAATCAGACGAGCCTCTACAGCCTCCTTTTTAGCTTAGAAACTCCAAATGATGTTCGGTCAGTAGCTCAACAGTCATAAAATATTAATGCGGCATGCAAAGGCACTGATCAGACTGCGCGTATGCGCAGGCTGATATGAGGCTTTACTGGTCGCATATACCACTTTATTGGAAATCTCATGTCGCCATTCAAATTATTTTCTCCTTTCGCAACCAAAACATACGTTGTGGGTACTCAAAAGAACCGGCCCAATGGGATAGTTCTTTTGAGCACCCAAAATAAATGTTAACCTGAGGGCCTTAGGTCCTGAAGCACCCGTCTAACACTAAGTCACAAGAATGTAGATGACCTTGATAATAGTTTTTACAAAGTCAAGACCAACCTATGAACATCTCTAGTTTTGAGCATACTTTGTAAGTCCTACCAAGGTCGTAATCCCGGCCCAGTCCCATACTTTCGTGGAGATGGATCATGAAATAATTACTAAGGTCATTCGCCGCCCTTCCGCTGAATCATTCAAGAAGGGTTATAAGTTACAAGCGAAAGTATGTACACGAAGTACTGGTTAACTGCTTGTTCAAGCTTGCCCAGGAAAACGTGTAGTTAGGTAAACTAAACATCCCACCATGACCATAGCTGTTGACTTGGGACGTAAAGCAACAAAACAAACAAACAAACAAAATATACCAAGGTCATAGGTGATACTCATTAGTTTCAAAGTCAAAGACTTTTTAATAGCTTTTATCCAACTTGGTATGGAAGACAAAAAAAGTCATTTTGGTCATGTGACAGGGACAATATAGTCATATTATTCTTATCAAATGTCTGTTCCAAATTCTATTTTAATTCGGCTTCTAATTTCTGAAAAAACATGGTTGCAATCCAATAAGAGCTACCTTGGTCAATCATGAACTTTTAAGGTGTAAATTGCTGAAATTCAACAGCTTCTGATCTTGCGTCCAATGTACGAGGGTTGTCCCAGTAAATCGTGGACTTTAGTTATAACAAGAGACTGTGTACCAGTAATTCTATGATATTTTAATGATGTGTTTATAAACTTATGGTAACCATTTTGTATAAACATGGGTGGAATCGCAGTTAAGATAACAAATTTACAAACATTTACTTGACGGTATGTCAGCGTGAGCGGCGCACGTCAAAATGTTTGTAATGGAACTATTCTAGTCCTAAAGATAGTGTAAATTCAATCCAATTTCGCTTTTGTTTTTTTAAACAAACATTACCACATCAACTTGAAATCACACAAGGTAAAATGTTGAAAATTTGAAATGTTTATGGCCATTCGTTCTGATTTTATAAACGATTTTACATACCTACTACATGTTTATTTTTCAGAAAAATGCTAAGGTTAGAAAAACGGTACGGCGCAAAAATTAGACTTACAACAATTTATAGCTAATTAATCACATAAAACTACCTTCTTTTAATGTTAAATGATTGGTTGAAGAGTCACTAGTGTCGTAAAATGGATTTTGTGTAAAATTTTTATAGTAATATCACAAAGACAAGCTTATTTTTGTCGATTTAACGGAACACATGCTAAGTTATTTTAATGGTAAATAAGTTGTCTCTTATTAAATTTAAAAGATCGCACTTGTTTGATAGCTTAACATATCTCAAATAACTATTCAGTCTTTATTGGAACCAGAGAGACATACTAAACAAATATATGGCAATATTTCTCACCATTTAAGCTTTTTTAAAGAGAGTAGAGTCAAAACAGTTGACCACCCCTCTCAGAAAAAACAGCAAAATAATTTGTGACGTGCTCCGCATACGCAGAGATACCCTCAAGTAAAGGTTCATAGCTTTGTTATCTAAACTGTGATTTCATCCATATTTGTGGAAAATGTGCAGTAGATGTATATAAATATATCGTACGAATTTCATAGAATTCCCGATAGACAATCTCGTTTTATAACAAAAGTCCACGATTTACTGGGACAACCCTCGTGCATAACATACTTGTCTATCGTGTAAGGCCTACACGCTAGGGTCAATTACCCATTGGTGTCGGAAGAATTTCAAGCGTTTTTACCTTGTATAGGCATGGGAGCCATTTTTGTCTTGTGATCTAGACAAGATAGCCATTTACATACAGTTAATCCTGCCTTAAGCGGCAACTCAAAAATAGACTAAACAAAGACCTTAATGACAAGCGGTAGCTTAATTAAGGTCGAAAGTATTGCAGAATGCTCCCCAATACTTTTGACTAACATTAAGCGATAATTGGTCTTGAAATTCAATTTTTGGTCATTTTGAGAGTGGTCGTTTTAGACAGGTTACTGTAGTCTCATCTAATGGATGCTCCATATGAAATATGAGTTATATTGGATTTGTGGTTACTGAGACAAATAAGGCTTAGAATACTGATGGCTCTCATATGAGTCAAAAAGTCAGAGACCAAGCTTGACCTTAGGCACTTATCTAAAGTCATAGAGAATTTTACATAAGTACTCATGTTTTATTGAATTAAATAAACGAGTTTAGGAAAAGCGATGAAATGCGAGGATAGCCGAGCATTTTGTCGCTTTTTTGCAAAGAGTTGTAATAAATTCCATAATACAGGAGCACGAGTGCTAGATAATATTTATCACATGACATTAGATTACTTAAAAAAAGATTTTTTTGCGTAAAAAATTCAAGATGTTGCCATCTTTTACGCAACGTATTATGTTCGTCAGTAAGTAAGTAAGTAAGTAAGTAAGTAAGTAAGTAAGTAAGTAAGTAAGTAAGTAAGTATGTAAGTATTTGTTTATTAACGTGTTACATGTCACCAAAGCAAATAAAACATACATCTTATCCATTTTGATAACATCCAGCGAGTATGACTTATGAGACACACATTAAAATACACAATATTTTAAAACATAAAAATAGCTATCTATGTACAAAATTTGCTACAAACTCAGAAAGTATTTGATAGAAACTTTAAAATATGTACTGTTAAAGTTGTGGTATGTTCAAGATAGTGCATTTTGATTATAATTGTCCTCAAATAACTAAAAGGGATCTATTGATATTCACTGAGTGACTCTAGGTTCATCTACATGGATGAGAAATATAATGCAAATTCCTTTTGAAAAAAAACAACAACCAAAAACATTATACACATTCAAGTTATCGCCCTTTACAAGGGCATATTCAATGTCCCGGGCGGGTTCAGATGTCTAACAAACATCTAAATCCGCAAATTAAATTGAATTAAAATTGACAAGTTAGTAAGATTCTCCAGTTTTGCAAGTTCTATGTTCAGCTAATATCAAATTTAATCTTACCAAAAATGTAAATCCTTTTAATAACAATTTTCGCCAACAGCATGGCATATCCAGAAGAAATTTAGTTTCGCTCTAATGACCCCACGCTTGCCACGAAAGATACAATATACTGATCAAACATTATTAAAGACATATGCGGCTATTTCCAATGCGCACCTTTTCCGCGTCTGCAAACGGGGAAAGTTGTCTGGGTCCTGTCTTTCGACCCTTAACGGATTCGGATCAACACAACTTCCGATATTCTTATGTCATATCCGTGTTCCGACATTTTCTTCACAAAATAACTAATTAAAGTGTGTTCGAAATATCTACTGACATCTTTTCAGAACTGATCGTCTCAGCACTAAAGACAGATAAATGTAGCTCAGTCGAAATCAAACGATGTACACAATAACTCTGGTTACGAATACGATAGAGGCCGAGTCTATACTATTTGTATGGTTATTTCGAGCGGCGCACGACCTGACCTCGTGGCCTAGTGGTTAGTGTGTCTGGCTACAAAGCCAGAGGACCAGGATCGATTCCCGGATGCGCAAATATTTTCAGTGTGTTTTTTCTTTCTTTTTTATCATTTTAATGCTAAATTACTTCATATACTAGTATAATGGCATCATCAAAACGACCGAAATGGTCATCCCCGAACTTTTTATATTGAATTACGCATGAACCTATGGGGGTGGGGTTAAATTTGGCCCTCTAGAAAGAGAATTAGTTCGGTGACCCAGATTTTTATTCTTTTTTCTGAAAGGTATTATAATAGTCCATGAATTAAAAATAAATTTTCAAGATTTTCAATGTCAGATTTTTTGATACATGATTTATTCTAAAAACAAATTCCATTTTTTCGACGAATTGCCAAAATACATCATGCAGTATCTTGTCACAGCATGGGATAACAAGTAAACATGCACATTTTCTTAAAAGTTTGAGGTCATGGGCAGTAATTTAAGTTAAAAGAAAGAAGCTGGCTGAAGATTACAACCGTTTTATCTCGATAATTAGGACTAGTGTTATTATTATATATTTCTTGAAAATTGGTCAAATGCTGTAAACTTCAATATGTGATTCTGAAAAAATAAGCACGGTGACATATCCTTTTTAATTCAAAAATGGATAGCCCATGCATAAAACAAACTGTATGCAAAGTATTAAAAATATTTCAATGTGGGAAGTATTTAGTAGCATATGTCCTTAAGTACCCTACCTATTGTGTCGCTCTCTTGATATATTTTTTCCGCTTTTCTTTCTTTGATATTTTTTTTTCTTCTCCCTATCATTTTAGATGATCCTAGAGTCATTTGTGTTGCCATATTTTCACTTCATATTTGCTTGTTTATACTAGCTCCTCATGTTGTTATATTTGTATAACCTGAGTGTATCAAATAAACTTGAAACTTGAGATCTCCATCTTAAGAAGACATTAAAATTAATCATATTACATACTTTGTCACTGCTTACGTTTCCTTCGATTAAACATTTGAAGAAGTGTTGAAGCCAAATTATATTGCATATTGACAAAATTCATAATGAAAATAAATTTGTCTTTTGAGGACATATTTTAATAGTCCCTATTCTTCTGATATCAGAGTAAAAATCACAAAATAAAAGGAAATGGATTTCATCCTTGATCACATAATCGTTACATAGGTTACAAATACGATTATTTAGTGGCACCTTTGGTTTTTTATATCGACCCATTTCAATTTGTAAGGGCAATCTCCCACTCCTAAATTTGGCTATAATGCGGCGGTGGCTTCGTTCCATATTAATTTTGAAATAATCGTCCGCTATTAAATTGGATTTGCATAATCTATAAGTTCGCAATTTGTTTCCATTTTCCTGACCTGTTTCATTCCATACTTCGGTTTTCCAACTTGCATCATCAATGACTTTTAAGTTTGTTCGAATACGTTTAACCAAGTTTTCAAAGATAGTTCGATATTTTGAAGATAAGTTTGTAGATTATTTGACCACATGAATGACTGAAATCTACGTTTCCAAGACTTGCCATGCATACTTGACCACTTGAATTTTATTAACTAGTCTGTTCTCTGTTGTACGTTCGATTTTAAAATATAATCTACATGCTTCTACATGTATCTTCTGCTTATGAGAACAGCTAGACCAACACATGTCATCCCGTGATGCAAGGTTTGAAGCGTTTTACTAAGGCCCAAAAATATCGGCACGCTTTGTTTTGCACCTTATCGTTACTAAATCTGTAAACCACTAGTGGATTACATTACGTTATATCTCTCCCAGCCGCGACGTCATATAGTAAATTAGATTAAAGAGAAGTAAGCTACAACAGTTTTCAAAAAATCAACTTTTCAACTTTTTTTCCGATTTAAATGCAAAAAAGAAAATTTGATCTTGCGTAAGGTAGGTCAAGGTCAACCTAGGATAATCAATTGAACAAACTTGGCGCAAATAAAATGCATTAAATCACCCTGGTAGCTTAGGCTGCTGTTCTTTCTAAGGCAATGGTTCTGTTGTTTTTGATTTATACTTTTTGTACCTCACGTTGTTTCTGGGGGTTCTGTATTGGTCTTTGTTTTCTGGTACGGATTACTTAGTGTGCTTTCTAGTTTTGCAATCATCTTGACGAGTAAGAGATAGCTGGTTGCTTTACTTTTATTTATTTCATATGTCTTGCTACTGTGAATGTTTTGCGGCTCTTCCTCACGGCACCGTATGTTGGTTTGCAGTGTGTGATAGTGGTATTTCCTGAGAATACTCACTTATTTTTGGTACGTTCTACATACCAAGTCACAAAATCACTGGCCTTCTGGTTATAGAGAAAACATTTTACGATATATGAGCGTGGCGGCGAACTGGGTCATTTGACCATAAGAATTTGTTTAAAACTTGACTAACTTATCATAAGCAGCCTTCATATGAAAATTGAGTTCAATTGGCTTCGTGGTTTCTGAGAAAATTATGTTTTAATATGCTGATAGGACTCCAATATAAGCGACCCTGGCAATAAGTCAAAGGCCAAACTTGACCTTTGGGGTTTATTTATAGTCAATATCTTATCAGGTTTAACATATCAAGTGGTAATAATGACTTAGATTTTGAAAGTTTTCAAATAATCAACTTTTCAACTTTTTTTCCCATTTAAATGCATTTGGAAGCAAATTTGAGCTTGAGTTTAAGTTAGTCAAGTTCAACCTAGGATCATCATTTGAACAAGAACGGCAGGCTTTACATCCCCAATGATACATACCAAGTTCCAAGTTCATCAGTCTTCTGGTTCTGGAGAAGATTTGCAAGGGTTATTACCAGATATGAGTTTGGAGGCCATCTTGGTCATAAGATCAAAACAATATGTATTCATTTGAGCCGAGACAAGTGATATCCAACAATGTGGCATTTTGACATGTGTAGACTCAGACAAGCCCGTGTGGCCTCCTTTTAAGCTTAGAAACTGTTAGAAACTCAAAATGATGTTCGGTCAGTAGCTTAACACTGATAGAATATTCAAGCGACTAGCAAAGACTCTGATCAGACTGCGCGTATGCGCAAGCTGATCTGAGCCTTTGCTGGTCTCATATACCATATTGTTTGGAATCTCATGTCGCGGCTCCATTTTAGTTAACATATCGTAAGTAATCTACATATGAAATCTACGTTAAAATTAGCCGAATGGAGAATGAAGATGACTTATAAAGGGGTTTTACCATATATTGAGCGCGGTGGCCATCTTGGTCACGTGACCAAATCAAATTTTCGAATAAATTGTGGCTTAATTCATAACGAGTCTTCGTGGGGATTGTGAGTTCAATTAGCCTAGTTGTTTCTATGAAGACTATACTTTAATACATTGATGGGACGCGGCTGAAAGATCAAACATCAACCTTATGTATAGCCATGATCTCAATAGGATAACCATATGTAGTGTGTACATTGATTTGGCTTTACCAGTTTGCAAACAAAATCATCGTTTCAATTTTTTCCCATAGAAATGATATAGGAAGCAAATGGGTACGTGAATTAAGTGCTATTTTGGCCCCCTCTAGAGCCAAACTTGAAAGTTGCCTTTCACCAATTTCATCTTGTCGGTTTATTAGAAGAAAAGCCCAAGTGAAAACTTCTTGCATTTATATTACTTTTACCGGTTGCAATGGTAACCAAAATGGCCGGCAAAATAGGCTTTAAACAGAGAAATTGCCATTTTAGGCCAAATTTGAGGCTTTTAGAGACCATTTTTAAGAATTAGATATCAGCACAAGCAAATACCAAAAAAGCCTTTTAATATATTGCACACCATGATAATTCTCATCATATGTTAAACATTTTTTTGGTATTTGCTTGACTGTGCTCTATATTAATTCCTCTGTTACGTGTCTCAAATTTGCTCCAAAATGGTCATTTTCCTATTTTCAGCCTATTTTGGCGGCCATTTTTAGGGAGCCAAAATAGCCTCTTAATGCACGTACCTCTTTGGCATTGGCGGTAAGTAGGTTAATGTCAACTTAGGATTATTATTTGAACAAACATGGTAGGCCCTGCATTCCCAATGATATTTATACCAAATCCTAAGGTCATTGACTTACTGGTTCTGGAGAAGGACATTTTTAAAGCGTTTTATCATTTATTGGCGTGACGGCCATCTTGGTCATGTAACCAGACTCATTTGATCAAACTTTGTTCCCGCGTCTTAGGAAGTATTCTTATGAAAGTTGAGCTCAAGTAGTCTTAGACTAGTTGTTTCCGAGGATACGACTTTTAAAAATCTTAACGAACGACGGTCGACGGACGCCAGAGTCATTGGTATACTAAAAGCGCACCCTTCTGTGAGATAATTGTCACAATTTTGCATTCATATATTTTTGGCAACAACACACAATGAATTAAACTTAAATCTAGCTGCTAGTTGGAGAAATCTAAGCATGGTTTCTATTATCCTGAGTATTCCGGCTAACTGCCTCATACAGATGATGAAATACCATATATTCAATTGTAGTATGGCGCAGGCGTAATAAACACATGTTAATAACATCTGTCGAAATTTACTCCTCCCTGCATCCGGCCTAAGCTGTCAATAATTTTACATTTACCTACGGATTAATGCCGATGCTTTTTTCTTTGATCTTCGCTGATGTTTAAACCAGACACCCTAGAATAACGACGAAGGAGGAGCTTAAAACGGTACTCTTACTTCCTATTTTAGTTAAACAGCGATGTAGGCGGGAACTTCCTAAATAGCGACAAATTAACCCGTAGGTAAATGTAAAATTTTTGACAGCTTAGGCCGGATGCAGGGAGGAGTGAATTTCGACAGATATCGTTAACACGTGTTTATTTGCGCCTGCGCCATATTACAAGCTAAATAAAGGATTTTTCCTCGGCTTTCTGTTTAAACCGCTCGGTAGGCTACGCCCACCTCGCGTTTAAACAAGAAAGCCTTGGAAAAGTATCATTTATTTATTACATAAAAATCCATTTTCGGGTTTTCCAGTTAATTCAAGTTCCGCTCAAAAAGGTAACACCAAAGTAAAGGTTGCGCAACAAGAATCAATAGCAGCCATAGTACTTTCATGATTTCGAATTGCAGTGCTCGGGGCATCATGCGTATGACCAGGAAAATAGAGAATACTAGGTGAGTGTCTTTTGACATCAAGTTTACCAGGCAAGGCTTTGAGAACGCTTGTTGACATCCTGAGATATAGAGAATACTAGGTTAGTGTCTTTTGATTTAAAGTTTACCTGGCAAGACTTTGAGAACATTGGGAGGCTTGCCGAGCGATTTAACATGCGTTCTCGAAGCCAAGCCTGGTAAACTTTATATATCTGAAGACACGCAGCTGGTGGATAGTTAACAAAATATAACTATATACATGAATTATGTGATGATTTAAGCCCTTGAAGGACCCAGTCGATATGCTTGGATTTTCACAATTATGACTGCAAAATATTGATGAAAAAACACAGCGCACAAAATTGGCATTCTGGCAAGATATGTCTTTTAAGAAAAGTTGTGTAGAACAGAAGCCTAAAACATGTCTAGGCTCCTGGAAGATCGTCTACAACACAACAGCACACCATATGACCAGATAGAGTCAGTCACCTTTGTTGATGCCGAATGGACACATAATCCAGTAGCTCTCACGGAGCTCTCACGGAGTTTCCTGGTAGAATCTTACCACTCCTTGTTGTGTTCAAGGCAGTAGACAGAGGCATGACTCAGGAAGTCCTGAACTGCAGAGTGAAAATCTTCTGCTGTTGGTGATACGTTTCATGTCTTTTCTGTCTTTACTGTGGTGTTACAATTGTATGGCGCAAGGTGAAACAGTTAATTTCGGATAAAACGCCTCATTTTCAACTTTTACCTATGTCTCAGGTAGTCCGGTTTTAATTACACTTTCATGAGATGGCGCCTTTACATTGACCCATTTTCCTCCTGATTACAAAGACACATTAAAATAATTAGACAGTGAACAAGCATGAATCCATATACTATAATAAACGACGTAAAGTACTCTCACAAAACCAGCATAACAAAGTATGAAGTAGTAACGATATTATCTGCGCCTTAGAATGGACACTAGCGGCAGTCAAACATAATCTACGCCCTAGATTCTGTTGAAATCAGAGTAATCTAACAATTGGAAAAGTTTGGCTCAATGCGAGAATCAAGCCTTGGATGTATGTAAGGCGTAGTTTTATGTATGAAAAAGCTGTATTTTGTAAGCCAGAACTGGCGCTAGGAAAATAAGTGCTGTAGAATGTGGGTACAGCTCTATTAAAATCCATTATTCTGTCAAAAGAATAAATGAAGTTTATGTTTTTTTGCCAATAAAATATCGCTATAGCGACATTTTATTGGAAAAAAAACAACTAAACTTTATTTATAGCATCTTGTGGAATATTGTAACCGTCTGTTGCGCTGCAGTCGAAATTGTTTTTGTAAGGCCTTGATTTCTGTGATGCCAACGTCACGTTATGTGACGTCAGCGTCATGTTATCAAAGTAGACCCTCTATGTACATCCGAGGTCTGATTTCATGGAATTGACCGAGGCAGTTCCGATAGCGTAATTTAAATGGAACGAAGTTTATTTTTTGAAGGTTGTTGTTTTGATTTTGAATTCATCTATGTCAATGTGTACGGAACCAATACTCTTTGGTTCTGTGCAAAATAAACTGCAAACTCTCTTGTTAAAGACAAACGCAATCATAATAAAGACACCTTGACTGGCGTTAAAAACAATGAAGAGGTATTCCATGACATCATGTCTTACCAGAAGATTAATGAATCCAAATATCCAAGTTACTCCAGTCAGGGTTGACAAGCGAGCGTAGATGATCAAATAATTACGCTTTATATTCATTTGTTCAGATGCAATACTAGCGTTACTTATCTTGAAAACAACAAACGAAAATAAAGCAATATTAGATAGTAGGGCTGTAGCTGATGGTATAATGAAGGTAATTATCTGCATTAGATTTGAGGAAATAAAACATATTTTCCCCCCGTAACCACTGCTATTATCAGCTGCAAAGGAAACGCTCAAGTTAATGCTTACAAATATGAGCGAACTTGTACAAATATACACAATGTACCAAAACGTTGAGCGCCAGCTAAAAGTGGGTTGCATTTGTATGTCTTTCTTAAATATTTTGAACATGTGTATTGAACATATGTTCATAGAAAAAATAACTGTTAGCCAGAGAAAATGACATATAGCACCAACCACAGAACAGACTATATCCGACAATGATCTCTGACCAGCTCCAAACTGATAAGTGGTTTGTGCACAAAGAAGAAACATGCATAGAAGCAGATTATTGATGCCAGGTTGTGAATGAAGTTCGCGGAATCGTAGGTATGTCATTAATGTTATCAATAAAGAAAACAATGAACAACAGACACAGAATAAAGACACAAGTTGCTTGGCATCTACATGGGTATCATTTGGTGATGGGTTTGAAATTTTGGTTGCTATATGGCATTGTGTAGTTGAACATTTTTATAAAAGTATCCAAACACAAGTGCAGTTCCGTACCTGTCACCTTGAAGTCCCATTTTGAAATAATTCTGGGTTCCATACTAGTAGAAGTTTCATCATGTATAAATAGATGACGGTTTGGTAAATGCATGCTTATTCCAGATGTATTCAAAGCAACATAAGGGCACACTTGTAATCTATGTAACTGGGTGGTCTGTGGTTCACTGCAATTAGCCCCCATCAAATAAGATCTATGAATAAGATCTAACTTAGTAATTGTACCATTGACATAGATTTTCGAGTCAGTGTTGTTACTTAGAATGTTAAAATTAATTCGTACTGTAAAGCTTAGTTTATTTTCAAATGCTGAATTTAAAGTAAGTATATATGTATCTAGTAGAAACAGTGAATCAAGGCTACCAGAGACTCCAATACCCAAAGCTGTGTTTATCAATATATTAACAACTAGATATTCAATAATTCCACCATCGTCCTTCTTCACAAACACTCGGAACTCCACTATCAGTTGAGTTATATCTGGTATCATTTCAATAAATCCATTCTCGATGTCATTTCTCAAGTAAATGTTTAATTCATCGATGTAATACTTGTCGAGTGGTGTACATTTGTAAAAGATAGAAATACAGGTTACGTTTAGCTTGAAGTGAGATCCAACACATCTTCCATTGTGCAACTTTCCGCCATGGCACATTATATCTCGACAGACCATCTGTTCAAAGAAATTTATAGATAAAAATACGCATGCAAATATTGAAGCCTTAATTGTTGATTAGCCGTGTTTGTACTTTAAGTCGCTTTCAACAAGTTTTCAGTTATATCAAATCAATTTTAAATTCAATTTTCTTTTCGTTTTTAACTAATGCTGAATTATTTACCTAGTTAAATATATACAACTAGTAAATCGCTTCTCACAGATTATTAAATAAATAAGTAAAAGAAGGTGGTTAATTAATTTATAGTCCAGTTTCAAACTCAGAATAAAGCGCAATGATTGGCTGCATGCAAGTAGCCAATCATTGCGTTTTATTTTGAGTTTGAGAATGAATTCAAGTTTTATAACTTCGGGGCCTGGTCCCAAGGTTATCAAAATATTTCATGCTCAACTAAGCTGAGCACGAAATTTATCATGCTCATAACTGTAAAAATACTAACAATTGTTGTCATTTTAACATTTATCAGCATGATAAATACAACACCTCAGAGTTTGAAAGCAAGAAAAGTCTTTATTTTTAGTATTTTAGTTTTTATGAGCAGTTGAATTTTCATGCTCAGTTGAGTTGATAATGAATAAAGTTTTATAACCTCTGGGCATGTCCTTCTCGGTTAAGCTAGAAAATAATGGTTAAAAGATTCCCAGCCCAGGTCGCCTTCCCCGCGAACATTGCGATTTGTTTTATTAAGAAATCCCTAACCATTAGTAGCTACTCTAATTGTCCGTTCTAAGGCGGCGGTTCTGTTGTTTTGACTTTTTGTTTATTGTTACTCTCATTGTGGGAGTCTGTAATTGTTCTATGTTTTGTTGTACGTTACTTTATGTCCACTCTAGTTTTGCAATCATCTTGAGAGAGCTGGTTGCTTTGTTTGTCTTCCTGGTGTATCGTGACTGTTGTGTGGCTCTTCCTCGCGGTGCCAAGGGTTTGTCTGCGGTTTGTGATTGTGGTATTTCCTGATCATACTCACTTACTATTATTGCCTATCGAAACATCGTATAATAGCTATTCCGACTTACTGTACCAATGCTTACATGAATAAGCTAACTTCATGTTTAAAACATAATCATCTATATTGCATGTGGTAGTTCCAGTTTGTTGTTATACGCTTGGGAAATGTACACGGTATGAAATTTGTGTCACTTTTTTACAGCTTTAAACAGGTTTCCTGACGGTACCAAGAATGGTTCTTTGGTATGTTATACTGGTATGTCCTGGCGATACTTACTTGTTTTTGTTAATTGTTCGTTGTATTCAACTGTTTTTCCTCGCACAAGTTAGTATTATGTTATACCCTTTGGTGTCGGTCCGTCGATCTCTCTGTCCATCCATGCTCCCCATTTCCAATGGAGAGCTTGAGTATCTATTCATGGAATTTCTTCATATTGTGCATACATAGTGCTATCAGGGATGGGTGGTATGGTATGGTTAATGGGCAAAATTCGTCTTTTTTATCAGAAATATTGCCCTTGTTCTTATTGAAAAAATGTTTTTCTAGCCTGTTTTTTCTTTACTTTTTTATGATATCTGAATCAAACTTCACAGATATATTTCACATCAAAGGTTACATATTGTGACTGAGAACTGGCGCTCTGATTTTTCCAGTTCATTTGTTTTCTGCCAATGATATATCTGAAATATGTTTAATGACCTGTGATTCTTTTACTGTTTATGATATCTGAATCAAACTTCACAGATATGTTTCACATTAAAAGGTTACATGTTGTGACTAAGAACTGTCATTCTGACATTTCCAGTTTGTGAGTTATCTGACCTTGATATAACTGAAAATAGTTCATGAATCATTTGTGTTATTTATGTCTTGTGTTTGTCATGCTTTCCCGTCTGTTCATTGCTGCCTTGTGGTCACCTACTGTGAAAGAACTGACTTCTTGGCTCTTGCTTGTGATGTCTAATTGTGATTTTGTCACTTTCCCATGTGGTATCTTGGGTGAGGTGTAGTGCTTGATTGTATTGATTCCTGATCTTTGCCATCTTTCTAACTGTTATTCCTTTTCTTTTTAATTGAACACTGGCGGGTCAGACCTCTATGATGGTTCTGACTTAAAGACTTATCTATAGATGAGAGGGTTACATGTAGGGCCTGATGTTGTGTATGTGGTCGGGCCCATCGGGGTTGAACTGTTGTATTTCATTTATTCTGGTATTCAATTTTATATACTGTAGAGTCCTTATATTTGTTTTAATTCCTTTTAATATCTCGATTTGTATTTACTAGGAGATGATACATCCAGAATTTAGGAATCTTTCATGCGAACCAAACATCTTTTGTTCTTCATACACATCAGAAATTAGAGTGAGGGTGTTACCATGAAACTAGTTTAAGCTCTCCAGTAAAATATAATACTAACCGCTCCCAGGCGGTACTTCTTTTGTGGGTCCTTTTTTTATTTATGTAGAATATCTCTCATGCTATCTTTTCTCTTTATTGCAGCCTTGTGGTCACATGCCGGTAAAGGGCTAAGCTCTTGGTTCTCTTGTATGTGATGTTTTCTTGTGTTTTTGTCACTTTCCCATGTGGTGTCCTGGATCAGGTGTGGTACTTGCCTGATTGTATCGATTCCTGATCTTTACCTTCTTCCTTTTTTGTAAAATTAATCAGAGCCAATTTTTGGTGATCAGTGGTTCTGATCTGCTAAATTTGTGTGTGTTTTGTTATTTCCCCTATATGTGGGTACTTTTCGTTCTTCGCTCCTGGTTCTATGTTGTGATGGTGTTTAGTTAAACAGTTGCGTCGCATGTTATCACTTTTTCCCCAACTCGTTTAATACATTCAATAAAACAAGAGCACTCCTGTAAGACCATCTATATGTTTTTTAATTGTACCATCTATAATTAATGGAATTATGCTTTCCGATACACGCTAATGAATTATGGGCCCGATATCTAACACTGGTTGTATTGAGAACATTTTACTATAATATACTTACGTTTTCATAATCTATAAATTGATCAGATTCACACACTAACGTATCTTCATCTTCATCACCATTGACTACAGAAACATCCAATAGAGCAAAGAAAGGTGGTGAAAGATCAGTAAAATCTAGTGGTGCAAATTGATGGCATGTCCAATAGTCGGACGGCCATTGATATTCTGCTGTGTTGCATAGATAGCAGAAATAGTTTTGAAACGTTTGATTGAATGGATCAATAAATGCATGGCATGCGAGTTCGATCTTCTCATCATATACATGCCAAAATCCAGTTATATTACATGTTGATATATAATATGGTGGCCAATAACAATTTTCAATGACTAAATACGAAGGTGGTATAAATATAATATTTCCTTTTTGTTCTCGTAACGTTGCTAATAACCTGTCGTTGGGGAATGCCAGGTAATGTTGGTTGTATATTTTAAGTTTCCACTTGGTGAGAGGAGCGTGCTTGGCTACGCCATTGCAGAAGGCACAATATTTGTTCCTGTAATGTGACGCGGACCACGGATCACTTACAGGAACAATCCCATCGATGGTGCCAGCATGTTCTGGATTTTCACACAGGGCGATTTCTGATTCTGTAAGCGTATCTTTACTGCATTTTGTCACCAGCCAATAATACTCGTCTGTATTGTAGATAGAAACACCCTGGTCAATGTATTGTGAGTTTACGCATCCATAACTGTGAAAGCGAACAAAACATGACATATATGTATAGAGAATACTAGGTGCGTGTCTTTTGACATCAATTTACTAGGCAATGCTGAATGAAATATTTTGTATGGTCATTCTCCTCCTTCCGCTGATTTAAGAAGGGTAGTAAAAGTATGTGCACTGCGTACTGGCTAACCGCTTAGGCTTAGCATGTCCAAAGTAAAGCGTGTGGTTAGATCAACTGACTGTTTCGACATGACCCTAGCTGTTTACTCAATTACTGAGAAATAAATCCACAAGCTAAGCAAACAAACGATCAACAAGCGTCTGGTAAACTAGATATAAAAAAGTCGCGGACCTGCTGTTCTATTCGACATTTTTAATTCGCCACTTTCACTGTCACTTGTACTTGCACTATCATTTCGCTGTTGAAAAAGTAAAGGGGTCATTTTAAACTTCATCTTATCAAGTTATTAAGCGGCAAGAAACACCGGTAACTTATTGAGTGCACGCATAACTATGACCAGACTGGCAAAGGGTCTGACCGATCTGAGGTTATGCTGGGAGCATGTGTATTTTTATTAGTTCTATCCCGAAATGACTTATTGAGGTCAGCCATGGCCGGCCGCTTATATAAACTTCAATCAAAACACATATCAAATTCAGGTTTCGACCAAACCTTTATGCCATGCTCAGGCTATATTTTATTCGCTGCCGAACAACGAGTGGGGTACCAAATATCGTGGGTTGACCTACAGCGCGAAGTAAACTGTCCATGTAATCTGTAGGGCTACATATAGCGCGAGGCAAGCTCGTTTGCGAATATAATTCGTCAATTTGCCCTGCCGCTTATACAAGTGCAATAAGTATTAGCTTTTCAAAAAAGCTGGCGAAAGAAAAAAAACGTCCCAAAGTCAAAACGTCCTTGATGACAAAGAGTGCGAGCCAACTTCACATCATTAAACGTAGTTATATGATTGTCATCCACATCTGATCACATAGAATTACTATGAATTCAAGCACTGTCTTATGACGGTCATGACAAACAGGTTTTATGCCAAAGGAAGGCATATAGTCATCAAACTGCCTGTCCTTAGTGTCCTAAGTGTTTCAGTGTTCATATCATATCCGGAGTATATCTCCTATATTATTTTAGGTAGGAATGCCAAAATTCGTGTCTTAATGCATTTAGGGTCATGGAGCGTCGCGCACCTTTACCACTGCCATCAGATCTAGAAAAATCGTGTCACGAGCATAAATCCTAGGAATGCCAAATTTGGTTTGTGAACACATCTTGTGGTCACGGAGTCTCTACGTATACAGTTAAGCAACCACTGTGACCTTGATTTTCTGGCATCAGTTTTAAGAAAAATGTGCTGTCTAGTATTCTCAAATGATTTTCTATAATTGTATCGCATGCTAGATACATTACCATAACATACCAAGCATTATTCGGGTGCTCTCAAAAGATCAAGCAACATCCTTGCTGGAACCATGTGTTAAATGGTAACAAATCACAAATCAGATGTAAACAATCAGAGCTAAGAATAAATCTAAATGTACAAGCTCTAGAAGTTCAAAATGGAAGCATGCAGTGGGCAAGAATACATACAATGATAGGGCTAAACGACCGCCAGCTTTTTTGAAAAGCTAATACTTGTTACGGAATAAGACATTGTGAATAACCTGGCTTTTAACCTTTACTCGAAATATTCAATAGGTATATCAGACAATTAAACCGTACCTGGGGAAATAACCTTTACTCAAAATATTCAATAGGTTTTATTAGAAAATTAAACCGGACCCGGTGCAGATTGGTTGGTAAAAAGACAAGAAAGAATGACTGTGTTATAGGGCATGTATGTTAAATGCCTGGCATTTGATTTAAATGCCTGGATTTGAATCAAACAAATATATAATAAACACGATATACATTAAATCACATTTCAAACAAATTGACTAGTATTACGAGGGTTAGTCAAAAATAACTGAGCCCTACCTCATTATATCTTAGTCCTACATTGTAGACAAGAAATGTTATCATCTTTTATAAGTATAACATGTCATAGGCGTTTTGACCCAACATAATTACCCCAGTGAAGCTTCTGTTATGGTTGCTAGGCAACTAAATATCGTCAGTCAGAGCGATGCGTTCATGAGTTCCGCCACCAGGAATATACAGTATGTCTTAAAAAGCTTGTGGACTTGATAGTTTTTGAGAAATAGTAAGTGAGTATGATCAGGAAATACCACAATCACAAACTGCAGACAACCCCGTGGCACCGCGAGGAAGAGCAGCTCAACCGCTCAGACATATTTGACATTTATTTGAATAACATATGTCATGTTGTATTTTCATTATACTTGGTTTGTAAATGTTTAGGTGAACACTGATTGCATGCGTTCCCTAGCAACAAAATAAGTCAACATTTCACTAATATTCAAATCCATGAGGATTTTATTGTCATGGAAACAGAATTGTTTATTCTAAACAAGGAATTTAATATTTCTGAGGGTTTGTTTGTGTATGCAGTATTGCAAAAGTATTATTTTATGTTTTCTATTAAAATTATGTTAATATGAATGTGGGTGGGGTAAATCATAGGACTTGAGGCACGTAAAAATTTGCTAAATTCTAAAATCAAACTACCACAGCATCTATAATATGGGGTCAGTTGTTTTTTTCTGAGGCACTGAGTAGGTACATGTAATAGGTATCAAACGACAGTGAATGCAGCATTACATTGGCATTATCGTTTCCATGGCAACGCTTTGATATCATATTGATGTATTACAGCGTGAACGCATCCGTTCGACAGGTCATGTTCGAATGCCTAGCAACCAGTATATAAAGCCTACCAACGGATATAGATTAGGTTATTGAATAGATGACATATAACTGCGATGAAATATCATTTAATTATGTGTCCATTATACTTGAATTAAATGTTATAAGATAGGGCTCAGTTATTTTTGACTAACCCTCGTATTATTACAATTTTTCCAATGCAGAGCGAAATCAACCCGCCATGTTGTGATAAACATGATAAACATTAGATCACATTTCAAGCAACTTATCTAGTATTACACTTAACAACACTTATAAGTGTTCACATACACATGGACCCATATCTTCATAAATAAAAGTCAGATCATTTTGAAATTTTCAACAGATATAGATGAAATTCATGACATGATATTCCATAAATTTTAAATTTTCATAAAACTTTAACTTTTAAAACGCGAAATCAAAATTCAAATATTTCGTAAAATCAAAATTCACAGGTTTCTTTGTTTTAGAATTTATCTTTCTATGACATTTCATTTATGCATATCATTTTAGATGTAAGCATTTTTAAATAAAATTAGGTGTAAGGGTAAGTTTTGGCTCAGTTCCGAGGAATATCCTGTGGAAATTCTTACTGATAAAACGTGCTCATGGTTTAAGTTGGAACTAAACCGCCGAGTAAGGAGAATAGGGGCTATTCCGGCCACACTGAATCAACTGAGAGCAAAAATTCTCTACGACAGAATTACATTCAGCGTAATGTGAAGTCAATGAGACACGTTATCTTGCTGTTGTCTTGCCGTAGTGAACAGTGAGGGGGAATACCCGCTACTAAGCTTACATGGATATGGACGCCGCTGCAGGATTTGACTTAAGAAATTTATGATATTTGCTTTGTTCTTTGATTTATTCGATCAAGTTTAATTTCTAAAGTATTGGAAAAATGTGAACTTTGATCTTATCATAAATTTGATTTAGCGTTTGCATTTTTTTTAATTTTTTGTTTATTCAAAATAAAATAAATCCAATTTTATAACATACATGTCTTAATTTTTTGTTGAAAATTTGAAAATGATCTGACCAGTTTTAACGGAGCTATGAGCCCAATTATATATGCACACTTATAAGTGTTGTTAAGTGTATATCTAATGATAAACGTGATACACATTATATCACATTTCAAGCAATTTAACCAATATTATACCTAATGACTATTTGTTCAATGCCAGGCAAAATAAACCCGCCAGTTCAAGAATGTGAACACTTCCAGTAAATGGTCAGTGGAGGGCATGGCAGTGGTAATGATTTGACAATAAAACTGTTAATTTCGTTTCAGTAAAATATTTCAACCGTGGCGGAAGTAGAATTTGTATAAGTAAGAGACTTAAAGTACCCAAATGAACCTAATAGCAAAAAGGTGTTACAAAACACCGACTGGAGGAGTTTATCCCATAAACATTTTTATCTATTATTAACTATAATTATGGGCTAAGACATTGTGAATAACCGAGGGAAAAACCTTTACTCAAAATATTCAAGTTTATCAGGAAATTAAACCAGACCCGGCGCAGCTTGGTAGGAAAAAAGACAAGATAGAATGACAATATAGGGCATTTATTTGAAATGCCTTGCATTTGATTAAAATGCCTGGATTTGAATCCATCAAATCTAATAAAAAACATTAAATCACATTTCAAACAAATTGACTCGTATTATAATTACTATTTTACCAACGCTGGGTGTAATAAACCTGCCAAACTTATTGTTCAGCCAACCAGCCACCCGACTGAGCAGGGCCCTGTTTGCTATATACCAAAATGTGAGAACATTGAACCTGTCTGTTCCAGTCAGTCCAGGCAATGAATACAGGTAAAATAATGTATTCGTCAACTGATTCAATACAAAACACTGGTCTGCTTCAGACAGTCAAGGTGATAAAGCAAAAACGTGAGTATGGTCAAGAATCACCTGAATCATACATTTATCTTTTTCCCCATCTGCTTCAGACAGTCATGATAGAGCGGAAATGCGCTGGCACTTTCTTGGGAATGCAACCTGTAGGGCTAATGTAGAAAAAAAATAAAGGTTTTTCTTAGTTGTTGTTGTTGTTTTTTTTATATATAAAAGACCTCTTTAGAGAGCTTGATGCTACTTCTGCTTTGATTTTCTGTGAGATGACATTTAAAAGTTATTGACAAGAAAACATATTAGGTGGTATACGGAAGTGTCTCTGGCCAGAGAAACCTAATTGAAAACCAGATGTAAAACTTTCAACTAGAAAGGAAGAATTACTATAGTTGCCCAGATATGAAGCCAAACCACCCACCTTTATAGGGGTAAACCTTTGATGCAGCTGAGATTGAGTTATTGTGCCTGAATCCAGGGTACAGGTATGTTAAGTTTAGTGGATTATGATAGGCTGTCTGACTGCTGGGGTCAGGACCAATTTCAGCAGGTACGCTGCATTGGTTTGCCTCTTGGCAGGTTTCAGCGCAGTGACTACTAGGCTATGAGCTACTAAGGGTTTTGCTCCCCCCAGGGGGAATTTTGAAGACTATGATTTTCATAAAGCCTACTATCTAATGAGCTTTTTGGCACATGTTAGCTCTCTGGCGGCTGGGGTGTTTGTGTGTAACAGTGTGTTAATAACGTTACCTATCATTTTTTTAAAAACATAATTATTTAATTTAGGCTGTTAAGGTAGTATTTGAACAATTCAAATTGGCTAAATAGTCATGTAATATACAAGAACAGTTAATTCCCTGCAAATATTGATGTTTGTCAAAGTTATTTAGGCCCATTATGGTGTCATTTACGTTAACTTTTCAACTACATCCTATAAAATCATTTAAATCTTGTTAAATAGTTTCATTTGATATTTTTTCAATAAATATTTTAGACTAAAATAGCATATCTCTAAAAGACAATTTACTGACCATTCCAAAACTGCAAACAGCTTGCTTCTATCACAAAAACTTTAAGAGTTATAAGCTGTTAAATATGGCGACCCTGAAGAAAACGTTATGCAAAGTAAGAATCTTTTCATTTTAAAATAAAGCTAGCAGTCCTATCTGTATGCTTTGAACACCATATATGAGCATACTATTGATACGCAAAACTGAAAGGGGATATTAAACATTGTTTCTGGTGTAAAATATCATTTTGATGTTTGATTGTCAATATGTTATGTGCGTTACATTAACTTCAGGGCGTTCTATATATTGATTTATACCCTAAATGATACCCGATAGGGCATTTCAATTTATTTCAAAACTTTTTTTGTGTGTGTATATAGATATAAAGATTATAATTTGTCTGAAATGGAATTGATCAGCTCATTTTAAGAGACTATATCAAATTGTCAAGGCATATTAGCTTTTGTGAAATAATATATTATTGAACTGAAAAAAAATATTTTTACCACCTTGGCAAAGTTTATAGCTTTTAAACTTCATTAACAAAGAATAACAGAGCTCTCAAGTGATAGCTGAATAAATATCTATATTCCCACGTTTTGACAAAACTGTTAAAGGAACGTATATTACCATAATAAATATATCATAAGGTACTTTGTGTGTGTCCAAAAGGATGTCAAAGACAGTATAAATTGAGTCTGAAATGGTAATATAAGATGGATTTAGATTTTGTTATACTTATCTGAAGACTTTTGGTACTAAGTTTAATTCAATTACTTATATTTAACAGCACTCCAAGTAAATTTAGCGCAACCAGTTAACTGTTGTTCATATTATACGAACGTAGTCAGTAACACGATACAGGCTAATATTCCTTGTATATGTATGCTCATCTGCAGTAATAAAAACTGCTTTTTAACAAAATTTTGTGTTGGAGGTGGTAGCATACTGAAGTGTGTGAAACAATCCAGATATAATTAAGCATATATAAGTTGGTACGATAAAATTTGATACGTGTTACATTAGATACTATGCATTATAAGTAAATGTATTCAGAAACTGTTTAAAGTATTTGTCTAACAATAAAATTTTATACTGACATCTTATTTACATATGCAGATGGTGACACATTTTTTTTTCTATTTTCAGCTTTTAAATGGACTTTTTTACCTTCAGCATATCTTTCACTGTTTAATGAATAAAAATGTTAATGAAACCAACATATTATTTCTGACCATTTGCTCAAGCAGTGTAAGCTTTATATAAATAAATAAATGGTTTACAAAGAACAAAGACTTCCATGAAAATGGGATAAAATAAGTGTTAATAATCGTTTTTTTACGTGACAATGATCGCATTTGATAGGTTCATATCCACAGAATCAGGCCAGTTGTTACTTACGATACCAATTTAAATTTATAAGACTTTATCAGCCAGAATAAGGGCAGAACAAATTTGGCCAGCTGACATTGAAGTTAATGTAAAATAGATTAAACAATATTCTTTTGTGGGATGGAAAAGTAAAACATATAAAACAGTGCTGTCATGAGATCTTACTTAGTTTTATAAGTTAATGTCAAAGCAGCTGGTGCTAATTTCCACTATACGGAATGTGGCATGACCAAACTATTGCAGGCATTCTCAATAGCAAAGCTTAATATGAATATTAAACTAATAGAATGAGTTGTAAGTACACCAGAGATTGGAAAAAGGACACACACAAAAAAGTCAACTGTTCTGACAAAAATAGTATTGAGAGGCCATCCTAGTCACTTTCAACAGTGTTACCATGATAAACTTACATGCAATGTTAACAAAGTATACATGATTTGTTTATAAGCATCTATGTATTTCTGATTTCCATGGGTCTTTTTCCTCAATTATTTCCAAAAGAAATCATATTTCTTTCACAATGAAAAAAATATCATAAATATCAGATATATTGCAGTGTATTTATTGTCATATGTGTTACATGTGTGTATGATATAGTATACCAAATACTGAAACCATATCTCAGACTTGTTCTTTGACAGTCGCAAAAGTATGAAAATCATTGCATTTAGATTGAAACAATAATTGCTGATCTTATTTAATGTAATATATAAAGTGCTCAAATGAAGATTTGACCAGCATTTGAGATTGTGTTACTTATCACATATTGGCAAAAGCCAACATTAATTGTCCATGCTGACACAGTGGAGCCAGCTGTCTTAATTCTGGTCTACATCTGTACTTAGTGTATGCAGGCAACAAAGGCTCTGGTGAGTCTAACATTTACACAGTCTAACATGAGCCTTCATTCTTGAAACTTTGATAAGTACATGTACAAAAATCAAATGTGCTGGCTCATTTGGTTTATTCCTTGCGTTACTAGTTATAATCAATTTAGCTTGATTTAAATTATTTAAGTGATTAGAAGGATGTAATTTTGTAACCCTGATCATATTTTCATTTGGCATGCTAAATATGAATAAAATAAAATTCACTGTTAGACTAAGTATAATTGACAGAAATAAGTCAAAGCAAATTTACCAATTAATCATTTAAGTCCATTCATTTAGTCATGTGTACAATACGAGTACTAACAATGTAAGGGACCCTTTCTATGTATTATCCCTTTTAAATATATCACTTACAAAGAACCTTTAAAACAAAACTTATGCTGTCATGTGTCATTACTTCACAAAATTGTATAACCAGATGAAACTGATGACAAGTGTTATATTCTCCTAAAGTATTTGTGTTATGCATGTTACCGTGATAAAGTGTATACTGGACATGTTTTAGATACAGAGTGATTCATTACCAAAGGGGATATAACCATAGGTTTGGCATGGTGGGTGCCATATATGGGTCAGAAACAACTATGATTCTAAAAAACTTCAGTTTTTATTCAAAGGATAAACACCTGTTTTAATTCTTCATTTCTCGAATTTGACCATGCTTAAAATGACTTACAATTTTAGAAATTGTAAGGTAGCTTTCCTTGATTGTTCTCAATATATTTGTTGTAAACAGTAGCTGATAAGCTATAAATGTATTCTGTTGGCTTACATAATGGTCAAGTGATCTTTTAAACTACTACGTGCTTAATATCATATTTCATGTAAATTAAACTATAGACAGTGAGGAAAATGTCTTGCATATACAATGTATCAATTCATGTATAAAATAATTAAACATATACAAGTGTAAGACAGTAACGTAATATTATTAAGCATTTAAGAAACATAATTTGATCAATGAATTAAGCATTTATTGTAAGTAATGTTTTGCATATATCTGATAAAACTCTTAATTGAAATGGCATTTTATTTGCTTTGAGTTTTAGTTTTTTTCCTATTCATCACCCATACTTTTGTCAGAGTTTAATCCCACTTATATTTTATGTAAAATAATGAAAAAATATTGTTTCTCTCATTTAACTGAGCCCTCAAATTGCAATTATCTACATCTTCTAGCAGTTTAACCTCATATGATGCTAATATTGCACTTAAATAATGTATTCAAAGAAATGTAACGTATGTAACAGTAATAAAAGGTGCCTAAATGTGTTAAACTTATAACACTAGTCATTAAATTTCAATAACAAGATAATTTTAATATGTAAGAATAAGAAACAGTTCGATATATATACTATAGGAGTTCCTATTATTTTAGGGTAACTCCCCAACCCATAAAAAGTAACATGCATTATTTTGTGGCTTATGTTATGTGGTTTTAGACAAGTATAGTGTATAAAGTTCCCCCTCGGATAATTTAATGCAGTTCATGGTCTAGTGATAGCACAACACTAAATAGTAGTATATTTAAAAGTGAGTAACGTATATAACTGCAATATGATAAACTTAAGTTGTATTGATGCATCCCAGCTGTTTGCTGCGTTTTGCTAAGTGATTTTAAGGCCATCAGCATGTTAATGAATAAGATTTAGGTGTAGGTTTGTATTTGCACAAGAGGATTGGAAGCTGTTATAGGGTAACGTAGTTAACAAGGTTGTAACACAGTAACGCCCCAACTGCCAGACTAAACTGTCTGCAAAATGCCAGCGAAGAAAGTTATAAAAATTCAAGCCATCAAGGCTCGTTTGCAGTCTTTAAAGAAAGTACAGTAATGTCCTTTAACATTTCTGAAATCCGGTGATTAGAGAGGTGATGGGTGTTGTGAGAAATTAATACACAGAATCCAAACAAGTACTGGCTTATACAAAAGCCGGTCCTATCGTATTTTGGTCTGTGTAATGATTTATGAGAATAATATTATTCAGATCATAGTCAGGGCCCTTAGGGACAAAAAATAGGTCCCGTGCGATTTGTGTGCCGATTTATGGTGACCTATATCAAAACCTTCAATGGAGTCTAACCTTTAATTTAAAGGTGGTCACCCATCTCAAATCCGCGTCTGAGGCTAGTTATGACGTCATAAATATGGCGACCATAATAAGAAACTGCCCGTTAATAAATGCTATAGTTTGTGTTGGTATGGTCATATTTATCCGACACGAACGCTTTTTTTAAAATAATATCAATTATTTTAGTCATATGATGGTTACATTAATGCTTTACCTGACTTTGACAATGAATTATTTATCGATAACTATATTTTGCATGCAAAATACCGTAGATTTCCTATAAATACCCAGCTTATCGGGCCACCTTTAGACTGATGGCTGAGAATGCTATTGCTCCCCCTGGGGAATTTTGCAAGCTTATCCTATCTAAAAGAGGATACCAAGCTGCGTCTTTTAATAGATGTTTGCACTATGTTCGCTTGGGCGTTAGTCTCTGACAGCTTGTTACATATGTTACCTTATTAAATTTAGATAAAAATTAATAGTTTGAGCTACAGAAAGAAGGCTAATTATTTAAATTACTCATATGGTCTGCATATTGACTACTTTAGCTACATATAGATTCTTTTGGAGCAAAATTACAGTTTCCTGTGGTGTTTTGTACGTTACTTTAATTAGATTACCCTTTAATCATGAAAATTGTAAAATAGTAAATGTCCCCCCTGTGCAATTCTGCTGTTCGTTCAAAATTGTTGGATCGTTTTATATTCCCGTGACCTAATATGGGGAAGAACAACGTTCATATTGCTATAAATGAACATTATTGAAAATTCCTGATTTATGTTTAAATATGGAAGCCTATATGGCCTTAAAGAACACATAAAGCTTTACAGACATGTAATGTTTTTTTTCCGCATTAAAACATGTGCCAAGCATATGTCAAGCATAAGCCGTGCACTTCACGCTTGTCTCGACACCTTCGACTTTCTTATGCAACATTTTTGTATCACCGCGTACAAGTATGGTGGACTATACAAGCCATTTTATGGCAAGTGTACTGAACAGTATTTTGTCGAAAACTCTCGTCATACGGCTTGTTAACATAAAAATAGCAAACATTTGAGGTGTACATTTTGGGCTCTATCAAAACATGTCAAAAATTATGATAAATTGCGAATCTGTCTTAACGAGGGCAGGGCTTCGATCATGCCGACAGCCCTACCCCTCTCCTCTATACTCATATTACCGATGTTATGGAATAAAGTTGTCTGATTGTTGTAAATCAAGATACGAGTATACACACGATGAAAATCATTTAGTATCGTGCGCCACGTCCAAAACATTGTATAATGACATTATGGTTACGTATTAGTGAACACCCGTATTGCATTAGGTTTTGTTAAGTTCAATCGATGGACACTTGTGTCCAAAGATACTGTGTCAAATATTATTTCAAACGGTTGTGTAATTAATGAGTTCTATTGATAAACTATGTTTTGTCAACTGGCGGTTTAGAAGTTTCATTCAGTATAGTATCGGGGCAGTCAAAACATTTCAATATCAATTTTCAGTATCTTTATCAAAAATAATTTAACTGGTTAACAGATCTGTGTCTCATGAATATTAATGAATCTTACGTTGCATTGATGTGCGTTGATTCGCGTTTTCAACGCAATTGAAATCCAACGTGCGTATAACGCAGTGGACATGCGCACATAACACGTAGTACAAATATGCGAGCTGCAGTACATGTATATATTAAGTAAATATTCGATTTTCTGGTTTTCTAGCCATGCGTTTAGTTGAGCAGGCTGGTTTGAGCCTTCCCTGGTTGCAATCTCCGGAGCGATTTTCTCGCGTCGAGGCACAATGCAACAGGTGAGATGGATTTTGCTTAAACACGTTAAAGAACAAGACGGTTGTATATGTTAACCCATATAAGCCTAGCGTCCTTTTTTGTGGAACATACACAAACAGTGCAGACCCAGATCCGACGCCATAGAACGCGGCGTCTGATCAGGGTCTCCAATATTTGCTTACAGAATATTCTATTAAAATTTGAATGGAAGTTAAAAATTACACCAGCACCCCTTGAGCTGGAAATGGGCTCGTCCTACTGATAAGGGTAGGAATTTCTATTTGGCTTAAATTGGTTAATGAGATTGTCACGTCATGCATGATACTCACAGATTAGCTTCTGTTCCAATTTTGCCATGGGTAAAATTGTCATATGCACTAAGACAACATGTCCCATGCAGCTTACAACTGGGACGGCAGTCACAAAAGCCACAGCAAGTTGAATGATAATTGTCAAACTCAAACTCATCTTGGCAATTACTGTTTTGGCCCATTCCGCAAACACGCTTTTGTTCTTCCCAAAGTGTATCAAACCATGAAACATTCTCTGCTGGTATAATCTCTGTGACATTAAGGCAAGGTTCCCAACAACCAAAGCTCAGTTGATAATGCGTGCATATAACCACAGCAATGCTGAATGCGTGGGTTGGTTGGAGATAACTGTAAACGGGCCACATTATGTCCTTAATATGCCTAAAAGACAAAATAGATAATACTACTGTCCTGCCAGGCAAGAGTGACAGCGACGTCATGTTTTGATTACAGTTGTTAAAACATTAATATAACTTGTACACTCCGCTTGAGCTAACGCGAATCGATAGATCGCTTGTGTATTACTCCTATCCTGTGGATAGGAGTAATACATGTACACAAGTGATCGATCGATTCTAAGTCCCTGATGACTTTGTAAACAAAACATGAAGTCACTGTCACTTTTGGTTGGCAGGACAGGACAGTAAATAGAGATTAAATAAATTTTGAGGCGCGATATGAGATTTTCAATAGTTTTTAGGACCACATTATTCTCTTATAATTCAAATAATTGCTCTTTATTCTCTAATCATTATGAAATAAGGTCATTATTCACTAATCATTAAACCCCATCCATACAAAATGAATGAAAATAGGTGAAGGCGAAGATTAAACCTTTGGTCTCTTGCCCTAACAGAACGCTGTACATGTAGATGTAACTTTAACTCTTACACGATCAGTGTGTTGGCCCAATTATATACGAACCTATGATGAGATAAAATCACGTTCCGGTGATCGTCAGGCCCACCCTCACGATAGTAATGGAACCATTTTCTTACTTACCATTAAATACCACATATTTGTATTTTAAAAATGCCCTCCAGAATGGTGTTAGCACACAAAACCAGTCCTCTGGCTTTGTAGCCCACGTAAATAGTACCTTTTGAAATTTAGCACTTGCGGTTTCTGTGCCGATAATATGGTAAACGGGTGCTCCATTCGATTTTAAATGTGCTTATGAATAAACATTGGTGTATGTGTGTCATGCTGATGCAGACAAAATGTATCTTTGTGCGGATTCTTTTGTCATAGACTCCCCAGCCGACGTACAACGCCAGTCGGATTTCAGATTATTTTTACTGTCCCTTAAAGAATGGAGAATGCCTAGAAAACGAGATTATCAAGGTAGGTTGTCAATAACATTTTTGAAAGGTGAAATACAGATCTTGTCACTCACAGGCAGAAAAAATCCAAACGATGTCCTCAAAATATATGCAGGGGCTTGAAAACTGCCTTTTTACAAGGAGTTGAATGGTACAAATTCCATATAAAGATGGATATCGAAAAATAACTTACGAGTAGAGAATCCTACTCGTTCGACTGCGCATGCTCCAGAAAGAGCGTCTGTTCATTTGCAGCAGCCTTTAGTAGGTTTCCACCAGTTATGCTGTGAGATCAGTTTTGCAATAGCTAACGATAAGAAATCCCATTATTAGTCATTATGTGTGGAATAAGTTTATTGTAGTGTAAACGGTAAACAGGCATTAGTATCCATAGCACATTTATAAATCGTAAATGCACTATATTTTATACCGCGAATGCCTGACTCAGGACGTCAAGGGTATTTTCCAATACTGCGTCAGTGGGTATGCTATAAATAGATGCAATGTCTACCACTATATACATGTACCTGTCGTTATATGCTGACTACGAGGAAGCTGATACACGAAAGGGAGACCAATCTAAAAGAAATTTCGATCTGGTGTGAGAGATTATAAGAATCCATCATGAGTGTGAAGGTGAGATAGAAAAATGACAAACGGTGATCACGAGGGGCTGACTTTTCTATCCCATCCTCACAGGAATAATGGATTCTTTTTATTGCTCACCACTCAGTACCACATTTATATTGAAAAGACATGAAGAACGATTCCAGAAAATCCTTAATTCGCTGAGATGCGACATGGAGACGCCATTTTAACATTATAATGATGTCACGGAATGGCGTGCGGCCAGCGTGCGGCCGACGTGCGGCTCTTCTTCTTCCTCTTCTTCTTCTTCTTCTTCTTCTTCTTCTTCTTCTTCTGTATACTGAACTGGGGTCTTTTTAGACCATAAATAGTTCAATGAAATGCAGGGCATGGTGATGGCGCTCAACATGGCAAGTTGACTATGTACAGTTTAAAAACTGGACGTGTTTAAAACTATTTACAATCCGGCTTCTACAGTAGTTAGACGAAGTGTATCACCCCCGAAGGAGTGATCTGAACTCTTCCAGGGAGGTGGCTGACACTACTCTGGCTGGAAGTTGGTTCCAGTCTCTAACTGTTCTGGGAAAGAACGAGTTCTTGTAGTTGTCATCTTGGATTCTCTCCTGGAAGAATCTATGTTGACCTCGTGTGCGTGTGTCACTGCTGTGTAGATACTTCTCTTTTGGTATATCGACTAAGCCGTGTTGAATTCTATACAACATTGAAAGCCTATTTGTCTTTCTTCTGGCTGTGAGCGGTTCCCAGTTGAGGTTTTCCACCATCTTGGTGACGCATCCTGGTGTTCTACTGTAGTCATTATATACGTATCTAGCAGCTCTGCGCTGTACTGACTCAAGCTGTTTGATGTGGGCGTGGTTCGGTTTATCCCAGACTGTTGATGCATACTCCAGTGATGGTCGTACAATGGCTGCTTTCACTGGGACTGTGCAATCTCGGAGGCTCCTTCGTGTGAAGCCTAGAGTTCTGTTGCCCTTGTTCGTAATGTTCTGGATGTGTTTGTTCCACGTCAAGTTGTCGGTGATTGTGACCCCAAGGTAGCTGCTGGCTTCTTCTGTCTCCAGTTTATGTCCATGCAGCTTGTACTCAGATTATAGTATCTTCTTGTTCTTTGGAGCTATACGTAGAACTATACATTTGGAGGGGTTGAAGGACATCTGCCACGTCTCTTCCCATGTCTCTAGGGCAGTGAGGTCCAATTGTAGTCTGCCTGGTTCTCTATTACTTTGTAGAGGAGACTGTCATCTGCAAATAATTTGCACTGGGGAGACTTTAAGGACTCTGGAAGGTCATTAATGAAGACCAAGAAGAGTTCTTGTGGTGCCTTGTGGGACTCCTGATGTGACCTGGGCTGTGTCTGATGTAGCTCCATCCAGTACTACTTCTTGTTGTCTATCACTGAGGAACGATTTGATCCATTTCAGTGTGTTGCCTCTAACTCCATAGTAATCTAGCTTGTGGATGAGTCTTTCATGTGGCACTTTGTCAAATGCTTTGGCAAAGTCTAGAAGTATGACGTCGACTTGCTTGCCCTTGGCTATGGATGAGGATAATTCTTGAATTGTAGAGATCAGCTGCGTCTCGCACGAGCGGCGCTTCCTGAAGCCATGCTGGTTATCACATAAGACGTTATGGTTGTCAATATGCTGCATTATGTTGCTATGCTTGATGTGCTCAAGTAGCTTGCGTGTGTTGGAAGTGAGTGAAACTGGCCTGTAGTTGGCTGGCTGGTGTTTGTCACCTTTCTTGAAGATAGGCACAACCAAAGCCTCCTTCCAATCCTAAGGGACTAAGCCGGAGTCCAGTGACATCTGGAAGAGGGCAGGTGCTAGTTCTGTGGCTGCAGTTTTGAGAATGAAGGAGGGGACTGCATCTGGGCCTGTTGCCTTGTGGGGTTTCAGATTCTTCAAAAGCTTGTGGACTCCTTTCCAGTCAACTTTAATGGATGCCATTGTTGGGATATCACTACTTCCTTTGTCTGGGATGGTTGTTGTGTCTTCTGCAGTAAATGCTGATTCGAACTGTTGGTTCAATATATTGTTTGTTTTTTTACAACGGCTTTAGCCGCCGTTCTAATATCACTTTAGATCTAAATTATTCACCAATCAGAAGCATTTTTAAATTGTAATATTCATCACACCAACGGAAAAAAGATGCTGTCATTGGTTGATACTCAGAAAGTCCATACAATCTTATTAAACATGAAACTAAACTTGAAAACATACATGTAAATGGCAGAGAACCAGTCTGTGCACTGGGTCTAAAAATGCAAATGTATTAACGACCTAATCTCGAATATAGGTCAACCCCCGATGTATAGTATTTGTAAATAGCTGTCACTATCATTGTTTACATGCCTTGCACATAGTAAAGAAGTGCAATATAAAATAACCCACTAAACCCGAAAGGACTTTACAGTAATATCACGCTTTTTAAATAAAATATTTGTAACTTTTCCAATTCTGAACATGATTATAGTCTGTTTTATATATTTCGACAATAGTCTTTTTTGGCCATTATACGGTTACATTCCCAATGCCAAAACGTTTCTTTTCTCCTATGTTCGGATGAAAAAATCTCTATTTCAAGTCGGAAAATATCAAAGAAAAAATCATCGTTATGTCAAGTAAATTGTGTTTTAAATTGTTTGTTTATTTGGGTTCCCGTTCAGACATTTTTCAAACGACTATCGGCATATCAGTCGTGCTCCTACGATGTAAATCCTCTCGTTGCATTATAAGGGCCCAAGGGTGTTGTGCCCTCTAACAATCTGCATATCAGCCGTGGTTTACTTCTTTGCTTCAACAGGTAATTTCCCCTGTAAGTACAACAATCAATTAAAACTTGTTCTCGGGATGCATAAAAAGATAAATACCAACTAGCTGATACAATTAGGTAGCTTAATTTCGTACATCTGTGTGTAAAAATGGAGATGGAAATGATAAAAGCTAGATGTTATTTTGACTTTCTTAACTGTCTCTTGTCTATCATACCTGAAGGAGCTGGTACTTTGGTGTAAGCTTCTGTAGTACCAAGTGCTCATCACACTTCTTCAATTTTTTCTAATTTATTCGCATTTTATGTTGGCTGGGGAAAGGGCTGGGTGAACGGAAAGTCGTAATGTATAAGGGAACCCCTGCCAAATGTTTTTTCAGTGTGTTGACTTAGTCATTTTCATGCAAATGATATAAATGGGGGCCCCGCTCAAATTTGTTTAGGGTGGGTTTTCAGAATCACTTTAAGCAGTTAATAGGAAATCTAAGCCTACTCTGGGCTTTCAAAATGCTTAGCTGTCGGAATTTTTGTGGGCTCATGACCCATTGTACCTTCAAAAAATTGTGCCCTCTACATTTTGCCCTATGTACACTCAAAATATGAGTGGTAGCCCTGGTAAAATTCAACATTGCGCAGTCTCATATAATACATCATGCAAGTTAACAGTACAGCTAAATTCAGATTAAATATGATGTGTTTTATGTTTAGACAATATAGCTAACAACACTAAAACTTCTCAATTGTAGGCGTTTTCGCGCTATAATTCCCAATTCCAGGGGTATGTGTCATTGTCCCAAAATGGTGAATATAAACCATTGATTTCTAAAAAAAACTTAACAAGTGAATTTGATTTGTTCCATTACAATGGCGTCAAATTAATCGCGAATTTGCACGTAACCTTTGGGTTCAGGCGATTGAGTCTGCCCTAGCCTGCATATGCATTTTCTTACAAGAACAGTGTAACTACATGTATCTGTAAAGTCTCTTCTATCAATTACGAGTAGTTAAATGGTCACATGTGCGGATCCAGAGGGGTGATAGAGGGTCCGCACCCACTCCTGGAAAATCAAAAGTTCTATGGGTTTCTAGAATTAGCCTTTGGACCCCCAGCCCCCGACCCCCCCCCCCCCCTAGAATAGGTTGGACCCCCCCCCTCCCCGAAACCTTGTAAAATTATAGTTTTCTTTGACATAAACGATTGATAAGCCACTGTAAAACTGTGAAAGTTGAGGACAAAAAAGACAAAAACCGTTGTCAGAGCTGTTTTCTGGCAGTCGGGCCTGGACCACTCTGGCAAAAATTCCTGGATCCTCGCATGGTTCAGCCAGCATCCAAACTCGGGCCACTTTCGGACTGCCAGCAAATGTCATTTGGATGGCGTTTCAGTGGCGGGCCGATAATGGCCCGATTGTACGTGCTTACTGGGTGTCGATCAGTTTTGAATCCTACATGTAATTATTCCTCGATCCTGGCTATGTTCTTTTCTGGTGTTCGGTTTGTTTCAGTGAACGTTTAATTTTACATTTATTTATTGTTAACACCCCCCCCCCATTTTCCTAAAAACTTAGGACTTAAAACATTGTTCCCAAACCCTTGCTGGTGAATGCCTATATTTAAAAAAAAAATCGGATGCATATCGCTCAGGGAAAAGAGTTAGATGTGCACAAAACCAAGCAAAAGAGAGACAGAAACAGGACCACAACTTCGCTGGTTTTAGATTCCAGCATGCAAAGGGGTAGATGGGAATTTCGTCTAAACCAGCGAATTTGGGTGCGTTTATTGTCAGTATTTGAGAGCCGCCGAATATCTTTTTAAAGATATTTCTTGTTATATTTGCCACGGGCTGGATAGAATTATCTCACATGGGTAAAAACAACGTAAATCCCTATCTGGTGTGCCAGAATATTATTTTCGCGTAATGTTATAGATAACAAACTCTGGAGTAATAATAATAATAATAATAATAATAATAATAATAATAATAATAATAATAATAATAATAATAATAATAATAAGGATGGTGATAATAATATGAATTCTAATGCACTTGCAAATGCAACGCGACGACTGATTGGATAACGTCATAAATTTGCGACAGTGTATCCTGCGATATACTGTCGGAAACCCGACGTCATTACGTAACGTTTCTTTCCATTGGTTGACAAGTGAATATATGCAGCTGGCAATCGGTTTTATGCAGCTGGCAGCCGCTGGACGTATAAGCGTAACAAAGTACATCTCACTGTCTTTTTGAAGGGAAAATGTTGATAGTGCATTAGAATGGGGATAACCATATTCAAAATTTTCATTTGGGGAGGTATCTCGTCGGATATACGTTCGGAAATCACGTTTTACGGCTCCGCTTATGCGTCGCCGTAAAACTAAATTTCCGACCGTATATCCGACGATATACCTCTCCTAATGAAAATTTTGAATACAGTTATCCCCTTAATATGTGCCTCCTAACTGTAAGCAACCAACTTAAACGTTTCATTTGACTTACATAGAAGTACTGTATCGTGCCAGTAAGTGTGATTAGCGATTAATTCGAAATTTTTGTAATCTAAAACTTATCATAGGAGTAAGCCAAACTTTTTTTAAATAAGCTGATTATTATTTTATGAAAATGTCTGTATTGAGTAGTAATGGGGAGTCCTTTTGGGGTTTGATTAGTTCATTTACGCATGGTCAGGTAACATGACCACGCAAATTATTTAGGCCTGTAATGAAGCGTTTTAATTGGTTGGTTGCAGTTACATGTATGTAACATCCGTTTCATACCGCACTGACTGCCGACTCAGTGAGCAAAATAAAAGAAACATTACATATATTGTCTCAATGATTTTAGCACGGAAGTGATTCCTTCAAACAATGCTATGTTTTTCAAATAAATAAAAAATATGCATTAATATATTTATATGTGCTTTGTGGTCACCTGCTGGGAAAGGGCTGACCTCTTGGCTCTCGTTTATGGTGTCTACTGTGAGTTTGTCACTTTCCCATTGGTATCCTGGGTCAGGTGTAGTACTTGATGGTATCGATTCCTGATCTTTGCACCCTTACTTACTTTAAGTAATTCTCGTTTTCCATCATTTGTCGCAGAATGATGTTACAGGGACTGAAAGTACACCACGAAATGAAAAATAACCGCATGATTCACACACGCATGGACGGTGATTTTATTTGTTCATACTTGGCTAATAGTCCAATTTCATCCATGCCTTAACACCACCCATTTTTATCATTTTTGCTGTTCCCCGACAACGCCTCCCAGTCATAATTAGCAATTGAGTGTTAGGAGTACAAAGTAGAATAAAAAGTTATCAATAAAAAACAATGTGTCATTAATCCAACAGTTGAAAGGATTGCTTTATAACTGAGCGGAGGTGATGGCAAATGTTACTCTGAGTGTTGTTTTCTCACCAAGAAAGCATTTTATTCATTACGAAACTAGACGGGAAGCAAATACAGGGGAATTCTGACGGTCGAGAAATCAAGGGCTAGCAATCCTAACACTCGAGGTAAATAACTTGAGGCAAACATTTCTTAAATGATAAATTTAAAATCACTTCTCTCTGCTATTGCTGTAGTAATTCGCTGGATCAGTACATAGTAGAACAATTTTAAAGTAGTGACGTGACACCAAAATCACACTCCAGCTCCCAAAAAAAGTTTTGATAAGTTACCCATTTTCTATACAATACGGCTGCCATAAATCTATGAACGCATCAAAAATAAAACTTCAATAATAAATAGCATTTACCCGAAGCTTCTGGTATTCCTTTCCCATACTGAGAAAGATATAAACGATCATGCTTTTAGTTGAAGTTATGTTATTACAAAACGTACTTTAACGCAAGAAAAGGGGTGTTAGTAAATGTGAAGATTGTAACATATCGTTTGCTAACATGAATCAACTGACAGTAATGTGCACAACCCGTGATGAGCATTTTCACTAAGTGACCACAGACGAATAGACTCACATAGTGATCAAAGTGCAGACCCATTGGTATTTCAAGATTATAGTACAGAAGTACAGACCCAAGGGTCGTGTAAGACTCACATAGTGATATTAGTGCACACCCAAGGGTCGTGCAATAAATGGACTTATTCCATTTTATTAATTAACATTGGTATAAAATAATAATTATGAGGCAGCACATAACACTTTGGCGCTAGTTTACAAAACGTATGGAAGTAGACATATACTCAGACAACAATACGATCTCTAGTCCCACAGTATATGACATCATGAGTGTTAAAAAGAGTAACTGTATAGCCATGTTGTATGCAATGTCCCGGTGTCTTGTTAAGCTAAGGAGATAGAAACCAGTAGGGGGCATGGCTAGACAGTGACCTAAAAGCCTACTGATAGCAAATAAATACAGTCAAATAAGAAGTCATATTGACTGATGAAACTGCAAGTGATGTAACTCCTATATTTGATTCAGACAGGGAAATAACGCCATACCATTAATAGATAAAAACAAGTTTTAAACAAGTTTTAAAAAAAGTCATAAGTGACCAGATTACATTGGTTTCTGAGACAAGGACGCTATTGAGCCTGCTTGATTTCGAACCTAAATCCACCTAACCAAACTGCGTTATGTCCCTTGATATGTAAATTTTCTTACAAGACCAACCCATATACAAGTTAGTGGTTTCCTGGGATTTAAAAAAACTTATATTCTTTAGAGCTATATAATTCTTGTTTTCTATTATTATTTCAATCCTTAATCTACCTAACCAAACTGTGTTATGTCCTTTGATATCTATATTGCTTATAAGACTGACCTATATAAAAGTTAATAGTTTCTTGGGATACAAAAACAATTAAGATTGTTTAGATTTTCACCATTTTGCATACCAGTGTCTCGACGATGTTAAAATGTATAAGTATGCAAAGTAAGTAAGGGTGCAAGGATCAGGAATCGATACAATCAAGTACCACACCTGACCCAGGATACCAATGGGAAAGTGACAAACTCACAGTTGGACACCACAAACGAGAGCCAAGAGGTCAGCCAATTCCCCAGCAGATGAACACAAGGCACATATAAACAGACGCTCACAAAGGCATAGCAAACACAAGACCTAAAAACATAAAAGATCCACAAAAGAAGAACCACCTTGGAACGGTCAGTAAAGTATTTTACTGAAGGGCTTAAACCGGTTTAAAGGCGCCAACCTCACCCTTAATTGAGATGTGTATCAAGACAAATAGATATTTGATTTGCATGAAAGACCCTAACTTATCAATGCATAATCTCCCAGAACACACAAATTAAGATATAACAAGGAGATGGAGCAAAGATAAGGAAAGTAAGTAAAGGTGCAAAGATCAGGAAGCGATACAATCAAGTACCACACCTGACCCAGGATACCAATGGAAAAGTGACAAACTCACAGAAGACACCACAAACGAGAGCCAAGAGGTCAGCCCTTTCCCAGCAGGTGACCACAAAGCACATATAAACAGACGCGCACAGACATAGCAAACACAAGACAGAACAAAAACATAAAAGATCCACAAAAGAAGTACCGCCTTGGAACGGTCAGTAAAATATTTTACTGGAGGGCTTAAACCGGTTTAACGGCGCCAACTCTCAACAGTAAATTAAACTGAATACCAGAGCAAAAGAAATCCAACAGGTAAGCACGGGTGGACCCAACAAACAGCAAAATTGATTAAGAAATATATGGTACTGTTCAAGAATTATGAGCATTTTTTACTATGAAACATCAAGCGGCCAAAATGATGCTAACTATGCTCATAATTATGGAACCGCGTAGCATATTTTAATCACACGTTGAATACAAATGCATGTACACGTTATCTAACCTCTGGTATGTGTAAGAGCCTTTTTTTGATTGGAGAAGGTTTAATGAGCATCATTTCAGCCGGTTGTGGCCAGTAAGTAAAAATGCTCATAACTCTTGAACCGCATAGTATATTTGGATCAAATATTACGTATTTATTTAATTTAACATTGTCCAGTCACCAGTATGCAAAATGGTGACAAAGCTTTGCCGAGCTTCATTTTGTATGATCGAGGTATTTCAGTGAAAATGCTCATTCTTCTTGAACAGTGCCTTATATTTTAATGAAATGTTGCATACTTATACATTTGAATATAGTCCAGACTCTGGTATGCAAAACGATGACAATGGTCTGCCAAGGATAAGTCTGTTAGGTCGTGGACATATAATCATAAAACTTAAATCACATGGTATAATTTGGTCAAATAGTGCATACCTATATGTTTTATCATTGTCTAGACACTGATATGTAAAATGATGACGAGGCTTTGCTGAGCATTAGTGTAGCTGGTCGTGGTCAGTTAGTAAAAATGCCCATAACTCTTGAGTCACATATGCTTTTTTCATTATTTTTGGCTTACTTATACATTTTGGGAGCGCTGTGGCTCAGTGGTAGATTGCTTGACTCGAGACTGAAGGCCTGCGGGTTTGAGCCTCACCGGCGTCACTGTGTTTTATCCTTGAGCAAGACACATTAATCCTAGTTTTGTACTGGTTCAACCCAGGAAGTCTCATCTCGAATAACTGAAAGATTGTTGACTGGGATGTAAAGAATCAAATCAAACAAAATAATTGTACATTTAAAGTTTGTCTTAGGTATATCAAATAAACAACCAGAATTATGTCACTCTAAACAATTTTTTTTATAAATCCCAAGAAACCGTAACTTTTATATGGGTTAGTTTAAACATATTTTATTTGAAATAACACACAAATAGTTACAGTATACATACATAAAACTGTAGACAATATAAAGGATTAGAACGAAAGCAAAGCTTATATAGTTCTTCTCCCTATCACAATGTATTTGTTTGCTTTAGCGGAAGTTGAGTATTAGTTTAGCATATTGAGCGGTGCATATTCATTTAAAAACAAAACGAGTACAAGAACAGATAAAAAAACAGAAAAAAACATACAGCTTTGTGAGAACATAATGAATAAATACAATAATTATAAAAAAATGATAATATCATCTTAAAGGCTAGGGATATCACTTTGGTTGGGGCAGGGGTAGGGTGGGGGATGAGAGTAGACACCAAAGACCAGTTGGAAGGCTGAAAACCTTAGTATATGTGTACATATGTATATATATATATCGCCCTAAGGTAGCGTGATACTTGATTAGGTAAAACGTTTGGTGTCAAGTATATACTTGTGAACATGTTCCAAAATTGCAATGTTTGCTTCAAGTGATAGTGTTGAACTGCCAAAGAGGAGGAGACTTAGGGAAGGATTCTGGTAAGTAGTGCAGGCATTCAAAAGAGCGTTGTGAGGCCCCCGGTAGAATCTGCAGTGAAAGAAATAGTGCTGTGTATCTTCGATGCTTCCACATCGACATAGTGGGGATTCAGTAATATTTTTGTGAAAGAGGTCCATATTTAAAGAACTGCAGCCTGTATGTAAGCGTGCTTGAAGGATTTGGGCTTTCCTGGAACCACAGTAATAATAAGTTGGGACAGATTGACGATCTTTCTTAAGGAAAGTTTTAAATGATGAGAGAGTGTTTAGCTGCCTTACTTCAACTGGTAGGCTGTTCCATTGCCTAAGAGTCGATGGAAGAAAAGAATTGTGATAGAGGCTAGTGTTAGACCTGATAGTATGAATGTCATTTGAGTTTCTAAGATTGTGATGGGAGATAGCGTTCACTTGCTGTGGAATTAAGGAAGACAGATATTCAGGTGTGAGTTGATTAAACATCTTATCAAAGAGGGTAATTTTATGATCCTGTCGTCTTCTGTGCAATATCTGCCATCCAACTTCTTTATAAAGATTGTCTAAGGAAACGAGTTTTGTTGTGCCAGAAGTGATTCTTGCTGCTTCGTTTTGGATCTTGTCAAGTTCATTCTTTTCATACTGGGTGCAGTTATCCCATATTACATCCCCATATTCAAGAAGTGGCCTGATAAATGTTATATAAATAGTTTCAAGAGACTTGCGATCCAGCTTGAATTTGAGTTTGCGCATAATATGAATTCTGAGCCAAGCTTTCTGCTTAATATAATCAATATGTTGATGCCAGCTGCAATCGTTAGAGAAATATAAGTGTTTGTGAGAGGAAACTTCTTGAATTTGGACATTTTCCATATATAAAGGTGGATGAATTGGCTTGTTGATTTTGCGAGAGATTAGAAGAGATTCGTTTTTGGAAGGGTTGAAAGTGTCTAACCAGATAGCAGCCCAACGAGAGAGTTTTTCAAGATCAGAATTAAGACAAAGAGCAGCTGTTGTAGGATTATCTACTATGGTGAAGAGACTAGTATCATCAGCAAATAAACGGATATTGGATCCTATATTTTTAACAATATCATTGAAGGATAATAAAAACAATAGAGGGCCAAGTATAGAGCCTTGTGGCACTCCAGCTTTGATGTAAACCCATTCTGAGAAACTGCCTGGAAATACTACACGTTGACGGCGCCCTGAGAGGTAGCTTTGAAACCATCTTAGGACGTCTCCTGAAACACCATCAGCTTTAAGTTTGTAAATAAGTCCTTCATGCCATACACGATCGAAAGCTTTGCTGATGTCGCAGAAGACAGTCCGTACCTCTTTACCAGCATCAAGTGCTTCTGTGAACATATGGTATAAATATGAGCCGCGCCATGGGAAAATGTGTCTTCGGGGTAAATTTGGCCATTTTGAGATTCTGTGATTTTTATACAGGTCATAATATGAAGAGTAAACTCGTTTTTGTTTGATCAAAATATTCAAATTATTAGAAAAGATATTGGAATTTGAACTTTGGACGGCTTGACGTTGATTTTAGAACTAACGTTGCGTGACGTCACGATGAGTCATTCACAACGTTGCGAAGTTTTTACGCCTTTAGACATCCGACCATCGCTGTTACTAACATGAAACTGGGTAGCGACGTAGCTTACCCCTACTAATGCTGGTTAAACAAAATCTTAATCTTAAGTCAAACGTACTTCATTTCTTGCATATTCTTCAATTTTGACGTATAAATGATTCCTTGAGGTACCATGCCTTCGTTTGAAAATGTGCACTAAATGGACGTAGCCGTGGACTGTTGCGATATTTTCCTGCACCAATATTTTGCCAGCACAAATATGGGTCATCACGGACACATCTCCGTATAAAATTGGGCACAAATTTGCACATTGACTTTTGAAATTCGGAAAAACCTGGCCGCGACATTATATGTTCAACTGCCCGTGAAAACTAAAATGCTAACTTGAACGAAAATGTTTTCTTGTTTACATGGAAAAACTCTCCGATTTTAAGTATACTGTTTAAATGCCAACATTTCTTTACATTTATGAACAGCAAAAAATCCATGCTCAGTTGAGTTGAGCACTAAAAGATGTTATAACTTTGGGACCTGGAGCAGGTTTTGATACTCTGTACACCCTCTCGGGCATTTGGCAGGGCCTGTCCTTCGCGTTGTAACAGCAGAATCGGGGGAGCGCAGTGACTCAGTGGTAGAGAGCTTGACTCGAGACAGAGTGGCCACGGGTTCGAGCTTCACCAGCGTCACTGTGTTGTGTCCTTGAGCAAGACACTTTAATCCTAGCTTAGTACTGGTTCAACCCAGGACGACCCGTTCCAACATAACTGACAGATTGTTGATGGGACGTAAAGAATCAAGCTAACAAACAGCAGAATCGGCATGTTAATTGTTCTGTTGAAAAGTAAGATCAAATTTAAATTAAATAGTTTGCGACTTAAAAACAGATGGCATTTTCTTCTCAAAGAAGAGGTTGCCTTTCAGCTCACGAATGACGAATTAGATGAGTACATAATCATGAAGTAATAAAGAAAAAAATAAAGGTATTTGCCAACGGAGTGTGACACTACATTTCGAGGATTTTCGCAATGATTTCCCATTTGTTCAACCGATGCTCAAAATATTGCACTGGAAATCAGATACAGGTACGTTGTTATTTGATGGTCTGTATGGTGTAGGCAAAACCGTCTAACTGTTTCTACAAAATGAAATGTTCTGCAGTAACACATTCCCTATAGGGTCAGTTAGCCACATATGTTAATATATACTGAGGAGGAGCACTGATGTTTTTATATAAGAAAGAGGGCACAGATCAGAAATCGATACAATCAAGTACCACACTTGACCCAAAATATTACAAGCGTTCGCGAGCGTATTTCCTTAGCTTTAGGGCAATCTTTTTTTCTACCATCGCGTTAAAGTTCGACCACAATGCAGCAGCGAATACTCTAGTCCGACATGATACAAAAATGATGACTTGGTAAAAATTCAACACAAAACTGGATCTGAAAAATACAATCACAAAAATGCGTTCTTGCAAAGTTGTATTACAACCTTGATAACTAGGTGTAAATAAAGATTCGGTGGTGGGTATTTTCTTTTATTCACTGTTGTTGTTGTTGTTGTTGTTGTTGTTGTTGTTGTTGTTGTTTAGGCTAAACCCATACATGCCCAATGAAATTTCACAATACTGCCAAAAGGCCAGATCCATTTCTGATTCAAGGGTTGTTGGGTAGTAATTTACAATTCGCTCAATGCGCTAAGCAAACAGTGCGGCGTCTGGTCTGGTTCTATTCTGTTTGCCCATGTCACACAAAAAGGGCGCTAGGCTAATATAAATTGGTTAACCATAATTTCACAACATTATCAGTCGGCATATCACGGCGACCAGTTTATAGTGTATGCATATTTCGCCAGTAACTGACAACTTCCCTACTTGAACCGGGCAATGATTGAGGATAATAATCTTGATGATATGTTTGACCAGGCAGTGGCTCGAGCTCACAATTTCATTCTACAGAAGCAGGATTGCGTATTTGCCTCACTGTACCCGACTTTGCTATCCGGAGTAAAATGCCTCATTATTCCTTAATCGTATGATACTTCTCACTGAAAAAAAAAGGATTTCAGTCTATACCTAACAACAAAATTATACAAAAAAACAATAAAGACATAAAGAAATCTGGTTGCTATGGCAGTATGGGTACTCATTCCTATTCCTTTCGATTTTGTAGTTTTATGTTGGCGCAGTGCGCCCTTGCCTCTTGCATACATGTATATTGAGTGTGCACATTACCCCAAGTTTTATGCACCCACGTAGGCTTTAAGAAAGGGATTCTGGCTGTATAAAAAGTGGGACATGTAGTTTGAATTGTGTAATTCTAAATCAGGCCGAATCGCACAGGTCTTGACTTGACAACTCCGTATGTACACTGCCTTCAGATACAAAGTTGAGAATGGAGGTAGTAGGGTGTTTCATTTTTTGGACTTTTTCTCTGATCACCTATATAATTAAACCAACTGTTCTCTAGTATAAACAATATATCCAGACCAAATTGCAGCTCAATCCATCAATGTTTGAACCTCCCCCTACCTGGTTGAATTTTTGACCCTACAGCCATCTGTATGCGATTTTCACTACAATAGGGATATCATTTGGAACATATTCCACCAACATTCTTTTGTTGTAACTGTGCAATACCAATAATTTGAAGTTGTTTTAACTCATTTATGCCCATATTTTATAAGAGAAATACTAAATGAATATAATGATTCAGTTAATTAACATTGTCAAAAAGGTGTGTTGTTCCTGAAAATTGAAAAAAAAGATAATTTTGGATTGTTTTTCCCATTTGCAAGCATTCAAGGCAAAAAGCAGAGGACTCTTATCAGTCATCTGGTCTAGATCTTAACTGTTATGTTTTAAGTACTTAATGATGTACATGTACTAATTTGATTGCAATTATAGCTATACGATTTATTTCAGATTGTTTAGTCTTAATGATGAACTCTTGTGCAATACTGACAGTATTGTTCTAATACGATTAGATATAAAGTGATTTGTTAAGAGAGACATCACTGTGTTATTTTGGGCATGCCAATAAGTAAGAGAGTATGAGCAGGAAATGCCTCAATCACACACTACAGATCAACCCATAATATCCATGAGGAAGAGGCAAAGAACAATGACACGGAATTGACATTCAGAAAAGAATAAAAGTAAAGCAATCAGCACTCTCTTCTGCAGCTCCATGATTACAAAACTAGGAAAGAAACAAAGTCTTCACAATTCACAGAACAAAAGAAGGACTTAACACAAAAAACCCACAAACAATGGGACTCAGCATCAACAAATAGTCATCAAATAGGAATACAACTAAAGGCTCAGAGAATCATCCCAACAGGCAAACTTATGAGAGAATACAATTGGTCCATCTTTAAGTGTAATTCCAGTCCATTCAACTTCCTCAGGTAAATGTTCTCCACTAGGACGAAAAGATAACAAAGTATGCAAAGGACCAAGAAGCTGGTTTGATGACCACACTCAGTGTAAGGCACATGCAAACCCGTGAACAACATTATTCATATGTGTTAGGATGCAAAGCTTTAAACACTAGACAGAATCATGGCTCCACAACACTTTTCGAATAAGGGCTTGGTAAAGGCATCAGGTGGCTAGCATGTTGTCATGGGGAGTTGCATATTCAACACTCTTGAAGCTCCTGTGACAGGTATGGGAACTTAACTGTGTGCTTTGTTAAGTTCATTGTTTACAACTCTATCCACCAGATACGTATACCTAACAAATACCATTTTCATGAAATTCAGACATATTCTGGGCGGTTTGAAAGCGGTTCCTTCACACACAAGTTGACCCACTACAGCTTAGACAGGTATTGGCAAGAATTTTCTAGCTCTCATGCCTTTCTGATAGCAAGAGAATTCATTTGATGTGCATAACTGTTTACAGTAGCACCTACCTGAAGATGACTTCGGAAGAGACATCTACAGAGAACAGTGAACTTGTCATCAAGAGTCTGGGTGGACAGGTTATTTGCACAAGTCTTTTAATGAGACTCTTGGTGCATTACACCATGCCAGATTTCTTGGTCCATGCTTGTATATCATGAAGCTTGTTATGTTGTTGTTCAATGTAACACCCCAGGCCTTCTCACACCAAACATGCTTGCCAAAATATATGACCATGAGTATAGGACCAGGGTTTCTTCAACCCAGAGTTGGTTGCTGAGGCACCATGATCGGACTTCGAGTTACATTGTATGGGAGCAGATGTGTACATACCAGGACATTGATGCTACAAATGTACTGGTAGTTAGACAGTCTCTTTTACAACACCTATGGTACCTTACCAGGCACCTTGTAATCCTGCCCTTTTTATGAATCTGCGGTTCCTGGTTTGAAGGAAGATATGGCTACACAAGTTCATTTTTATCCTCCAATACCCGAGCATGCTCTCAAGATCTCATGAGAGATCCATGTGGGATGCTTCCCTTGAGCATGCTGATGACTTGTAATATCAAAATGGATGACTTGTAATATCAAAAATTACTCTTTGATGTCTTTGAATGTCACTATCACACAACCAATCACTTTATACCTTTTAGAACAATACAGTATACCATTTAACCGGTGCTAGGGTGTGTGAGAATTGTAGCACTTTCCATTAGTTCTCATGAACAGACACAATAAAACCGAGACTGCTGTTTTCTTATACTTTAGGTTCTCTGTATTTCCGAGGGATCTGTTTTTCCAGATTATTTATAGGGGCCATCATTAGTACAAAACTATCTTAGAAATATATAGTACATTATCATTATAATGATATCTGTAAAATCAAATTGGTACATCATCAGGTATTCAGAAATACTACAGTTTAGACCATGACCAGATGACTCTGATAAGAGCCTTCTCGAGACTGTAAGAAAAAAATCCAAAATTGTCTTTTTTCAATTTTCAGGAAAAACACACCTTTTTGGCAATGTTAATTAACTGAATCTTTATATTAATTCAGTATTTCTATTATGAAATATGGGCATAAATGAGTTGAAACTACTTCAAATTATTGGTATTGCCCAATTACAACAAAAGATTGTAGGTGGAATACGTTCCAAATGATACGCGCATTGTAGTGAAAATTGCCTACAGATGGCCGTAGGGTCAAATATTCAACCAGGTAGGGGGAGGTTCTAACATTGATGGATTGAGCTGAAATTTGGTCTAGATATATTGTTTATACTAGAGAACAGTTGGTTTAATTATATAAGTGATCAGAGAAAAAGTCCAAAAAATGAAACACCCTAGGAGGTAGGTTAAGTTAAAGTTCGCCGCTCTTAAATTGTTGAACTGTACGCTGATTTTGAAAACAAAGTAACATTACCCTGCGTTTCATTCCACATCTCCGTCTTTGTTGACAATACACATGCACGTGGGTTATAGGTGTTACTGGGAAAGAGGACTTCAACTTCTAGTGGGAACCTTTGGAGAAAATGTTACTGCCTCTCCAATTGTTTAGTTCCATTAAGCTGAAAGTTCTTGGAGTGGGAGTAGTAATACTACTCTCCCCCACTCAAAGAAATAACAATTAATTTTATCAGTGATGTCGCCGTTTTAAACAGTGCTCCTCATGATTTTTTTTTTTTTTGGTATAATCTACCATGACAAAATTAATGGATGCAATTTTACAAAACTTACAGGTATGAGGAGCAAATAGAAAAAGCAATACTCAATAAACATGAAGATAATTACACTTCAAAAGTAGAAAAACGTTTAATAGTTAATGATTTTTTATCACGATTCTCATTGATGCAACGTTAACGTCACTGAAAAAATGACATTTGAGCCAGTGCGCGACATTTCCAACAATTTTGACGTGACGTCAGAAAAGTGACAAGCGAGGGAAAACGTCAGCGTAATTATCGTACGCGTAGAACTGACAAGTCGTCAACGTGATTAAGTTTTTCAATCGATTTCCGTACCGTTTTTATGAACCAGACGAGTCTTCGTACTAGAATGGATGAACTGAATGTAAGTAGGCCTACATACGAACCCTTTGTTTTCTTTTCAGGTTAAAATCGGCGGAATTCAACGAATATATCCGTTCAAAGCCGCATGTATCGGCGGGTGGAGTAAGAGACCAGCCGTCATGCTTTTTTACTCGAAACACGTATAGTTAAATTTGAAAATCAATATGGCAGTTGAAATGGCTTTTAATAAGTTGATTGCGATGTAAAATTTAAAAAAAAATCGCTATGAAATGCTACATTATGCTGAGTTTCATCAGGGCCTATACTGTTTGTTAATTATAAAAGATCTTCAGACAAAAAACACATTTTGGTTTAATAATAACCTGACATCCCTAGGTATGTACAGCGGCCTATCCTAAGTTTATTGTATAAAAACCAGACGGAAAGGTCCATGCCATAGACTCGAAGCGCAACGGAAGCGTATATAGTCACGTCGCAGTACAGTTAATGGCCCAGTTTCGAATCTGGCCCAGTTCCGGATCACGTCATAGTTTCGTTGCAAACTACACATCAGTGGTAAAATTAAAAAAACATATTTTGGTTTTGTTTTGTTGTATAATTATCCCTCTGTATGTAAGTGAAAGCAAATATCTATAAGTCATCTGCTTGGTGGAAATAATTACAATTTTCCTCCATGACCCATTTTATGAAGGTATATTTTCACACGTGTCAGTATATGTTAATTGCATATTTCCGAGAAATGCTTTCGTTTGAAATGCATTTTATCAAACTTTCGGTTTCAGCGTGTTTTCCAACAATTAATTAAACACATCCAAGAAAAAAACGGATCTTTTATTCTGTTTTTGGTTCCGTGATAGCCGTGCAATCATTGTCACTCTTTGGCCCAGTTTCGAATCAGCTGAACACAAGTTTATTTCACGTCACATAACAATAACGCACACGCGCTCAGCTGTTTGTACAACATAGAAGTCAAAACTATGTGAAAAAATTTCAAGGGCACCATATGCTCTCCCCCCTCTCTCTCTCTCTCTCTCTCTCTCTCTCTCTCTCTCTCTCTCTCTTAGTAGACGCGGATCCAGAGAGTTTTGACTCTGACAACGTTTTTTTTATATTTCATGCCGTTTTCAGTTGATGAGGGAAGAGAGGATCAAAATATCACAAGAGCGGGCCGTCATTTGTCCGCCAGCGAAACTCCATTTGATGGCCTTGGTAGCTCTAGAGAGCATTAGTGTGAAAATAGTTTGAATTTTAGGGGTGTAGCTATGGGACTTTACAGGGGTTGGCGGGGCTGGGGGGGGGGGGGGCTCTGTCCCCCCAGTCTTCCCTGGATCCGCGTATGCATGAGGATTTTGCCTTTATGTGTGTCTGTTGAATTACTCTGTCTGTCTATCAGTCTGTCTGTCTATCTAAGTCTCTATATATGTATATGCCTGTCTGTCTGCATGTCTCTCTTTCTCCCCCCCTCTCTCTCTCTCTCTCTCTCTCTCTCTCTCTCTCTCAGCATATCTGGTGTAGACCTAGCAGACCAGGGATCCCGAGCTCGATACAGGGCAATCAGTCCCATTCCCGATTAACCTTAGCTGGTAGAAGCCCATTATCCTAATTATGTATCATTTATCCGTAACCACTACATACGCGGATCAAGAAAGTTTTGTCACAGGGGGTCCAACCCTGACAACGTTTCTTTAGTTTGATGGGGGAGGAATTATCCAAAAACCGCAATTAGCGGGCCATCTTCGGTCCGCCAGCGAAACGCCATTTAAATGGCGTTTCGCTGGGGTGCCGATTATGGCCCAAAATTGAAAGCTGGCTTGGTGGCTTGGTAGCTTTACGGTTTTAAGGGGATCGAAGGGGGACCAGTATTGCTTAAAAAACAATATTTTTGTGATTTTCGAGGGGGTCTGGACCCCTGTCCCCCCTCTGGATCCGCACATGCACTACATTCTCCTATGAGTAAAAGTAAGGCTACCGCCTTGTTGATTTTCCAGTGCCCTGGTATATGTCTCACTCCATCACAAGTGGACATACTTGTGTCGGATGATTCCCTTGCTTTTTGCCCAACTATGTATAACAGAATTTTTACTTGGGTAGAGACCAGAGCCAAATCAGAATTAAGAGTGAAGTTGGTACCGTTAAACATGTTGAAGCTCTCCAGTTTTTCTTTTTACTGGCGCAGATTTCGTCGATCGTCGTTTAAAAAAGTTTAAAACATGGCCTATACCCCGTACTGTGTGTGTGTGTGTGTGTGTGTGTGTGTGTCGGTTTGGGGGGGGGGGGGGGGGTATCAAGACGTTATAACCATTCAAATATCTACCATGACCCGGCTATAGTATCACGTGTGTCGACCGCCCGCGGTGTTGGCGGGTGGGGCAGGGGATACAAATGCATTTTACTCTCACAACGCGTGTTGGTAAATGCGTGCGCTAAATAACAATGGAAATAAGCACAGACATCAAATAAAAATGTCACAAAATAGAAAAATGCTCTGAAAAAGTGAATGTTAGTGTATGTATCACAAAGCGATGCGTCAAATGACAGACGGTGTAGATCCTGATTAGAACGCGCCTCTAGCAGCTATCTGATCTAGTTCAACTCTACACTGTCTCATAGACCAAGTTTACCTGTAAACCTTTCGATTATTAGCCATGGTGTATAATCGGGAGTATTACTTGCATGTGGTAAAAATGTTCATAGCCTTAGGATCTTAATTCATGCGCGGATCCACAGGAGTGAGTACTGGGGGTCCGGACCACCCCCTCCCGCATGGAAAAGCACAAAGCTGTAGATTATCTTAGGATTACTGGTTGGAAACGTAGAAAGCTACCGATGTCGGGTCATCATCGGACCGCTAGCGAGGCGCCATTTATATGACGTTTCGCTGGCGGGCCGGTGGTTGTCCGTTTTAGTTACTTTCTGTGTCCGTGCAAGTTTACTGCAATGAATACGGTAAAATAATGCGTCAAACACGTCATTGGAAGTAGTGATTAAGCCAGCAATGTCAAAACCTTAATGCAACTGTACTACTGAAGGTAAATTCTTAGAATTTCTAAAGTGATTCGAAACTGGGCAAATGACCCGCAACTAGGCAAATTGGCGGCCTACTTCGAAGCCGTGGTATGGCACATAGCAGAGTCCGAATGATACAAATTGAGGTGCATTATTTAGGAGAATGATAGTGCTTTGTAATAGTAAAACAATAATCATTATTTACTCAGAGCAACTATTTGGAATACGCCTTGAAGTAAAAGTGATTCGGAACTGGGCCATTAACTGTAAGATCGCGGCGGCATCGTGAGCATCGTAGCACAATCGCCGTCACATCGTAGCGAAATCGCAGAGTTATTCATCCGTGACGCAGCTACGCTCTGCGCGACCTTGTTACGCTCTGTACGCTCTCGCTACTTTTTTTTTCATCAATGTTTCATTTCATATACTTGGAGCTAGTCTATATTTGATGTCTCTGTTTTAAGACAGGCCATCAGAAAACAGAGCTATCAGAGTTAGACTAGCTCCAAGTATATGAAATGACAAATTGATGAAAAACTGTTTTACCGACTGGAGCCAGTCTAAATGAAGAGCTATCTTCCATGCTCATTGCTCCTATTAGTTGATCATAGTGCCCACATTGTAGCCATCTGTCTGCGGATAATCACGGACGGACCCAGGACCTTTTGGCCCCCGACTCTGTCTTGCCTGATACTCCAATCATCCAACATAATAAGTCTGTGGTTCATAATGGCCAACTCAAGCATAGCGACGTGATCGCGTCTATCGTTGGCATTCAACTGAACATAAATCAGTTGTACAGATTTTATTATATACTTAAATCCATTCAAACGCAACTGATACAAATATTATTTGTTCCTGTACAAAGCACCGTATTCCCTATTTACAAGCTTCCCCCGATTCCACACAGGCCACGAATCGCCACGAATTGACTTTTTATTGATTCGGGGGATTCGTGAGGTTTCATTAAAAAATTTTCTCCAATCGTGATTTTCTACGAGTCAGTCCCTATTCAGATACGACTTCGTTACAAATATTCGGGGGAATCGGCTCAATTCGGCTGGAATGGCGCAAGAACTCATTACGATTAGCAAAATAACATTAGATCATGCTGCACGAAAGTTAAGGAATCAATTACGAATCAGTTAAGAATATGCCGAATGCAACACGAATTTGGCACGAATTAACAATTCGCGAGATTTTGTCTCACAATAGTTATAAAAAAAGGCCCATCTATGCTTCGGGGGCATCAGCTCCAAAATGAATGTTCCTCGTAAAGCAGCAGTAGAATTGATCCTTCAACCTGAGTGTTGAAAACGGCTTCTTATATAGCTAGAAGAAAACAACTACGTTAAATTCGAAGGGCCCTGGCCCAGACTCTTTGACTTGGAAAAATATGGCAGTTCGCCATTGGCAAAATCACCAGGAGCTACTGACTGATCCTGATTGTGCTCCAGAATCTGCAAATCTGTTTCAACTTCTAGGACTGGCTCAAATGCGCGTGGCGGGGTAATTAATCTTAGGGAAAATCCTTCTACTATCTCTTCCTTGGTTTTATTGCTTGGTTTAATCTCCCGATTCCCCACGAATGAGCTAAGAGTAGCTTCTATTGCAACAAAACGCCTCCGAATCGATTACGATTCAGTTACGATTTCCAAGAATGCCTTAGGAATTTGGTACGAATCACGCACGATTTTTCGAATCGGGGAATTCGTGGCCAAAGTTTTGAACAGTTCAAAACTTTTGAGCCGAATTCCCGATAGACCTACGAATTGCAAGAACTGACTACGGACTGTGCGAATCAGTTAAGATCTTCACGAACTGAGTACGATTCAGACACGAATCCAAATATTTGTCAATTCGCGGCAATTCGTGGGATTCGGGGCCTGTGTGGAATAGGGATATTATACAAGAACGTTTTAGCAAAACTTGAGCTTGATTACGCACATCTGCTAAACTTTTTGGTGAAAAATGTCAAATTCATAAAAAAAATCTTAACCTTCTTCCAACTTAAAATTCTACTCCATTTCAGTTTGAATGAACGTTGATTTACTTAAACATAAAAAATACAGAATAAAAGCCAAAATTCCGTTCACCTATAAGGGACCTAAAAATAATATTTTAAAGTTCAGTTTTTCGCATATTTTTCGCTAAATTTGAGAAATGACTAAAACTCCAACAAAATTGAATAATTTCGCAATTGGCATACATTTAGTTGTTTAGTCATTACCTATGGTTATGATTTATTGCGGTCGGCCATGGCCGGCCGCTTATATAAACTTCAATCAAAACATACATCAAATTCAGGTTTTAACCAAACCTTTATGCCGTGCTCAGGCTATTTTTAATTGCTGCCGAACAACGAGTGGGGTACCAAATATCATAGGTTGACCTACAGCGCGAAGAAAACTGTCCGTGAAGTAAGTAGGGCTACCTATAGCGCGAGGCAAGCTCGTTTGCGAATTTAATTTTCAAAAAGAAGGCGTCAATTTGCCCTGTCACTTATTTAAACGCAATAAGAATTAGCTTTTCAAAAAACTGGCGAAAGCAAAACGTCCCAAAGTCAAAACGTCCTTGATTGGCAAAGAGTGCGAGCGAACTTCACATCAGTAAACGTACTTATATGATTGTCATCCACATCTGTTCACATAGAATTACTATGAATTCAGGCACTGTCTTATGACGGTCATGACAAACAGGTTTTATGCCCCTAAAGGGAGGCATATAGTAACCAAACTGCCTGTCCTTAGTGTCCTAAGTGTTTGAGTGTTCATATCGTATCCAGAGTATATCTCCTATATCATTTTAAGTTGGAATGCCAAAATTCGTGTCTTAATGCATTTAGGGTCATGGAGCGTCACGCACCTTTACCACTGCCATTAGATCTAGAAAATTGTGTCACGAGCATAAATCCTAGGAATCCCAAATTTGGTTTGTGAACACATCTAGGGGTCACGGAGTCTATACATATACAGTTAAGCGACCAAAGTGACCTTGATTTTCTGACATTTGTTTTAAGAAAAATGTGCTGTCTAGTGTTGTCAAATGATTTTCATAAATGTGTCGCATGCTAGATACATTACCATAACATACCATGCATAAGTTGGGTGCTTTCAAAAGATCAAGCAACATCCTCGCTGGAAGGATGTGTTAAATGGTGACAAATCACAGTTCAGATGTTAAAAATCAGAGCTTAGAATAAATCTACACGGACAAGCTCTAGAAGTTCAAAATAGAAGCATGCAGTGGGCAAGAATACGTACAATGATAGGGCTAAACGACCGCCAGCTTTTTTGAAAAGCTAATACTTGTCACGATATCAATCATCGAAAATGCGAGTCAACTTCCGGTTTTCAGGCTCAAACTTTAGTGGCCGTTTTAAAGTTCAAGCTTCAAGACACATTTTTCCAGTTGTGTGTGGTTAAAACGTAGAGCATTATTGAAATTTTCAGAAAGTTTGAAACCAAAACAGCCAGGCAATATTAAGATCCGATGTCCTGCTAATGTATTACTGGGTCCGAGTGATTAATTGGGTGATTTTGCTTTTTGTTTAAAGTATTGGGGTTGTGTCCCTTTATCACAACATGTGGACTGCTTTATCAGTACCAAAAGGATATTGCTTTGATATCGCGCGCGACAATAGTTTCGTGCTTTTCATTTAATACGAAATGCTCAAAGAGCTTTAAATCTAGGGCAGGACATATTGTAAAAGTTGCGTTTTTACTGGCGTTAAGGTTACAAAAGCGCAACGAAAGCATAGCTCCATCGCCAAGGTCGTAGCAAGGTCGCAGCTGCATCGCCACCAGTGTAGACTAAGCGTAGCCGAATCTTCGAAGTTGGGTCGTAGAAGAAGCATAACGGAAGTTTAGTAGAAGCGTAATGGAAGAGTACTGGAAGCGTCAAGTCCCATAAATCGTGTGGTTGTCTACGCTTCCGCGGCGATTTGGAATAATTTTAGAGAAAATCTGGGATCGCCTTGAGCGTAGCAAAATCGCCGTCCAGTGGAATGGGGGCTTATATATGCATGTCATTTGCATCAAGAAGTCTTGAAAATTAGTTTTTATCGCCCAAATGGCATGTCAGCTAAGATCTTTTACTGACACCCCCCCCCCCCCCGTTGGAGTTGTCTGGATCGGCACGCATGTCTAGAGTTAATTGATAGGTATGCGCGGATGCACAGGATGCTGATCTGCACCTTTGTATTATACATGCAACAAAGCCGAGTTTCTCGCAGCAAGGTACGCACGGAATGGGGTAAATAAAGCAAACCCTGATCGGATGTCGCGATCGCCTGTTCATAAGTCAAATTGATACATGGACGGTATAAATTTAGTCAAAAACGAGACAATTTTTTTCTTATCTCAAAGCAAACGATTGTTGCGGTGCTCATTGGTGTACTATACACAATGAGCAGCGCAACACAGCCACCTAGTGGGACAGTAAGCCTAACTTTAGACATGCACCTTCATCTACAGTCCTTCAATGTGTATTTGAGCACTTATAACCCTGGTAAGACTGTGTGGATGTGCAGAATTGTCTGAGCCTTCGCGGTCGCATAATCTCATGAACTGGCTCGTTTCAATAACAGCTAAATGTAAAACATGATGCAGAAGCATGCAAAAAAATTCTTTACATCTTGGTCTGTGCGTACGTGTGATCTCAGCGTGATGATCCACTGGAATCGTCGTCTTTGTTTGATAAAAATGGTCCAGTTTGTGAATAAGCTAATGTTCGCGTAATTAAAGCACAGCAGATGAGCTTATTAGTGGGAGTACGCAGATTTGAAGATTTTTCGGCCTAAGTCTTATCCACTTCAAAACTTTGAGTTAGTGAGCAGCGAGACCCTGACGGGATTGCACAAAAGCGCAGGCTCTCCTGTGCCTTCGCTTATCACAGTTGTGATAAGCGCCAGCCAATATGGTTTCATCATGGTTTGATCCAGTGATAAAAATAAAAAGAAAGAGCCTTGGGCATTGGGTACAGCTGGTTTGAGCGCCACCAGAAAGGATAACCTGACGTGTACAGATCAGTCCGTCCATATGTCAGACCGAAGTATCAAGACATTACCTGCCCAGCTTCAGCAGCATTCGCCTTAAATGCACATCCAATCTGATCGCCGAATTTTCACTATGCGTTGAGTACGTAAAACGTACGCTTTCTGAGCGCTGACAACAATAACGCCGATCAAATTATGCGTATGTCAAAACTGATCAGAGTTAAGGCTGGGCGCTCCCGTAATTGCGTTTGTTTTGACATACAGCGGATTAATTTGTGATGTTACAAGCCCGTTTATATTCAATTGTTATATTTGTCAAAGTTTGTCACCACTTGTTTGTTCTAAATGGTTTGTTTCAAAAAGAAATTGAATAGTTTTGCGATATAACTCCAACTTTCATATGTTGTTTTATTGACGTCATGACGTAACGTCATTTTCTAAATTTCATTGACCCTTCTCCCCTTGACAACCAATATCTCGAGAACGGATCGCAACAAAATAAAGATGTATGTACCATTTCAAAGCGCATTGTCCATTCTATCAAAAAATACCGAAATACGAAAATCCATATTTTGGTCCATTTTGTTGGTTTTGTCACGCACTGGCTCATTTCTAATTTGTCTGTGTGTTTAAATGACTGCCATAAGAAATCAACAGACACAAGGAAACAACAATAAAAACATTTATTGTGTATATCAATTTGCTTTATTTTGGTGCTTTTTTCATCATTGTAACTTCAATAGTTTTGCGACAACTATTTTTGCAAGAAATCTGGTAATACATTGATTTAAACGGCGACGTAAAAAGGTGACAAATAATAAATATTGTTTCTCGTGTGAGACTTAATCGTGTGTTATACTTCTTTTTTATTACATGAGAGCTACCTCGTGAGACTTTAGTTTATTTCACGCACGGTCACTCAGCAAAGACTCATGCAAGTCTGCGCATCTAGCAGTCTCCTTGGAGCCTTTCGTTGGTACGTTTACAAAACCTCGTATGTGCACTTTCTTGCAAAACGCTGTTTTTAGCACGGCGCCAGTAAAGACGGTCTAGCGCACCAGGTCACAAAACCTTGTATGCAATAGCCAATGAAAAGGTGTTGTTTAGTGATGTTCCAAAAGCTCGTACCTTAATTAGTCAAAATTACAAGTTCTAAAACCTCGTAAATGGAAATTTGATAAGACAAAAAACAGGTAAGCTTCATTTGGTTTATTACTTTGAGGGTTTCAAAGGGTGTCTATGAACACTTTCTCGCGAATTCATACATTTTGTCATGAGAACTTAATTCTTTCCTTCAATCAGATTATTTACGAAAATGCTGCAGATACGAGAATTTGTAACCATGCATTTTTGTGGATGTTGTATTATACGAGATTTTGTCCTTATAAATCGAAATGTCACCACAAGTAATGTGGATACATCAAATGCAGCTTACACCTCTCAAAAGGAGCAGAACTACCTTTGGTTACCTTTTATCTATTTAATTAAAATGCAACTTGTCTTTATTGAGTTTCAAAAATTGGCAAAAAGTCGTATCTGCAATATCAGGTTACACAATCTCATATATTTTTTTGAAAAGTATCACAATATGCTAGAAACATAAAACTCTGCCACTGTATTACTTGTACCCGTTAAATAAACTTAAAATATTCTTTCAGTCTGAATCTCACACGAATATAACAAAAAGCAAACAAATAAGAAAGTTTTTTGTCTCTCCTGTAAAATTTACTATAGTGCATGTACGAGGTTTTGTAAACGAACCAACGCTTTGCCCAATCGTACATGCGGCTTTGTGTATCAGAAACTGCTTTCGTTCAGAATTGCCGTCCAAATACGAAAGGTTCAGGCACACTGGTTGGTCGATAAAGGAAAGCTGGGATGTATCCGGCGTTTATTTATTTATCTATTTATTTTTTAATTTTTTAATTTTAATTTATTTTATTTTATTTAATTCTTTTTTTGTTAGAATGTCTTTTGAGTGCAAAGATGTTGAGGATTGAGGGTCAATTAGCGTTTACCAAGCCGCATCTTTTTGGACAGTTTTTTTCACAAGAAACCCGTGCTGGATCATCATGACTAATTTACAACAGTATACAATCGGCCTAAAATTCCTTGATTTTAATCGCATTTTATTCGAAACATGACTTGTCTTAATTGTCCTAATCATTGATGACGCTCTCTTTAATTACGCGCGGCGCGAAATAATTACGTCAGACTTTACGACGTCATATCTCATGACGTAATTAATCTCCGGAAGACACATTATCGCATGGCGCGGCTCATATGCAAGTTGGTTAACAGTTGAGTCACCTGGGATGAAGCCTGACTGCAAAGAAGATAACATGTTATTGTCCTTGAGGTGATTATAGAGATACTTAAAGACAAGTTTTTCAAATAATTTTGCTACAGAATTTAGCAGAGATATAGGCCTATAATTAGAAACAAGAGACATGTCACATTTCTTATGTACAGGGGTTACATTTGCATCTTTGTAGGGCGATGGAAATTTCCCTAAGGATAAGGATTTGTTGAAGAGAGAACACAGAGGTGATGATAGTTCGTGTGATAATTCCTTCAAAATGCGATTACTGAGACCATCAGGACCAGATGCTTTGTCAGTTTTTAGAGTTTTAAGAATTTCTTCAACTTCTTGAGGATCAAATGCGATACTGCTAAGACTTGTGAGATAAGAAGATTCAGGTAGTTCAGGAAGGACAGCATTACTGTCGTCAAGAACTGTTTGCCATTGAAAGTAATTATTAAAAAGATTTGCTTTTTCAAAGTCGTCTGTATATATGATCCCTTCAGATTCAATTGGAGGAATAGCAGAATTAAGGTTAGGGGATATAAAAGTTTTAAGAGTTGACCACCAGTCTTTAGAAGAGAGTGATTTAGATTTAAGCTTTTCAGCTATATTGTCATAGAATCGCTGCTTAGAGTTGTGAATCATTGTGTTAGTTTCATTGTGCAGCTGTCTAAATTAAATTTAATCCAATGACGTTCTAAGTTAGTCTGCTTGGCTTTTCTATACAGTTGCTTTCGTTTACGTATCTGCCTTTTCAAAAGTGTTGTTACCCACGGTGGATCTGAGGTTCTAACCCTTAAAGATTTGTTGGAGATACATTCTTTTGTGAAGGATAAAAAAGTGGAGTTTAAGTTAGAAGCATAGATGGAGATATCGTCGTTCTCTAAAGCATGCCAGTCAATAGAAGACGCCTTTTCACGCAAGAGGCCAAAATTCCTATTATTATAAATCCAAATATGTCTTGTAAAAGCCTTGGCCTTTGGTTTCGAGAACTTACAAAAACCATAGATGGGACAATGATAACGCAGCTGCTGGTCCAGGAAAGGATCGCCAACACCATGAAGAATTAAATGTTCCTTGTTACTAACAAGAATGAGATCGAGCAAAGAGGAAGAGTGCTCTGTAACGTGAGAAGGATCAGTAAGAAGTTGGTGCAAAGAGAACTGGGTACAAAGGGAATCGATTTTCTTCCTAGTCTATGAGTTTAAGACATTGAAATTAAAATCGCCTGTGATTATTATGTCAGAGGTACCAGTGTCAACCGCTAAAGAAATGAATTCTTCAATATTGCTATAAACGTCAGCACTAGAATTGGGAGGTCTGTAGAAAAGACCGAAGAGTAAAGATTTCTTATTTAATACTACTTCAATCCAAATACATTCCATTTCGTTGATTTTGAGATCAGACCTGCGCTTGTAGAAAATTCCTGATTTTACATATAGTAGTTATCCTCCAAAGTGATCAGACCTTCGATCTTTACGTTCAGGTTTATGAAATGTTTGGAATACTAAGTCGTCAGATTGAACAGTAGCATTTAACCATGTCTCTGTGAAAGCCAGAATATCAAATTCAAAAAGTTCAGCTTCAAGTATGTCAAGTTTATTAAGAATACTTTGTACGTTGTAATGGACAAAGGAAAGATTATGACTAAGATTAAGAGATCTAAGAGAGTTGTTAGAATGATTATGAGAAGTAGGAGCGTTAAGAGAAGATGAAATAGAAGATGGGCCTGGGTTGGGATGAATATCGCCAGAGCATAGTAGCAATATTGTGAGCCATAGAGTAAAAACTGTGATAAGCAATATGAGTAAGCATTTACATGAAAACTGGACATTTAATCTTTACCTTGAATTAGGTAAAGTTGATCTCAGTTGACATGGCAGGATTAAATCTTGTGTTTTGGACGTGCTATCCAAGATCGAAGAAAGCATCGAGAAAGCGTGGATTAGGTGACAGTTAAAGCTGCATACTCTGTAACTATGAACATTTTTCGAAAAAAAAATTCTTTTTAAATCATTTGCATAAGTAGAATAAAGTTATGTTGTCACAATAAATCTTATTTCTACAGTTGAAAACTGCATGAAAAAGTGAATTATCTTATAAAAACAGGTGTATTTTCTCTTGTTTGTAATTATTTGCGTCCCTCCAATAATTCTAAACAGTTAATTTTTAACATAAATGCTGTTGTTTTGGCACTAATAATTTGTTATTTATTACGAAAAAGGTAAAATGTATACCTGAATTTTAGTATTTTTACTATGTTCTTGAAAAATAGAAACATTATTTTTAAAATGAAAATATCAAAAGTTGCAGATTATGCAGCTTTAAGTGTTAAGAGAAATATAGAATGGAGTGTAATAATGAGTGAGTATCTTGGGCGATATACTGACATGACTGCAACCTTACTTTGTTTAACCTTATGTCTCATGTAATTGTGCATAAAAAGATAATAAACAAGGCAAATGCAGTCATGTCAGAGAATGTGTATGAAAAAGCCATCATACCCCCTTCAGGTCCCCAGTGTCTACCAATCCCCTCCCTTAATTCCCCGATGAATATCGTTGCGAAGTTGCATGTTATCATCAAAAATACAAGATGAAGCATAGGAAATGTCATGTGACAGACAAGTGGAGGCAATTCGCGTGCGCTTTCGCGCGCGCGCGTGTGTGCGTGTGTATGTGTGTGTGTGGGTGTGAACGGATATTTAGTAGTTATATTTGGTACCGCTAACTGATCAAGTCAAATTAGAAGATCGTTGCAATAAGGCATGGAGCTAACAACGCAAGATGAGCGTAATTTCAAAACATTAAAGTAGCTTTGTAGTGAACAAGTGTGTGTGTGTGTGTGTGTGTGTGTGTGTGTGTGTGTGTGTGTGTGGTCTTATAAGCAAGTAAATATATCAAGGGACACAAAGCATTTTAATTAGGACTAAGGTAGATTTAGGACCGATATCAATCTATGATAGCATTATAGTCTACCAATGTATTGCTCTGGTGGTGGTTTGAATCCCGTCACTCCTGACTTTTTTAAACTTTTTGTACTTAATAATAATATGGCATTCTTTCCCCGTCCGAATTTCCTGTCTGAATCAACTATACAAGTAACATCTATTACAGTTTTAGCAGTTGATATGCATTCTAGTGTTGGCTTCTTATTTTACTAGTAAACATGGTTTAACTGTTTGTTACTTCCTCCTTTTAACACTCATGATGCCATATATTGTGCGACTAGAGATCTAATTTTAGACTGAGTATACCTCTACTTCCATATATAATGCAAATAAGTATCAAAATGTTATGCGCTGCCTCATAATTATAATCTTAAATCAACGATACTTAATGGAATGGAACAAGTCCATTTATTGCACGACCCTTGGGTCAGCACTTCAATCACTATGTGAGTCTTGCATGACCCTTGGGTCTGCACTGTAATCACTATGTGAGTCCATTCGTCAACCCGTCATTATGTATGTCTGTCTCTGGTAAGTGATTGAAAATGCTCATCACGGGTCGTGCACGTTACTGTCACTTGATTTGGATATTGCATTTTGATAGCAAACGGTATATGGCTAGCCTGTTGCACCATCTCTTCTGGGTTAAATCTGTTTGATGTCATCGAATATTTTGGAAAACAAGCATAGATAGTTTAATCCCAATATTTACATTGAAGCCCATATATCATCGTGGAGGAATAATATAAAACATCCTTTTAAAAGGAAGGCGTCCCAGGTTTTGAAAGCGAAAAGTAATCATACTGTATGTTGAATGAAATGTCTCTAATATCATGAAACACACGTGATATCTGCATTTAACATAATCAACTGACAGTAATATGCACAACCCACGGTGAATGTTTGTTAGCTAGAGTAAAACTCTAGGCATTTAAATTGAAAACAATTTTCGTGTAGCCAAACTGAGTGCTACAATATATCAATCAAGGCGGATAGATAGCCATTCTCAAATAGATTCCGTATGAACGGGGATTCCAGCTTAAATATCGCCTGGTTATTAAAATAAATGGTTTCAAGAAATACAGACACAGTTATCCCTTAAATAAGCTCAGGCAGTATATGGCCATTCTATAGGTAAATATATGTTAAAATGTATTAGTATGCAAAATTTGATTAAAACATACCATGCGGTTCAAGAGTTATGAGCAATTTCACTAAAATAACTTGACGGGCTAAAACCTTAGTCACCTTTTTGCATACCTGTGGCTGTACAATATTAAAATAAATAAGTATACAAAATTTGATTCAAAAATCCCGTAAGGTTCAAGAGTTATGAGGATTTTAATTAACTGACCACAACAGGCTGGACTGATAATCAGCAGACCCTGGTCAATCGAAAAGGTGGTTTTGCATGCCATTGGTTCGGGAATGTTGACATGCATATATATACTATGCACAATAAGTTTAGCAATTTCTTTTTTTTCGCATCTTTTTTGTGCTCATCTTTGTGCAGTGCTGATCAATTTCAATTGCAATGACGAGAGCAGGATCTTAGGCAAATGAAACCACGTAATTTCAGACGCCATCCTTTAAATAGGCATTTGGGGAGAGCAAGAATTGCAGAAGGGGTCAGTAAGCAAAAATCGCATCCGTTTTAAGTAATGCTAAAATGATAAGCATGTGATTTTTCGTCTTTCATCTTCCTCATGCATCATACGCCTATAAAAACTAATGGCCATGTGACAGATGTGATAGAGATTTCATGCTGAAAAAATTAGCTGCCATCAATTACGTCATAACGTAGTCATCATTTGATTAAACTTCTAATGTTAATTGGCATTTCAATTCAACAGAGGCTCAGTTTACAAAGATGTCGTAGGCTTACAATGTAAATCATGTTATGGTTGATTAAAACCTTAAGTTATTGAAAAATGGTGCGACGCATTTGCGAGATAACGGTGACGCTAGATTGTATCTTTCGGCTCGTGCACTGTAGTATAGAAGATGTTTCATTCAACAGTATTTGTCTGAATGTGTTGGAAGGCATCAAGCAGGTTTACTTGTTAATGTGATTTAAGAAAACCCGACTAGAAACACCGTTAAAAGGCGATAACGTAAAAGCATGAGTAAAAACGTCAAATTGTGAAAACTTGGTCCTTTATTTCTCTGAGAAAGTTAAAAAAAAATAGCATTTTCTATGCTTTTTTGGTTTTCAATGACCAAACAATCGTTTGAAAATGGTTTCGGCTTCCCCTAATGACCAGAAAAACCCACGTTACCCGCTAGTCTTAAAATTAAACGTCACTTTAGCACGGCCGCTGCGTTTGGTAATTCTGTATTTTTTTAAAAGGAAAATCTTGTCAGATGATCGGCGCTTGTATCTTCATGACAGCAAATGAAACTCGAGATCAGATGTGGATGGGCTCACCCTTACATAACAATTGCTAAATTTATTGTGCATAGTAAAATGTGGTAAAAATATACCATGTGTTTCAAAAGTTATGAACATTTTCACGAACTGCCAAGGGGCGGACGGACAGACGTACTTACAGGCCGGACGTTCTTGGGTTTCTAATTTTAATTTACCATTACAAATGTATGTGGTTAACCCCAGATATTTAACCCCTTAACACCCTTTTTAACCCCTTAACACCAGGCTACCCTTAACTGACTAAACGTGGCTGAACAGATTGCATATTCCCAGTACATACCTGTTGGCTGCCCGGATGGACAGATGGACTCACATAGTGATTGTAGTTCAGATCCAAGAGTCTTGCAATTAACTAATAGTTTTGTGGCCGTACTGATATAGAGAATCATAGAGAATATAGAGAACCATGATAATCAAATACCAAATGATGATCAAGTGTGGCTATATTTTGCGAATGATATTACGTCAACTTGTTTTAAGATCTCTAAACACCAACAAGTTTACCTAACTGCCACAGAATACCAGATGGCTTATCTTTGCATTTTGTAAACGGAAAATTATAACCTACCCATCATGGGACACAAAATGTTGAATCTGTAATCATTGATAGTAAACTGGCATCTAGGGACAGAAAAATCTCAACCCGTTGGTCAACCGTTCCAGTGGAAAACTCGAAGAGCCTCTTTTTACGGAGGTGGGCGAGCCTCTTTTTACCGAGGCGGAATGGTGGACCCTAGGGTTGGGACTTTCCTGAAACCAATGATGGATTCTATTTGACTGTTGTTGTATGAGTCCATTGGTAACATAGAGGATCTTACATGAGTGCTCATGTTTTTTTTGTATTCATTAAACTAGCTGGGGAAAAGTGATAAAAAGCGTGGCTTGCGGAGCATTTTATCGCTTTTTCGCAATTTGTTTAATAAATTCAATAATGCAAGGGCACGAACGTTAGATTCTATTTATCATATGGCATTAAGATTACTTTGAAATCTTATTTCTAGCGTAAAATGATAATTTACGCAACGTTTTTTATGGACGTGGTTTCATACATGTAACGTTTCCCGAAGATCTGTAAACCACTAGTGGTTTATCGATTTTAATACTCGGCTTTATTGCACTCCCAGATGCGACGCCATATGGTAAAATGGATACCATAAAAAAACTTGCAGATAATACATTGAATATCCAGGCAATAATCCAGCTGATCTGGATCTGCACTGTTTCAAAGTGTTATTTTTATGTTTAACAGGTTCAGTAACCTATATAGGCCACTGACAGGTTAGACAAGATTTAATATAAAACTGGTAAAATTACACGCATCGTTAAAATGAGCTTCCAGGGAAGAACAAATTAAATTGCATAATGCTTACCATGGCAAATTTGAGACAAAGCATTTAAATGAGATTTAAACATACGTGTATCATGACTTTGCAGCCTTTACTTTGATATATGCTGTTAATTAATTTCGACAAGACCGTGTCAAAGGTGGAGCGTATAATTGACTCAAATAAATGATGAATATATTCAAAGGTGATTGTTTAATTGGTCATGATACAAGTATTTTACTATATAAATACTCGTGAATGTGCAAATCATTCCTCTTGTAGCGGGAAACTCGTCTTCGACTCGTCCCGCCTAAAAGAGGGAATATTTCTATATACACTCGTAAACGTGTACAATAAAGCTAACTTATTGAGAATTTTTATTGCGAAATAAGAGCCGTATTTGAGAATAGTCGGAATAAAGGATTATTAATTGTCAAAACAGGGCGTGTTGTACAAATATAACACTACCATACGATATAGGCATAGGTTTGCATATTATATGTCCGTCCCATGGGCTAAAAAGATGCTGTAAACTCGACATTAGCACTGTTTGCGCAACGTACGATTACTCAGATTGGCATTTAACTCTTGACTGATGTCTGAAAATTTTTGTGCTCCCCCAACCCATCCTATGTTTTCCAGACATCCCTTGTCCTAAAGAGCAATCCACACTGTATCAAATAAGAGACGTTTGCACTATGCAAGACGGGGTGCTAACCTGTGATAGCCTGTTACATATTTTACTATATCAATTGACTAATAACTTAATATTTGTTTTTCTGCCTTACAGATGAGCTACTATACTAACTTACCCACAGTTTAAATGACCAAATTTTAGTTTAACCATATGTAAAGATATGTGAAAGCAATTGCAGTTGGTTGATATCTTACATTTTTGAGACAGCAATTTGGTCACAAAGTTCCTAAGATTGGAGCACTTATTAAAAGATGTAACATATATAACACGACACAAAAATGAGCAAGGTCATTGACTGACAAAAGAGATTATATTGCAGAAAGAATGAATATATTTTATATGTGTACCTGTAAATCTTTAGTTTCGGGTGCCGAGACATTGGACATTATATTGATTGCTGATTCTCAAGTCTGTGTTTTTGTTCCAGATGTTATGAATAACCTTTTTCACATATTTCCTTCCTAATACATATCAAAGCACTAAGAAAACTGATGGGGAATGGGTTTTCAAAGGTGTACGCAATAATCGTTTTTATCATATGACGTCGCGTCTGGGAGTGAAATAACGCCATGCAATAAAAAATAGTAAGTGAGTATGATCAGGAAATACCACAATCACAAACTGCAGACAACCCCTTGGCACCCCAAGGAAGAGCCGCTCAACCATCACGAGACACCAGGAAGACAAATTAAGCAAAGCAAATCTGTAAACCGCTTGTGGTTTATCGATTTTAGGGAAACGTTATGACGTACCTGCAACGCTGCGTACATATGACAAAATTGTAACGTTTTTACGGTAGAAATGAGATTTCAAAGTTATCTTAATGTCATATGATAAATAGAATCTAACATTCGTGCTCTTGTATTATTGAATTTATTAAACTCGTTGCGAAAAAGAGATAAAATGCTCGGCAAGCCTCGCATTTTATCACTTTTCCCCAACTCGTTTAATAAATTCAATAAAACATGAGCACTCATGTAAGATCCTCTATATTTATGTAGCTACACGATGTTGGGAGTGTATGCAAGATGAGACCACCTGCTTAGACTGTGGAGCAGATACAACTTTTTTGAGCACTCAGTTCATGATGCAGTAGGTCCCATGTGTAGTGCTCACAGAGGCTAACAGAGGTGTTGAACTAAGACATTTTCCCAGTGGAAATGTTTAGGTGTCTGGTTCGTGTAATCTGTACTCCAACAGTTTCCATTATTTTATATCCGAACTTTTCATAATAATTGTTCACATATTGAAGATGTGCACTTCCTATTTTGTATTATTTTTTTTCGAATTTAGAACTTTGACATTTTGACGTCTACCCCACTTTTGGGTTGCTTACATTATTTAACTTGGGTGTAATTTATAGCCTCAACAGTTTTAATTCCTTTATATTCAAACTTTACATAATGATTGTTCGCAAATTGAAGATGTGCACCTCCTAGTGTGTGAACATTTGATAATATATTATTGCATTTACGGGATTGTTGAAATGAGACATTGTTACGTCTACAGCACTTTTGGGGTGTTTACATTGTGTTATCTGAAACTCAAACAATTGTCATAACTTTTTATTCAAACCTTGCCAACTGATTTCTGACTTACTGGCGATGTACATCTTCTACTTTGTGCAGCTTACATAAATATTTTCATATTATTTATGTTGCACTGAGATATTATTACGTCCACAACATGTGGAACTTAAACATTTTTTGACGTCTGCAACACTTATGGGGTGCCTGATTTGTGAATTCGGTTACGCCAACAGCTTTCTTTCCTTTTTATACCAACTTTGCATACATACAAATCTCAACATAATTCCTTGGCAGGTGTGTGTTGGGGGAGGGAGTAGTCAATTAATTTACATAGTTCCCCTAATAGATAGGTCATATACATTCAGTAATTAAGCGACGCAGGACCAGGGCAGAGTTTTGTCTTGCTTTACATCATCTTGAGGGTTTCGTCAAGCTAGTGACTACACCAATACACAAACCACTTGCATACCTTATTGCCGTCTGTGCCTCACTGTATTCACTGGTAAATGTATACGTCGATTTGCTGGTATTTACGCGTATTGCCGGTACTTCAGAGACCGGAAGTGGTAGATATTGGTGTGAATACTATATAGAAAAACATGCCATATGCCCAAAAGACTATAGAATTAAATCTTTTTTCAGTATTCGGCATGCACATTGCGATTTATGTAAGCATTTAGGAATAGATTCGAGTACCGATCTATTACTTCATGATATAACCACTTGTCCTATAAGCTAAAGTAAGTAAGGATGTAAAGATCAGGAATCGACATGATCAAGTACCACACCTTACCCAGGATACCAATGGGAAAGTGACAAACTCAAAGTTATACACTACAAACGGGAGCCAGGAGGTCAGCTCTTTCCCATAAGGTGACCACAAGGCACAAATAAACAGGCGCACAAAAATGCATAACAAACACAAGACAGACAAAACACAAGATCCACAAACGAAGTACCACCTTGGAAGGGTCAGTAAACTATTTTACTTGAGGGCTTAAACCCGTTTCACGGCTCCAACCTCACCCTTAATTCAGATGTTGATCAAGACACATAGATATTTGGTTTGCATAACATACCTTTAACTTATTAATGCATCATCTCCCAGAGCATGTAAATCAAGATACATGTATAAAACGAAGATAAAACAAAGATAAGGACTCAACAGTAAATAAAACTGAATACTGGAGCAAAAGAAATCCAATAGGTAAACCCCGGTGGGCCCGAAAAACAGCCAAAGCAACAGGCCCCTCCCATCTCATCAATAGACTTTCGTGTAACAAGAAGCGTGTATTGTCAAGCGCATAGTCTATATCCAATTCAAACTTTTCTAAAATCCTTATATTGATCCTTCTAATGGCTGTATTTTCGCTGTGGCTTTCTATTCTTTATTCTGTTTCGGTGACATTCATCTTAATCCCGACCCATTGACCGCATTTAGTGATAGGTTAAATACCCCAGGAGCTCCTTTCAGTTTTATAAGTTTCAATCAAATGTTTCATTTGTTTATATTAAAGTACAGAGAATTTTGTTAACAAGCTACATAGTTTACATGCTGAGCTGCTAGATTTTGACTTGACTTAATATTTACAGAAACTTGGTAAAGCCCAGCTGTGTCAACCACCGACTTAATGCTACAATTTTACAACATTCTAGAAAGAAAGGATCGAACTGGCAATCCTCATGGAAGGGGTCATTGTATATGGACATGGAATATTTTATAAGCGCGGGGAGAATTTATATATTAGAGGCATGGAATGGCTATTGATAGAAGTATTTAATTCACGTAGAACCATGAATTTTATAAAAAGGGATTGAACAATTGAATCCTCTTTTTACACCAAAAAGGCTTAATTTGAGGGGGTAAAAAGCTTCAAAAACAGCTACATTTTTTCAACTTTCTAATTTTTCAAGAAAGTAACCCCTCTAAATCCTTGTTTTAGAATCGCTATCCTGTTGGAGACTGGTTCCAAAGTGGTACATGTACCACTTTGATATTCATCAATTTTAACCTTGGCTGATCTATCATTTGAATGCAAAGTGGTACGTATACCACCCCCCGCACAAAGTTACGTCTAACAGGATGGCTGCTTTAGAATTTTAACCTAACTGAACTGATTCTAAAGTGGTACATGTACCACATTGATATGCAGTGATTATAGTTCTGACTGCTCTATCATTTGAATGCAAAGTGGTACGTATACCACCCCCCGCACAAAGTTACGTCTAACAGGATGGCTGCTTTAGAAATTAACCTAACTGAACTGATTCTAAAGTGGTACATGTACCACATTGATATGCAGTATAGTTCTGACTGCTCTATCATTTGAATGCAAAGTGGTACGTATACCACCCCCGCACAAAGTTACGTCTAACAGAATGGCTACTTTAGAATGTTTATCTGACAGAACTGATTCTAAAGTGGTACATGTACCACATTGACATGCAGTAATTGTAGTTCTGACTGCTCTATCATTTGAATGCAAAGTGGTACGTATACCACCCCCGCACAAAGTTACGTCTAACAGGATGGCTGATTCAGAATTCTAATCTAATTGAACTGAATCTAAAGTGGTACATGTACCACTTTGATATGCAACCATTCTCTTGGACGTAATTCTGAGCATGTGGTATATGTACTACCTGGCCTTTAAATAATAGAGCAGTCCGAGCTCAAATTGCTGAATATCAAAGTGGTACATGTACCACTTGAGAGTCAGTGCAGACTCTTAAATTAATTCCTAATCAGCCTTATTGTGAGACTTAATTCCAAGGGGTGGTATATGTACCACTTTGCTTTGAAATGATAGAGCAGCCAGGAATAAATCACTGCATGCAAAGTGGTACATGTACCACTTGAGGGGCAGTGGCGTTTGAAATTAATTTTAATCAGCCATATTTCGAGACTTAATTCTGAGGGTTGGTATATGTACCACTTTGAATTCAAATGCCTTGATTAGAATCACCGCATATCAAAGTGGTACATGTACCACTTTGGAGTCAGTGAAGCTTAAGGAGTCATATTTTGAGCTGGTGGCTACCACTCTGCATTCAAATGATTAGAGCAGTCATGACTTAAGTTTCTGAATATCAAAGTGGTACATGTACCACTTTAGAGGCAGTGTAGTAAGATTTTATTTCTAAATCAGTCCTTCTGTGAGGCTCAAATCTTAGAGTCGTATTTTTCAAGGAGTATCCGAAAGCTGAACCATCAGTGGGTCTGGTTTAAAGCGAATCAGAAGACAGGGACACGGCCTAAAGATATTCACCATATCTACATTAATTGCTGGTTCCCTGTCTACAGGTGGTCAGTAATGTAAATACAGGTAACCAGAACCCCCCCCCCATTTCCAGGTATTGGGGGGGGGGGGGGTACTGGTTACCTGTTTTTCCATTACTGACCACCTGTAAAGCCGGAACCAGCAATTAATGTAGATATGGTGAATATTTTTTTTTCTAGATTAATTTTGACAGAAGCACTTAATATATAAAAATTGAGGATAAGAAATCAAAAACATAAATTGGGCTTATATTTATTTATTGTAATAAAATACTGTTATTAAAATACTAATCCACACAACATTATTTGAAAACTAGCAAAAAACAACAATCCAGCTTTAAAACACAGTATGTAGTTGGTCGCTGACGAATTATACCCCTATTCCACACATGCCCCGAATCCCACGAATTGCCACGAGTTGACAAATATTTGGATTCGTGGCTGAAACGCTCTCAGTTCGTGAAGATCTTAACTGAATCGCACAGTTGCAATTCGTAGGTCTATCGGGAATTCGGCCCAACAGTTTTGAACTGTTCAAACTTTAGCCACGAATTCCCCGATTCGAAAAATCTCGCTTGATTCGTAACAAGTTTCTAATGCATTCTTGGACATCGTAACTGAATCGTAATCGATTCGGAGATGTTCTTAGGCATTCGTAGCTACGTTGACGGACGGACGACGGACGGACGCCGGAGTGACTGGTATACGATAAGCTCTCCCATGAGCCTTCGGCTCAGGTGAGCTAATAAAACATTCATGTATAAGAAAAAATGTTTGCTTTTCTGGTCCTATGAAATTTATTTCTCAAAACTGGATGTTCGCTTCCATCAGTCTTAAAAAGTGCGGTTGATATACAGTCATTTCAATTCACTATTATCATGCATGACCGAATGTCCAAATGAGACGGTGCACATGAGCAGACACTTTCCCATGTTCCGGATTCCGATCCATTAGATTATTCTCACAGACAATTTCTATACAGTGATATAGTACTTTTAAATCTGCTACTGTACAGTTATATGGACCTACTTGTCAGATTTAAACATAACCCAGTTACACATTCCCGATTCTGGCTACGACTCATCACGATTCGTCCCGATGAGACCTATATTGACAAATCGGGATGCATCCGGATGTTTAAAACAGAAAATTCAGAAATCCCTACGATGTCTCACGACGTTCCTACGGTATCTCTACGACTCCTCTACGATTCATGACGGTGCTACTACGATGCTACTACGATGCTACTACGGCAGAGTCACGACATAACCGTAGGACAGTCGTACTGCATTCTTGGTGAATCGGGGTGAATCTGGATGAGTCGGGGGTGAATCGTGTTGTCAGATGATACCCCGATTAACCCCGAACGCCCAAGAATGACGACGAGTACTACCACGATGCCACTAGGAATGACCCCGATCCCGCTACGGTAGAGCTACGACTTAGGCCACGCCCACAATCCAACACGATTCACCCCGACGAGTTTAAACGGTTTAAACTCGTCGTAGCGTTGTCCTCGAGGTTCCCGAATCACCAAGATTCTTCAAGAATCACCACGGTACTACTACGATTCACGCCGGTGCATCAAGATGGCGCAACGGCGCTTCTAAGAATCATGCCGATGCATCCCGATTTGACAAATCGGGGTGAGTCGTAGCTCTGCCGTGGCCCAAAATCGTGACAGTGTAACTGGGGCTTAAGGTTATCTGGGCTAAAATCTGTGTTATTCAGAGTAGATCTATGGAGATGGCCATAATTTAAACTACGAATAAAATGGCGGACTATAACCGGTGGCACGGTTTAGAGAGCTGCAGCAGCCAGACCTTCTCCTGCGCATCATTGTTAAAACCTGTAATAATCCGTATAGATACTGATGAGATTGTTCTTATTAGCAGTTACACCTAGACCGAATGTAGGACATTTCGGCCTAGGGTGTTTCGACCCGGACATTTCGGCCACGATAAAAAAAACAAATGGGGCGTTTCGGCCATAACTATAAATTGTGGGTTGGGGTGCGTGCATGCATAAATGTTTGATGCATATCTGAGGAAATACTTGTCTGAATAATCTAATATACCATATTTCTCCCAAAATGTTATTAGTTCTTAAAGTACATGTATTTACAAGCAGAGATGAAAACTGTGTGGGTCCTGATCAGGTAGGGAGCTGGCTGATCTGGATCTGCTGTGTTTTGAAGAAAAAAGATAAATCCAGACTCAGCATGAACGTAGTAAACATTCATCAATTGTTATGTGTCACTTCAACAGTCAGTAAATTCAAAGATACATGAGAATCGTTGCAAACAAAAAAATTAAAATATATGCTAATCCAGGTAATGGGTACTTTATACAGGTATATATCATTTACTGCTGTATTATATACACCATGATTTACCCGTTTCTATTAAAAATAGCATAATCCTATTACCAGTCTTTGAATCTACTGTAATTATTCACATGCATATTTGATTTCAAAAGATTAAGAAATGCATCACACATTTAAATGCATGCATACATCCCAACCCAAAATTTATGGTTATGACCAAACGTCCACCTTCGGCATTTTCTATGGCCGAAACGTCCATGGCCGAAACGTCCGTGGCCGAAATGTCTGTGCCGAAACGTCCGTGGCCGAAATGTCCGTGGCAGAAATGTCCTAGCACCCCTGGACCAGATCCATAACTCTGAGTTACCTGCTTATTTTTAATGAGCAGACACTTCCGCAAGCCCGACGTTTTTAAATTTGTCAAACCTGATCTGAATCTGGGTCCAAAATATGAGGAGTCGGTTTTTATATAACGATTAACTTTCAATGAGAACATCATAGTATTAAACAGTTTGGTTCCAGATCAAGCCCGACGTTTTGTTGGACATGATCTGGATCCAAAATGTTTGAAAAGAATATCAGCAGAGAGACCTAGGTACTTTTTATTTGATCATATTGCTCATAGACGCGCTGGCCGTTCATCGGTCTAAGAATCGTCGTGCGGCAAACGGTTTGGCCTCAGATCAGGCCCAGCGTATCAGTAGTGGGCCTGATATGGGTTCAATGTGTTTGAAAGTAATATCAGAACTGCTTAGGTCAGACCTGATCTGTGTCCAAACTGTTTGACAAGAGCATAGCTCAATAAATGCATCATAGTGTCAAACTGTTTGGATGCAGATCAGGCTCAAGGTTTTGTTGGTCCTGATCTGGGTCTAAACCAATGTTTGAAAAGAATATCAGCAGACAGACCTAGTTCTTTTCATTCGATGGGCATAGGCCAGTTGTCGTGCAGCCATGCACCAAATAGTTTGGATCAGGCCCAACTTTTTGTCAGACCTAATGTACGATACAGCTAATATCAGAAGTCAGTCCTAGCTGGTCTGACCAGACCAGGCCCGACGTTTTGCTGGGTTTTCTGTTACTGTAGTCAGACTTCGTTCAAATAATAGCTAAACGAGATTTGAACGGTCGTAGTTGGACTGAGATACATCTAGTGATTTAGATTACGGTGGATCCACGCTCAAATCCACTGAGTGTGGAAAATTATGGTCAGGGACCCGAGTCCTAGAATATCGATAATTCAATCTGAAAGTCCTCTACTTGAGACGATGCTAGTGATTTTATGTGGTCTGCTGATAACATATGCAACCAGTTTTGATACAGATCATATCCACAAATGTAGGTGCCTGATCTTAATCCAAATTGTCAGACATTCTGGTGGTGTTATAGAATTTTCTGATCTTTATTTTTTATTTATATAATAGTTTTTTCAACAAAATCAGCAGACGAAAAAAATCATGCAAAAAGTAAAATAAATAAAAAATAAAGCAAAATGTTAATAATATTCGTTAAGTTCCAATGTTAATCCATTCACGCAATATTTTATAATGTCTTTTCAAAGTGTGCTTCCGATAAGAAGTTGTTCATGTTAGAAAACAGATGGCCGTTTTATGCAATATTACGTAATACATGTTAACACCTGTCAAAACAAACACATATATCTATTATAGTCTATAACAGCTTAAATTATTCCCTTAGTTGCAGTTTTGTTGGATTAATGAAACGGATTAAAGTAGTGTATGTGGCATGGTAGATTGGACGCTTATTTACAAAAATCATTAATTATTATACCATGAACTTGTATGTTGCGGACACTCATTGAAAGCGGTTGTGGACACTCATAGGAAAGATCTAAATTTAAAGAATTTCAAAAAATATGTCGGGCCTGATCTGAATCCAAACTGCTAGCCACTCGGATGGTGTTCCTGAAAATTTTATTAAATCATTTTCATACTATAAATTCGGAGAGGAAAGGCATATATGCATGTTCATAAAATTGTTCCAGACCAGCCTGTCATTTGGGGAGCAGTCTTACTAGGGACTACTTCAGCTCAACTTGAAAATTCCCTATTTGAAATTCAGCTCTTAGAGAGTTGATTCTCATGCTTTAAACACATTCCACCAGGGTTTTCAATGTTTGCTAACACATTAAACTACAAAATAGACAAACCCATGCTTGGATATGTTTCACTTTAATTAGCGAACGAGTCTGTTATGCGAACATCGACAACTCAGACGAGCCTGTGCAAACACACAGTCTCACCAAGGCATTCGCTGCTCAAACACACCTCGGATCCATTGTTGTGTCCCAGCTCACAAAAAGAAAGGCGGTGCATGTAGACGGCATCTTGTCCTACCAAGGGTTGTGAGTATCAAAGGTAGATACGACGAAACCTTCGCTGGTGAAGATGGTAGACGGAGGCTCAGACAAAAATAAATCTAAGCAGGGGCGGATCCAGGATTTTTGGAAAATAGATACAAGCAGGGGTGATCCAGGATTTCTGGAAGGGGGATCAGCTCTGTAGAGGAGGGGATTCACTTTGCTGATTTTATGTCAATTTGCTTAAATATTCCATGAAAATGAAATAATTTGGTCTAGCTGATATTTAAAGACTGTGGGCGGGGAAGGGGAGTTCGAACGAACCCCTGAACCCCCTCTGGATCCGCCACTGCTAAGGCTTCTTCTAGCCTAACCAGATAAGCACGCATGCTACTGCATGCTGCCAAATAGACATGTGCTGCTAGATAGTTGCGCATAATGACTAAGCACATGCGATTAATGTAGAAATCTCATTTAACAGAACTATAAGTACGGTAAATACCTCCATTCATAGAACTATTAAATTTCATCATTTCTACTCAACTCCCACCAAAGCGCAGGCTCGCGAGAATCATCGCTGCTCGCACACATAAAATATTGATACAGATATGAAGTCTCAGATCTATTTTTAAACACCGGTCTTGCTGGTTAAGACTATGCTACATGGGTATAAAGTGGTGCCTTTTACGTATGTGATAAGTAAGCTACATATCATGTCATAAATCATTCATCTTTTGAATTACAAAGGTGCCGACCGTAAAGGACACGTGTGCTTTTATTGCATCAAATGGCCCATGGACATAGTATTAAAGGACCGGATGCATAGTAGTCTATAGTAGTATATATTAAAATGGGCCTCGACGCGAGAAAACCTGACTTTGGTGCTTTCGAACAGCTAGTAAACTTGCTTCGTGTAAAATTTTAGTCAGTCTCTGTAGCTGAACAGACTTGTTTGAGCCTTACTCTGTCATTTTTTCTCGCAAAATGGCCTTAATATATCTTATCACTTATTCAAACCGGAAGACCAAGTTGAGACTTCAAGTGTATGGAATGTAATGAAATCATTGATATTGAATAAACACGAAGCTTACCAGACTCTTCACTGCTCTTCACTGCTCGCATGCGCATAGTATTGATATGTTATGATGTATGACCAACACAGTAATGAACCCACTCATTCGGAAAAGGTCAGTCTTGGATGCTTAGAAATCAATTATTCTGATCTCAAATATTCAGATCACTTATTTTTGTTACATTTATATATTTTTTTCTATTAGTCTAATCTTTATTTCGAAATCAATTTTCTTTTAATCGTTTTCCATATTCCACTGTGTAACGTATAGGTAGCCGTATATAGATTGCCTCTTCACGTGAAATCTCGCGGAGATAACGCGGAACGAGACAGTTGGGCGCATGAGCACTAACAATGTGAAATCTTCAGTCTTTTAAAATAAACCTATTAAATGTATTAAAGATTAATTTAATTGCCGATCACAACACGTTTGCTTTTGTAATTTGTTCTGTTGTTATGGGTTCACTTATTAACCAGCTAATTTTTTTTCGCACAGGCTGATCAGTGCCTTTTGTGTTTCTGCGGTCCGAGGATATGGAAATCCCACAATATAGTTCAGCTTATCTTCCCACTCCTATGTAGACTCAGATAAGACTTAAACAATTTTAATAGTTTTAAGCGAACGCACGGTGGTTCAACTCGAAACCGAGGGGTTGCGAGTTTGAGCCTCAGATGCGTCCATGTGTTGTTTAATCATACTGTGCATATTGGTGTAAAGGGCCAGGGGTCCGCCCACCCCCTGAAAAATCATAAACATATAGAGTTTCTTTGCAATACTGGTCCGGATTCCCCAAAAGTCATAAAGCTATTAAATTAAGTCAGCATTAAGTGTCAAAGTGGTGGGCCATCATCGACACGCCTGCGAAGCCCGCTTATAGAGCTATTTTAATCCAAGTAAAAAAAAAAAAAAAAAAAGTTGAATCCCTCTGACAAAAAACTCCCGAATGGCTAACATTACCCCAAGCGGTGTTCTCCGGATCAAATCAATCGAACCCAGCGAAGGTTTCGTTCAAAGATAGTGAATTGCAACCATTAGTAGGACAAGATTCAAAATTAGTGGCAGTTGACAAACATGGCAGGTCAATTTGTGTCTACGTACACACGGTTCTTGACATAAACCAGCCATCAAACTCCTTTGAAGTCAGATCAGCCAACAACCTGGCTGTTCGCGAGCATGAAGTTTCGATCTGATCTAGTTGACTAAGCAGTTGCCATTAATTTAGTTTGTTTAGCCTGCAATATACGGGTGGCTGTATAAGAGTGGAGATACATGTTGCGGTAATTCAGCAGGTTTAGATTAAAACAGTCTTCATGGGCCGAAGTTCATTGTATGAGGAAAATCTACCCTGAGACCTCTTGTTATTAATTGTATAGCCTATCAATCTGATGTCATCTGTTTTACGCAACTGGATTGTTTATTAACATGATAAAACCTAATTGGGGTCATTTTACTCAAAGGAAGCGAAAAGTCGATGGATTAACTCCACATTTGCGCACTTCAGTATATCTTTTGCGCACTTGGATTCCTTCTTTTGTGCAAAACACAGATCACCTCCACTCCGCATCCGTGCCGTCTGATCAGTGCTTTTTTGTTTGTTTGATTTGATTATTTACGTCCCATCAACAATCTTTCAGTTATGTAGGGACAGGTCTTCCTGGGTTGAATCAGTACTAAGCTAGGATGAATGTGTCCGTGCCGTCTGATCAGTGCTTTTTTGTTTGTTTGATTTAATTATTTACGTCGCATCAACAATCTTTCAGTTATGTAGGGACAGGTCTTCCTGGGTTGAACCAGTACTAAGCTAGGATGAATGTGGCTTGCTCAAGGAAACAACGCAGTGACGCCGATGAGGCTCGAACCCGTGGCCCCGCGGTCTGGAGCCAAGCACTATACCACTGAGCCACTGTGCTCCCTATGATCAGTGCTGTGTTATTCATAAGTGTGTGTATACAAATACTGAGTCCGAGGTGTATATAAAAGCATTATTGTGATCATCTGTAAACTTTTTATGCTACTTACATGTATAGTACAGGCGTGCACATGCTCGCACTCTGACCAGCACCTTTGTTTTCAGTGAGTGGAATAAGATTAATGATAGTCCCCTTTACATGGACTGGCTCGTGTACATGGAGCGACAGCCCAAAAATAGGGCACCATATTTTTTATCGGGTCGTTACATCAATTCCGAATTTGGGCTACGACCATTCGATATAATAGATATTTCTAATGAAATATCAAGAAATGTATCGCAAAATTGTCGTCTGCTCCATTTGTTTGAACTGAAAGAAATTCTTTACCTCATTGTATATGTTGTGTCCTGGGTATTTTTCATGCTTCCTTGTCACCTACTGACTATGCCTAAATAGCGCAGTCGTCGCGGAAACGCGTTGGTCGTAGCGAGAGCGTACAGAGCGTAACTAGCAGAATCGTAGCTGCATCACGGATGAATAACTCGGCGATTTCGCCACGATGTGACGGCGATTGTGATACGATGTTCACGATGCCGCCGCGATACGGATACGCTCATGAAGATCTTACTGGGATGTGACTACGCTTCCGTTGCGCTTCGAGTTAAAAAAGTAACTTCTTATGCCTAAATTTTATTTAAGTGTTTCTGTCAAAATCAAAATAGAACAAATATTTCTTTAAGCTGTGACCCTGTCTTCTGAGACGTTTTAAACCAGACCCACTGACGCTTAAGCCTTCCGGTGCTCCAGGACAAAATGTCACCATCACCCCGAGAATTGAGCATCGTAGAATGGGTGATTTAGAAATAAAATTTAACTACACTGCCTCTAAAGTGGTACATGTACCCTTTTGATATTCAGAAACTTTAGCCAGGACTGTTATAATCTTTTGAATGCAAAGTAGTAGCCACCTGCTCAAAATTACGTCTAACAGGATGACTTTGATATGCGGCGATTCTAATCAAGGCGACTCTATCATTTGAATGCAAAGTGGTACATATACCACACCCTCAGTATTAAATCTCGCAATATGGCTGATTAAAAATTTAAAACCGCACTGCGCCTCAAGTGTTACATGTACCACTTTAATAAGCAGCGATTTTAATCCTGGCTACTCTATCATTTTAATTCAAAGTGGTGCATATACCACCCGCACAGAATTACGTCTAAGAGGATGACTGCATTAGAATTAATCGTAACTGACTGCACAGACTCCAAAGTGGTGCATGTACCACCCGCACAGAATAACGCCTATAGAATTAACTTAAACTGCATATGTACCAATTGTAACCCTGGCTAATGCAAAGTGGTACATATACCACCCCTCAGAATTAAGTCTCGCAATATTGCTGAGTAAGAATTAATTTCAATCTGCACTAAATATCAAGTGGTACATGTACCACTTTGATATTCAGCACTTTTAACCTGGGCTGTTATATGATTTGAAGGCAATGTGGTACATATACCACCTGCTAACAATTTCATCTAAGATGGTGGTTGCTTTTAGAAAAAGTATTGAGTCAGAATTAACTTAAACTGCATATGTAACGATCGTAACCCTGGCTGCTCTATCAGTTTAATGCAAAGTGGTACATATACCACCCCTCAGAATTAAGTCTCGCAATATTGCTGAGTAAGAATTAATTTCAATCTGCACTGAATATCAAGTGGTACATGTACCACTTTGATATTCAGCACTTTTAACCTGGGTTGTTATATGATTTGAAGACAATGTGGTACATATACCACCTGCTAACAATTTCATCTAAGATGATGGTTGCTTTTAGAACCGCTTTTGAGTCAGTGCAGTAAAAATAAATCTTAATCAGCCATCCTTTTAGACGTAATTTTTTGCGGGTGGTATATGTACCACTTTGGAGTCAGTGCAGTTAAATTTTATTTAAGTCAGTCACCCTCTTAGATGTCATTTTGTGCGGGTGGTATACGTACCACTTTGCATTCAAATGATAGAGCAGTCAGAGCTACAATCAGTGCATATCAAAGTGGTACATGTACCACTCTAGATAGATTCAGTTCAGTTAGATTAAATTTCTTAAGCAGCAATCCTGTAAGACGTAACTTTGTGCGGGGGTGGTATACGTACCACTTTGCATTCAAATGATAGAGCAGTCAGAACTACAATTACTGCATATCAATGTGGTACATGTACCACTTTAGATTCAGTTCAATTAGATTAAATTTCTAAAGCAGCAATCCTGTTAGACGTAACTTTGTGCGGGGAGTGGTATACGTACCACTTTGCATTCAAATGATAGAGCAGTCAGAACTACAATCACTGCATATCAATGTGGTACATGTACCACTTTAGAGTCAGTTTAGTAAGATAACATTTCTAAAGCAGTCGCCCTGATAGTCGTAACTTTGTGCGGGGGTGGTATACGTACCACTTTGCATTCAAATGATAGAGCAGTTAGAACTACAATCACTGCATATCAATGTGGTACATGTACCACATTAGAATCAGTCCAGTCAGATTTAATTTCTAAAGCAGTCGTCCTGTTAGACGTAAATTTGTGCGAGGGTGGTATACGTACCACTTTGCATTCAAATGATAGAGCAGTCAGAACTAAAATCACTGCATATCAATGTGGTACATGTACCACTTTAGAATCATCTCTGTCAGATTAAATTTTTAAAGCAGCCATCCTGTTAGACGTAACTTTGTGCGGGGGTGGTATACGTACCACTTTGCATTCAAATGATAGAGCAGTCAGAACTACAATCACTGCATATCAATGTGGTACATGTACCACTTTAGAGTCAGTTTAGTTAGGTTAAATTTCTATAGCAGCCATCCTGTTAGACGTAACTTTCTGCGGGGGGTGGTATACGTACCACTTTGCATTCAAATGATAGATCAGCCAGGGTTAGAATTGTTGAATAGCAAAGTGGTACATGTACCACTTTGGAAGCAGTCTCCAACAGGATAGCGATTCCAAAACAAGGATTAAGAGGGGTAACTTTCTTGAAAAATTAGAAACTTGAAAAAAATGCAGCTGTTTTTGAAGCTTTTTACCCCCTCAAATTAAGCCTTTTTGGTGTAAAAAGAGGATTCAATTGTTCAATCCCTTTTTATAAAATTCATGGTTGTAGGCAAATTTCCTTAAGCCTTTTCTATAAAGGACATAACTCTGATGCCAATTACTATAATACCATTGAAGATTCTGTTGCCCTAGCTGTTGATACTGGAATAAAGGATATCATAATTAACCTTAATTGTCTAAATAACACTTTCAGACAGAAAAATGATTCACTTTCCATGCAATTTTCACTTAACCGATCGATCTCTCAACCAATACACTTTACTGAACATTCTTCTCGGCTGAAAGATATAAGCCTGGTAAGCAATAAGGATATAGAGAATCTTACATGAGTGCTCATGTTTTATTGGATTTATTAAACGAGTTGGGAAAAAGAGATAAAATGCGAGGCTTGCCGAGCATTTTATCTCTTTTTCGCAACGAGTTTAATAAATTCAATAATACAAGAGCACTCATGTTAGATTCTATTTATCATATGACAAATACTTTGAAATCTCATTTCTGGCGTAAAAACGTTATAATTTTGTCATTATCTACGCAACGTTGTTATGGACGTCACAACGTTTCCCGTAAATCTATAAACCACTAGTGGTTTATCGATTTATTTGCATGGCGTTATTTCACTCCCAGACGCGACGTCATATGATAAATTATTTTTCATTTATTAGTTCTCAAATTCTCCAAACCTAAGTCCAAGGCATTTGTCAGACATATTTGGAGTTATGAAAATTATAATTATGAGGTTCTAAGAGAAAATTCATCACTCTTTGATTGGTAGTCCCCACCCCCTCCCCCAATACGAATTGTGAAATTTGATAAGAATGAGAAGAACATTACTATTTATGTTAGCAATTAAAGTGATTCAAAGATTTAGAATTTAAACTGGGACCAATGACCTCAAACAATCTAAATGCAGGATTGACCATAAAATGGACGGATAAAAAAGTCAAAGAAAATGATACTTTTCTGTGGAAAAAAGTTTTTGGTGCAGCCCTCAAGCTATCCGCAAAAAAGGTTTTTCATATTGGACAAGTACTGATAAAAAATGGGGCTATAAACTCTTTTTTATGAAATAGAAAAAAGGTTTTAAGGTGCTTTCTCCACAATGATCAAGCTTATCCTTTTGCATACAGTTGTGGGTTCACATTACACACATCATATAATTTCGTGCCAACCAAGAGTGACAATGACGTAATATTGGGTTTTCAACTGCTTTGTGTAAACATTAACTTGCCCACTCCACTTGATCTAACGCTTATCGATAGAATACTTGAGGATAGGATTAATACACAAGTGATCTAACGAATATAAGTCGCTAATAATGTTGTAAAAACACATGATGTCACTGTCACTCATGGCTGACAGGACAGTACAAAACATGCTTGAAAAAAATGGGGGGGGGGGTGTCAAAATTCTCAACAAACTAATTATTATTACAGCTTATTATTCACTAGTTTTGTACACACCTGTACCTTAACATATATTTATAATGGCATGCATAAGTATGTAGTTATGATATATACTTAACTACTAAAGACACCTGACACATACTGTGTGTCAATTAATTTTGGCAGTAAATGAATACGATGCATACTTGTCTTTCCATTGCGCAAAGCTGAACAAAGGTAGACTAAGATGCACTGAGATTATTTGAAAAGATGAACTAATTTCAGACGTCAGCTATCAAAACGTCACTTAACCCCTGAAATCAATTTTAGCAAGAACAAAGAAATCACGCAAAATTCGCCAGAAACCGCTAAAGTGTGATCCTTTGTTATTCCATTGACATATTCTTGGCATTCAAATAAAGCATGCAAGCATTATTCAACCCAAAAGCCTATTTTCATTTTCTTAACGTCATTTTTTTCGCTTTCAGCGTTTTATGAGCTTTTAAAAAAAATTGTCACTTTATCAACTTTTTTCACTTTGTATGATGGTTGGAATGCATTTTGACAATGATTCAGTCCTTTTGAACTCCGTAGCTACCGCCTATGTCCATTTAGCGACGTCCAGCGTTACAATGACATGCTGATATGTGTATACTGCAAAGCTTGAAATTCATACGCGATTTAAGTAAAGTATAAGCAATTGACACCATAACAAAGTAGACAGCACACACTAAACGGCGACACACGTTGATAAAGATTAAACGGTTATTATCCATAGTTTACGTTGTTCCTTAATTGACGTTAAACTTGGTTTATTCCGCTTTTACCATTCAACGTGACGTGAAACATAAGTTCTGATTTTTGAAAATGCATTCTCCTACAATGATTGGCTGACTCCAAGTCATTTCCTCAGTTTCTAGAAATTGCTTAAACAAAGGGAAAAAACACTGCCGTTTAGACAACGTCAAATGCAAAACATAAAAACCCCATATCATACGTCACAGCAAGAAATTACAATTTTTTTTTTAAAATGCACTTTTGTCTGTTCTGGTATTGGCATTGCATACATGAAAAAGTTTTTAAAAAAATATCTAGACATACATTCCTGAAGCAAAATTGATAAAAACGGTGTTTTGACGTCGTGACGTCATATTCTAATTTGATAAATATATTTTTCCAAGAATACTTTCTAATGTTTTGCAATTTTAATATGCTTATCGGCTTAGCTCTATAATTTGTTGTATTCGAGTTTGAAGCAAGTAAAAAGTATCAGGTTTCTTTAGTAGTTCAGTATACATCAGTGAATAGGTCAGACTGGTTGAACTATATACAGAACAGGTAAAATCTGTTTGTAAGACATAACCTGTTTGAGAAATATACAGGCATAAGTCAAAAGTTATAAACAACATACGTATTTATAAAAAACAATGAAATATTCTAGACCCAATTTTTTTTACAAACACAACACTTTTGTCTCCAGTTTTGTGCTGCAAACATTTATCTGTGATAATGCATTGCATTACAGTTGTTCTAATATTAGGACTATACTATTTTCATTTAAATAGGTAAATAACGGTAAATGTATTACAGCAGTTAGAAGTAGTTTAGGAAATACACCTGACTGTATAATTCATCCATTACCTGGATTAGCTCATATGTTTTGTTTACATCGATTCTCATCCATCTTTGAATCAACACTCAACAGTAGTTAGGAAGCCTCCATGCGCGTTAAACAATCTTTATGTTTTAACAACAAACTAATATTGGGCAAATTTTTGGCGCAAGTAAAATGAATTTGAGACCCCTCCTGGTAGGTTAGGCTGATGCCCGCTCTAAAGCAATAGTTCAGTTGTTGTTGATTTATTATTTATGTACTTCCCATTGTTTTTTTGGGTTCTGTGTTGGTCGTTGTTTAGATATTCATTACTTTGTGTCCTTTCTAGTTTTACAATCATTTTGTGGAGGAAGAGAGAGCTGGTTGCTTTGCTTTTATTGTCTGTTGGATGTCTTGTTACTGTAAATGTTTTGTGGCATTCCTCACGGAAACACAAATTATGAATGATGAGTTTCTCTATTCCAATTCGCATGCCAAACCTGGTAGTAATGCACTGGTTGGCTTTCCCTATACCAATTCATCGGGCCTGATCTGGGTCAAAGCTGTTTACAAAGTTTATCTGCAGGCGACAAAAGTTTTTTTTATAAAAAGCAAGTGAGTACATGTATGACCTGGTAATGCCACAATAAGAGGCAAGAAACCAACGCATGGCATCACTATGGTGGAACACAGACACTCACCAACAGCATGAATAACATCAAAGTAAAGCAATATGCTTAAAGTAAATTATGTTTCGTCATCTTAAACGAGGTATCCAGGATTTTTATATGGAGTATGTTTTGGTTCCACCAGATAAAGCCGCAAACAATGTTGTTGTTGTTTGACGATAGTATTATAATGATACTCTTAAACGTGAGCTTATTGATACTAATGCCTATAAACTGCAAACTTCCTTGAGTGAGAGTGTTGTTGTTGATGGGCATAATAGTAGTCATACAGCCCTGCATTTGGGTGGCAAAGCTAAGCAAAACCAAAGCAAGGTTCCTACGTGATCCTGGTGACCTAAACTCTATAAACAAAACCTTATAAGCAAGATTTATTGCTGATTCTAGTTCTTGTACGACAGCATAACTTTCTATATTGTTAACCCCATGTCCTACTGCTGTCAGAACATGTTATTAAGTAGTGCGAAAAGGTATATGAAAGATCCAGTAAGAATATATTTTGGTCTATTAAAATTCAGGTGATGTATTAGACAAACTAGATTTCAACGCGACCAGTTTGTCTACATATGATATTTCTACTCTTAACACTACTTTACCTCATAATTTAATTAAAAATAAACATATTGATCTTATTGAAAAAAAAACTTCCAAAGAGAAGGTTCTTCTTACCTTGTATGTAACAACAGTAACGCATTAATGCATTTTCACTTCGGAAAAGCCTTAAGAATATCATGCATGGTCTTGTCAAAATGTATCTATGCGCTGACCTTTTTGTTGGACAACATTTTATACGATTTGGCACTAAGTTGCAAAGACTAGTTGTAGGGATTCCAATGGGCACTAATTGTGCTCCCCTTGTTGCGGATTTCTTCCTGCTTTGTTATGAAAGGGGCTTTATGATCTCTATTTCTGATGGTAATATTTATTTTGACAACATGGTAAGAAAAATATACCCTGCAAATTTCAACTTTATAAAGCAAATACCTCTGATACTGAAGCATTTTTGTGACTTGCATTTGTTCATTTCTAATGAAATTGTTTCTTTCAAAATTTATGGTAAACGTGACGATATTGATATTGAAATTGTCAACTTCTCTTTTAGATGTTGATGTCCCTCGCTCTACATCATATGGAGTTTATGTTTCTCAATTCATCCGATTTGCTTACCAAATCAAGCCATGTTGCTGACTTCAACACTCGCAATAAACGGTTCTCAAACAAGGCTATCGGTATCATAGCATTCGCAATACTTTTTTTTTCCAAATTTTACCGCTGATACTATGATTTCATATCTAAATTCAATACTGGAATCTTTTGCGCAAGTGGCTTTTGGAACTAGAATTCTATGGCGATTTAGTGCATTACATTAAAAAAATTATTGGCTCTTATATTTGTTTAGCGCAGTTTATTAAAATAATTTATCATTATAAGAAGATTGGTTATAAAATTAATGTATTGCAACAGACTGCATGCTTGGTGGTAAACCCAATGACGATTGGCAACATTGCTTTCCTCTTTAATTGCACCTCAGATTCTATGATGGTTCTGACTTATAGACTTATCTATAGAAGAGAGGGTTGGGGTCTGATGGTGTGTATGTAGTCGGGCCCACCAGGTTTAACTGCTGAATTTCTTTTACTCCGTTAGTAAGTTGAATGTACTGTTGGGTCCTTATCTTTGTTTTATCGCCTTTTTGTATCTCGATTTGTTTTTATTAGGAGATGAAACATTGATAAGTTAGGGATCTTTCATGCGAACCAAACATCTATTTGTCTTGATCCACATCTGGAATAAGGGTGAGGTTGGTATATTAAAACTAGTTTAAGCCCTCCAGTAAAATATTGTTTACCGACCGTTCCAAGGCAGTGTTTCTTTTGTGGATCATTTTTGGTATTTATGTTTCGTGTTTGTCACGCTTTCTTGTCTGTGCATTGCAGCCTTGTGGTCACCTGCTGGGAAAGGGCTAACCTCTTGGCTCTCTTGTGTGTGATGTTTCTCGTGTTTTTTTTTCACTTTCCCATGTGGCGTCCTGGGTCAGGTGTGTTACTTTAATATATCGATTCCTGTTTTTGCCTACTTACTTAATTTTCTTATTTCTCAACGAGACGGTTGAGCACCCAAACTAAATGTTTAAAATGGTGAGTAAGAAAATATTCGCATTTATATGCTCATTTTTGTTAATTTTGACCTATACGGTCAACAACAAATAATAAATCAACAGCTGAATTCATGTCTAAGAACACGCTTTACTTCTAACTGCAAAGGGAAGACATTTAAGCATGGTTTCTATTATCCTGTGAGTTTCGGTTAACTTCCTTATCTCATATAAGCATAGCGTCCTTTTCGTGGGATATAAGCAAACAGCTCAGATTCTAATCAGGGTCTCCACTGTTTGCTCATAGAATGTCCCATTAGAATTTGAATAAACATGAAAAACAGCACCCAATATCCCTTAAATATGAAATCGACTCCTCCAACCGATAGAGATAGGAAAGTTAATTCGGCTTAAACGGGTTATACATATGGTGATATACTGCGGGATATCTGTAAATGTTTCCGCAGAATTCCATTATTGCTTTTAAAAAGGTAGTGTGTATGAGCAGGAACACTGCAGGTCAACCCAAGGCACCATGAGGAAGAGACAAAGAACAACCACATGACGTCAATTAGACTATAAAAGCTAAGCAACCATCTATCTCTACCCTATCAAGATAATTGCAAAACTAGAACGGACACAAAAATAGTGCATGACCTAGCACCCGCTACCACAAATAATGAAAACAGCAATTAACAATGAATTAACCCCAAAAGTACTACTACCTTAGAAAATATGGCGGCCGAAGTCACAAGGGAAGTGGCTTAAAATAATCTTACAAATCTTCGCCCTAGATTCTGATGTTTGTAAAAGGCCAAAGTAGTTTATCTCGCGTGGATACTTCGCATCTTGTTTCACAACAGGGAAACAACCAAATCAATGTGATGTAATAAAGATAAAAGCTTTAAACTCACAGACTGTCAGAGCTCATCATGAGTGTCATCATCGAGTTCGAGACCTGCCCAGCGCTGTGTATTTAAAGAGGATTCTAAAGCTTTAAACCGTGATTAGGTTTATAACCAGGCATGAAGACAGTCGCATAACATCCATGCTATATCCGACTTTTTTTAAAATGCTTTACGATACTTTTAAACTGCTCATAAAAAGAAGGATTTCCAACGATTCTTTTGAAATAAATTATGTCCTCATAAAACACAGGCTCTGAAATGCCTTTTTGCAGAAGAGTTTTCAAGCCAACATTGTATTTAATGTCTTAGATAGAATATTGAAAATGTTTTACGAAGTTTATGAAAGAAAGTCCAGTTTCAGCAACTTAGCAGTCAAAATTGGTCTTTATTGTTGAAGCTTAAATGTTTTACATTTGATTATACTCTTGCAAAACGAATTAGCTGCAACATAAATACACCCTAAGTAAGAGCGCAAGGAAATCTACATCCAGAAAAGGAAAGTGACTATATCAAAATTAAAATCATCTCCGTTATTGTAAATTATAGAGAAAACTATCCCATTAGTTATGGACAAAGCCAGGTTCAAAAAGGGGGCATCAGTTTTAAACGAGTTTGCTTTATTTCCCTGAAGTTCTGTGGGATATATCTGACGTAATATTTGTATAAAATAAGGAGTATCAATATTCAGTAAGCCATTTGATATCTTGAAGTAGAGTTGAGCCCTTCAATAACATCATCCAAAGTGTCCTCATAAAAACAAAATTCTAAAATAAATGGAGAAAGTTTAGTACCCATTGTTATAAATACAATCTGATTTTACAGTTTAGAACCAAATCTTGTAGATATATTATCCAGATTTTAATGGAGAGAGTCACAACGTTCTGGCATTGCCTTTTGGTTGTTCAGAAGAAAAAAAAAAAACGTTTCTCGTTTTAAACCTGCAACTGGAGTATAAAAGCCGCATGATGGCGCGTTATGCTAATTCCATGCAATTTCAAACATGCTTCACATCAGGGAGACGTTTTTGAGGATTTATTAGAATATACCTAATGTATTTACTTCAAAATTGGTGTCTGAGTGAACAATCATATATGAATCGATTTTGCAACAAGAGGTTTTGCAAAAAGTGTGTTTAAAATGCTTTTCTCAAAAAAATAATTTTTCTCAACTGTCAAATTTTGAATTTCAGCGGAGGAGCTTATTATTCATAAGATGCCATGGCCCCTGATTGTAAACAAACACATGCGCTTGAGGTGATAGCATTCATTGCTGCAGCAGGTTACCAGGTCAATAGCCCATTCACGGATTATCAATGCTATAGATTTTATTGCTGTTTTATTGCTCAGGAAACATAAATATTATACATACCAACAAAATTTATAATATCCATTTGAATTTTAACCAAAAAAAATGCCTTTAACTCTTTTCATGCATGATACTTTGTCGTCTGCTGATTTTTCTTTTCTTTCAAAATATGCATTTTCAAAAAAAATCCCTCAGGAATATAATCCAGTGTCAAACAGTTTGGATCCGGATCAGGCCTGACATTTTCTTCGACCTGATCTGGGTCCAAACTGTTTGCAAAGGTTACCAGCAGACGACACTTCCAAGTAAAGAGTACAGCACAGTAAATGCATAACTTAGTTTTTGCTTCACTGCGTTATCACAATAAACTGATTTTGCTAAGAACAAGACATACTGAGCCAAGTCATTTCAAACTGTTAGACAAAGCTTATTTTATGGTAAAAGCTCACAAAGTATAAATGAAAAAAAAGGAAATGTACAAATTCCTACCTGACTTCCACCCCTGAGCTTCCCCCATTACTTTCCATTTCATTTCAGAATCAGTGAACAACATTTTGTTTCGATATTTTTGTATATCCAAGTATAAAACGGTAAATTATAGTATTCCAAAATAATTTTAATGCTTTTGTCGTATTCCCACACAACTGGAAAGTTACTGGAATTTGGCGGGAGATAATTTCCCAAGGATACAATTAGGTCAAGACATGTCAGAGAGATGCCATTATTAATGGGGTTTGTAATGATAACTGCTCTTTTTTTAGATTTTTATTGTACGCTTATCAAATAGATGCAAAACTTTGTTTCCATGAAATAAGAATTTGTCATAATTGAAAGCTTTATAGTACTGTTTCAGTTGCTTAGAATAATTAGATGAAGCAATATGTATATCATAAGTTCAACCAGAATATTGAAAATGGAATGAACTGCCCCCTGAATGATCTAGCTGGTGCCATGGCATGTTTTTGTACAATAAAGTTGAGTCATTTTATCAAGGAGTTATCTAAGTAAATATACAAGGTCAGATATTGATAAAATAATAAAAAGCTCTTTCTAAAATATATGCAGAATTCTCATTCTTCTGAAGGTAATAGGAATCAGCTGATTACCTAACTGACCTTTCCTGCAGTTCAATAGCCCCAGTAAATCTACTGGAACCATTATTGATTTTCTAGCATTTGATGGACAGCTAAATTTAATCTCTACCTGCAGATAAACACGCCTATAATCTGCGGTAACCTGGTACAGAAAGTTGCAGGTTTAAGCCAAGTATAGAAAAGTCATCTTTATTTAAATATGGTTTAAAATATTTTTACTGACCATTCCAAGGCGGTGCTTATTTTGTTGATCATTTATGTTATTTCTGTCTTGTTTTTGTTGTGCTTTCGTGCGCGTCTGTTTATTGGTGCCTTGTGGTCACCTGCTGGGAAAGGGCTGAACTCTTGGCTCTCGTTCGTGATGTCTAATTTTGAAGTTGTCACTTTTCCATTGGTATCCTGGGTCAGCTGTGGTGCTTGATTGTATCGGTTCCTGCTCGTTGCCATCTTTCTTTCTCTAATAAATTCAGTGATTTTTCTTTGATTAGATATAAGGCAATGTAGTATATAGAGAAAGTAGAGATATAACACACGCTAGAGGCTAGGAAACCTTTAGATTTTTTACTATTCCTCTCATTAACGTTTTACTTTATTTAATAACATGGTTTTAATCATAGGCAAGAAGTCCAAGTATACACAACTCGGTAGAAGTACACGAAGTAGGAAAAAAAACAATTGTGATTTATATGGTATTTTGTGAAGATTAGGTAACCAGCATAACGTAGAAAGCTGGTCATTCTTCTCATCTACAAACACATCAAACTTAGCAGAAAAATTACACCGTATCAACGACCTGTCTTTCATCAAGCAAATTGTGTTCATATGTCTTAATAAGTTCTTGCTTTAGGATGTTGATATCGTTCATCCTGCATTAGAAGCCTTATCTGCAAGCGCTAACACAAACTTCCTATGGAATTCCTAGACACCTTTCTTTACATGTCTAAAAGTATATTTAGGTTGAGGTGAGATCTGAATTTTTGGAGTATAATGAAATTATAATTTATATTTAGTTTTTAATAATTCAAAGCATTCGATTCGACATGCTGTAGCTTGCACTAGCGGTTACAAAATGAAACGCGCCAGCAATTTCTTCACGACATTTGGTGAAGTCTATAGGCGAAGAAAACCTGTATTCTAGAATCAGTAATAATTTTCAAATCCCCAGTAACTATATTCCCAGCGGATTGATAGCAATATTTAGAGTCCTTACATTTTCAAGACTCATGAGTAGAAGTTTCAATATAAAAAAATAGTAAGTGAGTATGATAAGGAAATACCACAATCACAAACTGCAGACAAACCCGTGGCATCGTGAGTTTAGTTACTAATTTGTTAAAAATTAAATACACTACTACAAGTAGGTTTATTGTTATTATTGCAAATTACAGGCGATTCCATATTTTCAAAATAAATTGGAATAGAACAGATAGCAGGTGGTAAACCTAGGAACTACCACGAAACTATGTTAACAGTATTATGTTCCCACGTCACATACGGTGCATATGGGGTATAGGCCAGTACATTTTGCCGAAAATGACCCTTGACTCAAATCTAATTCTTTGAGAAATGTTATCAACAGTTTTAGTATCAGGAAGGTGTCCTGTTTTATAGAAAAAAAGTCCTCAAAAAAATCCGAGAGGAAATGGTATTTTTGGGGGTGAAAAAAATACGAAAAAAGAAGAAAAATCGCTGAAAACAGGCAATTAATATCATGTTACTGGTACCAGAGGATCTAATTTGACCTACCTTGCTACCATAGGACAAGTTTTCATGGGTGTTAGATTGTTCATTGGAACCCCAGTCATGCCCCAAAAATTTGTCCCTAGATTTTTTTTAAATTCTAGCTATATCTAAATGTATGGTTTCCATGGCAACCCATTATGCGATTCTCCTGAATGGGGGTGTACCTACACAAACAACCATATCTCAGCTGCTTCTCAGTCTAAATTACTAACCTTAGTACCAAATTAAAGTCTAGGCATAGACTTTGCATTACATGGTCAGATTTGGTCAGATATGCAAATTTTCTCATTTAAATATTCATGAATATTAATAAAAACTTTAAAACATAGGAAAATTGGCAAAAATACCTGAAAATTAACTGATTTCTGCCAAAAAACATCACTGATGTACATCGTATGTTGCTATATCATAAATGATATAATTTGACAAGTTCTTCCATCTGGTGGTTCTAGAATTAACTTATCCCATTTGCATATTCATGAATATTTATGAAAACTTGAAAAATGATAGGAAACTCATTGGAGAGACAAAAACAGGACGCAACGACTAGAAGTTTGGACCCTGTGATAGTAGACCTACCTTACAACCCTATGAAGATTCTACTGGATGCTATATTGTTCATTTGGACCACCAAAATGCAAAAGTATTGTCCTCAAAAATTAACCCATTTGGGTTATCTGAAATTGAATGGTTTCTCTGACAACCTATAAAATAATTCTAAAGAATAGAATGTATCTACAGAAATACTCATATCTCAGCAGCAACTCAACCAAGAATACTAAGCTTGGTATCAAACTAATTCTTAGTCATAGATTTTTTTCTGGACTGTCCGGTATGCAAATTATCTCATTTGAGTATTCATGAATATTTATGAAAACCTGAGAAATTAGAGAGAAAACTCAGGAAAAATTGGTTATACAACTCAGCTGCTTATTGCTCTACTGGTACCAAATTAATCCTGAGACAAAGCTCTTCTACTCTGGTTAAATATGGAAATAACCCCTAATTGTCATATCCATCAATATTAATGAAAATTGTAGGAGTAAGAGAAAAATTGTCAAAAAGAAAAAACAATGTAAAAAATCGTGGTAAACTCATATCTCAGAAGTCTTTTATTCATTTGTTCAACATTCAAATGACTAAATTTATATATTCACGGATATCAATGAAATATTGGAAATAATAGATAAATCTCAGATAAATATGTGGATATGCTTTCAAAATACTCATATCACAGCTGCTAGATGCCCTAAATTTACCAAGCACAGCTCTTAAGTGATGCTTAGACATAGTCCTTATACAATGTGGTTCAATATGGATATGATCTAATTTTATGTTCATATGAATTTATGAAACATTGGAAATGTTACAAATATCTCAGAAAAAAATAGGAGAGTATTCATACAAAAGTACTTCGGCTAAAAAATGTGAGTTTACTATTGCATGGAAAATTAAAATTAGGTAAGTATGTCTGATTTGTTTTCTAAAAAATATATATTTGATGAATGGGGAAAATATGGCCAAAAAAGGGAATCCATATATAATATTGAGCAAGAGGGCAATCATGGGTGGCTCTGGAACGCTCACCTGAGTCGTATCCATGGGGACACTTTGTTAAGCATAGTTGAATAGATTTTTAGCAATATAAGGAACATAGATCAATCTGAAACATTTTTGTAACTACTTTGAATCTTGATCAATGGATCAGATGTTGTGTAAAGGGTTTATTACCCAACTGTCTATATACGAGTAATTGTCTATTTTTTGCTATGTCATGAGTCACTGAACTATTCCACTGGTCAATAAATATGACTATAGACTGGCACTATACCATGGGCCTGGTTTCCGGCTTCCCTGTTAAAAACACACAGGCGCTTATTATCATGCGCGACGACGATGCACGTAGGGTTCGTTTATGAAAGGAAACGTTATGCAACAATGGTGAAAATGAGGCATGGTTTGGCAACTTTAAACCCCAATAACTCCGTTGTTTATGGTCAGAAACATAAAGTGTGGGTATTCGTTTTCTTAGTTAGAACAAGCGGAACATTTTGAGACCAAAACTTAGCAGATTTGGTGAAAATTTACGTTTTGCAACCAAACCGCATCGTCTACAGCAACTCCATTCAAGGAATGCTGCAAAGTATTTCATCAAATAGGTCGGGTAATAAAACAGTTATTTCATGCCTGTTTGTAGTATAGTCAAACTATTACCCCTCGGTACCGTGGACGACCGGATGCACTATTGCACTCAACCTTTGGCCTTGTGCAATAGTGCATCAGGTCGTCCACGGCACCTCGGGGTAATAGTTTTGACTATACTACAAACAGGCATGAAATAATTGTATACTATTTTAGCTCTGGTGATTATAATGTCCAGAAGAGCAGAACTGGTTGGGTAGCTTATGTAGAAGGCCTTACAAGGAATGTCATAACAAATTGTATGAAATGATTTCCAGCTTGGACCAGTACAATATAATTCATTTGTTGTTTAAAATATTTCTAATCTAGAGCTCCTGCGGCCATCTTGGCTGGCAGAGCAGAATCATTTGGGCAATTCTTAGACGTCTAAGAATTACAGCACCTGAGGTAGTGGTTATTTTGTGGGTACACCACTACAAACTTTTCAATTTTATCTCACTTCGAATATTTTTATTAATAATGGTGATTTTGCAATTCAAATATTTCCAATAAAGAACATATTAATTAAGGATCTATGTCTTGAAATTATGCTAATACCATGTTTGCTGCTCTTTAGCATTTAGCAGCTGAGATCTTAGTAATTTTGTAGGTATACCCCTTTAATTGTTCTGCAATTTTTTGTTATTTCTTATGTTCTCTTTAATAATCATGAATATCAACTTTAGATTACTCTCACTTTGAACCAATGGATAAAAGGAATGTGTCTTAGCATCATTTCAGAACCAAGTTTGGTAAATCAGGGCAGCTAGCAGTTGTGATATGAGTAATTCTGTAGTGATACCCCCTAAATTTTTCTGCGATTTTTCAATAATACCTTATGTTTTTATCAATAGTCACAGATATTTAAGGCTATTTATTTGCATGTTGAACCACTGGGTAAAAGGATTGTATCTTGGTATCAGTTTGGTACCATAATTGGTAATCTAGGGAAATTGGTAGCTGAAATATAATCACTTTAGTCGGTATACCCCTGTAGTGTTTCTTAGAGATTTCTCATATTTCTGATGTTTTCATTGGCATTGATGGATATGAAAATATTAAGTTAAATTGCATATTCAACCACTGTGTAAAGGGACAATGTCTCAGCATTGATTTTGTACCAATTTGTGACCTGTAGTTTAATTAGCAGCTGAGATACAGGATATTTTGTAGGTATACCCCCTTTACTTCCTGCAATTTTCTCTAATATCTCATGTTCTCATAAATAATACTGTATATACAAATTAGATAATTTGCAGATTGAACAGTCAGGAAAACGTTAGATAACTAAGAAATAATTTGGTACCAAATTTAGTATTTTAGGATGAATTGATGCTGGGATATGCATATTTTTGTTGACACATCCCCATTATTTAGGATTATGGGTTGCCATGGAAACAAATATGCTCTCTGCTGACCACTCAGTTTACACACTTATAATCCAAAATCCATCCACACCTGATTTATTCAGCATTTGCTTAAAAATATTGTGAAATCAAATGTTTACTTGTAAAAATGGTAAGGCTCCGTTTTTGAGGCGACGTAGTTTCCAGATCACCGTGGAAGTAACCATGCCTTCGTGCTAGTCACAAAGATTTAGTAGTAGTTTCCATGACATAATATCTACGATAGGCGTCAGGCAAATTTGTTTCTGTTTAGCGCAAGCTCAGGTGAGCCTATAGATCTGCGCAGCCTCGCCTTAGCACATGCTACTAGACCCAATACTTGAAACATGTATTATTTAACTTATTGGTCACTGTATCGTCACGTGGTTTGCAATGTCCCGATTTGGTTTAAAGCTAATGGAGATAGGAAGCATATTTATGCGTGGCTAGGCAGTGACCTAATAGCTGATTAATATTCGTCTGCACATCCACTTTAAACTCTTTAATCGCTGAGAATTTTGTCGTCTGCTTATAGCCTTTGCAAACAGTTTGGACCCAGATCGGGAACAACATTCTTGACACTTTGCTAGTTTCCTGGCAAATCTTTTGAAACGGATAATTGTGAAAAAAGTCAGCAGCCGAAGTATGAAAAATAAAATATGTTTATAATCTCCTAAACCAGCCTCTGTTTTTCATCCTGGTCGTGTTATTGAATGTGTCCTATCATTATAATCATGATAGTATGGTTTAGGGGTGGCTATCTGATCGTTTTTCAAGATAATAAGACTTTCATGAAGTGAAGGGGTTGAGGTATGGCCAGGCTCACCCGTGTGATATATTGGTCTGTGTTATTGAATGTGTCTTATCGTTAGGAATGTACCATAAGGATTAAAATTATATATGATTTAGAGGTGGGGATCTAAATGGCTTCTGAGATGTTAGCCCTTTTATGAAGTGAAGGGGGTGGGGAATGTCCAGCACACCCCCAGGGGACTTTCTTGTAAGTGTTATTGAATGTATCTTATCATAAGGAATAACATTACATATGGTTAAAAGGGTTGGGATCTGAACAGTTTCTGAGATAATAAGCATTGTATGAAGTGAAGGGGATGGGGGTGGGGCGTGTGCAGGCCCCAGGGAACTTCCCGGTCAGTGTTATTGAATTCATCTTATCATAAGAAACAAGACTTCAAATTTTAAACTTTGTTCAAAAAAATTTAAATCAATATATATCATATAAAACAATTTCAGAACAATTCCTTCAGTGGTTAGAGAGAAATAGTCCAGACAAAATTTGGGCACGACCGTAGGCTAGCCTTAGAGTTATACATGTTGAATTTTGAAACCCTGTTGCACCACTTCACATCCATATATGTCATGTCCCTAAATTTCAGAATAATCTATCCAGCGGTAACCAGGATCTCGGCCGGAAAAATTTGGGCTGTTATGGCATGCTCATTGGTCAGCCTTAGAGTTCAACATTTTGAATTTGAAGCCCTGTTGCACAGCTTCACATCAATATCTACCATGTCCCCATATTTCAGAACAACCCGTCCAGTGGTTACCATTATAGTCTCGACTGGACAAAACTTGGATGGAAAGAAAAAGAAGAAGAAAAAGAAGAGGAGGAAGAATTACTCAGCATGCAAAGAGTAAATAATGAGCATATGCGTAGCTCCCATTACGCAATATACGCACGTGCGTAATAAAAAAGTAACACTCAAAGGAACTCACCTAATGTGGTAAAAGTGATTTTCCATACCGCAAGGAACTTCTCTTACAGGAAAGAATTCGCTCCCTCTGGGAGCAAATTCTTTCCTTTAAGAGAAGTTCATATTTGATAAGGGACATAATTGTAGATAATAACTACTTGATACAGTAGTCTCCTTTTGACGTGGGCAACTTTTTCAGCATTCTGGCTTCGCAATTAATGAGTTCAATGAGGAAAAAGTTCCAATACCTTATGAAGATGTGATAATCAGACTGACAAAGACAGCTGAGCCTTAATATCCTGTGGCAAATAACTGTGCACGCCTCATTTTTTTGTCTTACATAATCTGTTTGTCTGGTGTGGCAAGGTTCTTTCAGGTCAATCGCCAACTTTGAATGTTTCGAATAGTTGCGTCTTCGAAATAAAGTAAGGACGAAGGCGAAGATAAGGAATCCATACAATCAAATACCACACCTGATCCAGACCACCATATGGGAAAGTGAAAGAAACACAAGAAAACATCACATACAAGAGAGCCAAGAGGTCAGCCTTTTCCCAGCATGAGACCACAAGGCTGCAAGAAGCAAACAAAATAGTGTGTCACGAAACACAAATAACAAAAAGGATCCACAAAAGAAGCAAAGTCATTTAACTCAGGTTTGGTGTCCTAAATTGGGAGTTATCTGGTCAATAGTGTTCCACGTGGTATCGGACATCCGCTTTCAGATTCGGCAACTTGAAACATAATCTTCTTTTTCTGACCTATACCGCTCAATGGCGTAGCCAGAACGCTGAAATAGTTAAGCACATCAAAGGGAGACTACTGGATCAATCCGTGATTCTCTTCAATTGCGCCCCTTTTCAAAATGGAAACTTCCCTTAAAGGAAAGAGTTTGCGCCCAGAGGGAGCGAATTATTTCCTTTAAGGGTATTTCCTTATGGTCTTGAAATCACTTTCACCACATAAGGTGACCTCTCTTGAATATTACTATTATTAATACGCACGTACGTAACTGCGTAATGGAAGCTACGCCAAAACCGCTTATCGAAGAAGCAACTGTTGGTCATAATCTCTTGTTCTTTGGAAGCAACAAGAACGGGAACTTTTCTAACAAAATGATGCATTTTAACATACGAGCAGTTGTAAAGTGGGGGCACCCTGACGGAAAAATGCTATACCAAACGATGTTGGTGTGGGGAAATTAGCATGGTAAGCATGGCGCATAAAAAATGAAAATGAGCCGAAAAATAATGACTTGTGAAACAATGTTAAATAATCCTGGCGTAAGGAACAAATGCCTTGCGAAGCTTTGATATTTATATGTCCCCGACTGTGCGAAAACTTTATCTTCGTCAAGGTGATGTATGAAAAAAATCATCCTAAATAGCCGGATGAAAAATCTTCTGTGGAGATTTTGAACCAAAATTCCTTTTTATGACGACATGATGAAAAATGGTATATAACGGTACCACCTCGGGGTGCCTTGGGTTGGTCTATTGTATGTAATTGTGGTACAGTCGAATCTCGTAAATTCGAAGCCCTCAGGACTAGATATTTTATTTCGAATTATCAGTATTTAGAATTATATGGAGGTATAAATAAAATATATAACCGCCACAATGATTATTATCAGTTTTTTCTATCAAACATAAGTTTTGTGCGCGTAAAAGAAACGCCTTAAGGAGACGTTTCTTTTACGCACACAAAACACATGTTATTATAGGTAGTTTTTTAAAATAACTAACGAATAGGTCATGTTCTCTGAATCCAGTGTGTCCCAAATTTATTCCGAATAAGCGAGTAAATCGAAGTTCGAATTTTCGAGGTTTTGCTGTATTCCCTGACCGTACTAACTTTGGTTTTTGCAATTTATGTAAATTATTAATGTTTGCATTTCTTAAATGCGTTTCAAAGCAGTGGGCCAACACGCCTTTCCTTCCCAAGTGAGATGATTGCAAAACTACGAAGGACACTTAAACTACATAAAAACAAGGACCCATCACAAAATCAAACTCTTCAAGCTATCAAGCAAAATTTACAGCGGAGCTTTCACAAATCCCTGCCGATCATATACGCGACCCTTCTAGGAAAATCGCGAACAGATACTGAGTTTAGGTCCTTGGCAATTTTTAAAAGATTGTCGTTGTGTTTCCTGATCATACTATTTTGATGCATTCGCGTATCATTATAAGATTGTTTTATAGTAATGATGTAATCTACATGCGAAACATGGTTGTTCTATCATACGTGAATAATTAAGGGATACATATCTTATCCTATGGACTGAAACACGGGTGGGCATCAGCGGAACTACCGCGAAATCGCGTCAACGTAAATTTGTTCCTTCGTCACATCCGGGACCTTTCGCGTTAGTGGCATCGCCAGAGAAAAACAAAACAAAGGTAGGTACTCTCGCTTGTTTTGATTTTTTGTAAAAGAATGAGCAAACTATGTAAAAATCCGGCAATGCTATTCCATGTAGATATGATTTACCTTGCTAAACAGGCCAAACTCGATGTTGAAAAAAGCTTTGCTTTGAGATGAGGACCGTAACCAAATCGAACACAGAACGGGATTTCTTCAGTTTTATGTCAAAACGAAGAAAGAATGCAGATATTTTGCCAGTTTTAGCTCAGAACAAGAGCATTTTACACATGGCATGATCATAACAGCCCATATTCGTCCTTTGGACGTAAAAAAATCGAACCGATCATGTACTATGAAGGAATGCTGCCAAAGTTTTCAGGCGCCGTAGCTCCTACGTCATCGCTCTAGTTGTAACGTCACGCTCTAGTTCCTTAGAGTATATCATGTCAGTACATGCAGTGCACAAAATAGCACACTTTACCCCGCCCCACTCCAAGTTCTCACCTCCTAGACCCCCACAACCTTTAGCTCAGCCTTTTACGTAGATGCGCTAAAGATGTAAGTATCAGCCCAAATATACTTGAAGGGTATTTATATCATTTATCTACATGTTTATATGTGTCAGTACATGAGATTTCGTCACTTATAACATGTGCTACGACTCAGATTGGCTTGAGCATTTTTAAAGTTTCACCAGAACGTCCGCTGCTCGCACACACAAAGTATGGCTGTAGATAAAGACAAGACCAATTTTTAGACCACCAACTGGATACGTCAGGATAAGCGTATAAAGAATGGCTTTTGCAATACGTAACTTATTAATATCTATACCCTTTTGGGAATAGTTTGGGTGGTGTTGGGTGGTATTAAATGGCTATTCAGTCACTGTAAATTCGGCAACATTAATATTCATAAGCTCAAGAAGGGTAATCAGAGGCGAGTCAAAAATGCGAGCGCTCTCGGTCGCTCTATGTACTGAGTTAATAAGTTATTTTGAGCTGCGCAAACGTGCGTGCATTTCATGGAAATCCTGACCGCTATAGAGCGCCAATGCAATAAAAACCGTCTGTTTGTGTCGTTTGAAGCCATTTCGACAAACAATGTAGACCTAGATCATGCGGCTCCTGTGGAAGCAGTCTGATCTGGGCCCAAACTGTTTGCATCTATACTTACGTTAACCAATAAAACGGCATTTGCTGATGCAGTCACTTTGCTTGCGTTTTAAGGATTAAATAATGTGTTTTGCGTCTATACTGAGGTTTAAATGTACCACGATCTCTGATTAATGACCTTTGGGTCTTTCTAATTTAAAAATTGATGCAGAATGCGTTAAATGAGCCAGTCGGGCTGGAACATCTTTGTTTTTCAAAGCTTTTATAATACATGTAAATACATGCCTGAACCTTCTTTTTAGAGACAACCATTTGCATGAACATTAACTACAATTGTCTAACTACACTATTTAGAAGTATTTTGACCCAAATATATGTATATCTGGTATTATTTACAATTTTCAATTTGACATTGAAAAGTTCATAAGCAAAAATTGTAAATATATATTTTTCTACCAGTCTGAGAATTTTTTAACATTTGGGCGAAAATACTTCTAAATTTTGTAATTGGATAATTGTAGTTCACATTCATGCAACTGGTTCTCAGTGTGTCGCAATTTTTCAAACTGTATCAGACCAGGAAGTAACTCTAAAAATACTGATAAGCATGCTGCCGACTGCTCAAAAAGCTGTATGTTTGGGGCGTAAAGTGATCTATGTGCGATGTATAAATTGTTCATACAACAATGTGACCAAAGGTATCCGTCTACTTGATAGAAAACATTTTTTCTTTATACAGGAAAAAATAAATGCAAGTAAGAGCTTTTGAAAAATATATCCCCATAATCAATATTGTAAATACAGTCACGCTCCAAAGCGTTTTGTTTATCCGTAATGGCTCAAGATAATACAGTTACTTTTGATTAAAACCACGCCTTATTTTCAGCTTCTGCCTATGTCTATGTTAGACCAGTCTTATTACGCATTCGTGAGGTAACGCCTTTACAGTAACCAAAAAGTATTAAACGAGAGCCAAGAGGTCAGTCCTTTCCCAGCAGGTGACCACAAGGCTGCAGGGAACAGACGAGACAGTATGTCATAGAAGATCACAAAAATCAAATAACAGAAAGGATTATAAGTTATTGCCCTTTTTATCTAAAAAACACCTCAATATGTGAATTACGCTACATGTCTGTAATTTACGTGACCGCATTTAAGTCCTGGGATTTAAGTGTGACCATTCTGAAATATCCTAAAAAAGCCAAACTGAGCTTTCAATTATATCATTTATGGTTAAATAAGAGGTACATTATATAAAATTATTTAATAGGATGAGTTCCTTTAAAAGTAACACAATAGGGAGAGGTGATGTGCCTAGTTGTATCTTTGAAGTCCTTGTTATAATGAAACTGCAACTTTTATATTGCGCTTGGGTACTAATTTACTGAAACTGATGTCATTTCATTAGAAAAAAAATACATCATCAGATAGGATATGCCCCAAGACGGTTCTTCAGTGTTAAGTATCATTATATTAACGTAATTCACAATACCGCAATTTCCATTTTTAAATAATAGTTTGGTTGATTTGCCAGTGAGAATCAGCGAATTTAGTACCAGTGGGGGCATCAGTGTTCTCCAGGTTGTGCAACATGGATTTGGTAAAGCTTCTCCCGTAATATCGATATGGTGTTAAAAATTTTAATACACTGGTAGGTCCTCTCTATTTCTGAAAGATTATTCTATAGTGGACATGCGAGGATCCAGAGGGGGACAGGAGGTCCGAGCCCCTCACCCCCTGAAAAATCACAAAAATATAGGGTTTCTTAGCAATACTAGTCTGGATATCCTGAACAACCAAGCCGGCATTCAATGTTGGGCCATCATCGGTCGGCCAGCGAAACGACATTTTAGCTGCATTTTGCTGATGGTCCGATACTGGTCTACACTAAGTGGTATCTGGGTAGTCTTTCCCCTGTCCATATCAAGCAAAAGAAGAAAAAACGTTATCTGAGTTTGACACATCTGGCTGAACAATCTGGATCTAAGCATGATGGACAAAGAGACATGGGCACCAAAACGCATAGATTTGTAAACTTAAATAATCGGAAAAAGATCCTTCATTAATAGAGAGACCTACAGTATTAGAAAACAGCAGACTCGGTTTTATCGAGTCTGGTCATAAGAACTTATGGAAAGTGCAACAGTTCTCACGCCCCCTGGAACAGGCTTAAGTGGTATTAACTAAATTTGGCAGATAAAACATGTTGTTTAATCTAATTTTTCACTATTTCAGATGGGTGTGTTCAAAGGTAGAATAAGAAAAGGCGCCTGTTTGTCATACAAAAAATATACTAGTAGACGTTACAACCACAAGAAATTATACTCAGCGGCAAAGAAATCCTTCTCGATGAAATATTTTAAGCCTTTGAAGAGAAGTACACCTTATCAATCAAAAGCAAATAAAACACTATTTTGTCATAAAAGGAAATCAGTCAGTGGAAAGAAAGTAAGGACTCCATATAAATCACCTTTAACAAAGAAACCAAGGACTTTGTCTCCATTTACAAGACATCATATGTCACTGGTATCACCAATACTGTACAGTAAATCACAAACCCCACGAAAATCAAGGAGAATCTTGAAATACAATGAAAAAACAGTTAACAATCACTTAATTGAAAGTTTTCACAATGAAACTGATACACATATTAATGGAAATGACATGGATGAAACGATTCTGTATAGTGATGATGATATAAGTGATAGCACTTTCAATACAGTAGATAACGAACAAAATTTTGAGGCAATATCTTCAATGCCAGATGATGATGTAGCCATTTTTTACGAAGCTATTGACAGACTACGTGAGCACAATTTAAACGAGGAACTTATATCTTTTCTTACTTTAGTAGCACAAGGACAATTCCCATTAGATAATGTTGCATTTTTATCATTTATTGACGTAGTTAAGTGGTTCAATTGTGAGGACGTCCGTTCAATGCGTTACAGTGACACTATTAAGAAATTTTTCTGGCTGGGTAAAAAGTTGTTTGGCAGTCGCTTCATTAGATTTATGTCTGGTCCAAAGAATGAAACAGATGTTCTGCTCGGTAAACAAAACTTGTCACCCTTAAACTCAAAAGTAAATTTTGCCTGTCCAGGCGAGCCTGTTCTACGAAATTACAATCCCCTTGGTTATGACATATGTGTTGATAGCAAACCAGGTATAATACAAGAAATGATAGACCTCACGGCTAGGAACAATGCTGAAAACATATCTTACGTCTTAATGTTTGATGGAAAGAAAATCAAAAGGGGTACGGACATTGATCTTTTGGGCTTTGAAAGTGACCCAGCTAGTGAAAGAAAAGAGAAATTTCAGCAAGATATGGTGGTCATACAAAATACTCTTAAATGTCTACAAGAAATAGACCGGTCATTGGAAAATGAACAGGTGGTCAATGCAAATAATAAACAGGAACTATTTGCATTCCTCATAAGTTGTTTTAAAATTTTCTCTGTATACTTGATGGAGCTTCGAAAACTGAGAAAAACGAAAGAGAATGCAATGAAGAACTATAAAGAAAAGATAAGAAAAGACCCTTCTCTTTCAAAAACGCTAGAATATGCAATGGATTGTTGTCGAACAGCAACATATCAAATTGACAATTGTGTGTCTCAGCTACTAAAAACTCAGTTTGAAATATGTAGAACAGGAGCATATGTGAATGGAGTCTTACATTTGTTTGCCACTTCTAGATCAGTTGATTTAACATCTCAGGAGAACGTAAATTTATTAAAATCTGTCGAAGAAATGAAAGAGGACCTGAATACTGAAGAGCTTCCAACGGCTTGTGTGAAACAAAGATCTGAGGAGTGGTTCAATGCAAGGAAAAGGGTTAAAGTAACGGGTAGTACTGTGTATTCTGCTGTTGGATGTGATGGTTTAAAAGCTCTTAATAACCACATTGACAAGGTATGTAATAAAGATAAAAATACAGTGCCCCCAGAGTCCCAAGTGAAAGCGATGGAACATGGTATTGCTTGCGAAGAGCATGAAATAGCGACCTTAGCGTCAGTGATAATGCCATTTCTATATCCTTATATGACATACAATGAAGAAGGCTATTATCTTGAAAATGGTATAATTGTTTCACCTGATGGAAGTTTACGTGATGAGACAGGAAATACCGTTGTCTATGCTTTCGAAGGGAAGGCACCAGTAGGTAATGATTTCACAGTTAAACAACATTATAAAGTGCCTGAAAGGTATATAACACAAACTTTGTTTGAACAAAAAGTTCTAAAGGCTACAAAGGGAACACTGTATTTGTGTTGGACAGAAGAGAGTACTACAGTGTTTATCGTTCCATCCAGTGAAGCTATATGCGAAATGTGTGAGGATATCATAAGTCATATATACACACCCCAAGAACCAAAAAGACAAACTAGATTGTCAAATGAGTCAAAAGAACTTAAAGAAGTGCTAAAAAGGCATGTATCTGAGTGTACATTTGTTGGCGAATTTCCTTCAGTAAAGTCACAAATTAATTTGTCTGTACAACAGCAGGAATATGCTGAAGATTTTTCCTACAGTGACCTGGTAAGGTCACTGCTAAAAGCCCAGGCGTCTACAAAGGATGTGTATAACTTGCAAAGAAAGTTTGCATCACAAGTAATAGTTTATCTTCTTGCCGACTTGGATAGGATGTGGAAATCTGAATTGCCACACGCTGTTCCAGTTATGTACTGTTATAGAGGGTACAGCTTGCCAATGGACAAGGCAAGAGCCCTGACAGAGCACTGTCGACAAGCGTGTAAAAACAAAGGGTTGGACATTGTGGCAACAGCATCTGATGGAGAGTTTATTCCTCTTATGGTGAAAGGAAAAGATGAAGCTCCACTAACTATGTTTCAGTTAAGTAAAACAGTATGGAAAGATGTGTGTAATATGAAAAGGGGTGAACTTTTGAAAGAGCTTAGAAGTTTGAATGTGGAATATGTAAAAACAACTGGCGAAAATGAAAGTATAACATTAAAGAGTGCTGATGGTGCATCCAGTATAAAAACATCTGCCATAGGCTGGTCTCAGAAATTAAAGAGATATTCTAAACAACAGATACAACTAAAGGATCAATCCGTTGAGCCTGAAATTAATCTAAGGGAAAATGCAAGAGTGATTGTGAACTCTTCAAATCATGAAACAGTGACATCTGTGACTGACAAAGCCATTAATCAAATAGACATGGATATATATACAAATACTGATACATTACCAGTCAATGAATCTATTGAAATGTTTGAAAATGAAATTGATGTTGACCCAGCAGAGGATTCTGATGTAGATAGAACTTTACCATATAATTTTGAAGACTTACTAGAGGAGACTAACAGTAGAGAACAAACGCAAAACATACCAATGACATCGTCTGATGCAAAAGAAATACTGAAACTGTTCTGTGAAATTAAACCTCATAGATGGAACAATAAAACTGCAAAGGAACTCCTCGAAATAATACAGACTTCTCTCAACACATTATTCAAAGAGGAACTAATTGTGTTAATTAATTATTTCAATTTGAAATTTGCATCATCAGACAAAATAGTGAATATCAGTAAAGCTTTGAAAGCCGATCTTCTGAAACTGGTGGCATCTTTTCTTGGTGTAGAAGTCATCACAGAACAGCCAAGAAAAAAACACAGACATATCAGTACGTTGAGGGACAAAGCTGCAGCTTGTTTAATGAAAAACACATATCCAAAACAAGCTTTGAACATTGCATATGCAACATACATTTGGCCAAAGAAAGTAAAAGAGTGGCGTCAAAGAAATAAAGTAGCGGAGAGGATAATCATCAAAGGGAAACAAAGAGACTTATTTTTTGAACCTTATTCTGTGCCTGAGTATCGTGAAACTGAAGATGATTTTAGTGTTTTTGTCTACGACAAAACTCATTTGGGAACAAATTTAAGAAAATGTATATGTTTGGATAAGGTTAAAGGAATTTCAATCAAGGCATGGAAAAGTGTGTCATTGTCTAATCCAGATATCTTACACCCAACCTTGATTGAGGTTTCATCTGAAGGGAAGATATTGGACCAAATGAAAGAGACTCTAGCTAGAACAATCATCAGTGAGGAAGTTGAATCTATAATGATCAGACAAGGATACAATAAAGAGGCAGAATTCTGTAGAGTTGTCCGAGAGGGTCTTTATGTTGCAGATGATACACCAGGTGTTCCAGCATTTGAAAGATGTGAGAAACGATTAGCTTTAATGGAGTGGTTAAGTAGAGATGTTGACTTTGGATCGTTTCCACCATATGGCGGTTATATTAAAGGATTGTCCCATATATTATATGAAGGTTTGAGGATGAGCCAGGAGGCAAAGCTGTACATCTATACACTGGCAAAAGCAGGAACTTACTGTGTCCGAGCACCTAACACACTTTGTAGCGAGTCCTTCTTTGGGACTATGCAGGACATGGATCCATGGGGACAGGGTATTTTGAGTGCCAGTGGTGTTCAAAAACATCTAGTGGATTTTGCTACAATTACAGCTATGAAGATGGAAGATAAGAGGTTAGTAAGGAATATAGGTTGATGTAGTCATTCTATGAGGGGAGATCATAAAGTTTGTAGAATTCAGGGTTTATCTATCTTAGTTTACAAATCTGCTACTGTGTAAGACTTTGGCCAACTATCACCATACGCATCAGCCATGCATTGGTGCATTTCACTGGTGTTTGCACTTCCATTACAGACACTTTATAACTGCCCTGAACTTTATATATTGACTTACTATTTTTGCAATGGGTAAGGGTTTTCAAACAAAAAGAAAAAGCATAAACATGTATTAGTTTACTCAATGGCTGTTATCATTCAACTTACAAAGGTTTACACTGCACAAAATTGAAAAAAAAACCTTGAATAGCATAGAAAAATATAGAATTCTATAAACATATTAATCTCTCCTTGTTAAAGTTGTTTGCTACTTATTAGATTTGTAAAATAATCATATACGGGCGTAAGGTATAGATAGTCTGTTTCTCTGATCACAGTTTATCAATCTGATGCTCTGTCTTGATGCTCAAAAGTGATACAATGGTTCATGTTGTCTAGCCAAACCTCACAATTATGGTACTATCTTTTGTCATGCACACCTAACAATCAATACTCTAAGGACGCACCACTTCGCGTTTTTTGTGCATTTAGGCTAGCAATATATTTTGCACCTTCAAACCTGATCAGCTATTTGAAATAAGGCATACAACCACAAAACATTCTTGTGTACAAATATTGCTTTCTCAAACATATTTATCTGAGCCCTATAGTTTTGTTGGTAATGATGGGTCTCATGCATCCGGCACATTCTATCTTTATGATTTGGTCATGGAAAATGTTTGACCATTCTTCTTTTCAGCTGATTCAAGAAGGACAGTTGACACTAAATGGCGACGTATTCACTTACAAACTCTAATAAAGGAGTGTTACTTATATACAAAGTAAGAAAAGGGGCATAGATCAGGAATCGATACAATCAAGCACCACACCTGACCCAGGATACCAATGGGAAAGTGACAAATTCACAATTAGACATCACAAACAAGAGCCAAGAGGTTAGCCCTTTCCCAGCAGGTGACCACAAGACATTAATAAACAGACACGCATGAAAGCGTAACAAAACCAAGACGAAATAACATAAATGGTCCACAAAAGAAGCACCACCTTGGCACGGAGAAAAAATATTTTACCGGAGGGCTTAAACCAGTTTCACAGTGCGCCAACCTCACCCTTAGTTCTGATGTGGATCAAGACACAAAGATGTTTGGTTTACATGAAAGACCCCTAATTTATCAATGCATCATCTCCTAGAACATATTAATCAAGATATAAAAAGGAGATAAAGCAAAGATAAGGTAAAATTGAATACAGGAGCAAAAGACTTCCAAAAGTCAACCCCCGGTGGGCCTGACAACAGCCAAAGCATTTTAACCCAATGGGAGCACAGTGGCTCAGTGGTCAAGTGCTTGACTGGACATCGAGTGGCCGAGGGTACGAGCCACACCAGCGTCACTGAGTTGTGTCCTTTAGCAAGAACATTAATTTTAGACTAGTACTGGATCAACCCAGGAGGACCCTTCTCCCTGTAACTGAAAATTGTAGATGGGATGTAAAGAATCAAATCAAACAGACATTTTAACCTAATTCTGGTGGCATGATAAGGCCACTCGCTTAAGGCTACTCTAAAGCTTGTCGTTGACACTATAAGTATTGCATGGTTTTAAAGAATTATACTTTTTTCAGGAATATCTACATCAAAACCAAACGAAGTACTGCCTATCCCCAGCCTAAGAGCTTCACGTATAACTCAAGTAATGGTACAGACTCCACAGAACCCAGATGTAGTTGCAAGGAGCGGAAATTCATCAGTTGTATTGTTCCTAGGTAGGTTTGAAATACCTTTTTTCGCATTCCTTGGGCGGGGCGGGGTTTTGATGAGCATTCCAGGTATAATGAGTAAATGAAGAATACCATAGGTCACCCATCTTAATGACTGCATCCCCCACGGAAGGTCCTCGCTTTCAATGGGTAATGAGGTTGTTCTAAAATTTACATGCAAAGAAAAACAAGTTTAACCCACTAACCATTCCCTTATGATATTCAAATGAATATAAAAGAACATATCATATAAGTTTAAATAGTTGACTAAATACTTGATTGATTAAGTTTTGCATCTCTTATGTTTTAGATCATGGGATACGTTTTAAGCAGAGACTCGAAAAAATGTATATGGAAAATTGACATTTTTGCTTTCTTAATGTAACAACTTTTGCATAAGTGTGTTCATGTAATTAGCTAGGTCGCCTCAAATTAATGTATGAAATTCTTTCAGAATATTTACAATTTAAATGCAATAACAGCTCTGCTAGAAATATAGACCCATGTAAAACTAAGTGTCATCTGTACTATGAAACCTAGTACGGTTCTATTGTATGTTTTATGTATGTTGAATGTACCATTTTTAACGTTAACAAAAGACAAAGGAAGCATTATAATACTCGGCAAGCCAGCAAAGGGTTATTACACTTCTACTCTGGTACTTTTATGGAGGTGGAGAAACATTGTGGATTCAGTTATTCAATCAACCAAACAAGGTTCGATGATTTAAAGGTTTTGTATTTTAGGAAACAGTCTATGCTTTGAAATGAGACAGATTCTAATTCTCCCAAGAAATGACCTTAGGAAGCATACAGTAATCACACTGTCTATCAGATGTGTAGGTCTGTCCATTTGCATTGTTTCAGGTGCACATCTTAAATATGGTGTGTGAATGCATCTTGGCATGTCGTAATTGCATACTATATTAGGGTTAAATACCTTATTTCAGATAATGACCAACTTTGCCAAATAAGATGGCATGTCCAATTAATGCAGACTCGCCCTAACAACAAATTTATACAGTTGAATGAGGGATGTTGTGTTAACATCTCTGATCTTAAGTAAAGGTTTAAGAACCATCTCTCATTTTCCACCTAGGGAGCGCAGTGGCTCAGGGGTAGAGTGCTTGACTCGAGACCGAGGGGCGGCGGGTTCGAGCCTCACCGGCGTCACTGCGTTGTGGTCCATGAGCAAGACACATTTATCCCAGCTTTGTACTGGTTCAACCCAGGAAGACCTGTCCCTGTTAAGATGAAAGATTGTTGATGGAACGTAAAGAATCAAATCAAACAAACAAAATCATTTTCCATCTCTTACATTACGTTTAATCTTATTTCAGGGACCACTTCTTTGATTCGCAAGAAAGGACACGTGCCAGACAGGATAAAAAAAGCTACAAACCTACAATGGATATGGAAAAGTTTCGTGGAGAACAGAACATTAGATCTCAGTATAGTTATAAAATAAACGAAGCAAGAATTAAACGGTCAAAACTCCTTGCTATCCCACCTTCTGAGAGTGAAGTACTGTAGTTTCCTGTATAAACTATGAACATACAAACTGGCTATTGTATGTACAAGCAGGTGTTTTGAAAAGGTGGGCTTGCAGAAAGACAATAGCCACATATGATATGCAACAAACTCCACTGTATACTTTCTGACTTGAGAATATCTCGATGCCAAGTAAAAACTCAAAATCGGGGGCAATGTGTCCATAATGATTGATTTATTATTAAAATAAACGAATTACCTGAATTAAAACACAATTCTACGCAAAAATACGTTCAGTTTCTTTATTTCTTAAAATAAAACGAGAACAACTAAATATCAAGACTCTTTGTTCACAATCTAGAGCAGATAAAAATGTTGAAAACAAAATACAACTAACTATATGTATCTTTAATCTTAACAAAGTACCTTGAGCACAAAGAAGTGATATTTTTAAATGTAACTCCCCTGATATGTTTCTTTCAAGTTAAGTTACTAGAAAAAGGTTTTCCCCATATAATGTGATGTTTACTTCGTACATTATTCATTGTAGTTAAGGATACATTAAAAGGGAGGAAATTTTAATATTACACTACACTGCAAGAAAATTATTACTGGCATCAAAGAAAATATTAGGAGAGTTACATTTATGAAAGATTCTCACCACTAAAAACTAAATTTACTTCCTGTTTTCAAGCAACCAAATGTAAATACATTGACTCGAAACTGACATAAGACACTGTGAAGCTGAATAGCTATGGGGCAGTGAATAAACTCATATCTCATGGTTTTTTGCAATGAAACCAATGAAGGGTCTGACAATCGCAAACACTCTGCGTGTATGAAAAATTACATACAAATGTCATTTTATTTTTACTTTTGGGTGTATTTTTGTTTAAGCAAGTTATACAGCAGCGTGCTAACAGTCATTTCCTTGTTTGATTCCGTTTGCATCGTTGCTGAGTGAACATAAGACAGAGGTGACAACCTACGTCATAGCATGGATGTTGCAAACACGTAGTATGGCGCTATCTTTGATTTACACGGTAAGCTTTTCTCTTCCTAAAATTATACAAATAAGTGTCTGTCAAAACTAAGCAGTGCAGGCGGTGCCTAACATCCCACTTCGACTGAACATATAATGATCACGCCCAGAAATGCCGTTGCCTTTGTAATCATTCACCCACAAGTATCGAAGCGGGAGGCACGCGGATAATTTTAGCAGTCGCCCGCTTCAATATTTGTGAGTGAATGATTATAAAGGCAACGGCATTTCTGGACGAGACCATTATATATTCCGTTCAAGTGTGATGTTTGACACCGCCTGTACTGCTTAGTTTTGACAGACGCTAATTTGTATAAACTTACGATGGGAAAAAACTTACCCTATAAATCAAAGAAGGCGTCATACCACGTGTTTGCAACATCCATGCTATGACGTAGTTTGTTACCCCTGTTAAGATAAAAATGTTAACTTGAGCATAAGCTGCAGTTTTCTTACTACAAAAGTTGACAGGAGTAGTAGTTACGTTTTATGGAGGTGATAATGTCACCTACAGTAAAGATATTTGTAGCCAAAATTGTACATATTATTTTGCTATCAGAAAAACGTATATTCTCAATATTTAAGTCGAAACTCCAGCTGTTGTTCATTTAAACATTTGTGTTTAAAGTTCATCCAGCGTGCCACGAAAACAAACAAGAAAGTAACTTAAAGTGACGGCTAGAAACGCTGAGTACTCCAAAATCTGCGTGTCTGGGCGTAATCTGACCTCTGTATCGTGTATATATTGTTCATACAGCAATATAGCAAGAGTATCACTCTCTTTGACAAACCGATTACCTTTTAAATTTCTATGCAAATGAGAGCTTATGGAACTGTCAGACCCCCATTAACTAAAAAGACATAAGTGTCAGTGCTAAACAATCTCGAACCTTTATAACCTAATGGACCCTTTAGAATTTGAGCGTGGATGTGCTACTTTGAAAATAACCGTCTTGCTTAGACTGGTACAGAAAATATAATCACAATCTGTTATAAAAATATATATATATAAAATAATCACATGTATGCGATCAGCAAATGCTCCGGCTAAACTGCGCATGAAAACATAAGAGCTGGGTACATCTAAGTTTTCCTATATTTAACATGCATTCCCTCATTGGTCCAGTCTGACCAGTTTCAATCTGGGCATGTCTTCTCTGTCTAGACGATCTTCTTCGTGTTGACTATGAAAATTTTGACCAAAATGAATGAATGTGCAAGGCACATAATTAATTTGATTCACTGTGATCATCGTACCAACACTATAATCATACTACAAGGGCAATTTGCGTTTAATTGCTTCCTCTAGTGTTATAGTATAATTACCATAAAACAAAGGCTGACAAAAATTACAACTTTTGAGTCACCAAGTTAACATCATCTGCGTTGTTTTGCCAAAACGGGAATAAAATAAAATTTTAACAGTTGTTTTAAAAAAATGCCCAAGACTGTTCAGTCATAATTGTACGGTTTTGTCATAGATGAATGATCAACGATGACAAAAACCATTATTTGTTATTTCATGCCTTAACATGAAACGTCAAAACTTTTATAAAAGATACAATATGGTTTTGATGAACAAAAATCAATCGGAACCAAAGCATTTTGGACGTTAATCTGTGATTAAATGAAGAACGAACTTGAACACGATTAGAAAGTAACCTTAACACCGGAATAAGTGGAGATACCCAAATTCGCCGGTGTAGTTTGACCAGAGTGACCAGGTTAAAGATAGATAACTGAAGTGTATTTTCAGCACATGCACATTTGACAAATGGCATGCCTTGCCATTTATGTTAACAAAATGGCATTCCCAAACTAGTTCTGGATGCTTCAGACATCAAACGTTTTACATGAACGCAGTTTAGAAATTTAACTGAAAATAAAACATGATAAATCAATGGATGGGTGGATGGATGGATGGATGATAGATGGATGGATGGATGGATAGATGGATGGATGGATAGACAGGTATACTGATAAGTAAATGGATGAACGAATGGATGTATGAATGATTGAATATAACTGACTGACTGACTTGAATGAATGAATGAATGATTGAATGTCAAACAGACAAAGACAAACAATAAAACAAAGAATGAAAACATGATTGATTGTAGAAAAATGTTTGATTGATTGAAACGAAATATTTGACTAGAACAATAAACTAATACTGACCAACAAAAAGAGCCGTGACATGAGATTTCCAACAATGTGGTATGTGCGACCAGCAAAGCCTCAGACCAGCCTGCGCATACGCGCAGTCTGATCAGAGCCTTTGCTGGTCGATTGAATATTCTATAAACATTAAACTACTGATTGAACATCATTTGGATTTTTTCAGCTTATCAGGAGGCTGCACAGGCTCGTCTGAGTCTACACATGTCAAAATGCAACATTGTTGGAAATCACATGTCATGGCTCAAATTGTTATATGTTGTCACCCAAGTTTTTGGAGGAGTTTCAAACACTCTTGAAATGAGCCGCGTCATGAGAAGAAATGATTTTTGTAAGAAAAACAGATACTTAGATCAGTATCCCTCTATTTTCACTATCTAAAATACTGTTAGTAAAATTCGCTAAGGCTTTATCTTCAACAGATAACGTTAAAAGACCTGTTTGCAATATTCGATATGGACTGGAGCATGTTCTGACGGAAAGCAGAATACCACTTAAGCCGGTGCTAGGGGGCGTTAGAATTGCCGCACTTTCCATTAGTTCTCATGAACAGACTCAATAAAACCGAGTCTGTTGTTTTCTTATATTGAAGTTTCTCTCTATTTCTGAAGGATCCGTTTTCTTTCCCGATAATCTTTAAGTAAATGAAAAATTGATTTTGCCATTCCAGAGGATTTAATTTTGACAATTTTCGCATCTGCAAAGTTTAATGAAAACAAAACCTTTGCAAAAACTGCTGAATTTCCAGGAGTATGGTTTCTTTGCTTCCTTTTAAATTAGAGAGTATATATAGGAAATGCCACAATCAAATAGGAAGCCTCAATCACACGTTTCAGACCACATCATGGCGCAGTCTGCAATGTTTCTGACAACAGATGCGCATCTGACTGCAGATCCAGGGTTGCGAGTTCGATCCAGTCCTAGTCCAAAAGTGTCGTGGAGATTGTCAGTTATAAATCCAGCTGTGTACAGTAAACTGCCTCTCAAATATAGACAGAGCAAAGATCTTAATGACAAGTGTAAGTTTAATGAAGGTCAAAAGTATTGCAGAACGCTCCCCTTGGAATATTCTTCTATATTTTGGCCTGCATTGAAAACCAATCTGTGGTATTTTGAGAGTGCTGATTTTACACAGATTTTAGTGTATCTTCTTAACAAGATTTATGTAAGTTAGCAAAAGTCGTAACAGCGCTTGAGCTACGCCAAAAAGGTGATTTTCCACCTGAAAAAAAGTATGAAAGACCTTTTTGTTTATGTCCTGAAATGTATACTTATTTTAGCTAAAATTCAAAATTACAGTACTTTAATGTGAAAGAAGTTTGAAATCTGTGGCTGGAGCATACTGAAAGTTTTTCAATTTTTTCATACTGTACTCATAATTCTGTATATTGGGTGTTCTGACCAAGTGATCGGGTAGTTGACTGCAACATATTAGTTTATCCACGTCTCCTCAGCCAGACCAACCGATATATAGAGCTATGCGTACAGTATGAAAAGCTTAAACCTTCAAAATGCTGTGCCCTCAGATTTCAAACTTTGGGCACATTAAAAGAATGGCATTTCGTATTAAATCGACAGTAAGCACATACATCAAAACATGAACAAAACATCTTATCATCCTCTTTCAAAGAAACACACATTTTTCGCGCACATCTTGTACTGTAGCGACTATCACTCAACCCACACACAATCTTGTTATACTAAGCAGACACAGCTTGATCTATAAGTGACAATAACTAGCTATGAATATTTTCAGAGGTAAAATATTGACCAATATATATCACTTTTTTACACCTAGGTACAGTATTCTGCGCATTAATCGACTGCATCCAACACGCAATGACTGCGCTGTTCGAGTACAGTCACACTGTAGCATGAATAAAAAAGTAATGGTGAGCGTCACAAACTCTGACAAAACCATATATTCCCGTTACAGTCCAAATGAATATAGCCTTCTTTAGTAAATGCTTTGATTAATTACTAATAAGGAACTATAGTACGTAGACACCCTAGTTTCTAGAAAATTTAACCTTTAAATTATTAAGAAGCTCAGCTTGAATTTTCAATAGACCTAAACATATTTTTTCATTCCTCTAATAAACATTAACACTATTTCCTAGTAAATTCTTCAAGCACAAAGCTATCTTCTGGGTGGCTCTTCCTCGCTGTGTCATGGGTTTGTCTGCAGTTTGTGATTGTGGTATTTCCTGATCATACTCACAATTATGTACAGCCCCTGTCACAAACTCGTTAGCCTGGCCCCGAGGTTATGAAAATTTTTTCATGCTCAACTCAGCTGGGCACTTAATTTATACCGCTCATAAATGTTAAAATGCCAACAGATTTAAAGCAAGAAATTTCTTCATTTGTCAGTATTTTAATTTTAATGAGCAGTTGAAAGTTAGTGCTCAGTTGAGTTGAGCATGAAAACAGTTTTATAACCGGGGCTCAGGTTTCCTCAAGACGTGGCTCATTAATGATCAATTGCGTCTATGTGATATCAAATGTCACGAGAGCAACATCAAATGGTAATATTTCTATCATGGGCATGAGATTAGTCGTCCCTGTGTACGTCTCTTATGTGTCGTGTTCTCGAATGTCTTCGCTCAAAGCTCTTGCCGCAAATCTCGCATATGTAGATATTGTTGGAATGTTTGGCTTTTTTGTGCCCATACAAAGAGTTCCTTGACACAAAACCCTTATTACAATCTGTACACTTGTGCACCTTACTGGTCTCGCCGCAACTCTCCATGTGTCTTGTGAGTGAAGATTTATGCCCAAACTCCTTACCGCATCTTTCACAGGCTAACTTTGGCACCTCATGGTAGTTTCTACTATGGCTTTCCAAGTCCTTTTTATAGGCAAAACGTTTACCACATGGCAGGCAAGAATACTTCTTTTCTGCCATGTGGATTGTTGTCGTGTGGTATTTCATAGCGGATCTAGTGCTAAATCTTCTGTTACAAATCAAACAAACTGTTCCATCGGCTGGCTTCTCCGAGTGCCAGTTTCTAATGTGAAAAGAACAGCGATATTTTGTTGAAAAGTTTTTCTGACAGTGCTCGCATGTAAACTTTTTTTTGGACCCAGTTGGCTGTTCCATCTTTTGATCAACCTGAAAAGAAAAGGACTAATATTAACTCACATGGTCCATTAAAACACCTGAAACCACCAAATAAGATACAGGTAAGACCGCGCTAAACAGATGCTGATAATGGTCCCCCCTCAACTGTTTTTTGCAGACAAATAATCCAAGAGTTGTACACGCAATCTGTTTAGTTGGGCGTTGGCCTGTGACAGTTTGTTACATGTGTTACTATATCAAGTTAAGATAAAGTTAAACGAAATTTACGGTTACATCAACTTATATATTTATTTAAATTACTCATATAGTCTGCATGCTCGGTGTCATACGACTTTATGGTCCGTAGTGGCTCAGTTGGTAGAGTGTTATCTGCGTTACTTAAATTAAATTACCCACTGAGCATGTTGAGAACGGTAATTGTTGCAAATAGTATCACTTTTAGAACTGCTCTGTACATATTTTCAATGTTTTTGATCTTGTTTTACTGACGTTCTTGGCTCCAAAAAAAGATGGCAGTAAAACAAGGTATATAACATTGTGAAAACACACATATATAGCATTCTTAAGTAAATAATGATAGCCATAGCTTCCTTTTTTCGGTGGATGATTTAAGTAACGCACACAACACCGTAGGAAGCCGTAATTTTGTTTGTATATGCAGTTTGGGCATCCATCATGCAGATTATATGCATTGGATGATTCAAATAATAAGTTAAGTTTAATGCTTTCTTTTCTGAAGTTCAAAATTTCACTTTACATTTTCCTTATTTGATTCGCCTACATATGTAACAGGCACTTACAGACTAATGTTCCGGCTTAAAGAGTGTACACATCGCTATTTCGATGCAGCTAGTGTTGTTCTTTAAGATAGGATGGAGCAAAATTTTATTTCGTTAAACTCAAAAATGAAGCAAAGAACCCCGGCAGAAGGGGTACTCTCATTTTTCCTGCTGCATAGGCTTGAACTCAGTATTTATTGATTTAAACCCCACACACATTAGAAATATCAGGCATACAAAACAGATATTTGAAGCTTTAGTGATCCTAAAAAATATGCCCTTTATGTACCTTGACCCAACGAGAAGACCAAAAAATTCATACCCCAAAAATATTTGTTTTCCTAAAATATATGAATTCAATATTTTCATCCCCTTCCCAAAAAAACAAACAAACAACAACAAACAAACAAGAAATAAAAGGAAAAAAAATATCAACAGCTAAAAAACAGCAACAAAGAACCCCCCCCCCCCAAAAAAAAAAGGAAAACAACAACAAAAAACAACCTATGCATACATGAAACTATCAGATAACCCGCCCGCTCAAACTCCCTTAACAAAGGAGAGCCACCATTCTAACATGCACCATCTATTACCTTGTATGCCGACTTAATGTAATCAATATATTTCAAATGGTATAAAAGTTATGGAGTGAACAAAGGTTCCTTTTAGATAACTCGTAACGGAGCAACATTTCGCTCAAACGACGCACGACTCGACCAAAGGGGCATATACTCTCAATTTGTCTTTATACGTAGGCATGGACCCTGCATCTACTGTTTACCGAAAACAAAATATCTAGAATATCAGGCATACCACCACTCCCCCCCCCCCCCCGCCCCCAATTAAATTATGAAATTTTAGTAACCCAAATAAATATCCCCATTCTGTACATTGACCTCATGAAAAAAAAACTTATAATCACAGAAATGACCCCAAAACCATTCGAGTTGACCCAAAAATATCCTCAAAATCTTCAAACACCCAAAATATTCATTTTTCTACCCCCCACCCCAACCCCTAATAAATATTCATTGAAATTCAAGAACCTGAACCCCAAAAATGATCTGAGCCTACGTATGTGTGAAAATATCAGAGTACACCTCCCTCCTGGGACTGGATCTGTTTACATGTCTACAAAATATCAAGGGTAACTTTAAAATTCGATCATGGGAGACAATTCAAAAATTATCAAGGGGGAACAACAATTCCTGACCTGCCTACCAAATATACTGACACACACGTTCAACGCAAAATATTTCAGTTTACAAGGCCTTGCCGAAATCATTGAATCGTTCAGAGGTAAGTGAATGTATTCGCCCAATCAGACTATGATTAAAGTAATTTTTTTGACTTAAAAACTCAACTTTCATTGTTATAAAGAAGTGTTTATTCCCCGAGGGCGAGAGGCAGTATATGAAGCTAGATAATGAAAATATCTGGAATTTTCTAAAAGGTATGGAGTGAACATGCCAACGGACGGTCGGTTTAGTTCATCGCCATATCCCCGATTCTTAACCGGTTTGGGATAGATGTGAATAGCACCAAATTATTCTTATTTGTACACAATAGAGAAATGTTTTGATTGTTCGTTCCGTATGGGGTTTCCGTTTTCAAAACAAAACTGTTATTGAAAATAGACCATATTCCTATTGTCCTGCCAGCCAAAAGTGACAGTGACTTCATGTTTTGTTTACAAAGTAATCAGGGACTTAGTCGATAGATCACTTGTGTAATAATCCTATCTTAAGGATAGGATACATATACACAAGTGATCTATCGATTCGCGTTAGCTCAAGTGAAGGGTACACGTAAGTGTTTTACTTAGCAATTGTAAACAAAGTATTGTGTCACTGTCGCTCTTGCTTGGCACGACAGTAGTTACATTTGTATTTTCTATTGTATTGTTTGATTGGAACTTAAACTTTAGTAGAATGAATGCCTCGCTTGAATGCAAGATATTTTTCATACGGATTTCTCGTAATTATGTGGTTTCAATTCACAGCGTTTTCCTCTTTCTGGTGCTTAGTGTTTGTTGGCTGCGATATTTTATTGTGACAAATTGTGGGCCTTCCATAATCATTTATGCGAATAGAAAAAATGATCTCGCACTATACTACTTGGAAGTATACGACACATGTGAACTTGACCTAGTAAAGAAGTCTATCTCCGTTTCATGTCTTTGCATTAGACTCTTCAACAAATCATTGCACTTTATTCCCATTTAAGCCAGATGGGATTTCTCATTAATACTAATTGGACCTGTCCATTTCCGTTTTAAGGGTTGTCCTTTTCAATCAAATTTCAAAAGACCACTGCAAGCAAAAAGGAGAGACCCGACCAGACGCCGCATTATGCGGCGTCTGATCTGGGTCTGCGCTGTTTGCCAATGTCTCATAAAAATGACACAAGTGGCTTATATGGGTTAAGTTGGCATAGTAAACTTAGAACAAAAAGTAACTTTACATAGTTGATGCATATACATTTTAAGGGTATTGGTGAAAGATATTTTAATTTCTTTATATATAACAGTCCAATCAATCATTCGTGAGACAGTCGAAAATAATGGTTTTCTTCGTTTTGAATCAGGCAAGGGAGCAAAATAAACGTTTCCAAAACGCATCATTGTAGCTTTGAGAAAAGACAAATTTAAATGTTAAAGACACAGCCTGAAAGATAAACTATTAAATTGTTGTTTAAAGTTCAAATCATCCCGGATCACCCTACGAGTAAACCAATTTAGAGTGGTGTTTTACGTCTATGCCCTTTTGTGAACTTTATAGGGCTTTCAATGGAATTTCCTTTACAAATGCTCTTCCTTTTTTCTTCCAAACCGACCGAAATTGTTATCAGATTATCTTGTCAAATACTCTGGGCATAGGTCCAAACAAATCACTGATTAAAAAAAATAAATTTTATCAGAGATAAAGCTTTCAGAAAGCACTTAAAGTTTACAATTGTTTTAATTGAAAGGGGGTAAGTTTCAAAGTGAATCCACCTTAAGATCCTGCCAAAAACTAACCATACGTCAGAAACAAAAAGTCTGGCAGTATAGCGTGTTCGAATCCTGAGTCGTAGCACATGTTATAAGTGACGAAATCTCATGTACTGACACATATAAACATGTAGATAAATGATATAAATACCCTTCAAGTATATTTGGGCTGATACTTACATCTTTAGCGCATCTACGTAAAAGGCTGAGCTAAAGGTTGTGGGGGTCTTGGAGGTGAGAACTTGGAGTGGGGCGGGGTAAAGTGTGCTATTTTGTGCACTGCATGTACTGACATGGTATACTCTAAGGAACTAGAGCGTGACGTTACAACTAGAGCGATGACGTAGGAGCTACGGCGCCTGAAAACTTTGGCAGCATTCCTTCATAGTACATGATCGGTTCGATTTTTTTACGTCCGAAGGACGAATATGGGCTGTTATGATCATGCCATGTGTAAAATGCTCTTGTTCTGAGCTAAAACTGGCAAAATATCTGCATTCTTTCTTCGTTTTGACATAAAACTGAAGAAATCCCGTTCTGTGTTCGATTTGGTTACGGTCCTCATCTCAAAGCAAAGCTTTTTTCAACATCGAGTTTGGCCTGTTTAGCAAGGTAAATCATATCTACATGGAATAGCATTGCCGGATTTTTACATAGTTTGCTCATTCTTTTACAAAAAATCAAAACAAGCGAGAGTACCTACCTTTGTTTTGTTTTTCTCTGGCGATGCCACTAACGCGAAAGGTCCCGGATGTGACGAAGGAACAAATTTACGTTGACGCGATTTCGCGGTAGTTCCGCTGATGCCCACCCGTGTTTCAGTCCATAGGATAAGATATGTATCCCTTAATTATTCACGTATGATAGAACAACCATGTTTCGCATGTAGATTACATCATTACTATAAAACAATCTTATAATGATACGCGAATGCATCAAAATAGTATGATCAGGAAACACAACGACAATCTTTTAAAAATTGCCAAGGACCTAAACTCAGTATCTGTTCGCGATTTTCCTAGAAGGGTCGCGTATATGATCGGCAGGGATTTGAACACAGTTTCACAAAGCTACTATTCATTGTTAAGAGGTGTAACATGAGATAACCCTTTCTGCGAAAATGGAGCGCAGTGGCTCAGCAGTACATGTAGAGTGCTTGACTGGAAACCGAGAGGCCGTGTTACCGGCGTCACTGCATTGTAGTCCTTGAGCAAGACACATTTATCCTAGCTTAGTACTGGTCCAACCCAGGAAGACCCGTCCCTATTTAACTGAAAGATTGGTGATTGGACATAAAGAATCAAATCAAACAAACAAACTTTCTGCGAAAATCACATGTGCATGTTATTACAACAAATGTACTACTTTCTAAAATTTAAACAAACTTTTCACAAAGAGCCGACTGATGGCCGAATCGACCGCCTCAACCATTTTCTGGTCAGCTCAAAACTGTCCCAGTTTAAAAAAAAGATTTAAAAAAGATAGAAAACTATTAAACAGAAATAAGAATATATGAAAGTAATGAAGAAGGCAACGATCAGGAACCCATACAATCAAATACCACACCTGACCCAGTAAACAATATGGGAAAGTGACAAAAACACAAGAAAACATCACACACAAAAAGCCAAGAGGTCAGCCCTTTCCTAGCAGGTGACCACAAGGCTGTCATGTTTATTTACGATTGTTGTCAAACATCGAAAATAGTACATAATTTACTTAACGATTGCAAGCTTTATAGAAAAACTTTTTTTTAGAAAAACTTGCTAGACATTATACAAATATATTGTACTGGGCAAATCTTCGCCACAGCTAACATAAGCACCATTTAGCTCGCATGGAGCCTCCCGACTTAGGCACTGTCTTACCACAGGAAGGCAATTAAATCAAATTTATTTGCTGTGAGTAAACAGAAATGGCTCTTAACTCACAAACTGTCAGAGCTAAAGGAGGTCAAGGTCAAGCATGAGACTCAACCCACAGATGATTTTTAGGCGAAGTCTTATAATTTCATTGCTGCTTGATCTCTGTATGGAAGAAAGTACATGACATAAAATGGTTATTCATCTATCGCAGAGATTTAGCACTATGTTATGTTTATTTATCTTTATGCACTTTTTCATTAGTTTTAAATATGATTTTCACGTTGACGCTGGAAGAACGATCGTTAAAACGCGAGAAATGTAAAGAAATATCTGCGTCGAAGGTTTAAATAATGTATGCCACGATACCTCTTCCATAGAGAAGAATTGCCGATAGGTTACGGTCAACTAAACTTATATCGGTCAGTTAAACTAATATTTGTAGGTCACGGTCAACTCAATTCTACTACGGTTTTAGATTTATTTTGCACCGGGCATGTATGCCACTAGTTATTTAAATATGCAGCATTCGGGCGCAGGGCATATTTGTGTTCGTTCTGGCTCGAGTTTTTGCGAGATTCCAGCAATCATGTACCCTAGAAGCATCACTACAGATATTTTGGAATAAAATAAGTTCCTTAAGCCAAACGCATTACTGAGCTCAGCTGACCGAAGATATAACAAAGTATAAACATCCCTCATTTTTTTTTTATTTTCAATTTCTTTATTAAAGATATTTCTTGTTTTATGCTACCGTCGTGCTATTAAAGAGGAAACCAGCCGATGTACCTTAATTTTCACTCTTGCCATCCAAAGCATACAAAGACAAGTATACCCTATAATTTAGCCAGGCGAATCTGTACTATCGTATCTGACCAAGACACACAGCAAAGGCGTTTATCAGAGTTACGCACATCTTTACAAAAACGTAACTATCCTGATACATTAATAACCGAAGGTTTTAAGAATGCAACATCAATACCAAGAAACTTATTGTTAACAACAACAGAAAAGAAAACTGAAGACATACTTCCATATATATCAACATATAATCCAAATAATACAGAAATGTTTGGAATTCTAAAAGGAAATAATCACATTTTAACCAATGACCAAACTATGCGTGAAGCACTTTCAACAACAAAAATAATTAAAAGCAAGCGACAACCCCCAAATTTGAAGAAAATTTTAACTAAAGCAAAATTTGCTGATCAAACATCAAGAACTACACATAAAGTCTTCAGGTGTAAACGCCCCAATTGTGCCCTCTGTAATTATTTAGCAGAAGGTCAATCATTTAACTTCAACGGCAAAATATTCTTTGTAAAAGAAACCATGTCATGTGACGTGAAAAATGTTATTTACGCCCTCCAATGTAATGGCTGCCAAGAATATTACATAGGGCAAACGGGGGATAAACTACGCAGTAGGCGAACCGTACATGCACAACAAATTAGAGACCCTTCGACAAGACAGCTACCTTTAAGTGGACATATTGATATTTGTTGTCAAACTGACCCAACGTTCACTATGTTCCCATTTTATAAAATGCATTCTGAAAGTATTTCCGCCAGGTTAGCTAAAGAGAAACATTTTATTAAATGTTTTAACCCAAAGTTAAACGCTCTATGAACGTACAATTAAGTAACGTCAACTCTCGTCGCATAACACGACGTCGTGACGTTACGACGTTACTAACGTCACTAAGCAACAGTCCTGATGAGCTGAGCGAAACGCGTTGACACATTGTTTAAAATAGCTGTAATTAAAACAAAAACATGTGACGTCAACTTATTTTTTCAGTACATATATATATATATATATATATATATATATATATATATATATATATATATATATATATATATATATATATATATATATATATATATATATATATATATATATATACATGTAATTGAACCACATAATATGCATTTTACTGCTTTGCTTAGCGACTTATTAAGCAAATTGAAGAGAAATGGTATGTTTTCACAACGCCATCACAGCGAAAGAGTAGCGAGCCTGTAATATTCATTTAAAAGAAGTCGTGAAATCGCTACATAATAGCACACCAAATTCTTAATCAAGTGGAATTTTCATGTCGATTGCCACCTCAAACTTAATTAGGACCTCTTGTATGATCCTTGTGAAGATTAAATACATTTAAAAGAAGTGACTGAGTCAGATTGAGCAAATAAATTTCAGATTTTATAGAAACCAAATAGAATTGCCCTTGCAAGAATTCAAAGTAAAAAAACTTGATTACGCTTTATCAGTGTGTTCGTTTTCGGTGGTGACACCACCCATAGCACAGGACTATTTAAAATGTCCAAAATAGCATACTTAAGCCAAAAACGTTTTGGATCACCTTTATATAAGGATATTATGTATACTAGTCATGATAATGTTTTCCGTGTATAATGTTCAAGCATGATAGAAATAAAACAAAAAGTAAGTAAGTATGACAAGGAAATGCCACAACCTTTGCCCCAAATCAACCCATTCTACCGCGAGAAAGAGAAAAATAATTATACCAACTTGTTTTCAGACTTCTTCAAGAACAAATGTTTATATGCTCATTGGAAGGATCACCAATGGGCGCCAAGTCATTGTCTTCAAAAAGATAAGCAGTGTCGATTGCATAAATAAGCAAATATATTGATTTTTGAGAACGTTTGCATCCGTTTGCATATTCAACATACAGGAAAATTGACTCACGTTCAAACATTTATCTTTGCCTGCTAAACATTTCAATATGCATAATATAAACTTCGATTTTCAACAATATGTGCTGCATAATTTCAATTTTGACAACTGAAGAACAAAACTACGTTCTGTACGAACTAATTCAAATTACAACCCATTAGAAAAGTCCACTGTACGAACTAATACATGATATTTAAGGCGATTGTCGGGAGCTTTCTGTTTTATACTGATTATTTACGATTTGTAAAGGACCAAATAAAAGTAAGGACAAAAGGCAAAGATCAGGCATCGATATGTACTATCAAGTACCACCCCGTGATATAATATGCCATATGGGAAAGTGACAAAAATGCAATAAAAATCACACGCAAGAGATCCAAGAGGTAAGCCCTTTCCCAGCTGGTGATCACAAGGCTGCAAAAACAGACAAGACAGTATAACAAAGACAAACACTAACTTAAATAACAAAAAGGATCTTCAAAAGAAGCTCCGCCTTACAAGGCTTAAACATGTTAAACGGTACCAACTTCACAATTAGTTTTGGTGTGAAACAAGGCATATGGATGAATCATCTCCTGAACAAATACATAAAGATGAAAAAAGGTTAGGAGAGGATAGTAAAAATCTATTTTCCATCAAAATTCAGATGAGATTCTTGATAAATTAAAACTTAAAGCCTTTCTAGTTTGGCAACGTATGATTGCTCTTCTCTCTTTACTACTTAACCTCATGATCTAATCAAAGACCTCGCCGATTTAATTGAACACACATTAAATAGAGAGCATACACTTTAGTTCGAATGTAAAGTAAAAAAAAAACACCACTTTTCCACTTCTGAACAGCAAATAAGATATTATTTGTGGTCATATCAGATATATACATGTATTTTGGACGCAATTATGTTTTCTACAATATCACCGTCTATCATCAAAACCGGAAATAGCGTACCACTGAATCGAAAGTAAACAACACACGAGGATGAGTGCTCTTCAAAAAAAGCACATTTCATTATAAAATCGGTAAAGTTTTACAAAACATTTGCAATACATAAATAGTGGATATATTAAGCTTGAACCGTAAGTAGTTGTATTTGTTCATTAATGAATTTGAAGGCTGGAATGGATCATCAATCCGAAAGCTGGTACCGAAAACACACTTCATTTTGACATTTACTTTCACTTTATTCGAGGATAGTATGTGGATTTTGTCGATTTTTCCAATGGAAAGCAGGTGAAATTATAGAAAACAAACGGTTTTGCAAGCGTTTAAGCTAGAATCTATAAATTAAGCCAATTATGGGCTGATATTTAAATCCCATTGTGTACCGCGAATAGGTGCGGATGTGTACTGCAGATAGCAAATTCATAAGAAAAATGTGTACTGCGAATAGTTATGAGTTCGTTACCCATTTTGAAATAAAACTGCTATTTTGGGATATTTTCTTATAAATGAACTGGTGCAAAATATGATCGGTTTAACGATAAAACAGACTGTCTGCCAAAAGAAGGCAAACTATCAAATTATGTAAGCAAACGCTATAGGCTTCCTTTCTAACATGTAAAATATCCAAAGACTAACATCCTATAACCTGATGCATGAGCTGGTGTAGTTGTCGTCTGTCCGCCTGTTTGTACATTCACATTTCTATCATCTAGATTAAAGATATGCGTCTGTCTCGAGGGGTACAACGTAGGCAAACTTTTGTGGTTATTTTTCTTATTGAATTTATTTCGTATTTTTGACAATTATCACTAGCCAATTTTTGTCTGCTCTTTCATGTGCTCATTTTTTAGGTAATATGTATTGCAACCAATACGGACACAGATTAGACAGATCCCTTAGGAGCAGTCTGATCAGGGTTCAAAGTGTTTGCTTTCATGAAAACAATAGTCTGCAGTACATTTTGATATATGAGCAGATGTAAAAAGCGGATATCACTTTCAGGCCCATAATAGTGGCAGGGTCACATATATTTACTCTGTTTTTGCTATATTTGACCTACATTTTTTGACACTGCTTAACGAGTAGATATTTGGGTTGTGCCCTTTGATAGAAGATGAGAAGCTTCAGGATTCGTTTATTATCAATAAAAAGGAAATAAAACAATAAGATAAAATGAACAAGATGAGCCGAGGGTGGTGTTGTAACCCGAGCCTGACAGGTGTTTTAACAGCACCCGAGGGGTCTAGCAAATGTTAATAAATGTGTGACCGCTATTATTGCATAAATTCATATTGTTGATTCAAAGCTTTGGGGAAACGATTCGAAAAGTTGAATTTCTCTAGTATAATAATGGCAAACAAATTCATGAAAGATGCATAGGTTTTAAAAACGACAATTCCAGAGTAACTAGAATTGTCAGAGAATCTGACTAGAGCCCCGCTGCCCCTTTTTTAATGCTGTAAAAAGGCCAAGTTCTAAACATATTGAGCAGAAATAAAATTCTGACATCAATCAAAGACTATAACTCTGCTACAAATAAGCAAAATATGGAAGATAGCAATCCCAACATAGATCTTATCAATTTAATTCATTTACAAAATTTGGTGAAATTATGTCCATCTGTCCTCAAGATATTGAGCAGAAACAAATTATGTTGCCAATCAAGCGCCATTTCTTTGTTACAAATTTGTGAAAGACTACAGGTAAAAATCCTATTGACACGGATCTTGTCAATATAAATGCATTTATACATGTTGGTCAAATTCTGTCCATTTGTTCTAAAGATACTGAGCAGAAACGAAATTCTGACATGAATCAAGGGCCATAACTCTGTAACAAATAAGTCATAAACCTAGATCCTGTCAATATAAATGAATATATAAAATTAGTGAAAATCTGTCAGTTTTTTTAAGATACTAAGCGGAAACAAAAATCTGGCATAAATCAAGGGCCATAACTCTAGTAAAAATGTTCTAAAAATGATGTGTAACAATCCAAACATAGATCTTATCAATATAAATGCGTATTATAAAATTTGGTGAAAATCTGTGAATTTGTTCTTAAGATATTGAGCGGATACAATTTTTTGGCATAAATCAAAGGCCATAACTCTGGTATAAATGCGCGAAAAATGACGTGGAACAATCCCAATCTAGATCTTATTAATATAAGGCATATATAAATTTAGTGAACATCTGTCAATTTGTTCTAATGGTAGTGAGCGGAAACGAAATTCTGGCGTAAATCAAGGGCCATAACTCTGGTACAAATGTCCAAAAATGACGTGTAAAATCCAAATCTAGATCATGTCGAAAAAAAGTCAATATCAATGCTCATACAAAATTTGGTTAAATTCTATAAAGTTGTTCTCAAGATATTGAGTGGAAATGAAATGATGACAGACGGACAGAATGACAGACAGAATGATGGAATGACAGACTACCCAAATCTAGTAAAGCCCCACTTTTCCTGACCTCACTTCTTGTGACGCCCCCAGAATGTGTATACATTAAGTCCAAAAGCCGCGAATCAATAGCACGTGAATTGCCTTGATAATATGCCGGTTTAACATGACTGTTGATAGCATTTTTTTTCCAATAATATGGGATATAATATGTGTCCCATAGTAGTAGTCCAAAAGGGACAGATAAGTTATTTGCATCAGTGGTCCATCGACCCATGTGGAAAAACCCATATGGGTTGCATGTGGGACCCATTTGGGTCATTATGGGCAACACATAAAGGCTATATGGTCCTCGATGCGACGAAACCTGTCTTCAGGGGGGGGGGGGGGGTGAACAAGAAAGACGCAGATCAGCCTGCGCTTCTGCTTTGTCTGATCAGCCCCTTTGTTGTTCGCCTTTTGTAAAGTATCATAGCTAAACTGGCTACAGGTAAATACCACATTTCTAGTCAGTCTCTCTGACAGTAGCCAGTACTGGGCAGGTGGAGGGGGTTGAGGTTTTCTTTTTGGGATCACCCAAAGGCTCAAGCGGCAGTGGTTCTGGTTATGTGAGTGTAAACAATTATATGTGCCCTATGTGGGGTTTACATGGGCTTAAATTCCCATGTGGCACCCACATGGGCAATACCCTCAGATAGAGCCCCCATGTGACCCATTTAGCCTTGTATGCTGGGGGTATTTTTCTTCTTCTTTAGGCCCCAGCCAACACATTTTCAGTCATGCCTGGATGGGTCTTCTTGAGTTAAACCAGCACTAGACAGATGATAAGTGTCTTGCTCAGGATAACAACACAGTGCCTCAGGTGAGGCTCAAACCTGTGACCCCTTGATCTCGAGTCGAGCACTCTACCACTAAGCAACTGCGCCCCTCGCTTAATCCTCATGGTTTTAATATTAATTGAAAGGAACTCCAGTGCTAAATGAACAATGTTTCATTTACTTTTCTAGTACCAGTCATGAAATAAGCGTCAATCTCATAAAACGTTGCCACTATTCGCGGTACACGATTTTAACTAATCGCAGTACACGAATTTTGCCATCAAAAACTATTCGCCGTATACCACAGTTATTTTGTTTCAATAGATTCCAATTTAAGATAATCAAACTAAGACCAGCGATAAAACTGAGATGGTGCAAATTGCATATAGAAATAGGGAATTAACTTCTTAACCGAAGCTAAACCATGTATTCGTTAGTTCAACGGCTGTTTTTAACGGCAGGAGCACTTTCCAGCCAGTACCAATCAGCGATAGCTTTGTTTAAACAAAGCTATGTCGACACAAAGAATACAATAAAGATACTCAAAATTGAAATGAATCCCTTGGCAATGAATCTTGATGTCAGTGGTTGCCCGGGAGCAAATAATAAAGCGTAAATAAAGGTAAAAACTCACGGCCTGCCATGCCGTTTTTCTCTACTTTCGATTCAGTGGTACGCTATTTCCGGTTTCGATGATAGACGGTGAATATGCTTATTAGAATTGGCTCAAGTTGTATTCCAAAGGGTACCCATTGTACTTCTCTAAAAGATATGTTTTTATTGCATCATGAAAGACTGTAGTTAATGGTGTCTCCATTTGAGAATGAACAAGCTGATGTTATTGAAGCGTTCAAGTCTACACCAAGATGTCTAGATGACATAACCCTTATTTCGCGTATTTGATAAGTCAGATTTGCATGAATGAGTTTTAGTTAAATGTAGCAATATGATGATACTGAAGTCCCTTTTTGGTTTTGACTATAGTTCTCTCTTTAATAGCATGATGATGGGTCAAACCTCAGCATCAACGACGACCCTGACATAAACTGTCATCGATGAGTTCGTGCATGACGTGTGTCTTTGGTTGAGCCCTCTAACTTGTTTTCTTCAGCTCTGGCTATCCGTACGTAATTATCCCTTTATTTTGCTTCTTCAGGTGTGTTAATTAATTTCATTTTAATGTGTCTATATGATGGTGTATTAAATAAATTAAATAAGTAACGGACGCCGCCTCGGTGGATGCTAAATTGTGTGTGTTTTAAAGATTGCTGTATCTAAGGTGATGATTTGGCCAGTAAAAGAAATGTAACCCCCATCTCTTCCCCATTGGCCACAGCACTATCGGCAGTTTGTTTGGAATCTCTTATATATAGTTTGAGTTACAAGGCGGTGCTTCTTTTGTAGATCATTTTTTTTATTTATGCTTCGTGTTTTTCATGCTTTCTTGTCTGTTTATTGCAGCCTTGTGGTCACCTGCTGTGAAAGGGTTGGCCTCTTGGCTCTCTTGTATCACGCTTAGGGATGTCTGTTACAACGCAAGGTGGTTCTGGACGACAGTACGTTACGGGTTCCAGACGAAATTTTTCTAAATATAGGTTTGTGCTATTGAATGTGTATCGTTTTCGGGAGACTTAAGACACAATAAACCGTAAGCATCTTATTTTGTCTTTGTATATTTGTCCACGACACTTATCTCAACTTAATCAATCCTGTAGAGCATGACAACTGTATCAAGTTAACGCGTATATGATACATTATTATTCTTGAAACAGTATTTTACTACTATACATGTCCTCATATCCTTATTTAGTACTTTCACTTTCGTTTTCTTTGAACATTTTATGACTTGATGTGATTAGACATTGCATTGTCCATCACATAGACCAAGAAAGAACTTTCTTATAAATCTGCTGACTTTAGAAGAACGCGTTTTTAAAACCAAAAGGAATGTACTGCAGTCATTTTTCCATGTTACAGATGTTTAACGACTGCAAATATTTTGTTACAGGTTATTGTCGACAGCGTAGCAGGTGGACACGACAGTTATTTATTAAATATATCTTACACCCAAGAATCTTCTGTTTTGACCGAGGGTGAAATGTCATTTACCGTGTATGAGAATACGAATATGGCCAATACTCGGATTATTTACATCTACTGTTATTTCGAGATGCGCACGATTTGACATCGTGGCCTTGTGCTTAGCATGTCAGACTTTGGAACCTGAGGACCATGGTCGATTCCAGGGTGGGCACTTATAACTTTTTTTTTTCTTTTTCTTTTTTCCTCTTGTAATGCAAAATTACTTCATACAAGAAACATGGAATTATATAAATGACAAAAATTACACTCCTTAATTTTTAAATATCCTCAAAATTTGTAGGGGTGGGGATAACTTTGGCCCTCCTGGAAGATAATTAGTCTGGTGACCCCATTTTTTTCTTTTTTCTAAAATGTCAAATGACAGTCCATGAAACAATAACAATAAATAAGATTTTTAATGTCAGATTTTTATATATAATTTACTCCAAAAATTGAAATCCTTTTATGAGGGAATAACCAAAATATATCATACAGTATCTTGACATGGGTTGGGAAAACATATATATTTTCACATTTTCTAGAAAGCTTGAGGTCATTAGCAATAATTAAAATTAAAATAAAGAAGCTGGATGGCAATTATAAATATTTTAGCTTAATATTAAGGACTTAGTTTTTTAGAAAATTTGTAAAATGCTGAAAACTTCCATGTGAGATTATGAAAATTTGAGTGTGGTGACATATCTTTTTTATTTCATAAATTGACAGTCCATACTTAAACCAAACTGTATGCAAACAATTAAAACGATTTTAATGTGGGAAGTATTACCCGCAATTGCCCTTAATAAGCTCCAGGTCTGACCAAGTGTAAGTCACATATCATACATGGTCAAATAAAATGACGTTTTAAACGTACCAAAGCTGAAGGCTCCAAGGTGAGCTAATAGTATACAAATGAATACAGCCTCCATCCGTCTGTCTGTTCGTCAGCTTTTTCAAACATCTCCCTTGAAACCACAATGTCAATCAAATTTCATATGGAGACTCCTTAGGATGGAGGGATGGTAGTTATTCAAATGATCTTAAAATGCAGTTAAGTCCCCACCTGTTGTTTAGGCTGCTGTCTGTTTTGAGGCGGTGATTCGATTGTTGTTGATCTATTGTTTAATGTACTTCTCAATATAGGGGTTCTGTTTTTGCCTTTGTTTTTTGTGTACATTACTTTGTGCCCTTCCTAGTTTTGGAATCATCTTGAAGAGGAAGAGAGAGCTGGTAGCTTTGCTTTTATTGTCTTACGGATATCTTGCTACTGTAAATGTTCAGTGGCTTTTCCTCATGATGTAGTGAGCTGGTCTGGAGTTTATGATTGTTGTATTTCCAGATCATACTCACTAACTTCTCGGCCTTATACCAAGATGCCACCACGCTCAAAAAAGATAAAACCCCTTTTAATTATTCTCTGGAACCAGAAGACTAAAATGCTACCAATCCCATTTATGGTATTAACCTTTAAATTCTTCTGATTACCAGGGGCTTGGTATGTACGTTCGATGGGAGGTCGCACAATGCTGAACTACTTTTCAGGCATTGAGTAGGCTTCAGAGCAGTGTTTACATATACTCAAGTGTTCATGAAAGAAAAAAAATGTCGTCTCACATCTGTTACAGAAATACTGATGTCGTCTATTGCCTGTTACACAGTCGTCTCTAATCAGTAACATTGGGAAAATGAAATTTTGAGGTTTTTAGTTTTCTTTTAAAAAGGGCATGTTAAAATTGACTGAAAAATCATGTGAGATTTAGTGTCTGACCATTTATGCTTATTTCATGATGAGAAAGCAAGTAATTAATCACAAATTACACATTTCTGAAGTTTCTTTTCCAGACCAGAGTTTTACAATTTAACTTCAAATATCTATGGGGTTTGTACCTCTAATGTCAAACTTACAAACACTAATATGAAAGGAATTGTTTAAAATAGCCAAACACACTATATTATCATTTTTGCGACGTCTGTGTGTGTAACCCCTTTTCACTGTCGTCCAAAACCCTAAATCTGTCATCTAAAACCCGTTACCTGTCGTCCAGCACAGGTAAGCAGTCATCATGGGCCTGTAACGAATTGTCATCCAGAACCACCTTGCGTTGTAACTGACATCCCTAAGCGTGTTGTATGTTGTGTGTCACTTTCCCATGTTGTGTCCTGGGTACTTGATTGCTTTACTCTTAAGTTGACAGAAGTATGAACTACATTCTCAAAACTTGTTTGACTATCATAAACCAGGACATGGAGCAGCAGGGTAAAATACACCATGTGTCCAAGACAGTAGTAAAGAATATAACTGTACAAGTAGCATTACTTTCGTGCCACACTTTGAGCTTCGGTCCAATTGGGTTTCTTATGGTCGTGCAATACGTTTAAACCAAAATCAATCTAAATACTTTTTAATTAATTCCATATTTTGTAAATTATTAGCATACGTATTCGTTTCCACTGTAAAATTACTCGGATTCAAAGAGCTTATCCATATGGCGTGATACTGTCGTTATTGTTTTAGGCACAGCCGGATGCGCCATTTTTATTTCATTAATATTGGAAATATACATTAACTTCATTTTCATCTGATGTGCCTGAACAATAATATTGATAAGCTCTGGTAATCTCCGGTCGTACTAGATAGTTGACAGTTCACGCGGCGGCATGGCGACGAAAATTCCATAGCCTTAGCGAGCAGTTACTGCTGCATTCTCTCACTGTTCACAAGTTAGTGGAAAATAACGGCCTGCTGTCACTGTTGTTGGATTTTAATGAGGATGTTTTCTATATAAATAAGAAAGACACAATAGATGGTGTGTAAACTCAGGGCTGCAGAGCGAAGAGCAAAGTTTCAATCATTTAATTATTTCTCATCCATAGCATGCATTGTGGCAACTGTAAAGAAGAATCGTCTAAACGTTAGACGGTTCTTTTGATTTGCACACTGATTGCTCAGGAAGGTTCTTTGAATGACCACTTACTATTTTTCAGCAGAACAAAATTTAAAAATAATAACTATCCAGTGCTGTGCTAATCGTCGCCTATTAATGAGTGACTCTTATTGCAGCTTTGCTGGTCTGAAAAGGCAAAGGATGCAATCTGATAGATGTAATTTACATCTTCTCTTGTTAATTTATTGACTGACATTTGTGCAATTGATTCAACGGCTGTTGACATTTCAGTGTCGTTTAATGAATAACAGTCCACTTGGTGTGTTAATTGCGTTGCACGCGGAAATACGAAACTACCCACGAATCGGAATCCTCCATTTACTGTTGCTTATTTGCAAGCAGGATAAGCTTTTGAACTCGAAGGTAGTTTGCGCGTTTAGTGTTCTGTGCTTTGCAGGGATTAATATTCATGTACACGAAACACAGAAGTGAAACAAGCAAAATGACCGCAGTAGAAAGAGCTGAGGATTCGTCGGCCCCAGGTAAGAGGTTACAAATGTAATATAACACCCCTCTTCCTCCACCCAACGCCCCCACAAACTGCTCCGTAATGATGGTGGAGTGTTTCTGTTGTTCCACACGTTCATAGACAATAAAACTGGTCAAAATAAGTTAAGCACCATCTGTAATTTTCACACAGACGCAATGCAAAACGCACAACCTTTTGTATTCGTTTTGTCCTAGCTTTTTATTGAATTGAGTTTTTCGCACACACGAGGGGCGTTCACTATATAGATAAATTTACCACACGAAGAAACAGGCTGAAAATATCCTTAGCTCGATCATGTAGTTTTCTGTTTTTTGAAAAAAATACTGTTTCATTTCATATCACAGTGTATTTCAGTGCCCTGTCGTGTCAATTAGGGAAGACGCTGGACAACTGCAATTTTACACTTACATAGTCACAAAGCAGATCCTTTTTATGAAAGTAATTAAAATGCGTAAATATATATATATATATATATATATATATATATATATATATATATATATATATATATATAACTCTTTCCGAA